>CM053583.1:43633963-43711473 GCA_028627135.1 Pseudochirops cupreus | reverse complement strand
TGCTGGTGTGACAGTTGTTGGGGCACAAGGCAAAGATCAGCTGAGATAATGATTATAAAGTACTTAGCACAATGCTTGGCAGAGTAGGATCTCTATAAATGTTAGTTATCATCATCATCATTATGATTGTTTTTGTGTTACAGTGAGAGATGGTCAGAGGTCTGTTTGATATTAGAGAACCAGTGCTTGGCCTAAGGTCCTGGGGTGCTGCACCCTCCCCCTTCCCCACTAAAAGGCTCCTCCGCCCTGGACCCACACACAGGGTCCATACTGGGCTTAGTCCAAGAGCTTCCTTTTTTTACACTCTTCAGCCCATTATATCCCTACTCCAGAACCTGAAGGAAAGATTATTGAAGGCTTGTGTGTTGGCTCATGTCTAGAATGTTTCCAAAGGGGACAGTTGAAAGGTATTTTATTCACAATACAATCAGGTATGGGACACACAAAAGAAGAGCTTAACACAGAATATTTACAAACATAGATTTATCAGAAACAAGCTTACAAGCAGAAAGACTATTAATTTATTCTGCAAGAGGTGGACAGTTAAAACCATCTAAGCACAAAGCAGTCTGCAGGCCTGCTGATTGGCATTTTACATTTCACCTCAGTTCAACATCCGTGCTTTGGGGCAAGTCAGACCAAGGTTTGCACTCTTCTCCAATGGCACTGGCGATCTCTGTTGCTATTCTGCTCTGAACAAAGGACTCAGGAACTCTAGATCTCTCAAATTCATGAAGTCTCTTCTAAGCCTGACAGATCAATTCTCATTTACCTAAGATCAGGAAAGAGAAAACATAGAAATGGCAGAGATTCTAACTAGGATCAGACTTGTCCAAGAAGAATGTGGACTCTAGTTGTCTTGTGTTCATGACTGAATGGTGGCCAAGGCAGAGAAAAGAGTCAGCTGACTTTCTCCTACCCAGAAGTCCCAGAGTTTCGTGATAACAAATCTGGACACTTGAAAGGAGAGAAAAATTGTCACTTCTTTTTTAACTGACAAGCATCCTGTTCCTCTGTGGGTGTCACAGGGCAGGGGGAGGACCAAGGGACCAATTGGGGTTTGCTATATCGTACCAAAACACCAAGTCCTTTCTTCTCTGAGTCATGCCCATGTGCTCAGTGGGATGCAGACAGGGAATCTCTGCACATACTCTACACATACATCTCCAGTCACCTATGTACACAGGGAACATGATTTCACCTATAGTACAACCTCATGTGTTGTATAGTTGAGAGTCTATATCATGAAATTTTAAAAAATTTTTGCTGATTTTTGTTTTTATGTCATTTGCATTACTGAATATGTTTCTCTCCATCCTCTACTCAGAATGTTATAGTTTATAAAAATTATTAAAACAGAAAGGTGAAAAAGCATTTTAGCAAAACCAGCCAACATACCAACTTGTGAGATTTTTACTATGTATATATGTATAATATATCCATTCTACTATTAATGTAGATAACTAACATTTATACAATACCTCCTCTGTGCCAAGCACTTTATAAGTATTGTCTCATTTTATCCTCACAACAGCTCTGGGAGGTGGGTACTAATATTATCTCCATTTTATAGGTAAGGAAATTGAGACAAACATGGTGAAGTGACTTGATCAGGGTCACAGAACCAGTCAGTGTCTGAGGTTGGATTTGACCTCAAATCTCCCTGACTCCAGGGCAGCTAGGTGGTACAGGGGATAGAGGACTGGGCTTGGAATTGGGAAGACTCATCTTCATGAGTTCAAATACGGCCTCAGACACATACAAGCTGTGTGACCCTGGGTGAGTCACTTAACCCTGTTAACCCCAGGTCCTTATCTATAAAGTGAGTTGGAAAAGGAAATGACGAACCACTCCAGTATCTTTATCAAGAAAGCTTGAAAATAGGGCCGTGAAGAGTCAGATAAGACTGTAAACAACTCAATAACTTCCTGATTCTAGGTCCAGTGCTTAGTCCGCTGTAGCATCATCTTGCTGCATACTAGATTCAGACATGTGGTGAGGCAGGGGAGTGGCTGACAGGAAATGCCTGATCAATTGCTTTACCTTCAAGTCAACTGATTAATATATGGACAGTAAGAGTTAGGTAACAGATAATGAAGTTTTTTAAACTTGATAAAATTTGAAAGCAGCTAGCCATTGACTGACCCCACATCTCAGAGGGAGGGGCCCTTTAAAAAGAAATACATTTTCTAAGGAATAGAAGAGGAAAGAAACAGTTCAGAGGAGTGTGAGCCTGCGAGTCAAGAAGACAGCCAGTCCTGGACTTTGGGAACTGAGTTGCTGATATAAAGAGACCCAGGGAGTCAAGATGACCATTGTGACTACAGTGTGACCAGCGAGTAGCATGAGAATACCATGAGAAAGGAAAAGATACTGGGTCCTGCAGTGCTGGAGCTGTGATTGCCTTGGTCACTTGCATTCTTTCCTTTCAGACCTCTCTTGGAATAGTCTGTGTGTGGGCCTACTCTTCCCACTGACCCTGGGAGTGTCCCCCAGATTTATGGATGAATATTTTGTTACTATTATTGATGCTATAGCATTTCAGTAAAGCCTTTAAATTGAGCTGTTTCCTTTTGCTGACTTTTAAAGATAAATAAATGTACTGGTGGGGGCTTGTGAGCTATAGTTTCAGGAGAAGAGTACCTTGAACCTGGGGGAAAGTATAAGTTGGGGCATTGTTCCACACCATTCATACACGTTCATCACCTAGTGGCCAATTCTCTGACATTCAGATTCTTGGCACTTATGGGGAGGCTAATTCTCTGTTGACAGACCTCTAGTCAATTATTACCACCATACTTGAAACCTTTCCAGCTTTGTTGGACCTGTCGGTGCTTATATCATTGAAGTGACTCTGGAGATGCCAGCATTGCCCCATACCCCAATGAGCATGGCAGGAGGATTGTGGCATAGTTTCACTCCAGTGAAAGACTTAGTCAGGAAGAGCTCTACTTACTAGCTATGGGGCCATGGGCAAGTCACCTCAATGAACCTCAGTTTCCTCATCTGTAAAAGGAGGGAAAACTTCCCAGTGTTATCCTGAGGAACAAATGAAATAATTATTGTGAAATGCTTTGTATACCTTAAAGCGCTCTACAAATATAAGGTATTATAATAATTACCATATATATTCATGTGCACTCAGTCATCTATTTATATAATTTTTTTTGAAAGAATAAGAAAAATATGTCAAGGGAGTCTGTCAAGATGAGTATCCTTTAAGACACTGAGATAAACTTGGTGACAAGAGGTGACCATCTAAAAGATCCTGGGAATCATTCCATCTTGTAACTTGACAGCCTGCCTCTGCCTATACTTCCTCTCCTCTCACCCTCTTCTTAACACTTGTACAGTCTGGCTTTCAGTCTCATTACTCAACTATGTCTTCGGGTTTGCTGAGATGTTGGCTCTGGTTGCTTTTGGTCCTCATTTCCTCTTTCCTGTTTGGCTTCCTCTGCTCTCCTCTATATCATGCAATGACTGACTTGGCTTAGACTCATGTATGAATGAGCTCATGTCCTTTGGCCTTGACACCTCAGTTCCTCTGAAATCCTCGTACTTGGAAAAATCTCCCAGGAGCCACAGCACTGGTGAACTTGGCTTCTCTCGGACTTTGGAGTCAAACCCCAGCTGTCCCATGTCAGTGGATCCTGCTTAGCCTAGGGCCAGATTCCTTCTGCAGGTTGTTGGCTGAGTAAAGCCCCGCTTGAATCAATTGGCGAGGCTTTGACATCAACCATGACAGAAGAAGAAGAAGAAGTCATCCAGCTTCTTTATTACCTAAGGAGTGTCATGTAGCATGTTCTCCAGAACTCTGTGAAGATCAATATTTCTGTCACATTTCATGTTTGCCAATCATCTGATTTCACCTTCCAGAAATAGTAATGGCTGTGACCTTGTATCTGCTATTTGGAAATATACTCTTTGGTAAGTCCTGGGGGATGATTTGTGATGGTCTGTCTGCTGTCCTGTCAGCAATGGTTCCTCATCTAAGGCAGCTAAAACAGCTCCTTTTTTCCTTTTTTCTTTTCTATTGATAGGACTCAGCCAGCCAAGGCATCCCCAGCTTTATGTCATTTCAAAGCAGGACCAATGTGAGAAATTGATACTGGTCTGCTAGCTTGAAAAAATTGTGAGCAGTCTTTTTGGAGGCATTGAGCTCAACTGCTTACTTACCACATCATCTGTGGCAAGGAAAGGGAGGATAGACAACCCCCAAACCCTGGATTTGTTTAACTTAGGGGAAGAGAAAAATTGAGAGGGGCCAGTGCTCAGGAAAATGTGACCTCTGCACCTGAAAGAATCTATACACCAACAGGTGATAATTGCATAGAAGTTATATACTCAGTCTTCAGCAATAAAATGGTGATCACTCAGTCAGGCAATGAGTTTACTAAGAGCTTACTATGTGACAAGCATTGTGCAAAGTGCTGGGGACAAAAAGAGAGAGAGAGAAAAGATGTAGTTTCTGCCCTTAAGGAGCATACATCTAATTGAGGAGGCAACATGGAAATAGTTGTACTTGCATGCTACATACAATGCAAGAGGAAGGTAGTTAGATTGGCCATTGAAGTGCTATGGAGACATTTGGGATCTGGATGCTAATGAGTACGGAGAATGGGCTTAGCCTTGGTGTACAGGTATAGTTCAGAGTGTTATTATTTCTCAATGCCTCTACTTCCTTTCTTCTCATACTCTTCTGAACCCTTGAAAGTCAGAATTCCAACCTCATTACTCAACTGCTCTCTCTAAAGTAGCAAAAAATGAAATGCAGAAAAGCAGAAATATTAAATGCATCCTTTTCAGATCATAATGCAACATAAATTACATTCAATAAAGGACTATGGAAACATATGTTAAAAATTAATTGTCAACTAAATAATCTAATCCTAAAGAACAAGTGGGTAAAAAAAAAACCCAAATCACAGAAACAATAAATAATTTCATTAAAGAGAATTATAACAGTGAGACAACATGCAAAAATTTATGGGATGCAGCCAAAACAGTATTTAGGAAAACATTTATATCACTAAATGCTCACATTGATAAAATAGAGAAAAAGCACATCAATGAATTGAGTATGCAACTAAAAAACCCTAGAAAAACAAAAACTAAAAATTCCCAGTTAAACACCAAAGTAGAAATCCTGAAAATCAAAGGAGAGATTAATAAAACTGAAAGTAACACAGCAATATATCACAAAGGTCATATGTAAAATGGATAATTTTGATTACATTAAATGAAAATGTTTTTGTACAAACAAAACTAAGTCAAAATTAGAAGGAAAGCAGAAAACTGGGAAAAATTTTTATGAAAAGTTTCTCTGATAAAGGCCTCATTCTCAAATATATAAAGAGGATTGAATCAAGCTTATAAGAATATGAATCCTTCCCCAATTGACAAATGGTCAAAGAATATGAACAAGCCGTTTTCAGAAGAAGAAATCAAACCTATCTATAGTCATATAAAAAAGTGCTCTAAATCATTACTGATTAGAGATGTGCAAATTCAAACAACTCTGCTGTACCACCTCACACCTATCATATTGGTTAACGTGGCAGAGAAGGAAAATGACTATGTTGGAGGACCTATGGAAAAGTTGGAACACTAATACATTGTTGGTGGAGTTGTGAACTGATCTAATCATTCTAGAGAGCAATTTGAAACTATGCCTAAAGGGCTATGCAAACTATGCAAACCCTTTGAGCCAGCAATACTATTAGGTTTGTACCCCAAAGAAGTATTAAAAAGGGGGGAAAGGACTTATATGTAACAAAATATTTATAGCTAATCTTTTTAGTGGCAAAGAATTGGAAATTGAGGGAATGCCCATCAGTTGGGGAATGACTGAATAAGTTGTGGTATATGATTGTGATGCAATTACTATTGTGTGATATAAGAAATGATGAACAGGATGGTTTCAGAAAAACCTGGGAAGACATATATGAACTGATGCAAAGTGAAGTGAGCAGAACTAGGGAAACATTGAACACAGTAACAGCAACATTGCATAATGATCAACTATGAATGACTTAACTATCGTGAGCAATATAATCATTCAAGACACTTCCAAAGGGTTCATGACGGAAAATGCTATCCACTTCCAGTAAAAGAACTGATGGATTCTGAATGCAGATTGAAGCATACTTTTAAAAGTATATTTTTATTTTTTTGTTCATGTTTTCTTTTGCTTCATGGCTAATACAGAAATATATTTTGTACAACTGTACATATATAATCTACATCAAATTACTTGCTTGCTCAAGGAGGGAAGAGGAGAGTAAATAAGGGAGGAAAGAATTTGTAACTCAGAATTTTAAAAATGAATGTTAAAACCATTTTTACATGTAATTGAAAAATTTTTTCCAAAACATTAAAGTTATCAATAATCTCCTAATTCTCAAATCTAATGGTTTTATCTCAATCTTCATCTTTCTTGACCTCTCTGCTACATTTAACACCATTGACTTAGGAGTACTTTGTCCTCTCAGGTCTCTTGATTCTCCTCCTACCCACCTGATCATTTTCCCTTAATCTCCATTACTGGCTCCTGTCACAGTCACTGTATCCAAGGATCTATCATTGGTCATATTTTCTTTTCTTTATCAGCTATCTCACTTTGTGACCTCATCAGATCACATGGGTTCACTTATCATCTCATTGCAGATTATACTCAGATCTAGATATCCAGGTCTGGTCTCTTTCCTGACTTACTTGAATTACCAACTGCCTACTGGACATTTCAAACCAAATTTGATTTTGTATTTTATTAAATGTTTACTTAAGTATAGAAATCTTGAAATTCTTTTGCAAGGAGTCTGATAGGCATCTCAAATGCAACATGTCTAAAATAGAACTCATCATCTTTCAAACTTCCCTATTGATGACATCATTGTCCTTCCAGTTACCCAAATCTGCAACCCTGATATCATTGTTCCCTGTCCCTTATTTCATAATCAGTTGCCAAATCTTGTCATTTCTACTTCTGTACTATCTCTTTTGTGGTTCTACCCCCATAGCTACCACCCTTGTTAGGATTCTGATCACCTGTAATTTGGACATTTCAATGGTCTAATTGGTTTCACTGTTTTAAGTCTCTTCTCATTTTAATCCATCTTCTACATAACTGTCAAGAGAGTTTTCCTAAAGAGTAGGTCTGACTAGGTCAGCCTTTCTATTCATTAAACTCCAGTGGTTTCCTCATTACTTCTAAGATTAAATATAAACTCCTCTGGCATTTAAAGTTCTTTACTACCTGGCCTTTTCCTACCCCTCCAGCCTCTTTATATATTACTTCCATTCGTGTACTCTATAGTCTAATCATACTAGTCTACTGTCTCTTACTGTCATACAATGCTTCATTTCCTATCTCTAGGCCTTTGCCTAGAGGTGTCCCTATGCCTGGAATGCTCTCCCTCTTCATCTCCTCCTCTTGGAATTCTCAGTTTCCTTCAAGATTCATCTCAAGCACTACATTCTTCAAGAAACCTTTCTCAGTCCCATCATTTGTTAGTTCCTTCCTATCCAATGTCAACTTCTGTGTACTATGGATATGTTTTGAACATATGTACACATGTATGGGTTGTCTCTCAGGATAAAATGTGATCTCCCTGAAAACTGGGACTATTTGATAGTTTTCTTTTTATCCTCAGGGTCTGGTATTTAATCAATGCTTGTTGGTGGACTGAAGGAAACTGAGACCAGTGAGTTGGACAGGAAGAAGGGAATATAGCTTCCTAATTCTATTGTGTGGTTTGTTCCATTTAGCTGAACACTCAACAGTGGAAACATGCTGTGTGTCAGAGACAGTGGGCTCTGGAGGGCCCTGCTGGTCTCATCTGTCCATGGGTTTTGGAGAGGGTCTGAGAGGAGATGAGAAAGTTACCTCTGGGCAGTGCTATCATCAAGGCTTAAAAGAACCTGTGTGGCAACTCCTAGGCCTAGATGTTTTCCTAGGAATAAAGCAACACAGAAAAAGACAGGTCCTCTGGCCTTCATATTCTAGGGAGCTACAGAATATATTTTGGTTATAGAATTGTAAGTTAGACTATTATAAATAGTAACTGAAAGTGATCTGTTACATAAAATCCATTCCTTTTTGCGTCAAGATTTGGTCTCTGATGAATGAATGCTCAGGTCATCTCCCTTGTTAAATATTATTGGAATTCTTTCTTCTACAAAACTTTTCCAAGCCTATTCACCCCAGACAAAGTTCAGCTAAGGAAACAATCTTCAACAGCTTATTGCTTTTAGAAAATAAGAATTGCACAGTTCTGGTTGAGGAAGGCTTTTGCTTCTGAAACACGGAAGAAAAGTGGGCCCCACCTGTGTTTGCCTGACTGTTCTTCCTTCTTGGTCTTGCAATGGGTTGAATAGATCATAGATTTTGGGTAGTTTGTTGCTGTGAACTGGCAACTTTTTCCTCAGCTATCCCCAGCCATGAGCTTAGCAAGCAACATTTTTTTTTTAAACAAAGGTAGTTTTCCCTGTATCCTTGGGGGAGAGGGCTGGGATCAGCTGAAGGGAAGGAGAGTCTCTTGGTTTAGGATGGATGAATGAAAGAATCCTGGGATATGCTGGTAAGAATGTGGCCTGCACACTGTGGTAGGGAGATCCATTTTGCCCTACCGCAAAGTCAGAGGGGTGAGGGGGAGGACATAGGAGAGAACAGATTGGGGGAGGGGTTATACAAGTGGGATGGCTGTTTTGAGGTGTTGGGTAGGGGAAAGATGGGGAGAAAATTTGTAACTCAAAATCTCGTGGAAATGAATGATGTAAACAAGAAAATAAATAAATTAATTCATTTAAAAAAAAAGAATGTGGCCTGCATTACAGGGGAGTAAGGAGAAGGGTTTAGAATTGAGGAAGAATAGAAATGGAGATGTTTGTAAGTCAACAAGCATTATTCTGAAGCTATTCTGTACTAGGCACTGTACTGAGCACTGGGGATGCCAAGAAAGTCAAAACCAGTTCCAGCTCAAGGAGTCTGCTGCTCCCTTCCAGAATGCACACTCTGACTCTGGGTTGACTCTCCTTCCTTTAGAATATGGCTACAAATTTCATGTTCTTAAACCTCCTTCTTCACTCTTGGATTTATTTGGTTGTCCTGGAATCTCTGGCTTGACTTGGCCTACTGCTTGCTTATGGATCATGTTCTTGACTTGGACCATCCCCTTTCTCCCTATGAGGTTCTTTCTCTCTCCCCCTGTCTGGAGGGAGGGGTGAAGGAAAACACCTCTTTTTCCCTAGAGGATGGAGATTCAGTCAGTCAGTAAACATTTATTAAACACCCACTAAATGTCAGGGACTGTGCTAAGCACCTGAGATACAAAAAATGGCAAAAGACAGCCTTCAAGGAGCTCCCAGTCTGATGAGGGAAAAACAAATGTGTAGAAATAAGCTCTATACAGGATAAGTAGGAAATAATTAAGAGAGGTAAGACACTAGCATTCAGAGGAGTGGGGAAAGACTTCCTGTAGAAGACAGGATTTTAGTTGGGACTAAAAGAAAGTTAGGGAAGTTATATGAGGAGGGAGACCATTCCAGGCACGGGAGTCAGTCAGAGAAAATTCCCAGAAATAAGAGATGGAGCGTCTTATCTGACAAGCAGCAGGGAGGCTAGTGCCCTGGGAGGGTAGTAATGTGTAAGAAGCCTGGGAAGTTAGGAGGGGACTAGGTTATCAAGGGTTTTGAATACCAAACCAACATTTCATATAGTTTGGGAGGACAGATGATGGAATGTCTGCTGTTTATTTGTGTTATAATCTGTTTTTAGTAAATGTCCTTTTGTCCTACTTGGATATCACATGTATAATTCTGCCTAGGTTGAAGAGAATCAGCAGGAAATAGGACTCATAAGCAATGGTTTTGAATAGATAATAGGCCCCAACTGCAGTTTTCTTAGCAGAGATACCGGAGTGGTTTGCCATTTCCTTCTCCAGCTCATTTTACAGATGAGGGGTTAAGTGACTTGCCCAGGGCCTTCCTGACTCCAGGTCTGGTACTCTATCCATTGTGCCATCTAGCTGCCCTCAATTGGTTCTGGGAACCTGAAAATAAGGGAGGAGGAAGAGAAACTTAGAGTCCACAATATTCTTCCTGTTTCCTTTCCTTTTAACTCCCCAGTGTTCTAACATCATCTGACCATTTAATAATAGAGAGTTCTGAGTTCAGGACTTGTAAAAAAATAAAGTGGGTGATACCCAACTTGGGCAATTCAACAAACATTTTTAAGCATCTACAAGGTACAAGGCCCTTCTTCAGACCAAGAGAGTGGAAATAGAGACTGAGCCAGGGCATCTCTGAGGCTGATGGCTTGAAGGATGTAGCCCTGGGCATTGTCTGTCCTTGATTTGAGAGGAACCTTCTTTCTCTGAGCCTTTTGCCACCTTCTCAAGGTTACTGAGGAGTGTGGTAGAAACTGAATAGGATATGCTGTCAGAAGAGGGTATGCGCTGGCTTTAGCTCTGCTATTTGCTAGCTGTGAGGCTCTGGGCAAGTCTGTAGAATAGTGACCTCATATGTGTTCTAGCAACTTCACAGGGTGGTTGTGAGAAAACTGTGAGTAAACCATAAAGTACTACAGAAACTGGAGGGAGATGAAGCATTTATTTAGTGCTTACTGTATGCCAAGCACTGTTGTTTCATCTTTGAACCCCAACCCAATGCCCTGGGACTCCTCAGTTCCTTGGGTCCAGATATTTACCTTACCTAAATCCCAATTCTTAGGCAACATGGTGTAGAACAGTAGGGTCAAACTTGAATAGAAACTAAATGATACACAAGAATCCCTGCAGGCCACATACTGACTTAGAAAACCACGTATTATAATGTTGTTATTCAGGTTTTTCAGTCACGTGGACTCTTTGTGACCCCATTTGGTTTTTCTTTGGCAAAGATACTAGAGTATTTTGCCATTTCCTTCTCCAGCTTCTTTTACAGATGAGGAAACTGAGGCAAATAGGGTTAAATGACTTGCCCAGGGTCAGTCACACTGTTAGTCAGTGTTGAAGACAGGATTTGAACTCAGGAAGAGGAGCCTTTCTGGCTCCAGGCCCAGCCCTCTATCCACTTCACCATCTAGCTACCTCACATATTACATTATCTGTATTCTATTGTGTTTGTGTTTCTTTTACTAAATATTTCCCAGTTACATTTTAGTCTGGTTCCAGTAGCCCTAGAGAGTGTTGTGGGCAGCACATGGGCTATTTTGGCTAAATGTTTGACCCTTCTGGTATGGTGTGGTTCTCTAACCATTAGCCATGTGACCTTGGACAGACAATTTAACCTCTCCCTCCCCCACTAGGCAACTCTTTAAGACTTATAAGTTGCAGAGCCCATGTTGAATCAAATTAGTCAAGGCAGTTAGCTTCCTAAATGGATGACATCATAGGACCACTAAAAAAAATACCATCCCTATTCCTTTCCACTATAGAATGAATTTCTGCATCAAGCAGGGGATTGGCTCAAATGACCTCCAGCTCTAAGATTCTATGAATCTACATGCTGCTGTAATGCTTATGATCATTTTAAGATTTAGGTTTGCAAAGATAGCTCAGTAGGTGGTGGTTATTTTCTCCTGGCTTCCTTTGTCTACAATTCAAGTTAACAGTCACCCGGGGAACAGCGGTGCTTTGGGGTACCAGGCTAGGCACGAGGGAGATGCAAAGATAATTAAGATGTGGTCCCTACTTTAATGGGCCTTACAGTATAGACTTTCCCTAATGTGTATGGACCCTCATGTCTCTCATTTGGACTAGTACAAAAACCTCCTCATTAGTCTCCCTGCCCAAAGTCTTTAATGCATCTTCAACAACGCTGCCAGAGTGATATTTCTAAAGCCCAGCTCTGACTATATCACATCGCTATTTAAAAAGCTCCAGGTGCTTCCTATTACCTCCAGGATCAAACACAAACTCTTCTGTTTGATATTTAAAGCTTCTCACGATCAGGATCCAACCCATCTTTCCAGGTTTATTATGTATCATTTTCCTTTCACACACTCTATAGCAATGGTTCTCAACCTTCCTAATGCCGTGACCATTTAATACTCCTATGTCGGCATATCTGCATGTAGGCAGACCACGTGGAGACGGATAGAGGAGCGGTGTCTTGGTTCCTAAGACCATTGGAAATATGTGTTTTCCGATGGTCTTAGGTGACCCCTGTGACCCCTCTGAAAGGGTTGTTCGACCCCCAAAGGGGTTGCGACCCATGGGTTGAGAACCACTGTTCTATAGTTTTCATATTGATCTCATCACTGTTCTTCCCCTCCAGCTCTTCATCTCTCATCTCTATGCCTTTGAACAGACTCCCTCCTGCTTCCACCATGTCTTCTTCCTTCCTTCTTTTAGAATCCCTGGTTTTCTTCAAAGTTCAGGTCAGGGGGCACCTGCTATATAAACTCTTCCTGTTTCTCTCAGCTGTTTGTGTATCCTATCCACCCCCCCATTCTACAAATCACTGTGTATATGTACACAACACACACACACACGCAGACATATATGTATACACACACACATGTTTTCACATGAATCTATACATATGTGCATGTATACACACATACACACATGCTTATATGTGTACATGTTGTTTCACATGATAGAATGCAGGCTTCTTGAAGGCAGGATCTGTTTCATTTTTGTCTTTGTATTGCTGGTGCCGAGCACATTGCTTAATCAACACTGTTCATTGATTTTTACCTGTATGGATAAGTTTCAGAACTTTTAGCATATGATCTTGTCAAGTGTGACTTTTAAAAATTTCTCTCTTTCTTAAATGTATACTTTTAAATATATAAATAATATTCCATATAAAATTATTTAAAAGTATTAAAGGGTACTATTCTTTAATATTTATAAAGACATAATTCTTCAGTAGTACATGTATCAACCTATTGCTGATGACTAATAAAGTATAACACATTCAAGATATAGAGTTTTTAAAAATAATTATGAATGCCCAGGTACAATATTGTATCTACTTGCCTAAATTTCAACTCTTTTCAGCCCTTGTTTAATTGATTTTTTTCCTGCCATGGTAAGTAGAATGTAACGTTGGGCTTACATTGAGCATTTACTTATCATTGACAGTCTTTTAGGTTTCTGGTCCATGTCTAGCTCCTACTATGCTTGGGATTGTAGTATTTCTGCCTTTAGGAGTGGCTTAGAATAAAATCCTTTTATTACCTGCCTAACTCTAACAACTTGGGTGAGGATATTCTCTATGCTGATAGCCTAGCCAGATTAGCTTCTCAAACAATTAGTTAAACAGTTAAAAGATAAATTTGATTCAGTTCAGCGTGCCTTTCTTGAACCAGGATACATGCTTGGTATGAATGGAGGTAGGAAGCTGAACCAGGGGCTCCTTGCCCAAGAAGGGTGGGCATTGATGGTGCTACTATTGGTGAGGGACAGAATTCCTGAGTCATATGTAAGCCCTAATTAGTTAAAAAGTCAAAAGATTAAGAGAGTCCTTTCACTTCTGCCTAATTAGATCACAATGGTCTTGCAGTGAGGAAGAACATTGGATGGGGAGTCAGGAGACCTGGCTTCTCATTTTGGCTCTGAGTGAAATAGCTGGGTGACCTTGGGTCTCTCTGAGACTTGGCTTCCTTGTCTGTAAAAGGACTGGATTGAACCTGATGGCTTCTAACCTCGGAGATGTTCCAGGATTTAGTTAGCCTTTAAAGTAGTGAACTTAAGGTTAGCATGGCATCTGGTTGTGTTATTTCTGGGACTCTAAAGGCCCAGTGACTTCTTGTCATAGTGGAGTATGGAGATGAACTCAGCCTTTTTCCTTTGTTTTTTTTTTTTTTTTCTCCTTCTGTTGAAACCAGAAAGATAAGCACTTGGGGAATCCCTTAAATCACCCTGGCCTGGTTGTGTATCCCACCCTGTGATTCTCACTTAATTGGGAAAAAATGCCCTTTAGGGGAATTTCTCCTCTTTCTCAAGATCTTTAAAGCTTAGAGTTTCTGTAAAGGAATTAGAGAAAGGGGTTAACTGTGCTGGGTGAATCCCCTCTGGAGGAGGGATGAAAAAATGCAGACCCTAGCTACCCAGGATGGGAAGGTGTGGAGGGACAGTCATCTGCACTGGGGAACAGGGGACTCACTGGGGTGGAATTCATTTCATACACAGTACCAAAGTAATCCAATATAGTGTCACTTATCTTCCTAACTAGTTTGTAGAAACCTTATGTAGTGCTACAGCGGTGTCAAAGTCAAATAGAAATGAAGGCCACTAATCTATACAAGAGCATCCCGTGGGCTCCATATTGAATTAGCTTTAGAGTGTTGCGTTATCGAAGTCTTATTGTGTTTTATGTACTTTGTTAAATATTCCCCAATTACGCGTTCATCTGTCTTGGGTCCCCCTCGGAATAGTGCGCCAAGTTTTCGATACTGCTGTTGTGTACAGTGAAAACTCCAAGTTTCCCCAGGGCTTCTTCCCACAGCATCTGGTACACGGTAGGCTATTAGAAAGTGTTTGCCGAAATTAATTAAATTTGACAAATATTTATTAAACATTGCGTGCCAGGCGCTGGGTTAAGGCTGAGGATATAGAGACAAAAGAAAGTATCCCAGCCGTCAGAGTTTATTTTGTTATTGTTGTTGAGTTGTATCTGATTCTTCGCGACCCCATTTGGGGTTTTCTTGGCAAAGATACCATAGTAGTTTTCTATTTCCCTCTCTAGCCCATTTTACAGATGAAGAACTGAGGCAAGCTAGGTTGACCAACTTGCCCAGGGTCATACAGCTAGTATATGGCTGAGGCTAGATTTGAACTTGGGGAGATGAATATTCCAGACTCCAGGCCTGGCAGTCTATCCACTGCACCATCTAGTTGACCCTGGAGTCAGTAATATGAAATACTTACTATGTGTCAGGCACTGTTTTAAACACTGGAGGTATAAAGAAAGCCAAAAACCAGTCTTGGACCTCGAGGAACTCATAGTCTAATGGGGATATGACAGATAAGTAAGTAGAGCCTGGATCACTAATAATGATATTCAGAGATTCTTCATGAAGCTAGGAGCATTTCAGCTATTTCTTTTCTTTTGTTTGTTTTGGAAGCAATCAAGGTTAAATGACTTGCCCTGGGTCACACAACTTGTAAGTGTCTGAGGCTGGATTTGAACTGAGGTCTTTCTGATTCCAGGGCTGGGACTCTATCCACCAGGCCACCTAGCTGCTCTTTGAACTATTTCTTTAAAGAGACTGAGGATCCTAAGAGGCAGAGATGAGGAGGGAATACAGGCTAGGTAGGGAGGACAGCATGTATAAATGTGTGTGTGTGTATGTGTGTATGTGCATGTGTGTGTATGGACGTCAGGGATGGTATGTTGGGGTCAGGGAATAATGACTGGGCCAGTTAGTCAGTGACATAGAGTGTAGAAAGTGGAAATAATACAAGCTAAGAATGGAAAAGTTATACGTTGGAACCAGATTTGGAAGGATTTCAATGCTGAACTGAGGACAGGGAATGTCTTTGTATCAAAAGAACTTAGCACAACATCTGGCACAGTTAATAATTGTATGGAGTGGGGTGGAGTGATTGCCATCTGCACTGGTGCAGAGAGGAGCTACCCTGATGAGAACACATATTAGGCAAAGCACCGAAGTAATTTGGTACTGATTGGTCAATTGATTATCTTAGAGGTAATAGGGAGCTTCTCAAGGTTTTTGAGCAGGGGAGTGACCTGGTTGACCCGGTCAAGGCTTTTGGAGAGAGAAGACACTGAATGTATGGAGTTCAGTGAGAAGGTGATTACAGTAGGTCCGTTAAACAGTGATAAAGGTCAAACAAAACTATGGCTGGGGCCATGTGAATGAAGAGACATTGGGAGAGGTTGTGGAAGTAGCAGCAGCTCAGATATGGAGGTGAGGGAAAGGTAAGAGTCAAAGAGAAGTCTGGGGTTTTGAACCTGGGTGATTGGCGGGATGGTGGTGCCTTCAATAGGAAGAAGGACATTTTGAGGAAGGGTCGTTTTAGGGGACCTTGATGATAAGTTTAGTTTTGGACATGTTGAGGCTAAGCAACATCAAGTCATCTGGGCAGTTGGATTGGAATTCAGGAGAGTGATTAAGGTTGTAAACAGGAATCTGGGAATCATGTGCTTTAGACATGGTCATTGAACCTAAGGTCAAAATTGAATCAAGGAGGGCTTCATAGAGGAGGAGCATTTGAAATGAGTAGCGGTGGCATGCAGGGAAAGGCATTGGAAGTTAAGAGAATATTTAGGTATGAGAGTGTCCTTATGGGACCGCTACATTTAGTGGATGGGATGATGGGAGATGGGTGATGATCCAGCAAAGGTCTAGCTAGATGGATAGAAAAGAACCATGAGAGATCAATGCCTGAGGAACCAATGAAAGACAGAGGAAGGGAGGTGGAGGGTAGGATGGTTTGCAGTATTTAAAGCTGCAGAAAGGTCAAGGAGGATAAGGACAGAGAAAAGACCACAGGATTTAGCAATGAAGAAATCACTGGTAACCTTGGATACAGAGTTTCAGTACAGTGCTGAGCACTTTTGAGAAGTGAGTGGGTGGTAAGGCAGGGAGGGAACGAATGTAAGTGATTCTTTCTAGGAGTTTGGCAGTGGATGGAGAAAGGGCATTAGTTTGGGGGGATGGCAGGGTCAAGTAGGAGGGTTTAAATTTTTTTTTGCTTTGTTTTGAAGGAAAGTGTAGGAAGGAAGGAATGACTGCAAGTGAGAGAGAGAGAAGGAAAGAAAGAGAGAGAGAAAGAGAGACAGAGACAGAGACAGAGAGAGAGAGAAGAAAAGGAAAAGGAGGGAGAGAGAGAGAGAACATGATTGATGAGACAGAGACCCAGAGGAGACTAGAGGGGATGGAATCAATAGTACAAACAGATGGTTCAGACTTAGGAAAGAAAGGGTTATTTCTCCTTGAAAGACTGGAGAAAAGGAGAGGAAGGTGGGTGAAGATGCATAGAGTGATTCTGAGGTGTGGAATCAGGAGTGATGGAAGAGGTGATGATAGCTAACATCATTTTTTTCCCCAGAAAATGAGGAAGTGGACTTTGGACAGAGAACTGATGGACTTAGAGTGCAGACTGAAACATTTTTTCTCTTTCTTGTTTTTTTTTTTTCCTTTTTTTTGGAACACGGCTAATGCAGAAATACATTTTGTATGACTTCATATGTGTAATGGCTGTTGTATTTCTTTCCCTGTCAATGGATAGGGGAGGAAGAAAATGTGTAACTGAAAATAAAAGTGAATAAAAAAATCAAAAAATGAAGAGGTGAAGTAATCTGTTGAGAAAGTCATCTAGTTGATAAGCATTTATGAAGTGCTGAGTAGGTGCCAAGCCCTGTGCTAAGTGCTAGGGATACAAAGATAGGCAAAAGCGATCCTCTCTCTCAGAGACTTCACAGTCTAATGGTTGGGGTGGTGTTGGGGGCTTAAAGAGAAGGAAAGGTTTGGAAGAACCATGATGAGGAGAGCTAGAGAGTGTTGGTGAAGAATTAAGGGATGAAGTAGTGAAGGCCCAGTTTGTAATGGACACGGCCACCATGTTTTTGTCATTTTCACCAAAGGCATTCTGCAGTAATAGAGGAACAGCTGAGCAGGTTGGCAAAGGGTAAGGCAAGGTTGAGGACTGACAGGATTGGAATAGTGGTAGAATAAAGGGGCAATGGATTCAAGGGTTGAGAAGTATATATGGTTGAACTAGGTAATTATTGGAGATTGGGAAGTGAGGAAAACAAGGTTGGGACAGGGTGGCGGGATTGGAATATCATGTTGAGATGGTGAGAATGGAGGCCATGGTTCTGGTGAACGATTATAGATTTAGGCCTGGAAGGGACCCCAGAGATCAAGTTCAACCCTGTTATTTTAGAGAGGGGAAAACTGAGGCTCACAGAAAAGAGATGTCCTACTACTAAGGGTATGAGGGAAGATTTTAGCCCGGTCTTCCTGATTTCAAGTCCAACATTCTATCTGTTGTCTCACACTGCCTCTTAAAGGTTAGGTTTGGGAGGAGCAAGGCAGAGGGAGACAGAAGAGAAGATTGTGATCAGAGTGGAAGTCAGAGTTCAAGATCATGGAATTGGTCAAGTTATATTCCTGAATATAAAATGACTGCTCATTTAAGTGGCTGATGTTGAGTGATGTGGTATATGTAGGTCAGTGATTCTCAACCTTCCTAATGCCGCTACCCTTTAATACTAGTATGTGGGTGGACCCTCCTGGAGATGGATAGAGGAGCAGAGTCTCGCTTTCTAAGACCACTGGAAATATGTGTTTTCTGATGGTCTTAGGCAATCCCTGTGACCCCTGTGAAAGGGTCGTTCAACCCCCAAAGGGGTCTCGCAACCCACAGGTTGAGAACCATTGATATAGGTCATGGGAGTTAAGGAAGTTGATGAATTAGTAATATGTATAGGTGACATCAAGGATGGAATGGAGAAGAAGACTGAGCCAAGCACTGAACTTCTGGAGAAATGAGGGAGCTTAATGTGTTTGTTGAATTGATCAAATTATGTTTCCTTTTTATCCCCATAGCTCCTAGCTCAATGCTAAGCATACAGTCATTTTTCAATACATTCTTGTTGAATGAATGAAAAGAGGAAGGCATGGTTGAATCTCTGTTTAGAAAGACTATATTTCAAATGACTTCTGTGTATTTAGCCCAGTGTGGAAAGTGTGACATAGAGGCAAAAATACTGGACTGGGACGTAAGAGGCCTGGGATATGGTTCTGATTCTTCTGGTAACTCATCATGGGGCTTCAAGTAAATAGCTTCCTCCTTCTCCTTCTCTTGGATACTCAGTTTTTTCATGTGTAAAATGAGTGGGAGATGGTTTCTAAGTTCCTTTCTAACTGTAAATATTTTGATTCTATAATACTGATAGGTCAGTAGCCACGTAATATTTCAATTTCCCTTCATTATTCCGGTTTTTTTCACTAGGACTTCAAAATTGCAATTCAAAATGTAAAGAACACTGTCTTTTGTCCTTGACTTAGTATTTCAATAGAGTAATTAAATAATAATTTCTGTAGCAAGAAGAATACTGAACTTGCACTTCAGAAGCCCTGGATTTGCCTCCCGCCTCTCACATTTACAAACTGTTACTAGCCCATGACCAAGGAAATTCACCTCTCTGAGACTCAGTGTCCTCATCTTTAAAATGGAGATAATAGCTGGGGTGTTGGGGGCACAAACTTGCAATTTCCAGCACTAGAGAGGCTGAGGTGGCTGGATCATCTGTATTCTGGAGAGCTGAGCTACAGGAGGCTAAAGTTGATTGGGTGTCTGAACTAAGTCCAACATGGAGCCAGGGAAAAGGGGAAGGCCACCAGGCTGCCTAAGGAGGTGTGAACCAGCCCAGGAGAGAAAAGCAAAGCAAGTGGAATGGGATTAGGCCTGTGAATGGCCACCATACTTCCAGAGGGGGTGGGATAGGGAGACCCAGCCTCATTACAAAAAAAAAAAAAAAAAAGGAAGGAGAGCTAATATTACCCAGAGTACCTAGTTCACAGGGGGTGTGTGAAGCTACAATGGGATAATTATACCAAGCGCTTTGTGAACTTTAAAGTGCCTTGTAAATTATAGTTATTATTATTTTAAAATTACCAACTTGATGGATGCCCACAAATTATGACATTTTCATAGATAAAGAGGAGCAAAAGACAAAACTTACATAGGAAACTATGAATCTATACTGCTCATTTTATTAAAATAATATTGTGAATTTAACACAGTACTACCAACATTGCCCTGCCAGTCTGGTTATTGCTATTTTTACCAGATCTAGTAGGTCCTGTTGCATTGCAAAGGCTTTGGGGTGTGGCCCTAGGGGACAGGTGGTGCTCTAGCCTTCTAAACTGGCTAAATACAGGGAGGCAGGGTCCTTATCAGAAGGTTGGCTTCCCTTGGATTTGTTTTGGCAACAGCAGCTTATGAAGTCCCAGTTCCTAAAATGTGGGCGGAGGGGTTGGGTTCTAGGGGTGGGGAGGGAGCACTTTCAGGATTATAATTAATCTTCACAACATCCAGAGAAGTCAGCAGCAGAGAGATTGTTCTTGGATGAGATCTCCTAGTCTCAAGGGTCTCCCTTCTCTCTACACTCCCTGCAGCTGCCAGAATGATAGCCAGGAGTGGCTAGGTAGTATGGTGGACAGAGTACTGAGCCTTGAGTCAGGAAACCTCTGTTTGCCTCAGTTTCCTCACCTGTAAAATGGGGTTAATAACAGTACCGACTGCACAGGGTTGGGGCAGCTAGGTGGTACCAGGCCTAGAGTCAGGAAGAATCATCTCCTTGAGTCCAAAATCTAGCTTCAGACATGTAATAACTGTAATCCAGGCCAAGTCACTTAACTCTGTTTGCCTCAGTTTCCTAATCTGTAAAATAAACTGGAGAAAGAAATGGCAAACCACTCCGTTATCTTTGCCAAGAAAACCCCACATGGGGTCTCGAACAATTGGATATGACTGAAAATGACTGAAAAGCAGCAGAACATTGGGTTGCTGAGACAATGTACCTGAAAAGCTTTGCAAAATTTAAACTGCTATATAAACGTTAGCTATTTTTTATATTCCTGAAGCCCAGGCCTGACTGTGACTTATTTCACAACCCCTTATTCAATAAACTCCATCGCCTCCTGCTTGAACACATGGATGGAGTCCAGGATCCTTACAGTAATGAGACTGAAGGCAAACTGGCATCCTACAGCCCTGGTGTTAATTACTCCAGCTCTTGTAGAATGATCCAGTCCTAATCCATACATCAAATGCCTTGCTGACCTTGTCATGTCGGAGTGAGAGGACTCTTAAAATAAAAGAAAGTGAGTTGACCTGGGTTGTGCAAAGGACATATTCTCAGGTGCCCTGGTATTTCTCTGATGAAATTCTCTGAACCTGTATACACAGGCAGTCTTTGAAATACACTGAGTCAGTGTGCGACAGAGAAACTTGTTTGGTGGCTCTGGAGAGAGAGAGATAGGCAATTAATTGTGCAATGGGACTGACAAGGGGAAGTGAGTTAATGACTGGGAGTTTTGCTTCAGCCTGGATGGCAGCTTTTAATGTCAGCTCAAAAAACCAGTCCCAGAAGAAAAAAAAAATCTTTGCTCTTCCTAAGTGTAAATGTGTGCATGTGCATGTTGGCAGTGTGGGATGTGTGTGTGTATGTGTGTGTGTGTGTGTGTGTGTGTGTGTGTGTGTGTATGTGATGCATTTCAAAGATAAAAGAGCAAGCAAGGAAAGAGGAGCAGGTTAGAGACTGTTAGGAAGATGCCAACAGCTGGCTGGCAGGTTGGCACAGTCCCAGCAGAGCTGTGATTTGATGCCAAAGCCAGGCAGTCCAGATCTCGCCCATAAGTGCCTGCCCCATAGCCTGCTCCAGTGACTCTTCAGTTTCTGATTCTGCAAACCCAGCTCCTGCCTGTCACCTCACATCCCCTCCAACAGATACCTATCTTCCATGTTCAGCTAGACTCAATCCAAAATTCCCAAGCCACTGTGGGGCCATGGAAACCGTGCTTTTAACAGTGTGGGCAGCTGTCTGGGCACCTGTCAAGGCCTGTCCTTATCACTGGCTCCCCCACTCCCATTGCCCAGGACACACCCTGAAGCTGCCAAGCCCTGGAATAGGTTCCTGCCCTTACAGGAAGCCTTGAAGAGTCCTCCTATTGACAGTGAATTTTGTTTCCTCTTGTGACTCATGCTTTGATTGTGTCTGCCTGCTTGGTGTCTGAGAATCACCAGGCTCTGAGGTACAGTGAGACCCCTTGGCTCCACCAACTGGACAGGTTTTTAGGGAGGCATGGTGCCAGGCAACCCAGTACTTAAAATTAGAGAGGGCAGGGGCCCTTGTATCCTTAGCACCCATCATGGTGTCTTGTGGTGCCTAGTAAATGCTTGTTGGATTGGATTAAATTAATTCTCAATTAGGGGCAGCCAGAGCTATAATGGATAGAGCTCTGGGCTTAGAATCAGGCATACTCATCCTTCCTGAGTTCAAATCTGGCCTCAGACACTTCCTAGCTATGTGACTCTGTGCAAGTCACTTAACTCTGCCTCCGCTTCCTCACCTGTGAAATGAGACAGAGAAGGAAGTGGCAAGCCACTCCAGTATTTTTGTCAAGAAAACCTCAATGGGGTCAAGAAGAGGTGGACATGACTGAATGACAACAGCAACAATAACAGCACATTCTCAACGATAACCCTGGTGAGGCCAGGAGAAGAACGGGAAGTGGTGGGAATTTGGGTGGAAGCCACTGGTGACCCTCAGGCACAACCTCTTGGTAGACCGTTTCTCAGCACTGTAATTGGTGGGAGCCCCTTGGGCAACTCAACAGGGAGGGAATAAACATTTATTAAGCCCCTACTGTGTGCCAGGGACTTTGCTAAGCACTTTACAAACATTCTTAAGATCATAGCATCATAGATTTATAGCTAAAAGGCATATTAGGGAGCTTCTAGTCATCCCAGCCCCTTCCCCTCTATTCTACGGATGGGGAACCTGACATATAGAAGACCTCCCCCAGGGTCATGCTTGAAAAATAAAGAAAATACCCTACTTATCACAAAAGAAAAGATAGCCAGTTGCTAATATTTCTCACCCACTCCTTCCCAATTGCTTTAAATCAGCTTAGTATATTTTTATCTAACTTCGTATGTACGTGTTGCTTTCCCGCAGTAGAAAGTAAGCCCCCAGAGGGCAGGGACTATTTGTGTTTTTCTTTATATCTCTAGTACTCAGTAATGGCATAACATAGGCACTGAATAAATGCATGCCTCCATAGCTTCAAGGCTCCCCCAACTCTTGGCAAGTGGCAAGACTCTACCTGCCTTCCTGCCTTTCTCTCTAAGCACTGGGTGATCTGAGCATTAAGCGAAGCCCATAGACTTGGGACCCTTAACCCTACCAACATGATGGGGGCAGGGACCAGATTCTTGGCAACTGGACTGGATGCTGTTGGGGGGAGTCTTAATAACTCATCTCTTTATGATTTGTTTGCCTCTACTCAGAGTTTTATTGAGAAATTTGAATTTGGCTTGCTATTGAATGGCATTTATGATTGTTTACCTGCTGGCAATTAAGGCAGCTTTAAACATTTGGACACATTTAACACTTAAACACATTTATTATAAAATAGATAGACATAAATGAGATTTGGACCCGAGTCAAGTAGTAAGGTATAACTTCAGGCACTGGTAGCCAAGTCTCCGTAATGACAGTAGAGTGGGAGCTTCTCAGTGAAGGTCTCAATGCTGTTGCCTTTCAGTCTGGTCATTGTCACTCAGTTGTTTTTCAGATGTGTCTGACTCCTCATGAGCCCATTTGGGGTTTTCTTGGCTGAGATACTGGAATGATTTACTATAACCTTCTCCAGTTCATTTTACAGATGAGGAAACTGAGGCAAGCAGGGTTATGTGCCTTTCCCAGGGTCACTCAGCTGGTATGTTTCTGAGGCTGAATTTGAACTCTGGAAGATGAGTCTTCCTGACTCCAGGCCCCTCACTCTATCCACTGCTCCAGCCTGGAATATAGAGGTACTTAATAAATGTTTATTGAATTGTGTGTACAATCCAACTAGATCACTGTTATTCCTGTAGATTCTGCCCTAGTTGAAGAAATCTTACACACTAGTCTGACAGTTAATGTCTCTGCCTCTCCCTCAGCTATTACTACTCCCAGATGCTTTGCCAGACGCCTTTGTCTCAGCTGCAGGCATATGGTTTCTCTCCCTCTTTTCAGCCATACCTATTCTTTGCCAATCAATGTCAGAGGTCTGTGCATTCTCCAAAGTCTTGTCAGCGTACCCAGAGCATCCTGGGAAATGTAGTCTTTCCTCTCCTCTAATCACTGCATGCACCCTTCTTGGAAAATCAGGTAGTAAGAGAAAGAAGTGAGGACTCCAGTGTATGCTTGTCATATTCTCCCCCCAACTAAAGAATTTGCGGACCCTTAAAATCATCCTGGGTATTTAGGTATGGTCTGTGTGTATGTATTATACAATATCTATCTAATTGCACGTAGCACAGTTACATGCAAATTATTACAGATACCTAGGGCACATGCAAGTGAACTGGATACAATTTCACAAAGATGAATATACATATATGTCACAAGCAGATCCACGCTACATTATATCTCATCTAGGAACATGTTACCTAAGAATTCAAGAAGGAACACACTATATAGCATTACATATGAGTTGCATTTATAGGTTACATCCATTTAGTGATCTGAGTGCCATCCTGTTCTGAAGGTAGCACACAGCTCTATGACAACAGCCACCAACGGGCTGCATAAAAGGCAGCCTTGCTCATATGTAAAATGGAAAGGTTGAATTAAATAAGTTCTAAGGATCCTTCCAACTCTAAATCTATTTTTCTATGACCTAAATGCCTTCCCACGGATGATCTAAAGGAATCGGTGCCCTCCATGATCTCTTTGGCTCAGGAGATGGAAACTGTCCAATATAGGACTGTGGATGGAGCTTTGGGAGGTGAAGAAAAGATAAAAGGTAAAAAAAAACAAAAACAAAAACAACAGACATCAAATTCCCAAGGGTTTACAAATAAAGGCATGAAACCTACAGATTGTTTTCTAGCTGAAGGACACAGGTTATAGAATGCAGAGTTGGAAACAGTGGGGAAAAGTTACAGGAAGGCATTTTATTAGCATCAGTAGAAGGAAGAACTTCCTGACAATTGGAACTGTTCAAAAAAAGTGTCTTTCCCTCAGTAGATGATGAGCTCCCCACTGATGGAAGTATTCAAGCAAAGGTTTCAAGGGTTATATAGAAGGGATTTCTTTTTCAGGTGGGAGATTGGACTGGATTTCTGTCTGCATCAGAAATTCTAAGAGTCTGTGAATGGATGTTCTTTCCTAAGTAAACTGGTAAAATTGTTACCCTGAGCAAGTAAAGCATCTCTGATATGTGCTTATTCAACATTTGCTTGAATACCTCCAAGTATGGGAAACTCACCACTTCAAAAGGCAGCTTGTTCATTTTCTTATAGCTCCATTTATTAGGAAGCATCTGATTATTAAATATTTTCCCCCTACATTGGTAGGAAATCTGCCTGCTTGTAACTTCCATTCATCGTTTCCAGTTTGGCCCTCTAGGACCAAGCAGAACATGTATCAGTCATTCCTCTTCCATGGGACAGCCCTTCAGATACTTGAAGTTGGCTGCCACATAACTCCTGTTCAAGTCTCCTTTTCTCCAGGCTAAACAGGCCACTCCCCTCCACCCAAGTCTTTTTTTTCAACATATTTTATTTTTTCCCCAATTACATGTTAAAACAATTTTTAAACATTTTAAAATAAGTTTGGAGTTCCAAATTCTGTCTCTTCCTCCCCCCAACAGCAAGCAATCAAATATAGATTATGCATGCGCAGTCATGTAAAACATTACCATGTTAGTCATTTTCTACAAGAAGATTCAAATAAGAGGAAAAAAAAGAAAGAAAGTGAAAAATAGCCTGCTCCAGTGTGTATTCAGATAGTATCAGTTCTTTCTCCAGAGGCAGATCTGTCAGTCTCACAATAAGGCAAGGCCTGTCCTTGGTTAACTGAAATACTTTTTGGATTCCTCTGAAAGCTGCCTGCCTCTCTCTCCTTGGAGAGAGGGAGGGCAATGCCTGTTTCCACTCAGAATCTGAAACTCAGACTCCACATCTTTGCCTTCTTCTCCTATGCTTGCTGTGTATTGCAATGTTTGCCTTAGCTTATACTCCCACAGGACTCCTTAGTACTTTCGTCATCTGAGAAGTTGCTAAGGAGAAAAATCATTTGGACAGAGCATTGCCCGGTTTTCCCCATTCCACCATCAATGAATTCTAGGGTCAACCAAATTGCTCTAAATTTGGGGGTTCCCAACTTTTATGTGTTTCTTGGCTTTCAACTGAAGTGCTTAGCACAGTGCTTGGCACAGAGTAGGTACAATATAAATGCTAGCTATCGTTGATCAACAAAATTCAATATGAAAGAAAGTCAATTCTAGTTTTTCTTATGCATAAGAAATCAGAGCAATTAATTTTTCATGAATAAGATTATTCAGTACATAAGGCTTTTTTTTAAAGTATTATAAGTTGTCAAATGTTGATCAGAACACAAATAAATTCATGTGACTATTAATTCTGCTTTTTTTTTTTGGTGTGGCAATTTACAGTTTTATCCTAGGCATAGTTTTTGAATGAATTACTCCCATATAATGTTTAGTTTTTAGTTTGTTTCGCTTTGGATTTGGTAGAGATCAGAACCAAGAATCCTGGTGCACAGAGGTAAGTTGATATCAATGGAATTAAAGCTTTGGGATCATGGTTGCAACAATAGGATTTGTGTTTCTCCAAGGGTATACCCTGCATTTTATAATTTTGTTGATTGGAAATCACTTTGGAGTTCTGGTAATTGTGGAGACTAATGAGCTCATTATTCACTGGGTCCCTGTTGCTGGTTTGTTTGTTTGTTTGCCCTAACTCAATACGAAAACAGTTTTGTATTCAAACCTTGTTTGTTTGATTTTGGTCAATAAGAAATATTCTTTAATAACAATGATAATACCTAGCATTTATTTAATGCTTAAAGATTTACAGAACACTTTACAGATATTATCTTATTTTATCCTCACAACAACCTGGGAGTTAGGTGCTATTATGATCTTCATTTTATAGACAAGGAAATTGAGCAGACTGAGGTTAAATGATTTGCCCGGTGTCACACAGCTAGATTTTAAGCTTCTCTAAGGCCAGGACCGTCTTTTGCCTCTTTTTGTATTCTCAGTGCTAAACATGATACCTGGCATATAGTATAGGCACTTAATAAATGTTTATTGAATTGAATTGTCTGAGGTTCGATTTGAACTCAGGTTTTCCTGATTCTATGCACAGCTTTCTATCCACTGCACCACCTAGCTGCCTCATCTCTCCTAAATGCTTCTTTTCAAATATTCATCTGCTCTATATAGCTCCCTCCCTTTCCCAACTCAGCCCTACCTCTTGCCTTTCTCCATTCTGCAATTCCCCCTTCTCCCGCATTTGACTCTATTACTTTTGGAATATTTCAACAGGATGATACGGTTAATTACCAAATATTTCCCATGCCCCCTTGACCAACTTCTCATTGGGCACATGGATCTCATGATGGAAACCCTTGCTCTAAATCATTTCACCATTCTTACTCCTAGACTAGATTAGGGAGAGAAGAGATGCTGTACTCTTCAGTGAGGTGAGGCTGTACGCTTCCTTAGAAATCTGAAGGACCAGTAGAGTGTAAACTCCTTGAGGGCAGGAATTATCATTTTTATCTCGCTATCCCCAGCCCCTAGAACGGTGCCTCAAACACAACAGGCATGTAATGAATATTTGCTGAATGAATGAATCAATGATCAGTGTTTTTTTAATTAGTGTGAGAATTCTAGTAGATCAGAAGGTCATTGAGATCAAGAATGGTTTTTCCTTTTCTTTTTCTACCTCTAGCCTCTAACTGAGGAACTTGTATATCTACTGTGCATGTGCTTAATAAACACTTGTATTTCGTAACAACTTTTAGTCCTTCTGCACCTTGGAAGATGATGCTCATGAGTTGCTTTGGCCAATACACAAACAATCAAACAAAAACCAACAGTCACTGTCTAGCGGACACAACCAGTAGCTGGGTGATGAGCCTCCTTGAACTTAACCAGGCCTGTCCTCAGACAGTTTCTGTATGAACCCATGCACAGACTCTTTCCAACTTAGTAGGACCTTCGAGAGCTCCATGGCATTTCTTTGTATCCTCAGGATTTAGAACCATGCCTGAAATACAGTAGGCACTTAATAAATGTTCTTCAGCTGTGTAACATTTTAATGTCCCTCCAGATCCTATGATCCATAGAGCTAGAGATGCATGAAACCACAGATATCATTAATCCAGCCCTTCATCAATCTGGCCTCAGATACTTCCTAGCTGTGTGACCCTGGGCAAGTCACTTAACTTCCGTTTGCCTTAGTTTCCTCAACTGTAAAATGTAGATAATAATAGCACCTTCCTCTCAGGATTGTTGTGAGGATTAAATGAGGTAATATCTGTAAAGTGCTGAGTTCAGGGTCTGACAAATAATAGGCACTACATAAATTCCTTATTGTTTCCCTTTTTATCCTCTTTTCATTTTGCAGAGGCCCTGAGAGGTAAAACAACATGTATTGGTAACATACGTAGTTAAGGACAAAGCAGAAATTTGAACCCAGGTCTTCTAATTCCAAATCCAGCACTGTTTCCATCATACCACAGAGGTTCCTGTTAGAGGCATATCCCACATAACCCTTCCCCAACCAACTGACAGCCTTACATAGCAATAAGGTATGTGATGTCTATTTGTCTACAGCTACATAGAGGGCAGATAGGGGGCGCCATAGTGCATAAAGTGCTGGGCCTGGATTCAGGAAGACTCATCTTCCTGAGTTCAAGTCCGGCTTTAGACTTTTTTTGTTCATCTTCCTTTTTTGAAGAGGACCAATGACATCATGAGTGATATCTTGACTTGAGTGTGAAATGGATTTGAGTGAGGCAGAGTTGCACTAACTCATCAGCTTCACTCTTTCTTCCAGAGTCATCAAAGTCCAGTGGCAGGACAAAAGTCAAGATGACTGGAGATGGCCCAGGATGCAATGGATGTTCTTTGAAGTCTGACCAAGCTCTAAGCATTCCTGCTTCAGTCTTCTTCATGGCCTTTGGAACAAATTGTTTTCATCCATCTATTCCTTGGGTGAATCTTCACATGCTAGAGATAGACATCCCCCTATCTCATGGACAGGTTTGAGGTCAGTTATTCTTAATCTGGTTTAGCTCATCTGCTGAGGGGTTTTATGGGGATGTGGCCACCACTCACGCTACAGCTTCTTGGAGCCATATGTGAGAGTTAGGTAAAGGTGGACACCAAATGTGTTTGAGCATCCCTGAAAAGGGCTTGGCAAGTTAGGTGCTAGCTGAAAAGCCAAGCACAAACAGCTTTCCAGAGGACTGCTGCTGTGAACAGCTTTAAGATTCTGATTACATAGTATAGTGAACTCTCTATTTATTCAGCAGTAAATTAAAGCAAAACATTCACAGAAACCACAGTACAGCATTTACAATGTTATAATATAACAACCTATCACTAAAGTGGCCACATAGTTTTCACCAAAGTGGCCATATAGTTTTAAACAAAAGATATCATTTAGTAAGTCTTTAATTCAATCATCCTTAAGGAGCAATCCTCCTTAAGGGACACAAAGTACAAAGGTCAAAGTTCTCCACCCCTAGATTATAGTAAATCATGATCTGCTCAGTCAGCATTAAGTACCCAAGGAGAGATCTTTTCATTTTGACTCAAGGCTGGCTCTCAAATTCCCTGGTTCCTCTTCCATGGTCCCAGCTCCTACCTGAATCTACCCAACTGTCACCTGAATTCAAAGGTAGGTGGCTGTCAGCTACTTGCCAGTTCCTTGGCCTCATCCAGTTCCATATTGAAGCTCGCAGCATCCAGTCCACCTCAAGTCCTTCACAGTTTCTGTTTCTGGGAAGACAAAGCTTAACAGAGCCAAAACAACATTCATTCACATTGCTGGTACCATCATCAATTCACTATCTGCCTGTGAAATCAACAGAGACCTACAAACAAGGTCCAAGAGGTCAACGCAAATCATCAGTAAAGTCCCAGGACCTCTGAAACCCTTCCCCAGGACTTCTGTAAACAGACAACCAGAAAATCCTCTTTCAGGACTTCCAGTAAGGTCCTAGGGCCTCTGTACAAAATATTACAAACGAAAATCAACACAGACAGAACAGACAAACAGAGTGCCAGGGTACCACAAGTTTTCTCCTTCTCAACTCTGCCACCACAAGAGTTCTTTTCTCAGTTCTGCTCTCCCAGCCTGGGCTTCTCCTTATATATGGTCATTAGCTCCATATGGTACAATCTGGCCTTCCTGTTGCATCAGCAACAGGGTTTCACAAGTTGTGAGGTTCACAAGTTCTGTTTCTTAATAAAGACTTTATATAATCATGGGCAAGGCTTAAAAGAAACTTTAACTGAAACAAGGTGCTAAACAATTAAATAGCTGAAACAAGGCGTTAAGTACTTCTTTGCTTACCATTACACTAGTCCTCCCTGAACACCCCTGGGCAAGTCACTTAACCCACTTTGCCTCAGTTTCTTCATCTGTAAAATGAGCTGGAGAAGTAATGGCAAACCATTCCAATATCTTGGCCAAGAAAACCCTAAATGGGCTTATGAAGACTCAGACATAACTAGCAAATGATTGAAAAACAACAACACTTACAATAACAAATTTATAGGAAATATGTTATAAATAAATCCCCTGAGGTTTCAAGAAGTGCCACACTGTAATATAGTCCACAGGTTGCCTGCAACACAGATTGAGGCCCCCCACAGATTGAGCTCATGCTTGTGCCTTGGAGGCATTAACCCCCCAGCTCCTCAGCCTGCATATTCCTATCCTGCTGCCTACCATGTGTGCCTGATCATCACTCCTGTAGAAATGACTGTCCCCTGGAATGTTGTTTCACCTCATGCTGTGTTGAATGGTGTTTCTTGGGGAACAATCTAACTTAGCCCCTTATTTGACCTGTAACCCACTTCTACTTCTCCTTTGATTTATTTCCACTTCCAATCCACTTTCCTGAGCCAGCTGGTGTACAGTTTACAATCTGATGAATTTAGAAAGCATGAGACTATAGGGGTCTCCACTTGGGTATGTAGAAGGTACTTTGAACTCAACACTGGGGCAAAGATTTTCTATATCTGGGCTCAAATTCCTACTTAAAAGACTTTGAGTCTATCCTGTCCAAGACAAAGAGGAGGAAGTTAAAAGAAGGAAGTGACTTGCTTACGTATACATAAATAGAAAGAACATGTCCTAAGAACTCCATACACAATAAACAAATATAAATAAATGAATTAGTCCTTGCCCTCAGGGAGCATACATTCAAATGGGGGAAGAAAACATATAAAGAGGAGGGGGAGGAGACCCCTGGAGAGTGAAATCATGAGTGAAGAGAAGCAGGACAATGGTAGACATGTAGCTAGGAAAGGGCAGAACTGAGATTCCAACCCAGGTCCTCAAGGTTCTCCCTCCAGCACTAGCTAGCCTTCCAAAGGCATATAGTACAATCTGCCCTTCTTCTTTGCTTCCCTGTTTTTGGTGCTGGCACCCCCATCTTTCAAGTCACCCAGACTCAACATCTTTATCTTCACTGACTTCTTCCTCTATCTGTGCTGTATATCTAATTAGTCATTAATAATCATAGTTAACCTTTAGATAACACTTACTACGTGCCAGGAATTATGCTAAGGACATCATAATTATTATCTTGTTTGATTCTCACAACAACCCTGGGAGGTAAGATCTACTATTATCCCATTTTACATTAAAGAAACTGAGTCAGACAGAGGTTAAGTGACTTTCCCAGGATCACATAGCTAATAAGTGTCCAAGGCTGGATTTGAACTCAGATCTTCCTGATTCTGGGCCTGGTGCCCTATGCATTGTACCATTTAGTTGCTTCCAAATCCTATTATTTCTAGTTCATTTATCTCTCTCACACATATCCATTCCTCTTCATTATCACCATTCAAGATCAGGCCCTCAAAACCTCTTTCTTGTCCAGACCTCCCCAGGTCCTGATTAGTGTGAACAATGAATCTCTTGAAGTGTTCACATCATTTGAATTCACATGGCATATTTCCATTTGGACTGGAACAAATGACCATATTTTAAATAATTATTACTTTGAATAGTGCAAATTTGAATACACCTATTACTTTAGGTGATTCATTATTGTCACCAATTGGGACTTGACTATATTGAAATAACTTCCTAGTCTTCTTCCTACAAAGGAAATCTTTGAAGTCACTCTTCTGTCTAAAAATCTATAATGACATTCATTATCTACAGGTTTAAAAATATATTCTCTAACATGGCATTCAGAGAGTTCCATAATCTACTCCCAAACTTTCCTTTCCATCAATAGCTTTAAAAACCAATCAGCATAAACCCTGTGTGACAGTCAAGCAGGCCTAACCTCTAACCTCAAAATGTATCTTGTACTTTCTTGTTATCTTGCCCCTGTTTCTGTCACTCCCCAACTTTTGTTTGTAAAATTCCTACCTTCAAAGTCCCAATTAAACATTACATTCTCCATTAAGACTTTCATGATGCCACAGCCTGTAGTGACCTCTCGTTCCTTGGGTCTCTCAGAACACTTTGATTCTACCTCTGAAATGTACTTAACATATTCTAATTTCTATTCCAGTGTCTTAGTTCCTTCACTAGACTAAAAGCTCCATGGATAATGTCCTGCCTCAGCACTGAAAGACCTGCCTCTCTGAACCAGGGTCCAGAAGATCAGACCTGATTACTTCCATAACTCATAGAATCAAGGCTCACAAAGTCTCAGAATTGGGAGGGAGTAGAATTTATCTCTCCCACTGTCCTGGAAAACAGTCCATCTGGTCTCTTAAAGATTTCTGCCAATAGGGTGCCCACAATCTTTGGAAGTTGCCTATTTCTAAATGTTAGGAGGAGATTTTTCCTTAGACCGAAATGCCACTGAGTCTCCCTTCATCTTCCATTTGTTCCTCCTATTTCTACTCTCTGGGACCAAATAAAACAAGTTTAATCTCTATTCAAATATTTGAAGACAGTTAATCACATTTCCTCAACATGAAGCCTTATCTTCTCTTCTTCAGACTAAACATCTTTGGTTCTGTAGGCCAGTCGGTGTATGGCATGATTTCTAGTCCCTTTACCATCCTGCTTGTCTTCCTCTGGACTTATTCATTTTTCCTAAAATTTGGTGCCCAGAACTGGATTTAGCTCATCTTTGTGTTCCATTCTTTTTTTTTTTAATTTTATTTAGTATTTTATTTTTTCCCAGTTACATGTAAAAACAATTCTTAACATTCTTTAAAAAAAAAGTTTGAGTTCTAAACTCTCTCCCTTTCTCCTCCACCCTTCCTCATTGAGAAGGCAAGCAATTTGATATGTTTTACATGTGTAGTCCCATAAAACATTTCCATAACAGGAAGACTTGGATTCAAATCCCATCTCAGTCACTTCTTAGCAGTGAGACCCTGGGCAAGTCACAACCTTTTGGGGTCTCAGCTTCCTTATCTGTAAATTGGGCACAACAGCACCTACCTCCCAGGGTTGTTATGAGGATCAAATGAGATAATAATTGTAAAGTGCTTAGCACAGTGCATGGCTCATAGTCAGTGTTAGCTATTATTGCTGTTGTTCTTGTTATTATTAAAATAGGGATAACAACATCTACCTCCCTGGGTTGCTGGGTGGATCAAAATGGATAATGTGTAGACTGGGCTTTGCAAACCTTCGAGCCCTATAGATATAAACCACTCTTATTGCTGTTGCTGTTAACCTGGTTAGCCTGATTAATGAAGAATAAACCTAGATTAGGTTTATCCTGTACATTCTCTAAAGGATTATACATGGGGAACAAAGCCCCAAGCATCTGTCAATTTCCCTTTTAACAAGGCAGGCAGGCAGGCAGGCAGCAGCAGCAGCCTGTGAGAGGTGGGAGGGTAGGAGCAAGGCTGGACTATCCCCAGGGAGCTGCTGGCAAGGAAGCCTGGAAGCTCAGGGTCATGAATTCACGAAGCAGGAGGGTTCCTTGAGCTGGGTCTCTTTGACATAGGGCAATACTGTCACTAGGAGTAGCGTTTCTGTGCCACAATAAACAAGAGGATGTTCTTTGAAATTGTGAGCCAGAGAATCAGCAAGGAAGGTCTAAGATCACAAGATCACGGGTCTAGAGCTGCAGAGGAACTGAGAACCCTTCATTTTACCGATGAGAAAACTGAGGCCCAGAGATATTAAGGAACTTGCCTGAGTTTAAACTGCTAATATCCAAGGCGGAGCCTAGGTCTTTCTGACTGCAAGTTCAGTGCCCTAGCCACTATGACAGGGTTGGAAATGGGCTTCCCTCAAGGTCTCACAGAGGCATAAAAACAATAATCAAAGGGCAAAGTTGTGTGCCCACTTGTCTTAGGGATGGAGTACATGCCTCCTTCTCCACTTCCTTTAATTGCTGTGGCTTTGAATCCTTCACAATCTCAGGAGGGGAAGAACAGCCGTGAAGGGCAGCTTGGATGTCAAGAAAGGTTGACAGGCCTAGCCTGCCCACTCTGAGAGTAGTCTGTGGGTCCGGCCTGCCTTGCAGAGTCCAGCAGAGCACTGGGACCCCAGCAGGCATCTGCCTGAGAGAGCACAGCCAGGGTTCTGCTTCAGCTGGGCAGTTCCTGCCTGTCAGTCCCTTTGCCTGCTGCCAGGCTTCTGATGGAGCTGCCTCAGTGTGACGGATCTGGCACCGAAGAAAAGGACAGCAGGATCTACCTTATGTTCATTCCTTTTGCACCTCATTCTGTTATCTGGAAACAAAATGGCAGCCAAAGAATCTTCAAGCAGGAATATCATCTGTGACATTTCAGGGCTCAGTGGCATTTGGCTCATGGATACAGGTTAACAGAGATATGTCCTCAAAATCAATGAGTTTTACGGATCACCAGAACTTAGATTTAGAACTTGAAGGAACCTTTGAGGCCATTTAGTCCACTCCCTCTCCCCCATATTTGACACACCAACCCTGGGAAGCAGGGGCTACTATTAGCCCCGTTTTACATTTGAGGAAAGTGAGGCAAAAAGCAGTTAAGTGACTTTCCCATGTCACATGGTTAGCATTCATTCATTCATTTAACTTGAGTTAAACTGAGTGCAAAGAAGGCCCTGCCGAGCTACTGATCTGACATGAAACTCCTTTTATGCATCACATATTTAGAATTTATCTGCTTTACTAAGTTGCTTCCCAAATTGGTATAATTTGAAGCTCAGTTATAAAGAGGGGTAGGCAGTGAGGTGTAGTGGATGGAGTCAGGAAGACACAGGTTCAGGTCTTTCTTCTGGCACATACTGGTACATAAACCTCTCAGTTCCTCAGACAACTCTCTTAAGATTCTAAGGCACCAGAAGAGTCATTGATCTGTATCTTTAGGGGGATTTCCATAGTAGGAGTTTCTCACACTGAAGAAGTCATAGGTCAGTCTCTCCCCCACCAACAAAACCAAAATGACAAAGGTCAATGTTAAAGAGGGGCCAGTGTTGTGTTGTGTAAAAGAAGACAGGAGTTTATTACTGATTCTTCTATTGGTAAAGGAGGAGAATACAACTTTGGCCATGTTATTTTACCCATCTGGACCTCAGTATATTTCAGTGTAATAGGGGACTGGACAATGAGGAGCCAGTGCTTGGGGCATGCACAGCATACTTCCTTGGATGGTGACCCAAATGGAAGCTTGGTGAACTTGCTTCTGGATATGAGTGATGGCACATAATGGAGAGACCGTGTCTCAATATAGAGCAGGGGCAGGTATCCTTTAACTATTTCCCACTGGTTTACTGCATGGTGATGGAAAGCCTTTTAAATGGCTGCTGAGATGTGACTGAGTGTGCATGCAAGGACAGATGGAAATTCCCACTCTTCCCTAGAGGCTTTCAAATGAGGAGGAAGAATAACGTGGGCCCCTGGATTGGGGAGGATGGACCTTGGGTTCTCTCTCACCCGACTGCTATGTGGCTGTGATCTCATAGCATTGTGATTGTTTGTTTGATTTTTTGTCTCTGTTGTGTTTACGCTTTGCTGTTCAGATGGATGAGTACCAGAGACAGAAGGACCAGATTACAACTTTGTGAACTTTGAAAGGTTGGAAGAGCCATCCAGGGTTCAGTAATTTGAGTTCACGGCAAAAAAATTTGGTGCTAGAGCAGCCAAAGCTAGTGAGGAGCCAACCATCAGGATTGATTGTTTGGCCCAGCCCAGCAGAGGAAAGATATGACAGTTGAGACCCCAAGTCCTGAGAACAAGGGAGTAACTTGTCCTACAACTATGTCACCAACAGAAGTAAACTGTGTAGGAATAAGAATGTTTATAGCAACCACTTTAAATTTGAGCCCATGTTTTCAGGGACTGATTAGGAGAGAGTGTGCCTCACTTGGTGGAGTGGAGAGGAGATGGCTTTATAATTTGTTCTTATGCTTTCTCAGTAAATACCACTTTTTAGAAACTAATGGATGTTAATTGGTTAAATGAGATTGGAACAGTATTCACTGATTAGATAATAGTGAGGAGATTGTAGGCTGTTGATTGTTATGGCGAGTTACATTAGATAGAGACTCATCAAGAGCCCCTTGAAGTACCCCTAAGACTAAAGGGAGATGTAACTAGTTATGTTCTAGGGAGCTGACCTACCAGTACCAGGGTGAGCTGCAATAACGTCCCCCACAGCCTACATCATCAATCATCCCCTGCCCACTCCAGTGTGGCAACAAATCAGAGGCTCCATCAGCAAAACCTTCTGCTCTTGCTTACTGCTATTCTGCCTAGGCTCCAGCCTCAACTTGCCCCAACTAAACCACAAATATTGTGCTCTTTGGGACCATTTTCTTCCCCCTTTCTTGCTACAGACATACTCTCTTATTGTCTTGGTGCAAGAATAGAGTTGTTTCTGAACCGAAATCAGACCGAGTGCTCTGACTTGCAGAATGGGTCAGATAATTTGGTAAATTTTGTGGAAGCAAGCGTAACTGATTATAAAGGACTTTTAAATTGGGTTGATGTTACTTAGGCTCACTTTCTGAGGCTGATAGAGCACTGATGACCCCCTTGCAGCCAGGGTCATCTTTTAAGGGCTCATGACAAAGTTCATGTTTTAACTGGTTGTTGTCTTTGTTTTCCTTTGGTCCTGACCTTCTGTTTCTTTAATGTTGGGAACTTCCTCCAGCACTGCTGGTCATTTTATTATATCTGGATTTTATATAGAGAGTTGCCTGGGGCACTGAGGAGTCCAGGCCCTAGCCCTGTCTCTATTCCACGCTGTAGCTTCCCTCTTTATGGGGAAAGGAAGAAGGGAATAAACATTTCTTAAACACCAACTATGTGCCAGCTAAGTGATTTGTCCATGGTCACACAGCCAGTATATAATCAGCTGTAGAATCTGAACCCAAATCTTCCTGCCTCTGTTTACCACATTATGCTGCCTCTCACTTTTCTACAACTTTTAATAGGAAAACTTTCCTAATAGGAACTCTATGAAGTATGTAGAACAAATATTATCACCTCCATTTTGCAGATGAGGAGGTAGTGACAACTAGTAGGCAGTACAGTTGGGATCTGACGCTAAGTTTTTGACACCAAGCCTCATCCTCTTTCCAGTATACCAATTCAATTGAAGATGCATTTATTAAGAACCTACTATGTGCTAGCTACCTGATTAGGTGTTGGAAATGCAAAGACAACTTTGAAATAGACCTTGACCTTAAGGAACTTACTTATACCCAGAAGTTACTGGCTCTAATGGCTCTTCATGTTCTTTCTCCTCCCATCATTTAAAGGGACTGGTCTTAACTAGGACTTAAATTTATTGTTTTTTAAGAATTCTGTAAGAAATAACATGACATGGAGGGCCAGCCTCAGGACCAAGAAGACCTCTGACACTTACTAGCTGTGTGACCCTGGGCAAATGACTTAACTTCAGTTTGCCTCAGTTTCCTCAACTATAAAATGAAGACAATAACAACATCTACTTCACAGGATTTTTGTGAAGCTCGAATGATGTAATATTTGTAAAGCATTGGCATAGTGCTTGACACATAGCATGGCTTTAATAAATATTTCTTTCCTTCCTCTTCTCCCTCCAAAGTCCAAGTCAATTAACCTCTAGGTTACTCTCTAAGACCATAAATCATAGAGAAATTTCTGATCTGCTATGGTAGAGGGAGCGTCCTCACCTGGGAGTTCCCTATACCAGCGAAGTCACAGATCTAGTCTCTAGTCCTGTCTTTAGACCATGATATGGCTTTAGTGGTTCTCAACTTTCCTAATGCTGTGACCCTTTAATACAGTTCCTCATGTTGTGGTGACCCCCAACCATAAAATTATTTTTGTTGCTACTTTATAACTAATTTTGCTACTGTTATGAATCTATCTGATATGCAGGATATATTTTCATTGTTACAAATTGAACATAACCCACAGGTTGAGAACTGCTGTGAGGCTGATGACTTTGCACAACTCTTCCTCACTTATATACAATTCACTTAAATCAAGACATCACCCTCCTGATGCCATTGGTCCCCTTGGAGGATGAAGGATGAACAACAACAGTGGGAGAAGGAAGAAGGGAACAAGTATTTATTGGGGTTCCACTATGTGCCAAGCACTATGGTTAAATACTTTACAAAGAGGATGTCATTTGATCCTCACAACAACTCTGGGAGAGAGGTCCCCTTATTATCTTTCCTCCTCATCCTCATGGTTATTCAGTAATGATACACAACTAGATACTGTCCAAGGTCCTGTTCCATCTCCATCCATTCCTAGCTTCATGGATGTTGGATCATCCAATGACTCAGTATTAGATTAATCTCTTTTAATTTTTACTCTGAACATAACAAATGCCAAATTGCATTGGCATTGTCCTATATGGAGTGAAATAGAAAAAGAAGATTGTACACGAAACTGTGAGTTTTTGTTCTGTACATTTTCTTTTCATTAAAAGTATATAATAAGAGCAACCTGTATTTCAAAGCTGTCTTACTTGTCTGTGCTTCTTCCTGGCTTTTCTTCTGTTCTTTCTTACCACTGATTTGGGCTTAGATTTCGCTATGATGACCAATGAAAAAGACTTCTAGAAAAGCAAAGGAGAAGTCTTTAAAGTCAACAGACAGTAAAGACCATCTTGAAATTCTCAAATGCTGCTGGTCTAGATGATGACAGTAATGGTTCTCATCCAGAGGATGCTTTCTGGTTATACACAACACTTTCCATAAACCATCTAACTTGATCTTCAGGAGGCAATGTAGAAGTGTGAAAAGGAAGCCTTAGCTGAATCCTAAAGACATAAATCCTGGGTCCTACCCCCAGTTCTGCCACCACTGGCTATGTGACCTTGGGGAAATTCCAGAGTCATAACTAGCAATTATTGCACGAGGGGAAAAAAAGCATAGAAATTTGTCCTGGGGTAAGCAATATGACATGCTCTTAAGCAAACTTTTTAGGACAAATTCAACTGGGGATATAGCAGGGAAGGGACAGATCTAGGGACATTGCATTATTGGGGGAGATAGCTAAGTAGCCAAGGGGTAGTATAGACAGACTACTGGGCCAGGAGTCAGGAAGCCCAGAGTTCAAATCTGGCCTCAGACACTTACCAGCTGTGTGACCCTGGGCAAGTCACTTAACTCTGACCTCAGACAGTCACTAGTTGTTTGACCCTGGGCAAATCACTTAACCATGCCTGTTTCTTTGACTGTAAAACTGGCATCATAATAGCATCTATCATGAAGACTTGTTGTGAAGATCAAGTGATATTTGTAAAGTGCTTGGCTCTGGCATATAGAAATTGCTTGATAAATGCTTGCTGATTAACTCTCTAGATCCTAAATTCAATTATTTCTTTAAAAAAATTCTGAACTTAAACAGAAAATAAAATGAACATTGTTTAGTACTTAGATCAGAAAAAGAGGGTCATGTATGAAATTGTAGGTCCCTATTATGTGAAGCTTGCTTATTTCTCTAAGAATATGCTGTAACTGATTTCATATTGCTTGCCTTCCAGGGGGTGGGGGAGGGGCAGGAGGGAGGGAGAGAATTTGAACTCAAAATTTTAAACAGTGAATGTTAAAAATAAAGTATACAATAACGTCAAAAGGAGCTTTGAAATGGAATGTCTCTATTATGTACAGCTTGCTTTTATTTTAAATATATAGCGTAGAGTCAGACACGGCTGAACAATAATATATAACATAATCAATATTATATTGCTTGCCTTCTCAATGGGGGGGCAGGAGGGAGAGAGAATTTGAACTCAGATTTTAAAAAGTGAATGTGAAGAATAAATTGATAAAGTATAATTAATAAAAAATATAAGGATCAATTCTAGCTTTGAAACAGCAGATCCCTTTTATGTACAGCTTACTTTTCTTTTTAAGTGTATAACATAATGGATATCATTTTGCCTGCCTTCTCAATGAGAGGTGGAGAGGCATGCAGGAAGGAGAGAATTTGGAACTCAGAATTTTAAAAAGTGAATGTTAAAAATAAAGACAGAAAGAAAGCATATAATAGGATCAACTGTAGCTTTGAAAATGATCCTGCTTGTCTCTGCTTCTTTCTGGCTTTCCTTCTGTTCTCTGCATTTTCTAAAAAGATTCCTCAGTGACTTTCCCCCCTAAACTCAGTTTTTCTAGGCTACAAGTTTTGAAGGACTACAAATGTTGTCAAGAGTCTGCTGAATTTCAGCATCCTGGGTGAAAGCACTAGTCACCTCTCCTTAGGTATAGGCATGGCTCCTGAAAGTCTCTAGTTCCTGGGGTTGTGGTGAACAAAATGCTTTACAAGAGAAAAGGGTTCTCTCTGTCAGACTGATTGAGCCTCATTCTTCCTAATCCTTTAAGTGCTCTGAAAACACAATTTCATTATCTCCACAACTGGTCATAGATTCTGGTGGTACAAGTGTTGTTGTTTTTATTTAGCAGGTGAGGAAAAGCTGACTCAGATAAAGGCAGGCTATGACTCACCCAAAGTCTCTAAGCTAGGCAATTACAGAAGAGGGAGGGACTTATTGCTAGCATTCCTGACTCCTTTTTGCGACAACCACCCTCTCTCCTGAGCATCGCTTTCTCAGATTTCTAGAACTGCCCTTCTCTCCAGTGTTGCACTGCCGGAAGCTTATTTCCCTCTCCTTGCTTAGGAAACTAAACCTCCTTCCTCCTTGAGATGTCAAATTTATGACTTTTGGAATCTCATTGAAGCTGCAGCCCGTTCAAGAGGAATGATGGTTTCATCCTGCGTCAAGATTATTTGCCCAAAGCTGACTTAGGATAGTAATTAATTCCCTGTAGCTCTCGGCATTCTCATTAAACTGCAATCTGGCCTCCTGCGTCTTTCTGCATTCTGCTTCCATTTTTGTTTCCGCACCCAAGAAGTCATTTTCCATTCTTTGTCAGAGGGCCCGCTGTAGTTAAACATGGTGGGCACCAATGGAAGCGAAGGCTGGTCTCCCGGCCAAGAGAGGGTGTGCTCAGCTTAGATAAATACCCAGCCTGTTGGCTCCCTTTATTGGCCAAGCACGAGGCTTAAACCAGTCTTGGAGAAAACCCAGGAGGTGTGACGGGGAAAGAATGACAGTTAATCACGATGTTAACAGCTCTGGCTTAATTAAAAAAAAAAGCCCATGTTTAATAATTCATTTGGAACAGTGTTGTTTTTTAAAAGACAGAGCTGTTCCTTGTGTAATTGGCAGACTTTGCCTAGGGAAATCGTGTACTCTGCTCAGCTTTGGGCACGTCTTAGTTTCAGGCAGGATTGAACCTCTATAGCATCTTGCCCCCCCGAATCCCTGGTAGACCTCCTCCTAGACCCCAGCCATTTCCAGCTGCTGAAAGCCTACCCATCCTTTGCGCAAATATTGCCTTCTCCATGAAGCCCTCCCTGATTCTTCTGGCTGGAAATAATTCTTTTCTGTCTCTAGTACTTTCTATCTCTGCTATGCATTTGGGGGGTGGGTGGAAGGGGGAGATTGTGGGAGGGGAGGGTCTCATCCTGTGATTTCATTAGAGAGAGGAAATTCAGGTGTGAAAATGCCTTTTATGAATGGAAATGCTCTACTCTTTTGCTACTTAGGGCAGGGATTCCTAATTGGGGATCTGTGAAATTGTTTTTTGAACAAATATAGCTTGATATTTTAACATATAGTTTGATAAATAAAAAAATAATTTTGATAACTGTTTCTCAATGTATTTGTTTTCCTTTAGAATCCTATGCTTTTTATTTTCTACATTTAAAAACACGATTCTGAGAAGGGGTCAATAGACTTCACCAAAGGGTCTGTGATACAAAAAAAAAAAGGTTAGGAAGCTGTGATCTTAGAGTTTTGAGAGCTACCTGGAGGCATGGATTGGGGAAGTGACTTGTTGGTAGTCACACAGTCACCGTGTATCAGAAGCAGAATTTGAACCCAGGTTTTCCTGATCCCAAAGTTGGCCCTCTCACTATTACACCAAACTGCCTCTCCTATGCACTTATCATGTTCAGTTTGTGATAGTTATAGCACATATGTGCTATGTGTGTCCTGTCTTTCCTATCAGACTGTAAAAGTAGGGCTTATTTCTAATTCATCTTTCTGTATCCCAGTGCCTAGCATTGAACCTTGTATAGAGCAGGTACTTAATAATCGTTGCATGAATTGAATTTATTGAGCAGACGGAAAAGAAGCCCTATAGACTTGGGGAATGATGCAAATGGTGCAAAAAGTATGGACCTGGGGGTCAGAAGACTTGGGTTCAGATCGTCCCTCTGACACTTAATATGATTTTAGGAGAGTCACTGGGACTCAGTTTCTTCTTTTGTAAGAGGAGTGGGTTGAATTAGATACCTGTTGAGGGGAGGCTCCTTTCAGCTCTGATTCCATGACTTGGCTGTACTTTAATGCCTCAGCTGGAAAGAGTTTGGGGAGATTAAGACTCTTGGGTCAGCCCAAGGGCTTTGTCCCCATCAGGGGGACAGGAAGAAATCCTTTGTGAGCTGGTTGACACAGGCTAGAAGTGAGATCAGTAGGCAGTTAATTGAGACACAAAGGATTGGAGAGAGGCTGAGTCAGGGGGTCATGGGAGAAAAGATAGTGTGGTAGGTTTTGCTCCTTTCCAGGGTTGCCCCCTCTACTGGTGGAAGCAGGTGGTACCTTAGAATCAGAAGACTGGCTTAAGCCTAAAAAATGGTTAGTCCAAGGTCTGTTATCATCAAACAAGACCTAATAATCTGATCAGGTCAGGACTCACCTCTGGGTCTCTTCAGCCTCATGCAGATGCCAAATAGGTATTTTTTAATCAACTTTCACTCTCTTGGGGACCCAGTAGACATTTCTACCTCTCCTGAGACAGATAACCAGGCACCCTCAAAGAAGTGTTAGAGGTATGCCCAAAAGACTGGGAAGGGAAGGGGTCTGCTATTAGATACTATGGGAGCAGAGCTCTTCAGCTGAAAGAGGGTTCCTTTATCTTGCACATGTCCAACACACCACTGGAGCTGAAGAATAGCTGGTACTAATGTAATAGGCAAAAATTTGAATTTGAATACCAAACGGGTATGGCCATCTGAGGGCTGCATGAACATAGCCTGGGCTGTAGCTCTATTGAAGATCTCAGGTGCCCCAAAGGGGTCAGAGGATTATAGATTTAGAATTGGAAGAGACCTCGGGAGCTACGGAGTCAAGCCTCAGAGTAGGAAACTGAGGCACAGAGAGGTTAAGTCATTACCCTGGTCTAAGGGTAATTTGAACTCAGATCTTCCTGACTCCAAGTCCAAGGAGTCAGGGGTTGTTTACAAACTCTAGGCAATAGAGGAATTAGGGGAATAGATGAAAGAATGGTTAGATTTCTTGATAGATAGAAGAATTGGGGAGGACGGAAAAGATGCGTGACAGTTAATTCTAAAAATAGGCACCAGACATTTAGTTAACACCTAAGGGAAAGCACAGTAGCTTGGGGGTAGAAGGAGAAACCACATTCCTGGTGAGAGAGGGAGAAGTGAGAAGAGAAGGGGAGATAACCCTGAAGCCCAGCACAAGGCAGAAGGGAGGAGGGAAGGAAGATAGCAGCTGTGAGTAAGAGGTCTGGCAGCAAGCTTGAAGAGGGAAGCTAGAAATTGAGAGGGATGAGTTGGCAGCTGAGACTCAGGCTCTCTCCATGCCCAGCAAGATACAACCAAAATGCTTTGTAAGCACAAAAAGCACATTTGGTAACATGGCTCACCAGCGACAATTCCGAGTGTGTGTTTGCAGTGCCCAGAAGGCTGTAGTAGGAAGCACAGCATTGTGGGGACAGGAGGCGGGGAAGAGAAACAGAAGATGCATCTACCTCATGGGAAAAGCATGGGACATGCTCTCAGCCCTGGGATGGTTTGCAATCTGTTTGAGAACACAGAACATGGAATCAAAAAAGATGTTGAATCTAGAGGGGCTCTCCCTTTGACGGAGCACAGAACAAGCCAGCTTTATTGAGGGGGCATATTCACAAAATAAAGGGCTGATAAAAGAGGATCAAAGAAATGAGTCAAGTCCATGAAAGGGTGTGGGCTTTTACAGGGTTCTTATCTGGGTCAAACAGGACCAGGCTTTAGGGGCTGGGGGTGACGGGGAGGAGGGCGATGTAGTTCAGGGTTCAGGACTGGTGTTGACTCATGCTGGGAAGAGTGCCTGGGGGTTCATATGCCAGCTCTCAGTATGGGAAATATTTGTGGTTACTGTATTCCTTAAAAGTGATAGCTACAAGATTTAAATCTCCTCTCACTGCTGGCCGGTTTCATTTCCACTGTGACGTTCTGTCCACCTAGGGGCCACATCAACACAGAAATAATGGGGCAGAATTCAGATGCCAACAAGGCCACCCTTTGCATTTTCCAGAGAAGAACCTGAGCCCCTTCCCCAACAAAGGGAAGGAACTTGCTGAATTTTACACTGTGAATTAATTACTGAGTCAGGACTCAGAACCCAGCCTGCATGGCTTATACTCCAAGACTCTATTTACTGTCCCATAGTCTTCCAGATCTATCAAAATGTATAAATTAATACAGTATAAAAGCAAATACCATGGGGATAGAGCATGGGGGCTAGTAGGTAGGTTTTAAAAGCCAAAGTAATTGCATTCAAGAGAAAACACTGATGTTCAATTCAGTTCAGTTCCATAAACATGTAGTAAGTGCTTTTTCTGTGAAAGGCCTGGTTCTCTGCGAGGCAGGGATTTAGAGTGAGACTTGGTTCCAGCCCTCTTGGAGCTGACAGTCTAATAGCAGAGTTAAGTCATGTATGCAGATAACTACCATATAAGGGAGAATGTTCTAAGTGCTTTGAGCTAAAGAAAGCAATGTGAATTCTTGGGAGGGAATACTAAATAACTGCCATTTATAAAACCATTTCAAGTTTGTGAAGGACCTCATATCCATTTTCTCATTTTGGTCCCAAAACGACCCTGTGAAATAAGTGCTGGCAGCTCTATTATCCTCATTTGAGATGGGATTTGAACACAAGTCTTCCTAAGTCCAAGTCTAGTGCTCTATTCCTATACCAGGCAGCCTCTCTGGAAAAGGAAGAGACCACAATTCTTTAAGATGAGGGCGGATGAGCTAGGGCTTAATGGTTGAATTTACTATCAAGAGCCAAAGTGGGGGAGGGCATTCCAGCCAGAGGGGTGATAAGGAACAAATGTTCAGAGACAAGAAAAGAAGGATGGGTGTGAAGAATACTGAAAAGTCCATTTTGGCAGGAGCCTAGGAAGGGAATAACATTCGCTAGCAAATGTTTACCATATGGAAAAGATTATTGCTGCAGTGAGTGATTTTAGGCTGACAAGATAGCCAAGTGTTTTCAAAATGTCTCCCAGACATCAGAGGTACATTTTAGAGTCTTCTCAGTTAGCTCTCTCTCTCTCTCTCTCTCTCTCTCTCTCTCTCTCTCTCTCTCTGTCTATTTCTCTCTTTCTCCCTCTCTGTCTCTGTTTCTCTGTCTCTCTCTCTTGATCTTTTTGGAGGAGGGAAGGCAGGGCAATTAGGGTTAAGTGACTTATCCAAGGTCATATAGCTAGTATGTGTTAAGTGTCTCAGGTAGAATTTGAACTCAGGTCATCCTTTCTCCAGGGCTGGTGCTCTACTCACTGCTCCACCTAGCTGTCCCTCAGGTCTCTCTTGAACTCTAGTCCTATACCATCAACTACCTACTGGATATCCCAATTGAGATGCCCTATGGGCATCTTAAACTCAATACATCCAAAACAGAATCTATTATTTTCCCGATCTTCCACCCCCAAACTCATCCCTCCACTTAATTACCCTATTCTTGTCAAGAATACCACCATCTTTCCAGCCACTCACAACTTCCAGTCATACACAATACTCCCTCTCTGGTCTCTATGTCCTTGCCTCTTTCCTTCCTCTTCAAATACTGCTAAACAAAGCTGGAGAAAAATCATAATACTGTGCTGAGTGGATCCATTGCAAATTTATATTCCATACACTCACCTGGGCCCTCACTGCAGCAAGGCAATCCTTTTATACCTTCCTTAATCAATTCTCTAACCCACTCACCAGACATGGCTATTCCAAACATTCTTATCTATCTTCAAGTCCCCCATAAAACTCCTTCCCCTCAGCCTTTCAGTTGAGAATTTTCTCCCATACTTCACTCAAAAAATTGAGGCTCTTTGCTGAGGGCTCCCTCTTCTCCTTCTCAAAGTGCCTGGCATGTAGTAAGTGATTAATCTTTGTTAATTTGACTTTGTAAGAGTCTTTGTAAGACTCTTCCTCATCTTACCTTGCTCAGATGTTTCCCTCTACTATCTCCTCCTGCATCTGTGTCTCATGTGAAGAGCTGGTCCCTCATATTACCAAAGGAAACCTCAGCATACACCTAACCCACGCCCGCCCATTTTCTCCAATGGATGGTCCTCTCTTATACCTACTCTTTCTCTAAACATCAGTCTCTCTGTAGCGACTGCTTCCTCTCCACCGCCTATAAACTTGCCTACGTCCCCTTCATTCTAACTTGATCCAGTCATTCTTGGTAGCCCCAGTCCAATATCCTTCTTCCCTTCATGGGCTAAATTCCTTGTAGAAAGCCATCTATTGTATGTTCTTCTACTTTCTTTCTTCTCATTTGATTCTAAACTCTCTGCAATCTAGCTTCCCTCCTCACTCTTCCACTGAGATTCCCTACTCTAAAGTCGCCAGCGATCTCTTAATCACCAAATCCAACAGTCTTTTTTCAATCTTTATCCTTCTTGACTTCTGGGCAGTCTTTGAGACTATAGACAAGGTGTGGGGAACCTTCCACCTCCAGACCACATGTGGCCTTCTAGGTCCTCAAGTATAGCTCCTTGCCTGAATCTAAATGTCACAGAAAAATCCCTTTAATAAAAGGATTTGTTCTGTAAAATCCCAGTCAAAGGGCTGTACCTGAGGACCTAGAAGGCCACCTGTGGCCTCAAGGTCACAGGTTCCCCACCCTTTCCTCCTCTAAATCTTTGGGAAGGAGTGAGTGGGGTTTATGTTGTTTCTGTGTCTCCCCTCAGAGGTACTATTACCAGCTACCCCTGTATTTGGTACCTTCCATGGAAGGGCTCAGGTCAGTTTCAGATCTGGCTGCTTTTCTGCTAATGGAAACTACCTGACTCTTGCCCCCTTTCCCTAGGGGAGTTCTTAAGGGTACCAGAGGGTACCTAAATAGCTTAAGATAATTAATCACCTTTATATAATAATCATATCACTATTTTCATTAATCTGAGGGCTAAAGTCATAGGATTCAGAACAGGAAGGACCTTAGACACCTTAGCTTAGGAGGTGAAACCCTTTCACAGGTTTAGAAGGGTGTCAGGTAGTAAGTTGCAGGGATGATCTTCAAATCTAGGTCCAATGACTTCAAATGCAGAACTTTTTTTTTTTGCTAATTCATGCTAAATTTAAGCTATTTTAAAAAATAGTATAGTTGTAATAACCAGCATTTAAATATCACTTTAAAGTTTACAAAGCTGTTTGCCTATGTTATATCACTTAAACCTCGAAATTCTACAAGGAAGGCATTATTAGAATCCCCATTTTATTGATGCAGAAACTGATATAGAAAGAAGTTAAATGACTTATCCAGGATCACACAATTAAGAGTGTGAGGTAAGATTTGAATTCAGATCTTCCTGAATCCAAGTCTAGCACTCTCATCCACCTAGTTCTGTTTCATCGTGCAGCCAACTTGAAAGAGTAACAAAGCTAATTATAGTTATACTTGCAATTAATTGATTCAACATTTCAAAAACCCATGATTTCACGGATGTGGGTGGTGCCACCACTGCTGTGGATAAGAGCATTAGGAAATTGTTTCTGAGTTGCTATGGTCAAAGCAAATCCACTCCCGGGTGGGGGGGTAGGGTGGGGGGAGGCAATCTCATGATGTAGAGCCTCTCTTTCCTCTTAGCTCTGCTGGCCCTTAGGTAACACAAACATTCTATCACTTAGCCCATACCTGAAGCCTTTCCAACTTGGTCAGACCTGCTTTCCAAGTACAGGATCACCTGAGAAAACAGAGGAAGAGGTTGGGCAGGAGACATACTTAACAACCTCTGGGGATTCCCCTCTGGAGAGTATATACATACACACACAGACTTTTACACAAATACACACATGTGTGTGTATATTATATATATATATATATATATGTATATGCATGTATATATACACATACACATATATCCAGGGTACACTTTTAAGTTTAATCTTTAATCTTTTCTCCATAAAACAGTAAATCAAGCCCTGATTTGTAGTGTTTGCCTATTTCAGTCTAAATGCTCACACTGAAAATTTAACAATTAGCTCTTGTCATCCCATTTGAGCTAGCCACAGTACACCCCTTCAACTTAAGGGGAAAAAAAGACCATCAGGATACATCTATCTATAATTTACCAGTTTTATTATTAAAGTCACTATTTTCATGCTTCATGGTTGCACAAAAGTGACCTTGGGTTCTTAAAGTTTTGACTAGAACTATGTCAACTCTGGGCCCAGGGTGGACAAGATGGTTCTTAACTGAGGACCAACCTAGCTAAATTCAGTATGGCTCATCCTTGAGCTCGCTGTGGGGTGATGGATTTTTTTGGCCATGTCAACTCTCTAGGGCCATCTACTAAGTTGAAGAAGCATTGGTAGGTGGAGTGCCCACCCTGGTATTGAAGTAGCTCACAGTCAATTCTTCCCCTGCTTCTTCTCCCTTAGCTTTGCTTTTGTTTGTTCATCTCATTATTTGTATGTGTGTGTGTGTGTGTGTGTGTGTGTGTGTATTATATATATTCCCTTTGGTCTAATTTGCTTCTATAAATTCAATAAATATTTATTATATTTATTATCATATAATATATAATAGTAATATATAGCTAATGTATTATATATAATAAATCATTTTATAGTAATATATTATATGCCTACTGCATCCAAAGAGGAAATATAGTTTATCAGAACTAGTCTTGCCCTCATAGGGTCTAGCATCAAATGAAATGACATATAGTGCTTTGCAAACCTTAAAGTATATAAGTGATATGATAAAAGTTATTATTATTAGTAGTAGTAATAGTAGTGGTAGTAATACATATTTGCCATCAGTCAATATAGTGCTACTCCATTGTTTCTGTTTCCTTTATTGACTCTGAATGATTATATCCTACATTTTCAACATTTCCTTTATTCCTCAGTCTTGTTATCCTTGCTTTAGAAGAAGCATGACATGTTGGAGAGCAGGCCAGCCTTGGAGTGAGGATGATTGGAATGAAATCATTCCCTGGACCTAAATGAGCTAAGTGGTTGCGGGCAAGTCACCAGACCATAAATCAGATTTTGAGGTCTGACAGTGGCATTCTCCTGCTCCAGAAGCCTTAAGGGCTCCCTTTTACCTCTAGGATCAAACACAGACTCTATTTGGCATTTAAACTTGGCATCCATAATCTGGCTCCAAACTATTTTCTTCCCTTCATGTATTTACTGGTCTACTTGCTGCTCCTCCAAAATGATATTCTAGACCTCTATGTAGGCTGTCCTCAAGGTCTAGAATGCGTTCACTACTTTTTTTTTTTTTTACCTCTTAGAATCCCTACCTGCCTTTCCGATTCTGCTCAAGTGCTGAGTCCTTCAGGAGACCTTTCTGATGCCTCTAGCTCCTACTCCCTTTTCCTTCCTGAAAACATCTGTTATTTACGTGTGTATATTTTCATCTGCTTACATGACTGCATGTAGTTTCCCTTGCAGAATGTAAGCCTCTTAAAGGAAGCCATTATTTAATTTTTGTCTTAGAATCCCCAGCCCCTAGCAGAGATAATAGGTGCTTAATAAATGCTTGCTTCCTGATCGATGATAACCTCTTAGTGTTATAGGCCCTTCTCTGAGATCAGAAGTTATGGAAGAATGGATGACATGTGACAGGGAAGGGAGTTTCCAAGTCCTAGATTTAATTCTAGAGTCCTTCATTCCATAACACTGGCACAGCCCTGTTCTTTCAGCCATCTCCAGTTGTTGGACATTCAGGTTGTTTCCAGACTTTCAAAGTTTACAAATAATGTTGCTATAAATATCTTGGAAGGGATAGCTCTATCTGTTTTATAATCTTTGTAACGGGATTATTGGGGCAAAGAATATGATTATTTTGGAAAGTTTTATGATGTGCCAGATGACTTTCCAAAAAGATGCTACCAATGTTTTATTCCAAAGGGCCAGTGACCTCATCCTTCTGGGCATTCTCTGAAACAATACAGATTGCAATCTATCCTTGTCTGTCAATCCTGTGCCTGCAATTCTGATCCATAAACTCCCAAAAGTCTGCCATGGGGAATAATAGGAGCCACCCAGCATGATGAGGCCTTCCTTCCTTTCTCCTGACCTTACAAGGACATGGGTGGCACACTTAGGCTGTGGATCTCTTGCTCTCAACATTTGGCTAGGTAACTTTTAAGGGATTTAGATTAAGTATCTGGCCTTCCTAGGGTTTTTATTGGACATGTTCATTACAGGTATTTTTCAGCTAAGTAAGAGAGCTGTATAAGGAGCTGGAAGGTGGGTCCCATGTCATCTCCTAAGCACATTTCAGTCCATCATGGATCCATATGTTACAGTCAGGGTGAGAAGTATGCATTTTTTGTAATACCTGAATGAGGACAAGATGATTGGGATAGAATGGCCTGTCAGTTCTTTTATGTGGATGACTCTATGAGAAGACTATAGAGGGATTGTCCCTTGGCAAGGGGAGATGGGACTCATCAGTTAGTCAGAATGTTGCTCCTATAGGGACCTGATGGCTCTTGGGTGGGGGGGTCACTGACTCTGGGTGCATATGGAATTCATGGTGATGCAGCTCTGATTGGACTGTTCTAAAGAACAGTCTTCTATGCTCTTCTCTACCCACCTTCAGTCTCCAAGCTGAGCCACCATGCCAACTGAAACAGGCCAGATGTCACAAACACACAAACCAGTCCATCATCCCCCTCTTTGGCCTCCTTTGCTGTTCCTTTAGCCTAGCTTAACTCTGGGTCCTCTGGCTCTTCCTGGATTGGCTGACCTGAAATGTGGTTTCTTTACCTTTTCCTTGCATTTAATATACAGTAGATGCTTATAAAAGGGTTATAGCCCAACCACAATCAAGAGTAAAACTGAACACTGTTTAACTCTAATAGATGAATTTGACCCTTGGGGGAAAAGATGAGAGAATCCACCCCCTTCGCTTTTTGCAAAGATGGGGGTACTTTGCAAAAAACTCTGCAACTAAATGATGCTGGCTAATTTTGTTCAGCTGTCTTATTCTTTATTATAACATGTAGCTCTCTGGGTGGAGGAGGGGAGGAAGGTTATACTAGGAAATGAAGCTATAAAAACAAAAAGATGTTAAAAATGCTTACTGAATGGATGAGAAAGGAGTCCTTTAATAATATTGAGTCGGGGTGCCAAAGTGAGGAGACTCCGTCTCTTTAAAAACAAAAGAACTCTTTGATGCCTTATTAGTAAGCAAGCATCCTCACCCTGGGCTAGATCTTTGGCAAGCCCCTGCTATTGATTGATCCTGGTTCCAGTTAAGATTTATAAATGTCATTTCCCTCCCTCATGCCTCAGGCCCATGGGAGCTAAAATGTCAGAGAGCTTTCTCTCTGTGGCCTGTGATAGTACTGGCATATTGGACTGTAAATTGGGCCATAGCTTTGGAATCTTTTTCATTAAACTAAAGCCCAGTAGTCAATGAACCAAAACATTTCTCAACTCAGGACATAAATATCTCTTGTTGGGTGTGCAGATACTAATAAATAAATAAATGAAACTTGGCTTTCAGACTCAGATTGACTTTAGTGGGAGTTGTGAATAAGAAATGGAAATTCTGCCTTGACCCTATACATAGAAAATCTGCACTTCGACCTTGAAAATGGAAAAAGCTTAGCTAAAATACCATATAATCCTGGAGTTTAGAAATGTCTCCAGAGGTCAGTCATCGTCACCAACCTCTTACCCAGTAGAGGAATGCCTAAGAATCTAGGAGCCTTGTTCATTTTTATCTTGTTAGCACCTGGGCAGTGTGGTGTGTCTCTAGTCTTAGAGTTAGGAAGATCTGGGTTCAAATCCTGATTTGGGAGCTTGTTGACTCTGTGGCTTTCTTCTGAGCAAGTCACCTAACTGCTCTGTGTTCCAGGCAACTTTCCAAGATTATGAATTCAGACAAGTTGGTGAAGAGAGTTCAAAAATCACAGATCTCTGGTTTATCTGAGCACCATCTTGGTCAAGGAAGTTATATAAAATAAACTACCATTTGGTTACTGCCTACTACTGCTCCTCTTTATGGTGTGGTCTCAGTTGACCTTACTTTAACTTCCCTAGTTTTTTAAACTGTTGGCAGACCCCATTTCCCACCTTATGGACTAAAATCAGTATTCCCACTTTCCTTTGACTTAAACCAATACAAACACTGGTCTACTCTACTTCTTATCTGGACTTGTGCCATTCCCTGTTTCCACAGGAAGGGTTTTCTCTGGGGCCAGGTGAGTGCCCCTAATTAGCAACACCCATAAGGCTCCATTACTCTGTTCTTCTCTTCCCATTCCCTGTTGGGTAGGGTTCAAAAGTTAGTTTTGGCCCATTGTTGCAACATGTTGCTATTGTTTTGAAGCTTAACTTTCGTTATCTATCCCTCCTGGCTTCCTGTTATCTGATTATCTGATGAGCAAGCCTTTCATCAAAGTCATCAATCAAAATTATTGAACGGCAGAGGGTCAACATCTCGCCCATAGGGCACTCCACTACAACCAACCAGCCCTTTCCCTCCTCACCCTCTGCCCCGAGTTGGTATTTGTCAAAGGAACATATATTTACAACTAGCAGAGAACTCAGGGGGCTACTGAATCTCCCTCCCTCATTTTATGGATGAGGAAACCAACATCCAGGAAGATTGAATGATTTACTAAAAGAGACAAAGCTAAGGTTGGAATTCAGGGTCCCTAACTTCAAATTCAGCACTTTTCCCATCATTAATGACGATTCTTTGTATTTACTATTCAGACTTTCCACCTAATTGTTCTGCTTTTTAGCTCATCTTTTTCCATCTTGTCCTTAAGGATAACTTGTCAGGTGTTTTGTCAAAACCTAGGTATAGTATGACAAGAGTGTTGCTCTGATCTTCCTGTCTGCAATATTAGATGAAGAGATAAAAAGATGAAGAGGCAAGGAATTAGTATGACACTCACTTATGAATATTTTATTAGCAATGATGCCATTTCTTTTCAGGATAAACAACCTTGCAGTTACCAGATGCTTGCTCATGGAGCAGGCTAGACCTTCCAAACTGTGTCTAACCCAGCGCTGCAGGATGGAACACTTCCCTGAAAGGTAGGACTCCTAAGAGTAAAACATCTACCTTTTGGTAAATTTCATCTCCCAGAAGCTGCAGTGGGCAAGCAGATACACTGGGGGTTTTTCCAACGTTCTAATTAGACTAACTTCTCTGTATTTTATTATAAATACATTATACGAATCTTCTAAATTTGATTTTCAACAACAAAATATACCTAGGATCGGCAAATGTTAGAACAGAAAGAAATCTTAAAAAATGTTTAGTTCAATTTTATAAATCAGTTATGTGCTTAAGTGTGGGACTTGCCTAGAATCCCACAGCTAATAGACAACAGAGCAAAATTTGAATTCAAGTCTTTTGAGTCCATGCTCTATCCCTGTTATTACATATGGAACCATTTAAATGTGGTAAAGGAGAATGGATTTAAAATTTACTAATCTCAGCTAATGTGAGTGTTGAGTGCCGAGTGATGGGAAGAAAGGAAATAGTTTGTTCTCAAGTTATTTTCTGTTGCTTCTGACTCTTTGTGACTCCATTTGGAGTATTCTTGGCAAAACTACTGGAGTGGTTTGCCATTTCCTTTAAGTGACTTGCTCAGGGTCACACAGCCAGTAAGTGTCTAAGGCTGGATTTGAACTCAGAAAGGAGTTTTTTTGATTCCAAGCCCAATGCTTGTAACAACAATGCAATATTCACAACACCCACAGTGACTATAAATATGCTGGTGTAGTTGTGAATCCCAAAATGTAACAGGCTCTCCAAATGGAGGACAGAACCAAAGCATTTATTCAAATACCAGAAAGCCAAGTCCCCAAACTAGAAAGTCAAAGTCATTACAGTAGCCACAAAATTGGTACACATAGTTAATGCAGTGAACACCCACATTCCCAAGCTTTCAAAACAAAACAGGCTCCCTCAGGCAAAGATTCTCATCTCTTCACTCATGGTAGCTGCTCGGACTCCAAGCTGCTTGCTCCCAGCAGTTTGGTTCTCAAAAATCTCTTCCCTCTCTGGCCTGGGTCTCTTTTAGCTCCTCCCTATCCCACTCCTTCCTGCTACATCAGCAAATTCATCCCACTGTGGGATTCATAAGTTCTAGGCCTTAATACTTGATACAATTATGAACTTGAAACTAAGTGCTAAGTACCTGTTAGCTTGCCAATACAAAGGGCATGGAAGATCTTCAAATCCCATTACCATTACAGTGTTCTACCCACTTTGCTATCTAGCTGCCCCAGTTTATTAAATACCTACTATGTTACAGGCACATAGTACTTTACAAATATCTCATTTACACCTCACAACAACCCTGAGAGGTAGGGACTATTATTATTCTCATTTTCCAGTTGAGGAAATGGAAGCAGACTGAGCTGAAATGACTTGCCCAGGGTCACGCAGCTAGTAAGTGTCCAAGGCTGGATTTGGACTCACATCTTCCTTACTCCAGGCCTGGGCTCAGTCCATTGCCACCTTGCCACAGCTAAGCATGTAAGGGTGGGGAGATACAAAAAGAAAGAATACCCCGACCACAAGGACCTCTCAGTCTAATTTGGGAAATAGTGATTGTTTTCTGTAGGAATCAGGGGGAGGATCTGATTTCTTATTCTCTGGAGCAGAGGAAGGCCAAGATGACTCACAGATGGGAGTACTTTTATCTGAGCAGTGTAGACGCTTCTCTGAAGTCAGTCCCCTTCCATCTCCCCTAAAGCAGTATGGTATAACAGAGAGAGCATTGAGCTTGAGGGTCAGGAAAACCTGTATCTAAATCCTATTTCAGACACTTATTATGACCCTGGGCAAGTCATGTTAATTTCTCTGCCTCATTTACCTCATCTGTAAGATGAGAGGGTTAGATGTGGTATCCTCTTGGGCTCAGAATCTAGACTGCTATGATTCTTTGTTTTCTTCTACTTTGTATGTGTTCCATCTTGCCATTCCCCCCAGAGACTGTGCGGTCTGCTGGGGACCTTGTCTCTCCATTTCTCCTTAGGAAAAGGCTATGAAGTTTTGTGGGAACCCTGTCTTCCCATGTGTTTATGTAAGACAGTGGTGACATCTGCAAAGTGGACCCCCCACTAGGGAGAGAGTTCCCGAACACCAAACATGCAATAATTGATTGTTAGAATAAATTTATGGAGTTTTCAATCTTGGTCCTGTGTACTTGGATGGGAAAACAATTACATCTTTATTTTAGTATAATTGATTTCCTTTGTAGTTCTATGTATTTTATTTTCTTGCACTTAAAACATTGCTCTAAGAAGGGGTTTTTACACTTCCCCAGACTGCCCAGGAGTCTGTGGGCTTCTCCAGACTGTGTGAGGGGTCCATAGACTCCCTCAGACTGCCCAGGGGTCAGTGGGTTTCCCCAGAATGCCATATAGGTCCAAAATATGCAGAGTCCTTAATCTAGTCTGGGGTCATTATTTTACAGAGCAGAAAAGTGGGGTCCAGGGAGAGGGAGGGACTTGCCTGAAATCTCACAGCTATTCACTGTCAGGGCCAGGGCTTGAAGCCAGATCTGAATCTGATCACTTCAGCATCAGAGAATTTTGCAGATGAGACTGTGTTCCTGAGTCAGTGAGTAGTGAGGCTCACACAGCTGTTAAACATCAGTGGTGTACAAGTTTTCTTTATCCTTAATGAATCGAGTGAGAAGTACTGGACTTAATCCTCTCCCACCCCCCAACTCCCACTATTCCTTTTTGCTCTGTTTTCCATAGGGTTGTAGAACGTACAAGCTAGAAGGCCCTTGGAGACCACCTACTCCAAACCCTCCATTTAGCAGCTGAAGCAACCAAACTGCAGAGTTTCTGACCCTCCTTTCCAGCCTCCGTGCCATTGTATAGGCTATCTCTCAGGCTTGTGCTTGGGACGTTTGCCCTCCTCACCTCCACCTCAGTTCCCCTCAGATCGCTTAGGTACCCAAGCAGATTCTCCCCATCGATGGTGCCCCCAGTCGTGTATTTTTTTTGTAGATAATCTATGAAGACGTGGCATCACGCTAGAACAGGGGTTCTTCGCATTTTGTGTGCCATGGTTAGATGTCTTAGGGAGTCTGGTGAAGCCTATTAAATTAAGCTTTTAAATGCATGTCATAAAATACAGAGGGTTTCCAAGGAAACCAATTAGATTGAAATCCATTTATCAAAGTATTAAAACAAGTTCACAGACTATGGCGTAAGGACTTCTACCCTAATAGAATGTCCTTGAGGACGGGGGCTGCTTCCTTATGGGTTTGGATGCCTAGCCTAGTGTGTGCAGTAGGTGTTTAATAAATGTTTGTTAATTGATTGACCCCCCCAAATACACACAGGCAATAATTAGCTAAGCCCACCTAGAATTCAAACAGTTTTTCTGATTCCAGAGCCAGTGTTCTTTCTGCACAAGAGTGAGAGAGTGTGGATGCCAACCATGACCCTGATACTCAACAACAGCAATAATGATGATAGCTAACATTTATGTAGCGCTCATACAGCTATGTGCCCAGCTCTGTGCTAAGCCCTTCAAAATTAGTTTCTCCTTTGATCCTCAACAATTCCAATCCTAGGATTTAAGTGCTCTTTTTTTATCTCTATTTTACAGATGGAGAAACTGAGGCAAACAGGGGTTAAGTGACTTGCCCTAAAGCTAGCAAGTGTTTGAAGCCAGGCCCTGTATTCTATCCATTGTACCACCTAGCTGCCCCAGGTTTGAGAATATATCGATTTATTGCTACTTCCTAATCCCTTTCCTTGGAGGGAGTGTATATATCTTAGTTGTCCATAGCTGTGTGCATGTAATCGCCCCCATTAGAGATTCTTGAGAGGAGGGACTGCATTTTGCCTTGCTTTGTATCCACAGAATTCAGCACCGTGCTTGGCACACAGGGTTTGATAAATGCTTGTTAACTGACTTGTCTGTGTGACTATACTAGGCTCAAACTCCCTGGGTCTCAGTTTCCTCATGTGTGTAATGAGGTAGTTGGACTAGATGATTCCCTCAGGTCCTTTCCAGCTTTAAATCTATGGTCCTATGAACTCTTCCTTGTAGGTTTTCTTTTCCAGGAAATTTGCATCAGTTTTTAGGGTTTGGCTCTGTGCAGTTCTCATGTTCTCCACATGGTGTCGCTGTGGATCAGTGCAATCTCAGCTAGCCCCCTCCCCAAGCTTTGTGAAGCTGGCTCCCAAGGGCTCTCTCAGCTCTGTATGTTAACTAGCCCTCACCCAATTTTCCTGCCTTATTCTGACAGCAAGCACTGGATGCTATTGCCTTGGGGACCAAAGAATCTGTACGGTTCTGGAAAAAACCCAACATCAAGGTTTATCTTGGAGAAGAACAGACCCGAGGCGGGTGGGAAGTAGGGGGGTGGGCTTGGGGTCTAAGAAGTGTCTGCAAATATTTGCAAGGATGTCATGGATCAGACACATCAGACTTGTTGTGTTTGGCCATCAAGGGGGAGAACTAGCAGTACCAGGGACGGGGATTTCCGTTCACTATATGGAAAAATTTCCTAACCCTAAGACCTGTGCAAATGGGGGATAGACTGTCTTGGAAGGTAGGGCTTCAAGCAAAGCCTTGTCAGTGTTGATACCATAGCCTTGATTCTTGGTTAAGTAGGGACTGGACTAGATGGTCTCTGAGATCCTTCTAGGGCTGAGATTCTAGGATTCTAGAGGGAAATCTTTATCAAATTTAAGCATCACTTTTGGAACCATGGTAGGGGGTTTGCACTGTATATTTAGACTGTTTTAAGGGACCTGCGAGATCTCCAGACCTTTCTTGGGAAGGAGAAGCTTCAGGATCTTAGGGGACCATTGCAGACTAAAGAGCATTCTAGCGGTTTTTGGGTTTCCAGGGTCCTTGGTTTCTTTCATCTTGAATCTGGCCCCTCAAAGCCCCAATACAGGTAGAGTTGCTAAGAATTAGTCAATTAGGAAACCCAGATCACCTGATTTCAAGTACAGACCTCCCCTCCTCCCCCCCCATTTAGTCTCTCTAGACACCGAGATAGCATCATATTATACTTTCAAATGAAATGCTTCAGAACCAGAAGTTTAACCACCACTCAAGCAATCCCTGTAAAGACTTAGAGCCTTAGAGTAGTCACTGCCCAAGACAGGTGAAGATGGCTGGGGGATGAGGGTGGGGATAAGGTATCAGATACAAGGAGAAGGGTCAGGGAGGGTTATGGCCTTTCTTCCGAGGAAAAAAGGATTTATGACATAGGCAGGGGGAGTAGAAGTCACCCCACTGGGTTTGGCATCAGGGATAGAGACCAATCATCCTGCCTGAAGGGGGTGGGGTCCTTAGGTTATGGTGTCCTGAATGGGCGGTGACCTGGGTTTGTGGCCGGGGTGCTGGGTTCTTCCTGTGGTTTCCTGCTGGCAAGCCATGGGAAGCTGTGGCATTTGTGGCTGCTGGAGTCGCAGCCTTCCCTGTTTCTTAGCTACAGGATTGATAAATGGTGTATTTTAACTGGATCTCTGTGTTATGCATTGCAGGCAGGGTGCTCATTCATTTCAAAAGGATTGCCCTGATTTGCACCCAAAAAAGACAAATAAACAGAATGTTTTCCAGAAACTCATAGAATGCCACGCTTGGTCTGAAGAAATACTACTTGGGCACTCTCTAAATCTTTTCTTAATTAAGATACAATATCATTGTTCCAGTCAAACAGAAACAGAGGAATATGGGGCCATTTGGTGATCCTGCAGTATATTCCAAATTGAGTCCCATCTAATTCAGATTAAGGATTGCACTCCCCTCACCACTGACTCTCTACATTTTTATTTCTGCTCCCCATCCAGCTATAAATAGGTATGAACAGGGACATCCCAGATGTACTGGGTTGATGTGAGCCCATGTTTCTTTATTATAAAACTGATTTTACCAAAGGTACTGTCTCCCATGGATGAATGGACATGAGCAATCGTTACTATACCTAACAATAGATCATGAATCCCCATGGGTCGTCTACTCAAAGATAGAGTCAGGGGACCAGGGACCTAGTCTTGCCCAGTCACTGTGTTACTCTATGACCTACCTCTTCTCTGGGCCTCAGTTTCCACCTTTGTACAAGGAGAACATTTGGACTAGAGTGGTTTTTAATATCTTTTCTGACTGTGATGTTTTATGATCTTGTTTCTTAATTCCTCACAGTGCTGGTGATTGATTCTATTTTAATTAAACAAACATTTTAAGTGTCAAGTATGCAGTTGGGTATTCTACTAGGTAGGTACTAGGGGCATTGAAAGTCTCCTAAATAGTCTCTGGGGCAGTTAGGTGTGTCAGTGGATAAAGCTAAAGTCAGGAAGACCCAAGTTCAAATCCAGCCTAAGACACTCACTAGCTGTGTGACCCTGGGCAAGTCACTTATCCCTGTTTGCCTCAGTTTCCTCATCTGTAAAATGAATTGGAGAAGAAATGGCAAACCACTCTAGTACCTGCCAAGAAAACCCCAAATGAGGTCAAGAAAAGTTGGACATGGCTGAACACTACCGCCACCACCACCACACTGGTGGTGTGTCCATTTGAATTAGATCCTGGTAGGCTCTGATATCATTCCAGAGGTATGTGTGTAGCCACCAACCAAATCTCTTAAATCGTGTCCCACCCTTAAACCTCTTTGTGCTCATTCATCAGCCTTAAAACAAAACAAAACTAAACAACTGTAAGTAAGCAGTTTAATCAGATTGAATAAAAAGGTGGTAAGGACAGATTGTAACATTCACCGATAAAGTAGCCTGTACCTTCCATTCAGTTCCAGAATCATCACTTTTTAAAAATTAAAAAAAATTAAGTTATTTTTAGTATTCAACATTCACTTCCATAAGTTTTAAATTTCTCCCCATCCCTCCCCATTCCCTCCTGAAGACAGCATGTAATATGATATGGCTCTACACATACATTCCTATTAAACACATTTTCACATTATTCATGTCGCATAGAAGAATTATGAGTGGGAGAGACCATGAGAAAGAAAAAACAAAACAAAACAAAACAACTCTGAGTCTCCTTCGCTCTGCATTCTGACTCCATAGTTCTTTCTCTGGATGTGGATTTTTACCATTGTGAGTCCTTTGGAATTATTTTAGGTCCTTGCATTGCTGAGAATGACTAAGTCTGTCAAAATCAGTCATTGCATACTGTGGCTGTTTCTGTGAACAATGTTCTCTTGGTTCTGCTCACTTCACTTAGCATCAGTTCATATAAGTCTTTCCAGGATTTTCTGAAGTTTGCCTGTTCATCATTTCTTATAGCACAATAGAGGTATTCCATTACATTCATATACCACAACTTGTTCAGCCATTCCTCAATTGATAGGCATCCTCTTAATTTCCAGATCTTGGCCAGCACAAATAGAGCTACTATAAATATTTTTGTACATGTGGGTCCTTTTCCCACCTGTATGATCTCTTTGGGATACATCCTTAGAAGTGGTATTGTTGGGTCAAAGGGTATGCACATTTTTACAGCCCTTTGGACATAGTTCCAAATTGCCCTCCAGAATGGTTGGATCAGCTCACAGCTCCACCAACAATGAGTCAGTGTTCCAACTTTCCTACATCCTCTCCAACATTTATTATTTTCTTGTTTTGTCATGTTAGCCAATCTGATGGGTGTGATATGGTACCTCAGAGTTGTTTTGATTTGCATCTCTCTAATCAATAGTGATTTAGAGCATTTTTTCATATGACTATAGATAGTTTATCTGAAAATTGCTTGTTCATATCCTTTGACCATTTATTAATTGGAGAATAAAATGATCACTTCTGGACAGTATACCACTCCCCCCCACCCTCAACCCAAACAAACCAAAACAAAAAAATCTCAAACACTGTTTGAGTGGCATCTATTTCTTCCACAGTCAAGGCTGAGTTCATGGCCCTATAGGAAATAAAGCATGTGGTAAAAAAAAAATCCCAGTTCCTAGCTACAGTTTGGGGTATCAGGAGATGTAGTTAACTCGTAAAAAATGAGTGGTAGCTCAAGGTCTGGGAAGCTCTTTTCCTTTTGTTGCATTTGGCTTGGAACCCTTTAATTTGCACTGTTCACCTAGGTTCAGGGGGTCTATGTGAGGTCCTTCTCCAGCTCCAGGCAAAAGACTATAACGATGGTGTTCATCTCTTTCTGATCCCTTTCTCATTGACTCGAATATTTATCTATTCTTGAAGTTCCATCTTCTTTAGGGAGGATCCCAAGACAAATGTGGCCCAGAGTCTGACATCAGAAATACAAATGTGGGTGTTTTTGTCTCTTTCCACCATCAAAAATCTCCCCATGGATACAAGTGCCCTTCAATACCCCCAAGTACTTCAGTCCATTCTGGGTTAATCCAGAGGCAGCACCATAAATTTTCATCTAGCAGTCTACATTGGCTCTCCTCTTTCTTCCCCTCTTTGTTTGTTCATTGGTCTGAATGTGAAATTATTTAGCAAAGTGATTATATAGAAGTATGGGTGAGGTACCATTGAGTTTGGGATGGGAAGAATGATCAATGATTTCAACCCAAAGTTTAATTGGGCTCATCTCTAAAACTGGTTGAGGGCAGGGTAGTTTTTGTTCACCAGAAGCCAGCACGTTACCTTGTTCTTAGTATGTGCCCTTTCCTCTCTGTTCTTTTTGAGCATTGATTGGCGGTTATCCCCAGAGAAGAGGCTGAATCTGAATACAAGGCCAAGTCAGGGAACCAAGAGGGTTTGAGATTTGAATGGTCCTGGAGATTGTGCCCATTCTTACTTAACTTCTCTGGGGCACTGAATGGCTGAAATTAGAGACTGGGTCCTTCTGTATTTCCTCATCAGTCTCACCTCAACTGGAAAGCAATCCCCCAAGGAATTGTTTTCTTTCCTTCAGGAGCAGATTAATTTTAATGCTGATTTACAAAGCTTACAAATTTCCCATCACCATTTAGAGTGTGGTATTTCTCTCTAGCAATATGAGTCCCTTTCCTACCCTAACAGCCCAGATTAATTACTATGATAGATAACTCTCTTTCCCCAATTATGTGTGTGGTGTGGCTGTATCCCTTTGAAGCCATAGGCAAGCTTTCCTGAGTAGCTGGATGTGAGGCTGGGCTTTGGGAAGACTCAGGGTGTAGGGATCCTGAGGTGACCCACAGGAAATACAACAATGGTAGGGTGGATGAGGATGTCAAAGGCCAAGACATGCCTGATGACTGATAATGGGCAAGACAAAATATAGATAGGATAGGCAGCTGGGAGCTAAATGGCTTCTGAACTTCCCCCTTGCACGTGGCCCTGTCCTAAGTGGTGAGGATATCACCTGGTCTGCTATAGGAACCCAGTCCCTCCCATGCTTCATGTTTCACCCTGTCTTTGGCTCTGTGCCTTGAGGGACAGTCTCCCCTGCTCCCTTCCAGACCTGAGAGCAGAATCAAAGCAATATTAGCATTGCCACTGGAAAAGGCAAGCCAGTCAGCTTCCCTGTGGTTCCACCCACCACCTCTGTGACTTCTCCAAACAAACCTAGCCTCCCTGGGTACCACTTTCCTACATATGTCATCTCTTCTTAAACCCCTTGAGGGACTGTCTTGCTTTTCTGTTTCTATCTCCGATGTTTAGCAAGTGTTTAAATATTTAGTAAATACTTTTTATTCATTCACTCATTGCTTCTTTCATTCATTCATGGCACAGCTGAGCAGGGCTGAAAGGTAGGTTGAAAACTTAGAGAAGCCAGTTTGGGCAAAGAAGTCAAAATGAGAAGCCAAGATTCAGTGTAAACCTGGGGATCATTCTGACACCAGGCTTTTCACAGAGAGAAGACCTGTATACTCATGGTTAGAACCAGACAGGGAGGTCAGAGCCTAGATCTATCACTGAGCCACTAGCATTGTAGACAGTTTCCAATACTCATCTGAACAACTCTTTGGGGGTGAGCAATGTACCTCCTAAAGGCCTTTCCAGCTTGAGGAATGCTTACACTCTGGGGTTCTGCAGAAGCCAGGGCCTTGGGGTTGATGGGAGAAGAGACCAAGGCATAAGAAGACCATGTAATAGAAGAACAAAAAGAAACAACAAGACAAATGGATGGATGAGTAGGGATGGCGTCCCTTCTGGAGGATGCTTTAGAGCAGGATCTGCTCTAAATCTGGGGTCTGTGAACTTGTTCTTTAAATATGTGGATAACTGTATTTCTTTTTTTAAAATTAATTAATTTATTTACTTTTAGTTTACAAGATTCAGTTTCACAGTCCCTGGAGTCTCAGATTTTTCTCCCCTCTTTTCCCCTCCCCACCCATGGCGGCATGCAATCACGTACAGGATCTGCAAATACTTTCACGTTGGACATTGGTCTGGTTGTATAGAAGGGTTGTAACCGATGGAGTGAACAATGGGAAAGAAGAAAGAAAACCAAATATGGAAAAGAACACTAGCATGTAGATTGCTTCAGTCTGCATTCAAACTGTTCTTTCTAGATCTTTCTCCGAATGTAGACATCTCCTTCCATCCTGAGACTTGTAGAGTTGTCTTATAGCTGTGCGTTGCTGAGAAGATAACTGTATTTCAATATAATTGTCTGTCTTTGTAATTATCCATATTTTGTTTTCTTCACTTAAAAATATCATTTTTACTGGAGGTCCCTAAGCTTTGCCAGACTCCCAAAGCGTCCACAGGCTTTGGCAGGTTTCCAAAGGGTTCCATAGATTCCCCTCTGCTGCCAAAGGAATACACAGGCTTTCTCTCTCTGCTCAAGGGGTCCATGATACAAAGAAGGTGAAGAAACCCTGCGATAGAGGGACAGATTGGCCTGCATGCCCTTTGACCTTCCCTCCAGACCTGACAATCCATGGTGCCAGGATAACAGAAGAAGAAGAGAGGGATGGAGCAGGAAAAATGTCTGCTCTACGGGACATGTGATTTAAGGTTCTCATTGCTGAGGATGTCTGCTCATGTGTTTCTAACTCCTGCTGACATTTTACCCACTGATGCCAGGCCAATTTGAGATCTCATTTGATTAGAGGGATGTAAGCTGATGGAGGGCCTGGTGCTGACAAGAGCTGCACTGCCCTTCTAGACAGTGTTCTTCAGGGCTTATTGCCTGGGGGTGCTGATGGAGACAGCCAGTGACTCATTGTGAGAGCCTGATGACACACATGTATTCCTTGCTTCCATCCTGCAGTCATAAACCTACTATGTTTTAGGGGAAGAAAGGAGAGGAATTTAGAAATCTTTTTTCAGTACCTAATGCATGTGAATTGACTGCTTTTTTTTCTTTTTAGAACAATATTCTATTGATGCTTTTTTTTGTTTGTTTTGACACCACAGTAATTTTCCAATAGACCTTTTTGAGCAGGGAGCAGCTTAGGGTTGTGAAAAGAACCACACAATTTCCCAACTGTGATTTAGATTTCTATTCTTCAGTGGAACAGATTTCTCTCCCACACCTCCACCTTACCATAATAATTTTATCCAACTTAGGAATTCTAGCAACAACTACTTATTTAGTGAACAGAGAGCCAGACCTGGAATCAGGAAGACCTGAGTTTAAATCCAGCCTTAAAAACTTAATAGCTGTGTGACTCTGGGCAAGTCACTAAATCCTGTTTGCCTCAGTTTCCTCATCTGTAAAATGATCTGGAGAAGGAAATGGCAAAGCCACTCCAGTATCTTTGCCAAGAAAACCCCAAATGTGGTCACAAAGAATCAGAAACAACTGAAAAGTGATTGGACAACAACAAGGAGAATGTTAAGGCTGTCTGTATGTCATCCCATTGTACACCCTCTCCCTCCCTTGGTATGTTTATGGGATAGGTTACCATTACGTGTTCTTTTCTTGGATACCTGCTTTTTTTTCTTCATCAATAAAATTTTTTAAAAGTCTCTCTAGCATTTTAAAATGGTCTGATATTATACTCAGAGGCATATGACCCTGATTTCAGATGCTTACTCTGTGCAGCAGGAGGTGCTTTGGGCCTGAGTAATTCACACAGATGAGGAGAGGACAAGAAAGTTCCATCTCAGCTGGGGAGCCACCATTTGACCCAAGGCTGAGGAGGTGATCACCCAGAGATGAACAATGGTGGGCAAGACGAGAGTCGAGCAGGAGGCCACACATATGGGGTTCTGTTCTTTTGGGTGACTAAAAGGGGGCAGAGAGGAATGGGTGCTAGATTTCAGGCCAGAATTTCACTTTTATGTCTGCCCTCTTAAAATATCCTCTTTAGGAGATAGTGCAGAGTATTAGAATGACCAATCAAATCCCATGCTAATTGGATCTTTTCTGACCTCATCCCCCAATTCTGGGGGTCCCCCCCACTCTGGAAAACACAGTCCTCAACATATGAACTGCAAGGTGCCTCATAAGGATACTCTTCTCTTCCTAAATCACTCCTATGAGTTCATCACTCTGTTACTCAGTCAACTCTCAGGTTCCCCATTGTCTCCTTAAATAAAGTATAAATTCCTGATCCTCACTCTGCAGAGACTCTACAATCTGGTCCCAGCTTACCCACTGCCAAATATTTCCATTCAGGGGAGTGCCGGAGCCAGATCAGACCAATTGTTAAATTTTCAGTGTGAGCATGTACGTCTCTCAAATTGGCCAATGTTATAAATCAAGGCTTGATTTGCTGTTCTGTTGATTGTCCAGATTTAGAAAATGATAGAGAAAATCTTAATACCGCAGGTCAAAGTGTGTTATATGTGTACCCCAGCTGATTGTTAAATATTTGCCCTTCCCCCAGAGAGCTGATTATTAAATATTTACTGGCACACTCCTGCTCCCATCCATGTTCTCTACATTCCAGCCGCAGTGGGCTCCTCCCTGACTTGTGCTCTCATCTTGCCCTCTCCTGTCTCCATGCCAGGGGCTCACACTACTCCCCATGTCCAGAACAGACATTTCTCCCACACCTCCAACTGTTGAAGGCTCTGCCTTCCTTAGATTTTCAGCTCAGATGCCAACACTGCCATGAAAACCTCCATGATGCCTCCCCTAACACTTCTCTCTTCTTCCCTGAGCTCCTCCTGGCTCAGTGCTGTGCCCTCTCCTTTGCACCTGGCACATCCCCCTCCTGGGTCTTGTATCCACCCTCCCTGTGTTCAGGTCTTCTCCCTTTTCACTTGTTAACTCCTGGCTGCGGCTTGCCTTTCCAGGCTTACATACCTTATTCTCTATTTTTCACTTTAAGTTCCAGATAAACTGGCATATTTTCTTGTCTCTATGCAAAATTTTATCTCCTTTCTTTGTTTTTTTTTTTTTTTGCACACATTGTCCCCATGCCCTGGAATATATTCTTCCTTGTCTTTGCCTTGTAGAATCATAACTAGAAGAGACTTTCAAGTCCAGGGTCCAACCATGTCGTTTTCCAAAACGCACAGAGTGATTAGGTGACTTGCCCTGTATCACACAGCTAGAGTTCCTAGGCTCAGCTCAAAGTAGATTTCCTTCCACTCTGCTTTGCCCTACTTGGTTACGTTCTACCCTCAAAACTGCTTTGTATTTACTTTGTTTATAGCTTAAATTTACTTGCTAGGTGGTATGTGAATAGAGCCCTGGGTCTGAAGCCAGGAAGACCTGTGTTCAAATCTTACACCAGGCACTTACTAGCTGTGTGACCCTGGATAAATCACTTACTTAACTGTTTGCCTCAGTTTCCTCATCTGTAACATGGGGACAATAATAGCACTGAATTTTTAGGGTTCTTGTAAGGATAAAATGAGATAATACTGATGAAGTGCTTTGCAAACCTTATTATTAAGATTATATTGTATTATATATAGTATATATTATAATCAAAATTGCATGTGAGCTCTTGAAGGCAAGAATTTTCCATTTTTGTCTTTTTTTTGCCCCCAGTATCTATCATAATAGACATAGTAGTAGACAATAGACATACATAGTAGCTGATAAATAAATGCTTGTTGAATGAAGGACTGAGTCTTTTTAAATCCATCTTCCCAGCTCTTAGCAGAAAGTTTTACAAACAATAGGCGTTTAATAAATGCTTGCTGAATAAAGGACTGTGCCTTTTTTATCTTATTATCTCTTTTAGCTTCTAGCAGAGGCCTTGCACACACCAGGTGCTTAATAAATATTTGTCAAATTGAATCCTACATAGAATGGTTCCTTTAATTTTGGCTTGCGCATATTTTGAACCTTGCCTTAGATGGAGAGGGTAGGGTGGGGTTCTTCATGGTTTTTGTGTGCCAAGGATCCTTTGGTAACCTGAAGGGGCCTAGGGACCTCTTTTCAGAATAATGTTTTTAAGAGAAAATTCATATAGAAGTAAATATTTAATTTTAGTTAGAGAGTAGTAAAAATAAAAGTATATTTTCCCCTCATCCTCACTCTCAGAGGCAGCTAGTGATACAGTGAATGGGGTCTGGGTCTGAAGTCAGGAAGATCTGAGTTCATAGTTAGCTTCAAACACTTACAAGCTGTATGATCCTGGGCAAGTCACAACCTTTGTCTGCCTCATTTCTCCTAATTGTAGAATGGGGATAATAACAGTATCTACCTTACAGAGTTGTTGTGAGGATTGAATGAGATAATATCTGTAAAAAGTGCTTAGCACAATGACTGGACCTAGTAGGTGATTAATAAGTGCTTGTTGACTGACCACCCTCATGGGATTGTTGTAAGCATCAATGACTTGGGAAAATGCTCTGAAAATCACAAAGCCTGAAACAAATGTGAGTTTTATTATTACTGTTCTTTCTGGCTCCTGGAAGCTTCTTATGATCCAAATGTCAATGTCCCTAGAGACACGTCCCTCTCCCCTTCACTCTCATGATGGAGTTAACTCAATGTGACCCATAGGCTACTCACATGCATCAAGCATCTTGGGTCTGCCTCTTTCTGATTCTTTTCTCTCTGAGACCTGGCCTTCCCAGCTCAGTAGGTTCTACCATAAATACTGAGTCCAGCTTCTGTTAAATCTCTCCTTCCTTTCTACTAATCCCCAAATCTGCCATCAGGAATTTTCCATTGAAATGCTCAGTCTTCTGTTAGTCTGCTTTTTGGACAGGCTATTCAGTCTGCATCTGACCCCTTGGCTTTGGGTCCAGAATGGCCTAAATTTTTAACACCCCAAGCCTGCTTGGCAAATTGGTAGAATGAATCCAAGTGCTGAGATTTCCAATTGGTTGGCCTGGATCACAGGCTCTGAAATCTCAGCTGTTGGACTCATTCTATCTTCTTCAAACACATGCTTTGGTGAGAAGGGCAGAGAGACATTACTGTAATTGAAGTACTGTTTCTTGTACATTGTAAAAGCATCCCATAACTCTAGTCAGCAAATGAATATAAAAAAACCTTGTTTGTTCAAATTACCAGGCTATAGAACAAAAGGACTTTGAAAGAGTCATCCTGGGTTATCCAATTTTTTGATTGAAGAATGTGAGGGAATTTGAGGGTCTGGGGAATAGCATCAGGCTTGTTTGGAGGTATGGAAGTTTGAATGTATTGAGGTCAGAGAAATTGGGGTTTCTGAACAGGGCTAAGATTCAATGGTCTATTGATGCATATAACCTGGGGGCTGCTGGTTGGTGGTGGTGGCATTCCTGAACTGCCTGTCGAACCTGAGGAAGAATGGAGAGGTTGGGCTATAAGTCATTCACTGGTACTTGTTGGGCACAGGTTCAACTGTTGAGCCATGATGCTTGCAATTTGGAGAGCTGCTAGAAGGTGAACACGGCTCTTGGCTTACGTTTGTACAGGCCAATTGGCAAGATAGGTTTCCCTGGCTAAGAGTAAATGAGAAAGCATGGTTAAGCACACAAGCCTATTAGATTTTCTCTACACAACAATAGCTTGCGTTGGCAGAGGGTTTTAAGGTTTACAAAAAGTCTTTTTAAATTACCTTATTAGATCCTCATGTCAACCCTGTGAGGTAGGTAGAGCAATTATTATTATCCTCATTATACAGATGAGGAAACAGAGGCTCAGAAAGTGGGAAGAGATTGTTCTAGCATTGCACAGTAAATAGGGTATAGTGTCATTCATAGAGCAGGAGCTGGAAGGGACTTTAGTGGTCATTTAGTTCAACCCCCTCAATTTACAGATGAAGAAATGGAATCACAGAAAGATGAAGAGATTTACCCAATGTTGCTTATGGAGTTGATGTCAGAGGTGGGAATTGGACAGGTCAGAGTTTGTCACATTGTCTCCATACAGTCTCCAATTCCACACCATTTCCAGGGGACATATATGAGACTAGAACCCAGGACTATTGACTTCAAATTCAATGCTTGTCTCACTATGCCACAGAGGTTTTTATTTCAAAAATCAATATCTATGTCACTAATTACTAAGTATATATAAAATGATAGACCAGTGGTTCTCAACCTGTGGGTCGCGACCCTTTAGGGGTCAAACGACCCTTTCACAGGGGTCACAGGGGTCGCCTAAGACCATCAGAAAACATATATTTCTGATGGTCTTAGGAATGAAGACACCATTCCTCTACCCATTGCCAGGCAGGTCTGCCCACATGCAGATACGCTCACATATGAGTATTAAAGGGTGGTGGCATTAGGAAGGTTGAGAACCACCATAATAGACAATTTTGAACAAGATTTAAAGAAATATAACAATGTGGTGCCTTTGTTACCCTCACCTCTGTTCTCAATCAATAAGATAAGATAATGTTGTATTATATGGGATGTATTATATAATTCATAGAATGCATGGCTTAAATGTTTTCTACTTGAGGCCCCTTTTTGTGTTTCGGTGGCATTTGTTGGTGTTTCGTGGCCATGAGGGCATGTGCAGTGCAAAATGAGATTGCTATGTGTTCAGAGCCAAGGCAGCAGTGAAGTTGTGAAATGCAACATGGGCAAGCACGGCCACATATTCCTCAGATTCATTATGTGTTTGATTTTGAATTAATTTTTAGTCATTGTGTGTTCAGAAACTTTTTACTTTTGCTAAATTTCTCATGACCCCATGTGGGTCATGACCCACAATTTAAGAAGCACTGATATAATGTATTAATGTTACATAATAATATGATGCATCATAACAAAATATATACATTATTGATATATATTATAACCAATAGATTAATAATACATTTTATATATGTATTATAATAATATATAGGTAGCAAGTGTGTGGTGGGCCCTTCATGTGTAGTGAGGCTCCACAGGTAAGACCTGTCATGGGGGCTCAAAGGGAGGCAGACTAGATGTCTCTCACTTCTTCTTCCCCCACCCTTCTCCAAGGGAGACTTATCTCTGCCAGGAGGGAAAAAAGGAGGTTGGGGCTAGAGGACACTACTCTGCTCTCCTCAGACAGAGCGGTTATTGGACTAGAAGTATATCTATCCACTCCCTTAAATATTGTTCATCTAAAGTATATGATTGGGTTCCATCTAGCTTTGATTGCTTTGCCATTTTGGGAAGAAGGAGGACCCTAAACTCTATATCCAAGGCTTGACCCCCTTCCCACCAAATACTAGTCCCACAATGAACACACAAGGCAAATGGCAAAGAAACCCACTTATCTAAATCATAACAAGAGATCAGAGAAAATATATGTAGGAGAATATATACCAGACAATATAGAATGAAGTAGCTCTTCCATTGGGAATGAGGTAACTCAGCTCAACCAACAGAGAGAGTCCTGGATCTCACCCACGGGGAAACTCCCTGAAGTCTCTATAGAGTAGCAAGCTGGGAATAGGGTTGTGATGGAGACTGCCAGCTCTTCTCATGAATTCTTAGAGTCTTTTCCTTTAGCAGTCTTCAGAAGTGGGGTTGGCTTCTTCCATCTTCTCTCTCAAACCAACTCGATGTTATGCTCAAAGAATATTACTTCTTGGAAAATCTGGAAGAGAGATATTGGCCCTGCTGACTCCCAAAAGTGGACTTGAAGGGAACCCTTTCTGGAAGGGTACTGAAAGGGACTGGTGGAAAGTTGAACTCTTATGCCCCTCCCAACTCTGCCCTGCCCCTCTCTCCTCATCACCAATAAGGAGAGGGTCCCATTCCAATGGACCTTGGGACAGGAGTTGCATATCAAAGCATTTTACAAAATTAAAAGCACTACATTAATATAGCAATCATCATCAACATCATTATCATCGCTGATTACTGGAACCCTAATGATGCTGCTTCGATTTCTATTATTATAAAACCCTAGGCGTTGGCTTGTCCTCACCTTTCTGGGGCTCTTTGTTCTGACCGACCCTGCCAGGTGTAGACCTCCAAGCAACGGTGGGTCTCAAAGCTTTTAAACACCTGCTTGCAAATTCCTGGAAAGAAGGCTTTGTTAGGACTCATCCCTAGCTCTGGATCTTTCTTTCCTAGGCCTTCTCTATCTCTGCCCTTCCTCTACTGTTTTTGTTGAGAAGGAGCAGGTGCTCTCCCTCAGTGAGAAGAAACAAGATTAGTGGAGGGGAGGGTGGGGAGGGGAGAGTCTCCAAACTCTTCTTGGCCATGGATTCAAAGCCCCTGACTTCCTTGTGCCTTTGTAAAACCACGTAATGTTTTTTTTACAACCATGAGAGTATTCTCTCTCTCTGTCTCTGTCTGTCTCTCTGTCTCTGTCTCCCTCCATCTCTCTGTCTCTCTCTGTCTCTCTCCCTCTCCCTCTCCCTCTCTCTGCCTCTCTCTCTCTGTCTGTCTGTCTCTCTGTCTCTGTCTCCCTCCATCTCTCTGTCTCTCTCTCTCCCTCTCCCTCTCCCTCTCTCTGCCTCTCTCTCTCTCTCTCTCTCTGTCTCTGTCTCTCTCTGTCTCTGTCTCTCTCTGTCTCTGTCTCCCTCCATCTCTCTGTCTCTCTCTGTCTCTCTTTCTCCCTCTCCCTCTCCCTCTCCCTCTCTCTGCCTCTCTCTCTCTGTCTCTCTGCCTCTCTCTCTCTGTCTCTCTCTGTCTGTCTGTCTCCTATGTACAGCTTGCTCCTTCTGGTCTGTGAAGCTGACTTTTTTGTTAAGTTATTTCACACTGAATTGATTATACTTCTGTAATAACTACCAAGAAAACCTCCAATATTTTCCCCCTCACTCACCTGCCCAATTATTAGAGGCTGTGTCTATCTGCTTCCTAGTATATAAAGTGCTTCCCTCCTAATAGCTCTGGGAGGGAGGGAGTATAAATGTGACTATTCAAATTTTATGGACAAGGAAACAAAGTTGCAAAAAGACAAAATGTCGAAGTCACAGAGTATCAGACCCAGGATTAGAACTCAGTTCTCTTGATAGCCTATCTAGAGCTCTGTCCGCTCCAATGTACTGCATCTTCATGCTAGGATGTTATCATGCTAGGCATGCATTTTGATGGGGCCTTTTACAGACAATAACTTTATCCAAAGGAGCAATTCTAATGCAGGGAGTTTCTGGTACAGGGGTAATCTGTAGGGATTTATGTGGGTAGAGTGGTAATCAGACCAGGGTAACTGGGGCTTTGTTACAGGTTGCCAAAATTCAGAGGGCAGTCACAGCAGAAATGGCTAGTTAGAGATCATGTGGGCACCTTTCCCTCAGGGTCACACTCTGTAATCCACAACCTAGTTGTCTATTCCAAGGAGTAAGTTTCACTCCCCTTTCTGAGGCAGAAAGAGTCTATTTCTCAGACTCACCAGCCTCCTGGGCAAAGGAGCTTGGGCTCATTTGGGCAGAGGTCCAGGTTTTCTATTAAAAAGACATGCGAAAAGGGAATATAAAGATGAAATGTGCTTTTATGTGCCTTTGAATCTTCAAAAATGTCTTTTTCTTTCATGCTAAAAAGTCTTCACACATGACCAAAGCACTTTCTTACTGAACTATGGTCTGTGCTCTTTGAGCAATCTTCTTTCAGAAAGAGATTAAAGAAATGAGTTCTGTCCTCACAAATATAGAAAGCTGTTTTGAGGAAAACATGTGGTGTTTGCAGAACTGAGTTGTGGTGAGAAAGAAAGATACCCATGGAGGGGGGAAAGGAGAAGAGCAGAGGGGCTGAGGCATAGTGGATGGTACACGGGCTTGGGGTCAAGACCACCTCCAGATTCATAGCCAGCCCCAGATACTCACAAGCTGAGTGACCCTGGGCAATATACTTAACCTGTTGGAGTCTGTTTGCTCTCCTGGGGTATGATAAGAAATAACATCTGTCTCCCAGGGCTATGGTAAGGATCAAAACAGCTGGTGTATATAAGTAATTTGTTGTTGTTCAGTCATTTCAGTCATGTCTGACTCTGTGACCCCATTTGGAGTTTTCTCGGCAAAGATACTGGAGTCATTTGCCATTTTCTTCTCCAGTTCATTTTGCACATGAGGATACTGAGGCATAGGGGGTTACGTGACTTGTTCAGGGTCACCCAATTAGTAAGTGTCTGAGGCTGGATTTGAACTCAGGGTGATGAGTCTTCTTGATTCCATGCCTGGCACTCTATCCACTGCAGTACCTTAGCTGCTCTTGCATAGAAGGTAATTTCCAACCTTAAATTATCATGAGGCTGTGAGTTATTATTATTATTTTTGACAGCATTTCTAGATATATCTATGTCTGTTAGAATAGTTCAATTCTGACTTGTTGGCTGAGACTGAGGGGGAATCCAGGCCTGTTGCCTGGGATTGAAGTGGAATTTGGGTCTATTCCTTGAGGCCTAAGGAGGAAGAAAGTGGAATGGGGGGGCCTGAAGTCAATATGGGTTGATATCTGCTCCCAAGGCCAATTTGACAGGGCAAAGTTGAAAGATGAGGGCAAAGATAAGCAGGCAGCTAGAGTCAAAGACTTGGGCTTGTCCATTCCCTTTCCCTCAGAGACTAGGAAAGTCACTGAACCTTTCAAGACTACACCCAGCCCCTCTCCAATGGGCTCCATGCTATGGGAAGATTAATGGGAAAGCAACAGCAAGGACCATGTGCCATCTATAAATAAATCTGCAGAAACTCTCCACTTCACTTAAGGAAGAAGCCAAGAAAGACTTTTCAGAACATTAACGATATTATTTTTTGAAGAGGAAAAATGGATTTTTCAATGTACCAAACAGAGAAGAATCCTTTGATTTAATTTAAGTCAACTCATCTCTTTGTGGTTCAATTCAACTGAGAGACAGAATGAAGTAATAGAAAGCCAGTCCCTAAGCCAGAAGACGTGGGTTTGAATCCCAACTGCTGGACCACAGGTGAAACATTGGACTTCTCCAAAACCCAGTTTCTTCATTTATAAAACAGAGATAGGGATTTTAAATGTAATTTAGTTAGAATGAGGAGCTCCTGGAGGAAGAAATGCCCTCTACCAAAAAAGATTGGCATCTTCTCTACAACTCATAATCTTAGAGCAGGGATTCTTTATCTGGGATTGATTTCAGTGGGTCAGAAGGAAGGAAGGAAAGGGAGATTTATGAAGCACTTACTCTATGCTGCACACTGTGCTAAGCTACAAATACACACAGAAAGGGGCTTGCATTCTAATGGGGGAAAAGTATACTTTAAGCAGTGGTTCTCAACCTGTGGGTCACGACCCTTTTGAGGGTTGAACAACCCTTTCACCAGGGTCACAGGGGTCGCCTAAGACCATCAGAAAACACAGATTTCCGATGGTCTTAGGAACCGAGACACCACTTCTCTCTCCATCTCCAGGCGGGTCCGCCCACATGGAGATACACCCACATCCGAGTATTAAAGGGTGGAGGCATTAGGAAGGTTGAGAACCACTGCTTTAAAAGGAGCTGAATAAAAGGGTAGGGGATGAAGGTACCTGGAAAAAGTGAAGAACAGGACCAGGAGGGGAATGAAGGCAAACTGGCCTGGGTCCCTTCACAAAATAGAGGTTCCAAGGAGGGAATTGCCACTGGGAAAAGGGAGGCAGGGCTTGTAGAGGATATCCCATTGTGAGCCCACTATGGGGATGGTAATGTGCTCTAGCCCAATGGGGAAAATATATGTATATTTTCACTAACCTTTGGTTTCTTTGTATTTTGTTTAATTCATTCAAATTTTCCCCCTGAGAATTCCATAGGAGTCAACAAATTGCCAAAGTTGATAAACACTTATTAGCCAACTATTCTGACAATCTCATTTGAACCTCATAATTGCTCTAGGCCAGTGGTTCTCAACCTTCCTAATGCTGTGATCCTTTAATACAGTTCCTCATGTTGTGGTGACCCCCAAACTATAAAATTATTTTCGTTGCTACTTCCTAACTGTAATTTTGCTACTGTTATGAATCGTAATGTAAATATCTGATATGCAGGATGGATTTTCATTGTTACAAATTGAACATAACCCACAGGTTGAGAACCGCTGTTCTAGGAGGTAAGTGCTATTATTCCCCCTTCCCCAGTTGAGGAAACTGAGGCAGGCCGCAGTTAAGTGATTTGTCCAGGGCCACAGTTAATAAATGTCTAAGACTGGATTTAAACTTAGGTCTTCCTCGCTGTGGACCCTAATTCCAGCATTCTGTCAAATAAATGACTGGGAAAATGTGGACAGAAGTTGTGGGTGCCTAGGTGGATTGATAGTCCATTTCAGCAAAATCTTTTCTGCTTTCTAATGCCAAGGTCAGAATCTTCAATGTAAAATTTAAATAGGGAACTTTACATTCTGGATACCCCACGATCAGTAAGGTATAGAGATAGATACTGTTTCTTGAGGCCCATTAAATGGGAAAAAAATTCAGACAGAAAATTTCAATCCATCTTTCCACTGGATGTCACTCTTAGCTTGTGTTTGAATCATTGCCATGTGGCTACGGGCCCTGGCAGATGGATTTGTCCCATGGGGGACCATCCCCAGCTTCAAGGTTGCCTGAGCATTCCTTTGTATTCAGAAAACTCTAATGGGTCATCATAAGCAAGGAGAGAATGGGAGGAGAAATGGATTACATATCAGGGTGATTCCAGGTCAGAGCTCTGCCCCATCTCAGGAAAGCAGCAGAGGCTGAGGCTGAGGCTGAGGCTGAGGCTGAGGCTGAGGCTGAGGCTGAGAGACCTTTGGGCCGCCCACGGCCTCCTCAGCTCTTCTTTTCACCTGGGGTCAATCGATGCCCTTCGTCAGCCAGCCCAGATTATTTAAAGGTCCAGCTAACTGGCTGTGGGCTGGGCCTCTGCTTCCTTCCAGGCTTCTTCTTAAGTAGCTAGGTCGTGCAGTGGAAAGAGCGCTGGACTGGGAATCAGGAAGCCACTGTCAGAGGCAACAAGGCAACGCAGGGCATTCGCAAAGAGTGCTGGACCTGGAGGCAGGAAGACCTGAGGTAAAATCCAACCTCAGACAAGCCGCGTGACTCTGAACAAGGCACTTACCCTCTGCCTGCCTCAGTTTTTTTTTTGAAAATAAAAAAGGGAATAATGTATTTTTTATTTAAAATTTAGATCCAAACCTCACAATATATACCATATTAAATTCAGGATGAAGTATAGGCAAAAAAACCCTATAATAATACATAGAGAATGACATAATAGATTTCTTCAAAATGTACAGAGGAGATAACACATTTAGTTACCAAGCCAAAAAAAGTAATCAGGTAGATATACGAGTTTGCTTAAATATGAAAAACCTCTGCACAGAAAGACAATAAAATAGAAATAAAAAATAAATTGGGGAAAATATGGAAAATCTACAGGTAAGAGTAAAATATCTAAGAATTTTTCTAAAATAAGTTTTATTTATCCTTTTGGTTTTTCTCTGACAGCCATTTCTGGACGTTTCTCTGCTCTGCTTCCTTCAACCTGAGAATTAAACTTTCTTGAAACAAACATTGGAAGTTAAGAAACACAGGCCAACACAGTTATGGCGTCTAGCAATGTCTGCAAACTTCTAAATCCGTGGTCAGCTCCCTCTCTCACGCTTGTCTTTTCTAAGACCAAGATTTGTTTAAACAACTACTTAGAATTTAGCTGTCTTTCAGTATTCCATTTACATTGTTGGGTTCAATCTGCTCTTGTATGATTGTTGTGATCAACCTGTATGTTGTTCTCTTGGTACTTTTCCTTCTGCAGGAGTTCATGTAGATCTTTCTAAGATTCTCTGAATACATTTGTCATTTCTCATTGCACAGTAACATTCCATTCTGTTAATAAACCAGTTCAGCCAGTCCCCCATTGATGGGTACCAACTTTGTTTCCGTTTCTTTGCTATCATTAAAAGTGCTCTTATTAACGTTTTTTGCATATATGAAGCCTTTCTTCTGTCTTTGACCTCCATTGG
>CM053583.1:43617242-43633463 GCA_028627135.1 Pseudochirops cupreus | reverse complement strand
CCCCCCCCCCATTCAGGATTATTCTTAATTTTGCTGAGCAGATATTTTCAGCTGCATTTTGTTCAACAATATGTATAGTGTTCCAAGACCTGCAGTCTTTCAGTGTCAGTGCTGCTAGATCTTGTGTAGTTCTCATTGTGGCTCCACCATATTTGAATTCTATTTATTCATGTTCCTCATAATATTTCCTCCTTAGGCTAGGGGTTTCAAAATTTAACTATGATATTCCTTTAGATTTTCCTCACAGGATCTCTTTCAGGTGGTAATTGGTGGATTTTTTTCTATTTTTACTTCCCCCTCTTGTTCTAACACATCAGAACAATTTCTTTTATTTCTTGTATTATTGTATTAAGATTCTTTTTAGATCTACTTTCAGGTAGTCTGATTATTCTTACATTTTCTAGTCTTGATCTATTCTCCAGATCAGTTGTTTTTCTTATGAGATGTTTCATATTCTCTTCTATTTTTTTCATTCTTTATATTTTGATCTATTATTTCTTGGTGTCATAACTTCACTGGCTTTCCCTTGCCCAGTCTAATTTTCAAGAAGTAATTTTCTTCCTTAAGGTTCTGGATCTCCTTTTCCAATTGGTTAGCTTTCTTTTCATGATCTTGGTTTTCTTTGATTGTTCTTGTTTTTTAAAAAAAAATCCTTTATCTTTCTTATTTGATTTTTAAAGTTCTATTAATTCTTTTGGGGCAGGTGACCATTTGGCATTACTCTTTGGGGTAGGAGAGGCTTTTTTGCTTCAGTTTCATCCTCTGAAGATGAATCCCAGTGTTCTCTATTCCCCATAGTAACTTTTTATAGTTGGGTTCTTTCTCCTTTGTTCATTTTTTTTTTGTAGCAGATTATTATTGTAATCACCTCTAGTCCTGAGGTAGGGGAGGTGGTGCCTCTGGCCTCAGATCCTCCTTCAGGTCTCCCCTCAGGCCTGAAACCAAAATCAAGAACTCTGCCCTCCCACAAGTGCCCACAACCAGCTGCGTCCCAGCCCCACTGCTTTTGCACTTAACAGACATGTGCTGGTTCATTCTGGCCCAGGGCCACATCTTGGATAGCACAGCTGGGCCTAGCATGCCTTATCAGCAGAGGTTCCCTCAATCTCCCCCCTGCTCAGATGTCCAGTTCCTCACACTGTCTGGGGGGTGAAAATTCCTATGATTAGATTCAAGGTTACCTCCCAACCCAGCTAGCCCCAGGGCTTGCCACTACTATTTCAGTGGAACTAGCCTGGAGGTGTTTACTCTTCATAGAGGGACCAAACCTCAGTCCTGGGATTTTTCTTTGGATCTTCTCCAATTGTCCCAGGAGGACCACTGTTCTGCCCCAATTCTTGTTTATTTTTACTGCTTTACATTTGCTGTGGGGCTCTATTCTGTCTTGTTTGTGGGGAAAATTTTTAGAGCCTGGAATTTTCTGAACTACTCTACCATCTTCCCAGAATCCTCTCTGAGCTGAGTTTTGAAGGAAGTCAGAGAAACTAAAGGGCAAAGGGTTGGGGTGGGGATGGGAGCAGAGGAACAAACATTGAAAAGGAGTGAGGCAGGGGATAGTGTCATGTTTGGAGACCTCCAGGTAGGCTCATATAGCTGAATTATAGAGTACATGGAGGGGTTGGTTGTAAGAAGGACCAAAATGTAAGAATGTTAAACAAAAGACTTTGATTCTGAAAGCTATTGAGAAATATTAAAGGTAATTGAGCAGGGGAAGCATGGTTAGACCTAGACTTTGGAAAAATCAACTTGGCAGACATGTGGAAGGTGGACAGAAGTGGGTAGGGACTTGAGGCTGGGAACCCAACCATAATGCTGCTACAGTATTCCAGGTTAAAGATGGTAAAAGCCTGAACTTGGGTCATGGCTGTCTTATTTTCTCTGTGGAGAGAAGGGGTCATACACAAGAGACTGGAGTAAAATAGGAGATAGTGGAAAGAGAGATTTATGATAAGGAAAAGGAGAGAAGAGAGAACTCTCAGGAAATGACCACAATTCTTTCAATGAAGTATGAGACAAAGTCTTTGTCTGAGAAGGTTGATAAAAGGGTATGATGGGAGACTTGAAGAGACATGAGAAGATTTGGGCTAGTTGCTATGGAGAGTTGAAATGCAAATTGTTTAGGGTGTGATAAATTGTTTGCCTTGTTACATTGAGGGCCCAGATAAGATTAAATAACATAAATTGATAATGAGCCCCATCAGCAGGGTTTCAATTTTTCCTCTAGCTCTTTTCATAGCAAGTAAATGAATAGATAAGGATGAAAGCAACAGATAGTGGAAGTAATCCAGGGTCAGGGAGGGGAGGGGGTTATCAAGGCATGGTCAGCAAGAGGTCAAAAGGGCTTGGAAATTGATGGTTGAGGATTGTGCAGTGTTGAGGTAGTTCACCATGGTGGGTAGGACTAGAAGCAAGGGCAGAAGTTATAGAAAAGCAGATTTTTTTCTTGTTATGAAGAAGAATTTCTTAGCAATCAGAAATATGTGTCAAATAGTGAATTCCCTGTCACTGAAAATATGTGAGAAGAGTCCGGATGTTCACTTGTTGGGGACATTATAACGAAGGAGAACTTAACCTGAGATTCATAAACTTGATTTCTCTGGGGTTTTTTTAAGATTCTGATAACTGTATTTCAATATAATTGGTTTTCCTTGTAATCCTATGCATTTTATTCCATGTATTTAAAGACATTACTCTGGGAATGGCTTCAACAGACTGCCAAAGTAGTCTGTGACACAAACCAGAAAATTAAAAAAAAAAAAAGGTAAGAAACTCCTTCTATAGAGAGACACCCTGTAATAAGTAAGAAAAGGAGGTAGAAATTCCAAGATTCTAAAACTCTATAGAGTAGGGAAGATAGGGGAAAATATTGAGTTATCAATAGTAGAGACTTCATTAGAATGAGTTGGGAAACCAAGACCGCCTCCTACAAGATGACGAGCAGCTTTCTCAGCATGCTGCTTGGCTTTGGGGGGGGGGAGAGGGGAGGGAAGTGGGCAGGAGGAGGGAAGGAGAGCAGGCCCAGAGTGGTTCATGCAAATGAACTCAATGCACCTGCACCAATCAGTCATTGAGAAAGCCTGAGAAGCTTGAGCAAACACAGGGGTGGCCCAGCTGCATTGTGCCGGTGCTAGGCAATGAAGGAGCATGGGAACCCTGCCAGCCCAGCTGAGTTCTCCTGTTCCAGCAAGAGATATTGAACACCCAAGCATTTTTTTCCTCCAGCCTGTTGAGGCCTGGACAAGATATTCAGAACTTCCTCTTGTCTTTATTTCTCCCCACCAGCCTGCCCAGGAGAGATCTGGGACCTGTAATCACACCTCCTATCCAGTTCTCTGGGCCCTCCTTGAGCATCTTTTCCAGATGTGTTTCCCCTCTGGTTCTTGGGAAGTAGAAGACACAAAACCATCTCTTCAATAACTGAACTATTTATTATTCATTCCCCAGAGATGAGAAGAAGCTGAGTCAGAGATTATTTAATGAGCTCCTCAGAAATAGGACCTCCATAATGTGAGCATTAAGCAGCATGGGCCAGTGTAGAGCAGAAGAGTAAGACATTTGCACATAAGGAGAGGGCCACAGAAGTTAGGTGAACTGGTGCTAGCCAGCCCATGAAGACTAGGGTGATGGGATCATAGCTTCAAAGCTGGAAAGAACTTTAGAGATAGTTTAGTCTAAACCCATCACTTTACAGATGAGTAAACTGAAGTCCAGGAGAAAGGTGGAGGGATATGTTAGGAAGTGTAGGTGATGTGAAAATAAAATATATCAATTTTTTAAATCTTTCATAAAGTGACATTCACAGCTAGTATCTTAACTCAGGGTCTCTGACTCCATACTCAGCATTCTTTCCTCTACATTACATGGAATCCTAACTCATATAGGACCAGGAGCCTAATAATCATAAACAGTAAGAACTTTTTTTCAAGGTTTCCTCAATACTAGTGTAGCAAATTTTGCAATGGACCTCTACAGGCAAGGAAAAGTATGCAGAGCTTGGCTGTATGGGTCTCTGGGAAATGTCATTTCAAGGACACAGGCTTATCCTTTCCCCAACCTAGAAGAAACCCAGGGTTCTCATGGGAGTAGTGCTTGGAGACAGGGTTACTTATTAACAGAAAGCTACATAAGCAAGAGAGGAGATGAGAAGAAAGCAAATCAAGGCTTTCCTAAGGCAGCTGGTACCTTTATCCACCATGGAAGATGAGACAGCTGTGATCAGTGTGGAGATTGTCAGATCACTGACAAACTTTTTCCCTGACCAATAATTCAAACAGCTAACAAAATTCCACTTCGTCCTTTCCCTCTTCCTTTTCATCCAAGAGGACAAATGTTTAAACCCAGAGTTTTCTGTTCTTTACAGTTGTTTATTTGCTGTTTTAATTAGTACCAGAACTGACCCATTTGATATAAAGGATCCACCCAAATTGTACATTTTTGACACTGTGTTTCTTTAATTGTGAGCAGGGGGCTGCTAAAGAGATGAAAAATGTTTGCTATTCATATACAGGGTCACAAAAAAGAGTTGAGATTTGAACCCTAACACAATGTGCCAGGGTTTCTCTTGGCTAGGACTAAACCAAATAAAAAGAGAATCTTGTGATTTAAGGGGTTTTTTTATATACTTTCCCAAAGGAAGAACTGAACTGAATGCTGGGTTTTCTACTCCCAGGTGATAAAGAATCAATGTCATTTGCTTTCTCATAAGGCTGTGTTACTGAGTCATGTATCCTCACATATTCTTTCCCCCTCCCTCCTGAGAAGCTCTCTGTAGAGTTGAGGGTGGTGAGTAAGGCTAGGAATCACTTATTGGGAAGAGAAAATATATGCTCCAAAGGTGGGGGCCAGAGGAGGGAGTAACTACCCGTCCCTTTCCACTTTATTCTCAGCCTCAAAGCTAGACAGTACAAAGCACAACCACTGACCTCAAGTAACATTCAGTCTAGTCATACTGATGCAGTAAGGTTCTTCCATTCTGTAGGAGATAAGATAGCCACTCAGTTATTTTGCCTAATGTGACCCAATCTAAAAGATGTATAAATGGGGCACTTTAGGATTATATGGAAGCATAGAAGTCATAGATGTGTACAAATCCACATTGTGCCCCACTTCATACTTCTGTAAAAACATATGGGGGCTTGAGATCACTATCAGCTCATATTACAAACATTCCTCCCTAAAACATACACTTCAGCAAGCTTGAGACCAACAAGGTAAATCAAACTTTTCAGATTGATTGTATGCCTGTTAGAATACAAACTCCTTGAGGACAGGAACTATTTTGCTTTTCTCTTAATGTTCTCAATATCTAATATAGCACCTGGAATTTAGTAGGTGCTTAATACATACTTGTTGATTTATTTATTGGTCAGTATAGGACTAAATCAAGGGATATTTGGTAATGGCATGGATATTTAGTGAGCTGTCCTGTGTACCAACTAGCTGAATGTTCACCCATGCTGGAGATCAGGACACTGTGCTCAGGATCCTGGCTCTGTCGATTCCTATCCCCGTGGACCTTACACAAGTCACATATCACAGAATTACAGAGTTGGAAAGTGACATGGGGGCATTTAAGCTAACTCAAACCTGAAAGGAATTTCCACTAGAACACACCTATCAAGTGATCAGCCAGGCTCTACCTGAAGACCTCCAGTGAAGAAGGTGACCCATTCCACTTTCAGATGATCTTAGGAAGATTTTATTGACTTCAAACCTAAATTTAGCTCCTTGCAACTTCCACTCATGGATCCTGGATCTGCCCTCTGGGATCAAAACAAACAAGTCTTCCACATGACAGCATTTCAAATACTTCCCTTGGAAGTTTCTTCTCTGGGCTAAACATCTCCAGTTCCTTCCCTCTCTGGATCCAATTTAGGGTCCCTCTCAACTCTGACATCCTCTGAATTCATACTTTGGGGTTGTCCAGACTTGGGCGGAATTTAAGTGCCTTGGTGGCTGGCCAGTGACTGAAGAATAAGGAAGGTTTCCCAGTTCCCATTGTGATAGATGACTAATTGGATCCCTATTTTATTCCAATCAGTATTAGTCAGTTTTATATGATTCCATAAGGGTAGTGATTATAAGTTCTGTATATTAGGACCAAGAGCTGTGAACTACAGAATGTAAGTTCACTTGCTTAATCATAGAAAAGTAACTAGAGGGCCTTCCCACTTGTTTTTGCCTTGTTATGTGACCATCCCAGCATGGCAGAGGTGACTCAAGGACACGGGAAGTCCCCCAGCTATTTATGTTCCTCTTCCATCCCTCATAATTCCTCTATTGCCCAACATGGAGAGATGAACATGAGCACTTGGCCAACAAGTGACCCTGCTAGCTGGCCCATGGCCTGCCTATCTACCAGTCCATCAGCCCATGTAGGCATTTTGACATCTGTTTATGAGCCCAGTCCATGGGTCTGCTTGTCAACTCAGGAGGATCTCGTGAAAGGCTGACAGGTCTGGCAGAGCCAGCTCATCAGCTCATTTGTCAACCTATAGGATTCTGTACTTTGGGTTGATCAATCAAGTCAAGATCTATTGACCAATAAGACTCATTATTTTTAGTTTGGCCCATTTGTATATCATCAGGGAACCAGCACTATAAAACTAAGGCCTTGGAAGAAGGGGGAAGAGGCATCTCAGATAGTGAGGAAGATCTGACATTCACTTCATTAGAGGGGCCCATAAACCCTTTAATAAAGTGCTATTGACTCAGAGTTCTACCTCAGTTTCTTTTATTGTAGATTGGGCAATCTTGGACCCCACACCATCCAGCCCCAGGATCCCAGGGCTTCTCCTTTCCTTGAACACATGGTATTTTTTCTTCCTGAAAAAAAAAAAACAATATCTTTCACTTGATTTTTAAAGAAGACAGCTTTCTTTGATCCAATCAAGGGAGATTTTAGGTTAATGATGTAGAAGAACAAACTGGGACTCCAAGTACATTTCAGAGTTTGGGAAAACATGACAGATACACATAATTAACAGTCATAATATTGAGACAGGAGCCTGATCTTTATCTGTGCACAATAGAGGCTAAATGTATCCACCCATTCACTCAGATGGAAGTCATGCCATTTGTCCTGGGATGTTCCTGCCTCCCTCTTATCCTCACTCACTTGGAGCAAAACCTACCAGATCATGTGCCCCCAGTCCCTTGTCCCCTGTCCTGGGGGAGTTTATCAGCTTAGAACTTAACGGTAGAGCTGAACTCCCCTGATTGACAAGTGGAAACTCTCCTAAACCATTCAATCTAGCTTACCCAAGACCATGCTTCACCTCCCCTTCCATCTGCCATAATAATAATAACAACAATATTAAATAGCAGCTAGCATACACCTCCACCTCCACAGAAGGTGGAATTATGATTTTGAAAGATCTGGAGATACCAAATCCCTCAACAGGGGCTGACTCACTACAAAAAGCTTGGGCATTGGAAAAGAATGTAGGGAAGAGCAACACCATCCCTGGCCTGGCCTGGCTTAGCAGAAAACAGGAACCTTGAAAGAGTTATTCAGTCAGTGAAGAGCTGAGGTGAATGTGAAATGCTGATTTAGCAGCCCTACAAACTGCTTGCTGTTTAATGTGTTAAGTCAACTTCCCAGCAAAGTGTTAACACTAATTGCAAATGATTACTATTACTTCTTTCTGCCAATCTATACTTATGAGTCTTTTTTCTGTAGAGAAAATAAATAGCTGTCCTCTACCTAAATGTAAAAAAAAAATGGATTACAAGTAGTATCACCTTTTAAAAGTTATAGAAGTAAAAACAAGCTTACTGAAAACTTGAGGTGAGACCCAAATGAATGTATCATCCCAAGAGCATCAAAAGAGGAACCCAACAGGGAAACAACAAATAAATGTGATATGGAACAAATTTATCTATGTTCCTATAACAATTTATTTGCAGCAAGAGTAAAAAGCAGAACCTCTGCATTTGGACTCGAACACCTCAGGTCCTGATATACTATATAAAAAAAGTATAAGGAAGACAAAATTGGGAAGCAGAGCTGAACCTGACCAAGTATACAGTATGGAAACCTGTGCTCTAGGCAATACAACTTTGAAAGCATTGAGAGATTATTTCATAGAGTATCTTGGAGAGGAGAGAAAGAAAATATCATAAATGATATTAATACTCCCAAAAAAGTAATACTCCCAAAGTAAGAAAACATCTACAACTAGTAGCTCATGTGGCCACTTCCTCATTGTCATAAAATCTTTATGAGAATGGCATCCATATATTTCATATCAAGGATATCCTTAATGAAAATATCAGAAGGGAATAGGCTTTTATAATTGACTTTCTACAAGAGATCACATCTTTGCAATTACACAACTTACTGAAAGGTACAGAAAATGTAAGATCTCACCATTTATTGTTTGTATGTTTTTTTAAAAAGCATTTGACTAGAGCATCAATCAGCCTTGAAAGCTGTATTCCAACATGGAGTCTCTCACGGTGGCTCAGCAGATAAGACACTCATCGTGAAATCAGAAACAGACTCTTACTATGTGACCCTGGACATGGGGCTCAATCTCTGTTTACCTCAGTTTCTTTGACTATAAAATGGGGATAATCATAGCGCCTACCTCACAGGGTTGTTATGAGGATCAAACAAGATAATATCTGTAAAGTGCTTAGCACAGTGCCTGCTATATGGTAGACTCTGTATGAATGCTTATTCCTCTTCTCCCCATATTCACACATTTGATAAGATCATACAAGAGTTCTTAATGAATGCAAACAAAGATAACTCTTCCACTACTGGTTATTCCCATCAAGTAAGACATAAGAGAAGGAGAGGTGTGCTTGACAAAGGTGTTTACCACTGCCATGTCTTGGAAGAGTCTGAGCGAATGACTGAGTGGAACATATTATGTGTTTTCTATGTGCAAAGCACTTTGATAAGTGCTAGAGATACAAACAGAAAAATAAGATAGTCCTCCTTTCCTCTCAAGGAGCTCACATTCTAATGGGGGAGACAACACCCATGGAAGGTTTCAGCTGCAGGTCAGATGGAAAGATCCTATAGTCCTTAGGGTATAACAGCAAAGTAGATGGTAAGGCCTCTTCACTAATGTCATTTTCACTGGTAAAAATGACACTGAACCACTTGATGGTGTCAAGGACTTTGGTGGCAAGAGCTTTCTTATCTGAGTCTTAGCGCCTACAGGGGCAGTTACCAAGCTACATCTCCGCAGGGATTTCTTCCCAAAATGAGGACTGTAGACAGTAGGCTGGAAACATCGTTATTTTGAAAGTTTTTGGGTTCAGGGTCCTGACTGTCTCCATCAGGGTGGGAAGGGGTGGGAAAGGAAGGAGTGGGAAAGGGAGGGGAAGGGAGAAAAATAGGAGAAGAAAGTGTTTTCACTGCCTTAGCAGCCATTCCTCCAGCTCAAAGACACTGAGCCCACCTCAGTCTCCTTTGCCTCTGTCCATGGTCCTGCTCTCCTCTGCCCTCTGCCCAGGGCTCTCTCAAGCTGAGCCTCCCAGGCTGCCTAACTGGGAAGAGTAATTGTTACTGCTCTGTTAGAATGAGTCCTTTCCAAGGTCAGCCAGGTCTACATTCCATGGGGTGGATTTGGATCTTTTCTGTTACACACCTCACCATTTTGAGTAGGATATTTCAAAAAAAGGTTGTTCGGGTAGCAGCAACATCCCTCTCTTCTCCTCATAATCCTAGTTATCTTCTCAGTCATTTTTCTCATTACCCTCTAACAAGAGGTTAAAAGAATATTTTATTCCCCCATCAAACTGGGAGTGGCCAAACCTTACTCCTAGCTGGCTTAGGGTCAATGATTTTCTTGGCCCAAGCTCTTCCCCAGCCCAAGGTGAAGGAAGCATGATTCTTGATATGGGTCACACCTTCTGCTGCCACCTTCTTGAACTGGAGCAAACCTTCTCATTCCTTTCCATGGGCCTCTTCACATTCTCATCATACCCTTCCCAGGAACCTTGACATGCACATTTGTCCTGAGGCATCACTTAACCTCTAGCACTAGTTATTCTGGCAGTGAGAGACAAGAAAAGAAAGGCCAGGAACAACCTGGCTGTCTCTACCAGAATTTGTGCAAGCACAGCAAACCATTACCCCAGTTGCACAATTATGAGTCAATGTTATTATTAGGACCCAGACCTGCTGGCCAAGTTTTTTGTCTTCCCTCTGGTCTTCCTTCCCCCAACCCCTCCCCACTCCAATTCATCTAGAGTACAGTTGCCAAATTAATCTTCCTAATGCACAGATCTGACTGTGTCACTGCCCTTGTCAGAAACTTTCAATGGCTCCCTATTGCTTTCTCAGTCTGTCATTCAAGAACTCCTACAATCTGGCCCTCATCTCTCCCTTTCTGTCCTTACTCCACATTACTCCCTTTCTCTTGCTCTATCATCCAACTCAACTGCACCACTAGATGGAGCAATTGATAGAGCACTGGGCCTAGAATTGGGAAGACTTGAGTTCAAATCTGAGCTCAGATGCTTGCTAGCTCTGTGGAAAGTCACTTAGTTTCAATCTATCTTGATTTCCTTAACTGTAAAATGGGGGTCATGATAGCTTCTAAGCCTCTAAGGCTTTCACCTCACAAGGCTATTGTGAGGATCAAGCATTTAGCACAATGTCTGGCCCACAGTAGGCACTTTAAAAATTTTTATTCCCTTACCTCCTTTCCTTCCATTTCCTTGCTCCCATCATTGACACAAATCCTTCCCCATGCTTGGAACACAGTCTTTCCTCATCTCTCCACCAGTTAAAATACATCTATTCCTTCAAAGCCCAACTCAGAGTCTACCTCCCACATGAAACTTTCCCTAATGCTGCTAGCCAAAAGTGTTCTTCCACCTCCAATTTCTCACAGCACTCTGAATCTCTGCTCCTATCACATCTGCTTTGTATCACATTAATTTGTGTATATGCCAATGTCAAAATATTAGGAGATGCCTTATTTCCAGAGCTAATACCCAGCAAGCAAGCTGTGCCCTGAGCTTGGCATAACCACAATCCTTTGCACTCACCCTCTGGATGATCTCACCCTCTGTCAAAAATTATATAATTATTGTATTGCTTTGACCAGCCCCAGGTGTTCTCTGAGCTCAGACAAGCACCCGGCAAGTACCCATATTCCGGTTATGAAGCCCTGCTATGAATCAAACTTATCTCCATGGTGCTATTACCCCTCCTTGTCAGGGCTACAGCTCACTGAGGAGCCATTGATATAAGCATTAAGATCTTCCCACACTGTCTCAGGTCCCTCCACTAGGCGTGGGGTCCTTGTGTCCTTGTGGGGGCACATATGTCCTTGCTTGCAAGTCTTTTCCCTCACTTTGAAATTAAACTTCTGTTTGATTCCTGATTCTCACACCTTTAGCCTGCTTTGTTAGGCTCTGGCCATCCCCAGGTTAGAGGACAGTTTGGTCCAGTTAACAACACATTCCTGCTAATAATCTGTAAGCTCTTTGAAGGCAGGAACTGTCATCTGTCACCTTTGAATCCCCAGTATCAAACATACTGCTTCACACAAAATAGAGGTTTAATATATTTATTGAATAAAATTCTGAAACTGTTGAATTCCCAGACTATGGTATCCCGGGGACTGATATTAACCTCTTCCAATTTCTTATATTACTTTTACCCATGTTTCTTTACCATTTATTGGGGATAAGAAAACCTCATCTCTATGGCATGCTCTTCTTTACATGGTGTACTGGATGATGGGGTACAGTGTGATAAAAGAATAGGTGAAACAGTGGTACATCCCAGGCCCCCTCCCCAACAACCAGGCTGCTGGGGTGCTCTGCTGGGAGAAGACTGTCTTTGGAGCAAAGAATGTGCAGAATCTTCCATCAGACCTTTTGTATCCACAACTGAAATAGCATCCCCACCCTAAAAGTAAGAGGAACCCAAACCCTTTATCTTTCTATAGGGTTTTTCAATTTACAGAGGGCTCTCACATCCATTACCTCACCATATTTCTTGCAATAATCCTGGAAGGGAGAGGTAAAAGACACACACACACACACACACACACACACACACACACACACACACCTATGAGGTTGCTGGGGCAAGAATTTAGAGATCCCCATTATAGAGATGAGCAAACTGTGACTCAGAAACATTCAGCAACTTGCCCAAGGCCACATGGTAAGTCAATGGCAAAGCCAGAATAAAAACAGAGGTCTTCAAACCTAGCATCCAGCCACCACCACCACCACCACCACACCCCCCCAGGGACCTGAGCTATGCCACTGAGGAATCATGATCAGTCTGTTAAAGGGGAACAGACCTAGCAACCGCCACTATCTATCTAATATCAGAAATTAAACATTGATCATTTCCTTTCATTTGTGGACTTGCTGGGTTGCTGCCAAGAAGGAGATAGTCTAAGGTCATCAGCTCCATCTTCCCCAAAGTAATGACTGCATTTCAATGCCAAGAGATGAGCTAATATCCCATACAAAATATTCCAATGTCAAGTGAGGAAAATGCATAACCAGAACAAACACCAAGAAAGAGGGACACAGTCTGCGTGGAGGATGAACGCTTCTCTAGAAAAGAATGACTCTGTATTTATTAATATCCCCAAATGTGCATGCCCATGAATAGCAGCACCTTCTCTCTTTCTCCTCCATCTTTTGTCTAGCAGGGTGATATATTGCAGCCCTTTCAAAACTCTGACACAGATGACATTGAGGCAAATGATGTACCTCAATAAGATTTCTCTGTTGCAATGGAGATGGCTGATATATACATTTTTCCCATCTAATTAAAATTCCAGGGTTTGAAGAACTGTTATCATGCTCTGTGCCAAAGATGAATGTTTGAATAGATGGGAAGATGGGAAGATTTGGATACAGCAGCCCACGCACAGAACAGCGTTCTCTTCTCCTGAACAAGAGAGAAGGTAATGGCTAATTGTCATCTAAGTGATAATGGCTTGAGAGAGAGCTGAAACACCACCACCATTGTTCTGTCCCCCGGTTGGAGCTCACTGCTCAGAATGCCCAAAAGACATCTTCTTGCACACTTTCTCTAGGCATCGTTTTTGTTGTTGAGTTGTTTTAGTCATACCCAACTCTTCACGACCCCATTTTGAGGTTTTCTTGGCAAAGAGATTGGAGTGGTTTGCCATTTCCTTCTCCAGCTCATTTTACAGATAAGGAAACTGAGGCAAATAGAGTAAAGTGACTTGCCCAGGGTCACACAGTCGTGTCTGAGGCTGAATTTGAACTCAGGAACATGTCTTCCTGATTCCAAATCCAGTGCTCTATCCACTGCACCACCTTGCTGCCCTAGGGCATCATTTTTAGCAATCTCTAAACCCATGCTTCCACCATGCATTCTTTTCCTCTGTCTTTCTTTTCCACACCACTTTGTACATGCCCTGCAATTATGTTCCCTTCTCTATTGGCATTTTAAGGTTTTCACAACAAAGCTCTGAAAAGTCTGAGGAGCTCGGAGGACTTCGGCACCCTTTCTAAGCCTCTGAGATCCACACATTCTGCTGCCGTTGGGGATGGTTCAGATATGTCTAGTCTGAGACAAGGACTAGAATGGAGGAATGGGGGAGGGGAGAGAAAATGAGAAAAGAAACTGATGGTGGGAAGGAAACAGTCCTTTATTTGTTACTTAGTGCCGGCAATGCACACAGCATTGTGCTGGACCTTGTGGGGGATGCAAAGATACAGAAGATACAAATGATACAAAAGATACAAATGATACAGAAGATACAAAGATACATAGATACAAAAGATACAAAGATTCAAATGACACAAGATACAAAGATACAAATGATACAAAAGATACAAAGATACAAAAGATATAAATTATATAAAAGATACAGATACAAAATTGTACACATGATATAAAAGATACAAAGATACAAAGGATACAAAGGATACAAAAGACATGAATGATACAAATGATACAAAAGATACAAAGATACAAAATAATCACATAAAAGAAAATCACTTCTCTCAAGAAACTCAAAATGCCAGAGATTAACAATGGAATATGTCTGGAGAAGAGAACCAATATGGTGGAGGGAGTGGAGACCATGGCATACAATGATGAATTAGAGCAGTGGTTCTCAAACTTCCTAATGCTGTGATCCTTTAATACTCATATGTGGGCATATCTACATGTAGGCAGACTTGCCTGGAGATGGATAGAGGAGCGGTGTCTCAGTTCCTAAGACCAAAAGAAATATGTGTTTTCCGATGATGTTAGGTGACCCCTATGACCCCTGTGAAAGGGTCATTCAACCCCCAAAGGGGTCACAACCCACAGGTTGAGAACTGCTGAATTAGAGGAACATGAGTCACAAAGAAGAGAAATTTAAGGGGATGTGTCCAGTATTTTCAACAATCTAAAGGGCTATCACATGAAAGAGACATTAAGTTTGTTCTTGGTTTCTTTAGAGGATACCCTAAGAGTGTTGGACTAGGAGTCATGGTTCATATCCCAGGCCTCCTTCTTACTGTATGGGTGATACTTGAGCAAATCAGATTTCTGAACCTCAGCTCCCTCATGCATAAAGTAAGGGGTTTGGACTAGACCTCTAATGTCCCTTCCCACTTCTAATACTCTGTGATCCTTCAACCCAGAAGAAATTGGTGAACGGAATGAGTGGGGGAAGAAAGTTGTTGCCCATTTGTTGGCCACAAACATCATTCTGTTCCAGGTCTGGTGGGAGATAGGCACCAAGTATTTTCTATATTTGGCACCTGTTATAGCTAGGCAGATAAATCTGATGCTTCAGCCTGATTAGAATGGACTTCTTTGTGAAGGAGCCTAGAAAAGGAGACAGCCAGGAAATGCTACCTGTACATTTGAGACAGAAAATGGGCAGAGCAGTTGTATGTTGGTGGCTTGTGTTACCAGCACCACTGGTGGCAATCCTTGAGACAGGGTGACAACCTCCAGATTTGCCTTCATGCTTCCTGTTTCACCTCTCAATCCCAATTCCACTGTAAGTAGCCAGGACCATTATTCTTATTTCTTCCCACCTCCTTAATCAAACTCTGCTTTCAGGAAAGATTCCAGCCCACTCAGTGCCGATGTGCTGCATCTCCCAGGAAGATTTATATTCTGGATCTCAAACTCAGTATGCCCTAAACAGAGTTCATTAGTTTTCCTCCCAAACCTAGCCCTCTTCTAAATGCCCATATTTCTCTCAAAGGCATCACCAGCCTTCCAGCCTCCCACATCTGTAACCTATCTTTCACTCCTTGCCCTCTTCATTTGATCAGTTGCCAAAGCTTGCCATTTCTGTCTCTACAACATTTCTCTGACTTGATCCCCTCTCTCTATTGACATGACCACCATTTGAGGAGTACAGGCACAGAGAACAGTTTGCCCTGCTTCCCAGTGGTTGCATGAGGAAAAGGAGCAGCTCATTCTCTAGTGAGCCAGACTCAAGCCTTAGTATATCCAATAACCTCTGAATTCAGAGCCACAACTCTTGAGAGGGCATGGCAGTGGGGAAGGCAAGCCCCCAAAGTAGGGACTCTGGGGGATGCCTCAGAGCAAGGAATTTACAGAAGACTTTGAGTTGAGAGGACAGGATGAACAAGAGAACTGCCATAAGGACAGGGCACTATCCCCAGATCGTTCGTGTATTGGGACATAGATCTGCTATCACTACCCAGTTACAACTCTGATTCTTCTCCTATGCCACATAAACTCCCATGCTCTGACCCCTACTGTATCCCCCTGTCCTACTTCCCTCCCATTTCTGTGCTGGCATTTGTCTCAATGGGGCCCAAGAAGCATCAAGAGAAACCAACTTAGGCCCTGAGCCTCAGATACCCAGAATACACTTATGCCTTCTTACCCTTAAAGCATAGCCAGTTGACCTCATCATCATTTGATTCTCTTCAGGGAGAAGGAGAAGGAATAGAAGTACTGGGAGGAGGAGAAGGGGGAGGGAGGGAGGGGAGAGAGAGAGAGAGAGATAGAGAGAGAGAGGGGGAGGGAGGGAAGGAAGGAAGGAAGGAAGGAAGGAAGGAAGGAAGGAAGGAAAGAAGAAGGAGGGAGGGAGGGAGGGAAGGAGGGACGATGAAAAGTGAGGAACTCAAAAAATTTGGGATGGTTTGTTTGACAATTGAAAAGCACTTCCTCACAAGGATCCTCGGAGTTAGGCAGCACCAGTCTCAGAGAGGCTAAGTGCCTTAGCCATGAACGTTACTAGCTCCAGTCGGGGCTTGCCCTCAGCCGCTGTG
>CM053583.1:43571577-43616742 GCA_028627135.1 Pseudochirops cupreus | reverse complement strand
TGGCTGTTTTGGGGTGGTGGGTGGGGGAAAGACGGGGAGAAAATATGTAACTCAAAAAAAATTTAATAAAATAAATTTATTATTGAAAAAAATAATCCTGAATGAAACAAAATAGACTACACAATGTGTAGTATTTATTGTATAGACTTTTTTGCGATGGAAACTTATTGCTGTATATTTTTACTTTTTTTTTGAGGGGGAAGGTAGGGCAATTGGAGTTAAGTGACTTGCCCAAGGTCACATGGCTAGTTTTGTGTGTGTGTGTGTGTGTGTGTGTGTGTGTGTGTGTGTGTGTGTGTGTGTTAAGTGTCTGAGGCTGGATTTGAACTCAGGTTTTGCTGACTCCAGGGCCATTGCTCTATTCACGGCACCACCTAGCTGCCCCTGCTGTATATTTTTAATACTCTCTTCTGTTCTGCTGTGCACATGGAATTCCTTTTTTTTCTTTTCTTATGTTGTATTTATATTTTAGTGTTTAAGTTTAAAACAAATTGATCTAAAAAAGACAATCTTACTTCTACAAGCTTTTTGAGGTTTCCACATCCTTCCTTTTTAGATGACCTTCATCTACTTTGCATAGTTGTTTACACATCTTCCTGATTAGAATGCATGATTCCTGAGGGCTTAGGATTGTTTTTTGACTGCTTTTGTATCCCCAGATGTTAGCACAGTGACTGGCACATAGTGATCATTTATTAAATGCTGGGTGAGCAGACTGACCAACTCTGGAGCCAAGTCTCATCCTGTATCCCCTCAATTTTAGTCTCACCCTCCTTCCATATGACAAAGGCAGCAGTCTTGAGTTCTTTCTTTCCTCTCCTTCCTCATGTCCCCTCCTGAATCTTCACTTCTCTGGGTTAACACCCTTGTTGCTTCAATACTGATCCTCAAATGCACAAACTTTGTCATTCCCATTGCCCTCTTTGACCATGCTCCCCCTTGTCATCCTTCTTAAAAATGTCACAGCTAGAACTGAGTCCAGCATTTTAGATGTAGTTTGACCAAGCCAAGGATAACAGGCTTGTTACCTCCTTCCTTCCAAGAATCAGATTTCTATTCACGAAAACTAAGGTGCCGTAATCTCTTCATTAAACACCTGACCGAAGATGACTCTCCTCCCCCCTCTCCCTCTCCTGCTGAAGAGGCTGAGGCAGAAGCCCAGTCTGTCAAGTCTGGCACAGAATTTACAAAGTCAGCTGTGAGCTGGACATGAAGTGAGAGAGAATGAGGGGACCTGAGCCAGCGACTGCCCAGGTATACCCACCGGTAGATGAATTGATTCAATTGAGTTAGTTCATTATTAATTCCTTTGGAGCATAGAACACGCTTTAACAAGATGCAGAAATCAATGACTGCAGGAGAGACAAAGCATCTAATTTACCCAGATGTGGGGAGAGAAAGTGATTTTTAAAAGACCTTGACAAAATATTCAATGTGCAGTATGTAAGGCTGAGGATAAATGATTCTCTCCCATTGATTAATACATTTTTTTCCTCATTGGAAGGAGGGTAGAGGTAATGAGGGCATCCTGATTGGTTTTGAGGTACCAAGATAATTATGACTCTGTTAGAAATCTTAAGTGGTTTTTACTTTTAAGTGGTACTGAGGGCAATAGAAACCTTAAATGGATTTTCCAGTGACAGAGAGAGCAATAAATGTCAATTAGAGCTAATAGTACAGGCTGCCAAAAAAAAAAAAAGCCTTAGCTTCCTCTTTCCTCCTTGTACCCAGAGTAAAAACTAGTGACATGTATATGACAAGGTATATGAGAAGATGAGTGAGCAGTCAGCCAGTAAACAGACTCCAGAAAAGTAGGATATTGTCTCTGAAAAGATTGTTCTCTCTCTGTCTCTCCAGCCCTCTCTGTCTCTGTCTCTTCAGCCCTCTGTGTCTTTCTGTCTGTGTCTGTCTTCCCCCCCTTTCTCTCTCCTCCCTTCCTGTCCCTGTCTTTCTATCCCTCTCTCTCTGTCTCCCCCTTCTTCTCTCCCTCTCTCTTCCTCTCTCTTCCCCTCTTTCTCTGTCTCTTTCTTTCTTCCTTTCTCCTTCACCCCTTTCTCTTTTTTGTTGGAACATTACCACTTGCCTCATTCCAGGCCCTGCCCGTTGCCAGTGCCAGGGTGCCCAAGGAGAGGGGCTGTCATTATAACTAGCAGCTAGGAGAGATGTGCCTTATGTTGGATAGAGCAAGGAGATACCAGCCCAACACAACCCAACTCACTCAGTTCTGAAAAACCACACCCATGAACCAAGGGCAAACATAGTGAGGGATATTGCTGGCTGGGCTGTCAAGTTCCTCTCTTCCCTTTACTATTAAGAGAGCTATTAAAGGAGCTAGACTAGCCTGGAGGGTTGGGGTAAGAATGAGCATATTTAGTGGGTTCAAATTGTGCTGGTTGGAAGTGGGGGTCATTATTGGCTGAGTAGACAACAGAAAAGAAGGAAGCTGGGAAACAAGAGCAGATCACATTTACATAGCACTTTAAGATTTGGGAAATATTTTCTATACATTATGTTTCGATCTTGCAATGACTGTGAAATAGGTGCCATTATTATCCCAGTTTACAGATGAAGAAACTGAGGCAAACAGTGGCATTTTAATTCATACTCTGGATTCCAAGCCCAGTACTCTTTTCACTTCACTTCCTTAGGGACCTGCCAGAACCATAAAAGCAGACAGGAATGAAAACTGAGACATGAGCTGATCTGAGACAAGGGGAGTTGCTTGTAAGCCTGGCTCTTCTTGTAATACTCTAAGGATGGAAACTGGGAACATGCTCAGATGATACCAGGCAGATAAGGAGGCCACGGTGGAGATCTTCTATAACTGCTCCCTATCCTGGCACACACACACACACACACACACACACACACACACACATGCAGGAGACCCACATGATGATCCACAGAATACCAACCCTCTACGCCCTCAAAGTGTTGGTGTGAGATGACTCCAAATCTCCCAGACTCTTATCTGTCCCCTCTTTATATGAACTCTAGAACCAACATCAATTACTCTTTGCACCAAATAAGTCTCTGCTGTACCTGAAGAACAGCAATTCTCTGCTTCTGTTGAACTTCCATATTCCAGGATCTTTTCTGTTTTCCAGTCCAGCAGAAATTCCAACTTTCATTTCTCTGTCGATATTCCTCTCCCCTTGAAGGAAATTTCTTCTTCCACTTTATATGACAGCACCTACATCCATTTTCTGTTTTCCAGTCTCACAGTACCCTACCTAATAGCCTCATGTAAGCAGGGCATCTAGAACCAGAAGGAACAGGTGATAAAATATCTATAGTGGAAGCTTGAGAAGTCAGATATTTGCACAAAGAAGAGAAAACCAGGCAGGTGAGCTGTGGGGATGGGAAAAGCCAGTTGAATGTTGCAGTCTTAAAACGGGTTTTAAGGGCAGCTAGGTGGTGCAATGAATAGAGTACCAACTCCACAGTCAAGAGGACCTGAGTTCAAATCTAAACTCATATATTTGGCACTTACTAGCTATGTGACCTTGGACAAGTCACAACTCTGATTGGAAGCCTTTCCCCATTAAAAAACCCCAAAGGGGTTTTAGCCTATTTCCTCCAATGGTACTGACTGTAGCCACCCCATAAAAGTAAGTAGAATTCCCCAAAGGTTTTCCCTGCTGTTCTGTTGACCTTTAGATCAGCCCCCACAATCAAATTATCAGAGAGTAGAAAAGAAGGGGAGAAGGCAGGATTTGGATGCAAGGGGCGGCGTGGTTAGTTCTATCTTCCCCTCTGTGGGGTCAGTGTTTGGTATGAAAGAAAGTTTTCCTTCATTCACATTTCTGTTATCTGCTAGAATTTCTTTCTCATGGGAAGCAACCAGGTTATGTCATGCCTGTGTTCCCTGGAATATATCTTCTACCATCTTAACTGTCTTCAGGGAGGGAAAGCTGCTATCCTTAAGTGCTTAGCGATAGCCTGGCACAAGGTGGGTATTTAGTAAATGTTTGTTGATATTTCTTGTTGTCTCATGGAGTCATTAACTTTGGTTTGGTCCATTCTGATTTTCAAGGGGCCTGTTTCTTGGGTAAGGTTTTATTCCTTTTGTGTCAAGCTATTCATTCTCCCTCTAAGTCTTTCTTCTACAATTTTCTTCTTTCAATAAACCCAATCCTCAGTGTCCACTGACCTCTGTCTCCTTATTCCTATCAATAACAGTTGGATGGCAAAATTACTCACTGTGATTTTTCCTTGGGTTTCTCAATCAGGACTTGCCTAATCCTTCTCTAGGTCTTTGTTGGAATAAGTGTGTGTGTGGAAAGTAGGGAAATGGACTTGCTGCCTCCCTTTACTCCTATGTCTTGGCCAACTTCTCTAAATGCTTATTGAAAGGATTTGGATTGAGTTATGACAAAGACTCCCATCCCAAGATGTGTTGGCACTTGATTAGGGCAAGTTCATCCCCCTGAACCTTAGGGTGCTTATCAGTAAAACGAGCCTCTAGCTTCCAAATCCATGATCCTTTGTCTACCTACCTTCCTCTTGCTGCTCTTCCCATTCCTCCTTGCTTTGTTTAATTTAACTGATATCCTTTCACTGTCTATTCTGAGGGTTCCTGGAAAATGATGGAATTGAGCCTGTGTAGTCTTGGTCTGGAATCAGGGAGGGGCTGTAGGGTCAGACTGAGGGTGGAGTTGAGGAGAAGCTTTCTAGGCAGCATATTAAGAAGCAGGCTATGGGAAAATGGAAGGAAACTTAGGGGCCCCTAAGATATCCTCCAAAGGGAGGAAGGGCTATGGACTCCACTGACCCATAGCCAATACTCGGATATATTTTGTAGGGTAGGCTGGGTGAGTGGATCTTTTCAAAAAGAGGTCCTGATCAGCATACTTGCATACCCTCTCCTTCCTCCAACACACAGACAGACACACGGACACACACAGACACACAGACACACACACTCCTATGCTACTTTTCAGGTTTTGTTCTTATCCTGTTTTGATCTCTGGTTGCCTTGCCTTGTGTTTTCCTATTCCTGTTCTGCTTAGGAAACTGTTGACTTTGGGTCTTCTGGGTGCTTCTGTGTGGATTTACCTGAGCATTTGCTAATGAGTCCTTCTTCACTGTTCCCAGCCTAGGACCATGGTATCTAACACTGAGTCCCATAAAATTAAAGAACAGACCTTTAGGAAGGGACCCTTTGGGATCATGCAAGCATAGATTAACAGCTGGAAGACAGACTAGAGCTAATCTAGTTCAATGCCCTAATTTTTCATTTGAGGAAACTGAGACCCAGAAAAGGTTAGTGACTTGCCCATGGTCACTCAGGAACTAAGTGGTAGGGTCAGGATTTGGACCCTGGTTCTCTGAGGGTCAGTCCTATTAACACCTTTGCTTTTGCCAAGTTGGGGAAGTGACTTGGCCAAAGTTGACTAGGACTAGAGCCTGAGTTTCCTGAATCTCTCTGGATTCCAGATGCTGCCTATCAGTCATTCCCTGCTGTCCACTTTGCAGGTTATCATTCTCTCTGTCTTTGTCTCTCTCTGTCTCTGTCTCTGTCTCTGTCTCTCTCCCTCTCTCTGTCTCTCTTCCTCTCTCTCTGTCTCTTTCTCTCTCTGTCTCTATCTTTGTTTCTCTCTCTGTCTGTCTCTGTCTGTCTCATCTCTCTGTCTCTGTCTCCATCTGTCTCTCTCTGTCTCTCTGTCTCTCTTCCTCTCTCTTTCTCCCTCTTTCTCTTCCTCTCTCTCCCCCATACATCTGGAGCTGTTAATGAGGCTCATGCCTCCCTGGACTTCAAATAATGAGGTGAAAATGTATCAGTGGGCTTAGCAACCCAGCAACAAAGCATTGGGGTGTGTGTGTGTGTGTCTAAAAGAGGCAACTTATTTGTTTTATCTGAGAGCATTTAGTAGTTGTGGGGGAATTCAGAATAAGCTACTGACTGCAATATCCTGTTTGGGAAAGATTCTGAGATTGGGAAGCAACAGACAGGAAAGTTGGTGTTATTATATTAAGTGTGTATAGGACACCTCCCAGAGCCAAATCATACATCCATAGGGTGATAGAGCTGCAAGGGCCCTTGGAGACCATTGAATCCATCTCCCTCATTGTATAGTTGGAGAAACTGAGGCCCAGAGGATTGGCTTGTTCTATTTAATTCAATAACTATTTAGTGTCTGCTTTGTATAAGATGCACTGCAAGGCACTGGGGATACAAGGATGAGAAATGGCAAAAATCTTGTCCTTAGGAAACTTACAGTCTAGTAGGAATATATCACATATGCCCAAAGAATAGAGCAGGTTCCCCACCCCTGAAATAGAGTCTGACCAGGGCAAAGGAGAAATCCAGACATTTATATCCCTAGCCTCTTGATACCTAGTGAATTCTATTAAATGCTCATTGATTGAGGGATTGATATCTGCAAGGAGAGATGACTTTCAGTTATGGGAATCAGGGAATATCTGAATTGGACCTTGAAAAAAGACAAGGTTTCAACAGGAAAAGATGAGGCCAGAGTGTGTTCCCAGCATAGGAGACAGCCTGTAAAAATGCATGAAGCTAAGAGAGGGCAGGATAAGATCAGGGAATAACTCACAGTCCAGTTGGCCCAGAGACTGTGTGAATAGGGACAGTGCCAAAGAAAGCTGCAAAGGTAATTTGGAGGCATGCCATAGAGGGCTTTACGTGCCATGTTAAACAGTTTGCATTTTATCCCAAAAGGAATATTAAGTCACTGAAGGATTTTGGGTAGGGAAGTGACACAGCCAGATCTATGGCTTTGGAAGATTATTTTGGCAACTGTATGAAGGATAGATCATTGAGGAAAAGACTGTCTTTAGGGAGACCTATTAGTCCAGTTGAGAGATTTTGAGAGCCTGAATTAGGATGAGTGTAGTCCAAGTGATGAGGAGAGGATAGATTTCAGAGATGCTGAAGAGGTAGAATCAATGAGGCATGATTAGATGTGGGCAGTGTGGGAGAGAAAAGAGACATAATGACCCCAAGGTTTCCAGCCTAACTGGAATTCTCCTAGTCTTGGAAATGATGATGATAACTGACGTTTCTTTAAATTTTTAAGGTTTGCAAAGCACCTTATGAATGTAACAATCAGCTGTGAGAGCCTTTGATACAATACAGGCATTCAGTGTTTTTCCCTTTAATTTTCTCTGTGTGTGTGTGTGTGTGTGTGTGTGTGAAGTGATGAAATTGACCCGGGACACTTTTAGATAAATGATAATTTATTATTTTAGATAATTGATAAATATATAATTGAAATAAGATCATTTAATGACCTCAGATCTCCCCTTCAAAATATCCCTCCTTCAGAAAGGGAATATTTTTGAGAGGGAATGCCTTGCTCTACTAAAAGTGGCAAAGGGGGAGAATAGGGAGAAACCTTGCAGCTGGCCCTTGTGGAAAAGATAGGACTTGACCAGTGACCAGTCTGTTGAAGCGTTGGACCTCAGTTTCTGCTTAGTAAGCACCTAGGAGTTGGGAGAGATGGATGATCAATCCCTGAGATCATCAGTCCATAAGCGTTTATTAAATAAATACCTACGATGTACCAGGCCCTGTGCTAAAGTGCTGAGCACACTAAGAAGGAAAAGGACAGCCACTGTTCTCATGGGGCTCACAGTCTTGTGGGGGCGATATAGATCGGTGGTGAAGACAAAGAGTTCTTTCTGCCTCTCTTCCCTCCCCCTTGTGACTGTGAGATCAAGCATGTTTGGTATGATGGTCTATGGGGCTATTGGCCTCCCTCCCCTTCCTGTAAGAGAAAGGAGTTTTGACATACAAGAGGGTGGGGAAGCAGAGAATGCAGCTTTTAACTGGAGAGGCTGCAGCCGTGGCAGAGGTGAGACTTCAGATGTCCTTAGCAGCAGCCAGCGGTGGGCTGCTTGGGATCTAGGCACTGCTGTACCTTTTACTTTTGATTTTGTTCAGTAAACATATTTAAGCTGTGTAGGAGGGAACTGTCCTTTTTGGATCGCTTGAATTTGTGGGAAAGAGAAGAAAATCTTAAATGGTATTGGGATCTGAGCCAATTTGATAAACGATAATTTATAATAGAGAATTTGAATTCCCTAAGTAGGAACCCAGGGCAGTTAGGTGTCTCATTGGATAGAGCACTGGACCTAGTGTCTGGAAAAGCTGAGTTCAAATTTGGCTTCAGACACTTACTTATCTGTGTGACCCTGGTCAAGTCACTTCACCCTGTTTGCCTCAGTTTCCTCATCTGTAAAATGAGCTGAAGAAAGAAATGGCAAACTGCTCTAGGATCTTTGCCAAGAAAACCCCAAATAAGGTCATAAAGAGTCAAATGGGACTGAAACAACTGAACAAAATTGGAACCCAGGTTGAGACATTAGAGCTGTGGGGTCTAGGCTAGTCCAGTCTTCTGGGAAGGACTGAGAGGGAACTCAGACCTTGTAACAGCTTGGTCCCATTTGCACATGTGTAAGGAGCTCAAGCTAGAGGTTGTATTGTGAATAGATATTCCAGCCACGTGCCCCTAGGAGGCATGAGAAGCAAAGGTTCAGAGGATCACTAATTTAGAGCTAGATGTGCTCAAAGATGCCATCTGGCCTAGCCCCTTCTTCCTGCCAGCAAGGAAACTGAATTTCAGGAAAGTTAAGGGATGTGCCCCAGGTCACATGGGTTGCCCTGTGTGTGAATATATGGGCTGTAGCTGCTTTTAAATACCTTCTTTTATGTTTCTTAATGTCAATGTAAATAGGTCCTTCTGTGCAGAGGACTACTTCCATGTTTTATATAAGCGGTGTCCAAAGTCTTAGTCTTTTGGATATCTCATCTGACCCTCAAAACCACCCTCTGAGGTAAGTATTATAGGACCCCATGAGGAAACTGGGGCTGAGAGGATTGAGTGACTTAGCCATGACCACACAGCTAGTAAATGTCAGGGGCAGGATTTGAACTCAGGTCTTCACAACTGCAACCAAAGAAAATGGTTTTCATAGACAAATGATCATAGAGAGAAGCTGTGTGACACAGAGGATAGAGACATCCTGGGAGTCAAGAACACTATTCTGAGAAAGGGACCACGGGCTTTCCCAGGCTGACTGCCAGATGGAGTCCATGACACACAAAAAGGTTAAGACCCCTGGGACTAAATGATCTTTATGATCCCTTCCAGCTCCAAATTTATGATGCTATGAGTTATAAGAGCTCATTGAAGACAATGAACCCATTTACTGCCAAGAGCCAGAATCAAGAGGTCTAATGGTTTATTGTGAGGCAAGCATGCCACCATGGGTGGAGGTCCATCCTCAGAGTCAGGGACACCTGCATCCGCATCTGTTACATGATGACTGAGCTCACATTTCTCTTGGTGCCCCAGGCAGCTTCCTGTGTTGTTGTTGTTTGTCCTTAGTTCAGGAAGAGGACCTTAACATCAGGGATATGATGCCAGGGCTTGCAAGTGAATTGGATTTAAGTGAGGCAGGGCCGTGCAAGGTCACCAGCCTCACTATGTTCTCCAGAGGCATCTGGATCCAGTGGCCAGATATAGACCAGGATGACTGGAGATGGCCCTGAGGCAGTTTCCTAAGACTTTAAGTTGAAGAACAGAGGATATTTCCACACTGGGAGCTCCTTATGCCAAAGAAATCACGGATTTAGAACAAATAAATATAGTTGCATTTCTTTTCTTTTGCCAGAATAACATAGGTAATTTCTTTATTGTGCTTCATGGTCATGGATTCAGTTGACCCATCTCACATTTCTGTAGTAATTTATGGCTACCTGACACTTGACATCTGTCAGTGTGATTATTCCCATTTTGGGGATGGGGTAACTGAGGCTGAAAGAGAGAAACAGATAAAATCAGTGATAGTGAAAGTCCTCTGGCAAATGTGTCACTGATTCTATCTGCTGCCCAGGGGCACTGCTTGGAGAACTCTCAGGCTGAAGGACTCCTCCAGGAAAGGATCCTTCTGCCTCCTGCCTTCTGTATGTGCATATGGCTCTGTGTGTGTGTGTGTGTGTATGTGTTCACATCTATTTCTAGAGGTCATGTGAAGGACAAGCTAACCTCGGTGATAGGAGCAGACCATCTCCATTTGGGCCTCCCCAGAGGTCCAGAGAGGAAAGGAACTTGCCCAGTATCACACAGACAGCAAGGAGCAATCGGGATTTGAACCTGGTTTCTCAGACTCCAGATGTGGTGCTCTCTCAGCAGCTGGAAAGCCCCCCTTTAAGAGTCAAGTTTCCTTCCCCTTCTTCAGTCTTGCCCAGCTTTGTCCTCTCCATCACCTCTCTGGGGATGACCCCTGCCTATGTCAGGGAGCTGAGATCATGGTCTGTCACTTGAGGGAGGGAAAAGCAGTATCTGAGTGGAGTGGAATCTTCTGGGATGGAAGAGACAGAGCTACTCTTTCCAAAGAGGAAAAGGCCAGCAAGGCAATCATGTTAACAGAGGGGAGCCTGAGTGACTGTTCACCTTTCCATTCATTGGTGCTCAGAAGGGAGAGATGTCCCAGGAGGAGCTAATTGTAATCCTTGCTGGGTGTGATTTCCTGTGGCCTTTACAAAGCACTCTTAGGGGAGTCTGACATCAATGGATCTTTCAGCAATTATTAGACACATTGGGTGTAGTTTTTCCTTTTGCTGCCCTGAAGGATAGACAGGCCATTTTTTCTGGGAAGTAGAGCTAGATGTCCTTGACATTTTCCCACAAGATTTATTTTTCCTTTGACACAAGTCAGATCTCCTTCTATTTCTGCTTTTAGGTCCCCCCTGGCAGGACCCAGCCTGTACAATCCTGTTGCATAGTGGCTTAACACCAGCCTAGAAGTCACCCTCCACTATGGGAAGTCAGATTCTCACCACAGGAGGCAACTGCAGATGCCTGGGCTGATTCTTGTCACAGTGCTTGGAACTTTAAAAAATTATTTTATTTTTAATTTATGGAATAAAACAAGCATTTCCACAACATAGTATAATAAAAAGATGATTGCACATGAAACCGCAAATCTTTTACGTTCAACTTGTTGTTCCTTTTAAATACATAATAAAGTTATCACGTAAATTACTTCTTTTCCCCTTTTTTCTGACAAAGTTGGAGATTGTCTGGGGTAGAAGTTTTTTACCTTGGGTCCATGAACTTATTTAAAAATTTTTATAACACATTTCCATGTAATTGGTTTCCTTTGCACTACTATGTATATTATTTTATACATTTAAAAACATTATTCTCAAAAGGAGTCTATAGGCTTTGGCAGTCTGCCATGATGCACAAAAGATGAAGACTCCTTGGTCTTGGGCAGTGGTTGTCAACCTTCCTAATGCTGTGACCCTTTAATACTTGTATGTGGGCATATCTGCATGTGGCTGGACCCACCTGGAGATGGATAGAGGAGCGGTGTCTTGGTTCCTAAGACCATTGGAAATATGTGTTTTCTGATGGTCTTAGGCGACCCCTTCCTTCCTTCCTTCCTTCCTTCCTTCCTTCCTTCCTTCCTTCCTTCCTTCCTCCCTCCCTCCCTCCCCTTCTTCTTTCATTTTCTTTCTTTCTTGTTTGAGTCTTCTTACACAAAATGACTAATATGGAAATGTTTTACATGACTGCACATGTATAACCTGTGTCATGTTTCTTACTGTCTCAGGGAAGTGGGACAGAAGAGAGGAAAGGATAGAATTTGGGGCTCAAAACTTAAAAAAAATGAATGTTAAAAATTGTTTTTACATGTAATTTGGTAAAAATAAAATATCTCTTTTTTTAAAAAAGCTCAAACAGAGGAGTTTTTTATTTGATTCTAGGAACAACATGTAACCAGTGGAGCTTTTTGGACAGAGAGGTGACATGGTCAGACTTGTCCTTGAGGAATGTCATCTCACAATTGTTCAAAGGATGGATTCAAGAGGCCAGAGACTTGAGACATGGAAACTAGGTCAGTCAGAGTCAGGAAGTCAGGTGGGATTTGAACACAATGTCAGTCCTCTATTCATTGTGCCATGCTGATGAGACTAATTAGATTGGATATTGTAAGAGTTCAGGAGAAAGACACTGAAGGTCTGAACTAGAGTGGTGAATATATGAGGGCAGAGAAAGGAGTGAATGCAAAAGATGGTGCAGAGGTAACTGATTAGGTATGTGGGGGAGAAAGGGGTAGAGAATTGAGGATTCAATTAAATAGGTCACTAACTTGAGTGACTGGAAGGTGCTGGTGCTACAGGAATAGGGAAATTCCAAAGAGGGGAAAAGGATTGGGTTTATGGGGAAAGATGGTTAGTTCTGCTTTAGACATGTTGGGTTCGAGATCTACATAGAATATTCAGTTTCAAAAGTCCAGTAGGCAGTTGGTGACATGCGACTGGAGCTCAAGAAAGAGACTACGGCTGGTTTATATAGATCTGGGAGACCTTTGCCTAGAGAAGACGGTTGAATTCATGGGAGTTGATGAGATCACAGATAGAACATAGAAAGGAAAGAGATAATCTCTCTAGTCCCCAATTTTTCTCATCTATAAAATGAAAGGGTTAGACGAGATGACCTCTGAGGTTCCTTCCCACTTTAAATTAATGATTTGATGATGTAGCTATGTTTTACCTGGTAAATAAAAGGCTTGTGGGGAGGGGGCAGGATAACTGTTTTCAGATATCATGGTTCTTCTGACTGTGAAAGGGAGATCAGACAAGCAAACTGGCAGGAAAGTTCTCTCCTCCTGCAACCCCAGCTGGGATGAGTGGAGTGGAGTGGTTGAGCAATGACTGACTAATTGGTTAGTTTCTATTTATCCAAAGCTTGATTGAAAGTTGGGTGGGAAGTCTTATGGAAAAACAGTAAGCTGGAGACAGGGGGCTGAGAAGATCAGAGACAAATTGGGATCTAGACACTGTCCTAGACCTTAGTCTTTCCAGTGATCAGCTAAGAGGAGGCAAGTTTGGCAAAAGGGCAGAGATGAAATGGGCTTATATGTCAAAGCTGAACTCCATGAGAGAACAGGCAAAGGGGAGAGGGAACAGAGAGGCATTGTCTCTGGCAAGAGTTTCCTTTCTATGTTGGGGACGTCTGGGCAACTCACCCTTTCCAATACAGCCCTATAGATGCTGCCTGTTTCTGACAAAATTCCTGAAGAAGGGGTCTTGTGGAAGAGGGGTTGAGTCTTTTTTTTTTTGATCCCATCCCAACAAGCAGAAATTAGACTTCTAGGGCAGGAGAGTTAGAGAGGCAGATTTCAAATTTTGCATAAGGAAAAGTTCTCTAAACATGGCAAGTTGCTCATCACTAAAACTGTTTGAACTGAGATTCGATGATCCGGGAGGAAGGTCATAAGGAGGATTCTTGCCCTGGTGGGGTATTTGGACGAGATCAGACCTTCTTACCCTGCATCATGGATCTCTTTGGCATGTCTGCTGAAGTCTTTTCAGAACTGTATTTTGAAATGAATTAAGTAAAATACATAGGATTACAAAGGAAACCAATTATGGCAAAATGCAGTCACTAAAAAGAATATATTTTATTTATACATAAATATATTTTATACATAATATTATATGCTTATATACTTATATATTTTATATATGCATTATATAATATATACATGTGTATGTATATATTCATGGACCTCAAGTTAAAAATCCTTGGTAGATAATTCTGCAGAGCCTTTCTGACTCAGATTCTATGATTTTTAAGTCATAGATCTAAAGATATCTGCTTGATATAGAAGAGACAGAGCCAGAGTTGAGAGAGGATTTGAAGGCTCCATTCTCCTATCCTGGGTTTTTCTGGCTTGTGGTTTAATTAACGCAATCACAATCATCCTCACACTTGTGTTGGAAGCTAATTAGCCCTCCCCCTGCTGATGAAGGTTGCCTGGCTACTGTAGCTGTTTTGGAATCATTTCCCAAGGAGGCAAACCTGGAAACTCAGCCCTTATCTTGTAATGCTTCTGCAAAAAGCATCTGTGAGCCCCAGTCTCCCTCCTTTGGTGCCCAGTTCCTTTCCATCTTACTCCAGGGGTAGCGCTTCCTACTATAGCATAGCCTGGACTCCTAGAGGTCCCCATTGATCCCCATTTTATGCCTCTGCATTCCAGTCCTCACCTGTGCACTATGTTCTTGGTTAATGGGGGTTCCTCCAGGCAGGTTGGAAGCATTGCTGCCAAAGTTCAGTGGTTTCCCCTGCCCTTTGGGACTAGATCTGTGCTTTCATTGGCACAGAGGAAATTCCACTGATGCAGAGTGAACATCTGTTCTGTGACTTAGGTCTTACAGAGCTGCCTGAAGTATTGAGATTCTAAGTGATTGACTCAGCCTCACACAGCCAATATTGGTTAGGGACAGGATTTTAACCCAGGTTTTTTTTGAACCCATATTTTTCTGAGGCAAAGTCAGTTTCCTATTCTGTCATAGTGCCCTTATATCTTTATTCATTCATTACACCAGGGAAGCTGAGGGATGGGAAGAGGAGAGAAATGTGAAACTGACCTAGAATCATAAACGTTAGAGCTAGGGATTATCTTGATCAGTGCCATCAAACTCACACAGACATGAGGCCACTAAATTGGACATAAGGATTCTTGTGGACAGCATGGTGACTTAGAAAACCACATATTAACATTATCTCTGTTGGGTTATATTTTTTATTTATTTTGTTAAATATTTCCCAATGACATATTAATATAGTTCAAGCTGCAGTCAGGAATATTACTGGAGTTATAGAGTGGATTCTGCTCTTAGCCATCCCCCTTATTCTCAGAGGAAAGACCTAAAACCCAGAGAGGGGAAGATACTTCCTCAACCTTGCAAGAAAGTTAATGACAGAGTTGGGATTAGATCCCTCAGATGTTTCTTACTTGTAGGAGCTGGATTTTTTCAGGGTACCATGAAAGACCATGCTGGCTTCACCTCTGAGTCAGTCTCCTTACTCCAGGGTTCTAGGTTCAGGGTTCCTTCAGGAATCTGATGGGTTATAGATCTGGGAAGTTGCCTTTATTGGGAATGGAGCTCTCTGGGCACATCTCCTAGGATGGACAGCAAGAGATCTCTGCCATGAAATGTGAATTTCAGTCCATTTCCATCTGAATATTGGCCTCATGTCTGGGCACATTTACTCAAACACTGTCACCTGCACTAACAATTAAAAAAGAAAGCTGCAGACCTGGCTTTGTCAGCTGCCATTGGAAAATCCCATTCACCATATCATAGAAGTGAAGTGAAGCTTGCCATTGCGTTTGGGCATTGAGGTAGCTGATCTGGCCACAGCTCTATGGTAGGACTTGGTTCTTGCCAGTGCCTCCATGCCTACAAGGATAGTGTTCTTTAGTTATGAGAACACAAGGATCCAGGTAATGCATCCTGCCAATGGGCTGCACTGATGGGCAGATGGAAGGGGGAGCTATGACGGTCCCCCATTGATGGAGGTTCCACAAGGACAATGACTTTTTCATTATGTATTTTGGTGTGTGTTGCACTGTGGTGGTGGCATCTTATATGGGCATGGATTAGACTAGATGGCTCCTGAGTTCTTTCCAACCATGAGATTCTGTGATTTTTATGTCCCTAGTCCTTAACTTAGCAAGATGAACATGGAAAGCACTTAATATTGCTTAATTAGATTGAGTGACAGACTAGAAGCAGTCAATTCATCTAAAGTCATTTCACCTGACAAGTTACCTAAAATTCATATACTTAAGGATCTGCATTTACTAAATCTGTTGCATTTCCTGTGTAATTGGAAGGTTTTAGCCCCCAGGAAGAATTTTTTGTACCATATTTGGTGTTTTAAAATTTTTACCTGAATTGGAAGAAGAGAGCATACATTTAGAAAATTACACAGTGCTTTTAATGGTCTCAAACTGCAATCTGGCACAAAAAACTTTCCTTCTTAATGCCAATTTCCTTCCAGCAATGCTAGGTGACTTTAAATTTTGGAACCTGACAACATCTGAAGAATTAACATTTTCTGGGGAGCCAAAGGGTAATGGAGAGACTTGAGGTGTTTGCAAGTAGGTCCCAGGATGTTAGCAATGATGACTTGTCATAGACAGTGGCAGAAGGGATGTGGCCTGGTGGAAATCCTGTAGGTTCTGGAGTCAGGAGAGACCTGGGTTTGAAACATGCTTCTGATACTCACTGACTTGGTGACCATAGGCAAGACACTTCCCTTTTCTGATACTTAGTTTCCTCATCTGTAAATTAGGTGTGAAAACTGAAGTACCTACCTCATAAAGAGGAACTATAAATCTTATGCAACTATGTTAATGCTTTTTTTTTTTTTTTGAGGGCAATTGGGGTTAAGTGACTTGTCCAAAGTCACACAGCTAGTAAGTGTGTCAAGTATCTGAGGCCAGATTTGAGCCCAGGTCCTCCTGACTCCAAGTGCTCTATTCACTGTGCCACCTAGCCGCTCCCCCTCCCATTTTTTTTGCAACTGTGTTAATGAAGACAATAGTGGCACCAGAACCAGGATGAAGAGATATTCAGATGTTGACTTGTAAACAAGCAGGATTTCCCGTATTTTTTTTTATAATCATGGACATTCATTATTCTTGTTTGTGTGTTTCATTATTTGTGTTGGTCAATGGATTTTAAGAATATACAGTGTCCTAAAGGTCTCATGGCAGTTTGAATTGAATTAATAGCTCAGAATTGTACTAAGACTTTTGGGACATCCTGTATTTTTTTTTTAAGTCTGTAAAATATCTGGTAAAAAATTTGACATAAGGGATGGCCTCTAGATTTTTTTGATTAAAAAAGGTTAATCATGTAGCCAGAACAAGAGGTAATAGGTAGATAGCCCCATTGCTGGTTTGGCACCCACATAGAAAAGACCTCAAGGAAAACTCTGGCTCAGTTGAGAAGAACCTCTGCAGAGAATTTATGGAGAAACAAAGGTGACAATTGGTAGTATAAACTATCATGGATTCAGGATGTACTACATCCCAGGCAGTACCTTTTTAATCTACCCAATTCCTTCTTTGCTCTCCTCTTTTACCTCATGAACTGGGCAGAATCTGCATCTACTCCCTGTTTCAGGAGGTGGTAGAAAGGGGTGTGTTTGAGCAGGGTCACTGTAGCCACAGGGGTTTCTACTCTAGGGTCAAGCCCTACATAAGCCTTCAAGTTGGCTTATAAGCCAGTTATGGGTGAATGATGGCTAAACAGGGAAGGGCATTCAAAGTATTAGATTTCTCTGCTGTCAATCCATAAAGAATTTTACCCCCTTGAGTATTCTATTATCTTCCTTTGAAGATCTAATTACTCTGCATTTTTTCCTTTCCTTTTTTTTTTTTGGTCGTGGGGGGCACACTGAGAATTCGAAGAGGTTTGTAGAAAGTGACCAACACAATTGGGGTCTAACCTCCCTTTCTGGTCTCATTCTATATTACTCTCCATTCACATGCTTCATGGTCCAGCCAAAGTGATCTTTCTGCTGTTTCTCTCATATGGCCTTCAATTGCCTATCTCCAGGACTTTCCTCCACAGGCTATTACCCCATGCCTGGAATGCCATCTTTTCTCACCCCCTCTTCTTAAATATCCCTAGCTTTATTCAAAGATCAGCTCAGATGAATGAATTAAAGAAAAAAAAGGATAAGAGCTTACTATGTGTCAGCCTCTGGGCATTCAGATAGAAAAAGAAGACAGTTCCTGCTCTCTGGAAAATAGCACATGAAGAATATTGTTCCCTTCTTCCAACATGAGGCCCTTCCTGACCTTCCTTGCTGCTGTTCTCCTACCCCCATTATCTTGTATTTATTTGATTCATATTTTGAATATATATGTCTACTCGGTATATATTTACACATACATACTATATTCTTTTTGTATATATGCATATATGCATACATCTACACACACATATATACATACATATACTTATACACACTTGTGTGTGTATATGTGTGTGCACACATGTTGCTTCTTTTCACAGAATGCAAGTTCCTTGAAGTCAGGGACTTTTATTTTTTATTATTTTTGTCTTTATATCCCCAGTGCCTCTCACTGGTGTGTTGGATAAATGTATATTAATTGATTTATCTCCCAGAAGATGGGGAAACCCCAGAGAGCAGTGGAACTGGAAAGGATGGAGCCCTTTTCTTCTGACCAAGGTAGATCCTGCTGGTCTATCTCAGTTTCACACATGTGGACCCAAGCTGACCATTCAACTGTGAAGCTGACTGCTGGGACATTAGACCTACCAGACTGCATCTAGTGTTATAAGAGTAACCCAGAGGGAGTGGGGGGAAGGTTCTAGCAAGTTGCTCTCAAGAGACCATTTGGTATGCTCCTCACCATCGGTTAACTCAATAGGGTTAATTATTTTTTCTTTAGGGGGTGTTTACTGAGATGATATAGTAAGAGAAATTGGTATAAAAGCATTCTCCAAAAGGGACACACTTCCCCACAAACTGTTCAGTTGCTTTCATGGTATCTGCCTCTTCATGATCCCATTTGGTGTTTTCTTGACAAAGATACTGGAGTGGTTTGCCATTTCCTTCTCCAGCTCATTTGATAGATGAAGAGACTAAAACACACAGGGTTAAGTGACTTGCCCAGGGTCACACAGCTAGTAAGTGTCTAAGGCTGGATTTGAACTCAGGAAGATGAGTCTTCCTGATTCCAAGCCCAGTGCTCTATCCATTGTACCGCCTAGGTGCTCTTCCCACATATATGTATAGGGGGAAGGGGAAGGTGAGTTTGAGCTTGAAAAAGGATGACCCCATAGCTCATGGTTGAGTAGAAGATTGTGAGTTCCTCTGAGGTGTGAGTAACCTTGTAGAATATGAAACACTTCTCTCCACTCCAAGGAGGTCATGCTACCTGAATTTTCCTCTCTTTAGTGTGTGTCATTTGTTTTTTCTCATATCCCAGTTGGATGACTTAGATTACTTGTCTAATATTTTTAATGATATGGTCATTAGTGGGGGTGGGAATGGGGGTGAAAATAACACCACTTTCGGGCTCTCTCATTCCCCCTCTGGTTACAGGCTCAAGGGTCTGGCTCCTCCTTCTCAAAGAGTTTTCAAAGCTTAACTCCCCTTTCTGCTACATCTGGGCCCAGGGAAGTGTCTATTTCTTTCAAACAATTTTAATACATTTCATTATCTGATTCATCTAATGGATAGAATCATTTAACTCTTTGTAACTAGTTTATACCTTGAATTGATTGCTTCAATAGCATCACTCATCATTGTTTGGGTTCCGAATTGTTTACACCTGTTTCACACGTGTGAGTGATTCCATGATTCGATCAAAGAGATGTTCCTACCTACTCAAGGTATCAAGGCATAGAGTTTCTTGTTAATTACATTAATTGGGACTTGGAGGTGTGTGAAACTCTCTTCTTTCCCTGGGACTATAAGGGAGTTGACTGACACACCCCATCCAGGAACAATGGTAAAGCTGATTTTGATTATGATTCATGGTTCCAGAACTGCCCCACAGCCATGGATCATAGAGCCTGCTGAGCAGATTAGACCAGTAGAGCAGAGTTGGAAAAACAATCATTTAGCTACCAAACTTTTATCACTCCAGAGAGTTGTCTGTGAGCACTTATCCTCCCTCCCTCCCCCTCCCCCCCAACCCTGCTCCCCATCCCCAACTTGTTTCTCCACTGCCCTCAATTCTCTCCTTAGGTCTTCACTTCACTAACACAGTGACAATTTCCAAAGGGATATATTAACATATTTCCCTACTTTGCCTCCTGCCATTCCATTGTCATTTTCTAGTCTTCTCCTTCTTGGGTTAGGAGGCTCACTCATCTACCAGCTGGTTAGGCCATGATTATAGGAAGAAAGACACTTGATCAGAAAACAGTTAATTTGGGTTTGTTTGTTTGTTTTTGGAGACTTAATGGTGGAATTCCTCCCTCCCTCCCTGCCTCCCTCCCTTCCTTTTCCCTCTTTCCTTTCCACCTCCAAAACCATACTCAGATTTGTGCTTGAAACGATCACACAGATAAAAAGTTTCTGAAGCCAGATTTGAACTCAGAAAGATGAGTCTTCCTGTTTCCATGCAGGGCACTAAAGGCACTGTGCCATCTAGCTGTCTGTGTGAGAACTTGGAAAGACCTTAGCCAAGGTCTCCCACTGCATCCTAGGCCATCTCCAGTTGTCTTGATCTATATCTTCCCACGGGACCCATATGTTTCTGAAGGAGAAAAGTGAGGCTGGTGACTTTGCACACTCCTGCCTCACTTAAATCCAATTCACTTGCAAGTCATAGCATCATCTTCCTGATGTCATGGACCACTTCAAGAAGGAAGGACAAACCACTACCCACACACAATCAAAACCATGCAAGGACCTGCGGTGTGTATTTTTTGACTGGGGGAGGGAGGTAGAGCCATACTGCCCATACTCTTCTGTTTCTGTGGTAAACTAAAACCTTGAACTAATTAGTGGGTCTTGGTGACAGGCATACATACATTTGCTGACTGGTTAGTAGGAAAGTCAATTAATTGCAAGGTAGTGAGCTCCTTTCTTCTAGCTGTAAATATCCTGTGGGTAGAAACTTGTTTTCACAAGGTGGAGAACTTGTCAAGATTTTAAATACTTGTTTAATTAAAGGTATAAGGACTGAACCTGTAATTTCATCCATGTAGGTGGGTCAGGACCTTGCTTGCAATTTGTAGTCTACCTCATTGCCTACGGCAATGAGAAGTTAAATGACTCGTCCAAGGTCACTCAGCCAATGTATGTCAGAGGCAGGACATGAACCCAGGTCCTTCTGGTATCAAACCCAGCTCTCTATCTACTATGCCCTAATACCTCTTGTTTTCCTCAAACCTCATTAAAACAAGAGCCTTTAGCTGCTGCAGAACTGGGACAAAGGTAAACATAACCTGAATTCAAGGTGTGAAAATCGTAGGCTAGGTTTTGCTATCTCTTGGTGCCTTGGCAGCTCCATAGTAACATGTAGGACCATACTGATCATAAACTAAATCCCTCTATACCCCAGAAAGTCAGATATTCTGGCATTAATAATATGGCTTCATAAAACAGTCACATTAAGAAGTGTCTCTTGTCTTCCTTTCTCTGTGTGCTGTAGGTAGATGCCTACCCAGCCTACCCCTTGTCCCAGCTCAGATCTCATGTAGAGAGTAGATGTACTGTCTTGTGTGTTTATTTTGGAATAAAGAAAAGATTCAGCCCACATTGTGCTCACAGAAGATAACAAACAGGCAGGGCTTGGGATACTGAGAAAATGCATGGTTTTTTTTTTCAGGGTCCACATGTGAGAGGAATTTTAAGTATCAGAGAGTGGATATAGGGCATGTTTTCTGAGCAGACCTTCCTGAGTTAAATCCAAGCTCTCCCCTACTATGCCATACTATCTCTTAGTTAAGTTAATTAAGACTGGTCCCTTTCGCACAGCTGTACAAATAGGTCACCATGTGTAATGACTGCCCGAAGGATCACATTGCCATCTAATAGTGGGGCCGATAAATGGCCAGAGACTATTACATGGGATTCAGATGGCATATTCATATTAATGTGACATAGAATTAATAGAGATGATTACAGAGAATTTTTCATTTAATAGAATTTGTTATAGCCACATCAGCCAAGAGTGTTATCATGGGCCTTTGGCCAGGACAGGAAAATAGGCTCATTAGGTGGCACTGGGCATCCTAATAGCACTCATTAGGATGGAATTCTACCTCGATTACCAGCTCCAGGTGGTTAATTGATCAATGTGCTGAAAGCTAACTGCTGGTGGAAGCCATCCCAGCTGCAAACTGGTATCCCTCTTTGGGAATGGCAGGGCCCATCTTGATTTTTAGAATGATTTAGGACTTTTTGGAAACAAATGTGGAATGAATGGCCCAAGAGTAAAGCAAATACCAGGTGGCCTTTGATGGGAGCTAAGAGGAATGAATAAACCTCTCCATAGAATGAAAAAATGCTCTGAACTTGGAAGAAAAGAATGGAATTAAAGTCTCTCTTCTGCCACCTTCTTGACTTCTTCATTCTTGTACAGAATTCTTATATTACCTATGTCCCAGGCTTGCTGAGATCATCAAATGGGTAACAGGTTTTAGGGATGTTGTTGTTTGTCCTTCATTCTTGAAGAGGACCATGACATCAGGGAGGTGATTCCATGACTTGCAAGTGAATTGGATTTAAGTGAAGGAGGGCTGTGCAAAGTCACCAGCCTCACTTTCTCCTCCAGAGTCATCTAGATCCACTGGCAAGGACAACTGGAGATGGCCCCCTTTAGGGATGATACTCCTGTACTATGTATAACCTGGTTGGTGTGATTACTTTTATCTTTACTTGTCACTGGTTTATTTCCTTATTAATTTTCTACCATAAACACAAGGCAATCAAGGTATATGTTATGATATTTCCTTGTAAGTTAATAGAAATGTATAATCTTTTTCATGAAATAGTTCAGAGTACTAACTTCAGTTTATTAAATAAACTTGAGAAACTTTTCCCCCACACATTTTCATTCATCTCTCTTAGACTCAGTATTAAATCCACTTTTACAGGCTTACATAAACACCAATGTTTACTAGCCATACAGTTTATTAACAGCATAACAAACAATATAAAGATATATTTTAAAATGTCAGCCATTAGCTCTGATAAATATCACAGTCAAATTCACCATGAGCCATCAGATTAACTGAAGAATTCTCAAGTCCAGAAACACAGTCTTTCCATTCAGTTAAAAGTCTCACAAAAATTCTCTTTAGGAACTTGAAGCACAAGATTTCAACTTAGTCTTGTCAGGACTGTCAGGAAATGGCTTTTCAGTCATTCTCAAAGATGACTAGTCATTCCCCCAGTCTTTCATTCTCCCAGGAAAGAAGTTTTCTCAGTCTTTTCTCTTTATACCACCATAATCTTTCAATTAAAAAAATTCCAGATGAAAGTTAGACTTCTGCTTTCCCCAAGATTTTTTTCCATCTGAATGATACGGTAATAATAGCCTCAATAACCTCTGTGGGAGGAGCGGTTAGGCTTTACATATGTCAACAGCCTTGCAATTATAAAATTCTCTCTCTCTTTGTATGTATGTATGTGTGTATGTATGTATGTATGTGTGTATATACATATATACATATACATACCCACACATATAAGAAGCATGACAATGATGATGATGATGACAATGTAGCTATGGTGGCAGTATCCCTTCTGAAATGGAAACCGGGGAATGATTTCAGGGTTTTCTCTCATAAGATGTTTCCCCCACTTCTGTCAGGAAAACCCTAGGACCCTTAGTAGTGTAAACTTTTTGTTTCCTAACGGGGCCTTCAGTTCCTTTGAAAGCACCCACACTAATACGGATATTAAGCTTAGACAAAGATGTATTTATACAACAACAACAACAAACCACATAATTACTGAATGAGAAATTCAAGGAATTTCTCTCCTTTTCTCACAGGGAAATGAACAGAACCTAAACAGTCATTCAGACTTGTAGTACTACCATGAGTACTGAGAGTTGGTCTCTCCAACCCCAGAGCTGCACAGTCAGCATGACTCACAATACTAGTGAAGGACAACATCTAGGTTTGCTATTCAATGTTGTATCTTTCTGTCCTGTTACTCCCTAGTTGACTCTTGCTCCAGTCTTTTGTTCTGTCAATTTTTCTCACCCCTTAGAACACCAACATTTCACTGCTGGTTGTTATTCCCACCTGGTATGGATTTCTGTATCTCTGGGTCTGTGTGGATGAATACCTTCAGTAAAGGACTTTCTTCAGGTCTGAATGTGTCTGCCTAGCACCAATTTCTTTCCTTTAGTTATGGAGGGTGAATATGAGTGTTATGGTCTCAATGTAGGTAAGCCTCCCTTCAGTGTTGTGTGCAGGATAATGTCTCTGTCTTAAACCCGATCCCATCTCTCTCCCTGCTGTCTTCAAATCTTTGTGGTGCTGTTCTCCCTCTCTGGCTGCTCCCTTCTTGCTTATGCTCACTAAGAAGCCACTGCATACAAATGGGAAGGATGTTCTCCAACTCCTTTTGTGTATGCCCATTACAATTTCTCATTTTCAAAGGCATCTACCAAAGTACTGAAAGCCTCAATATTTCACAAACTCTTCTAATGCATTCATTACTTTCTTGAGTCTTAGCTCAAACCAGACAAAACTCCATGTTCATATTAGGGCCCTAAATAGTCTTCTGAACATGGCCATGACACTTAGTATCACTCTTGTGGTTTGTACACATAGTTGTAGGTTTGTTTTCTTGGGGGCAAATGATTGATGTGCCAGGATTGCTGATGCCAATAAGAGCTACGTTGGTGTAAGTATAAAATGGGGTTGTTGTGGGATCTGAGACTGGTCATCTTGTTTATGAGTTTCCAGATTAATAAAAAATGGATCCAGTTATATGAAGACAGAGATTAAATTTCCATTTTTCTTTGAAATGGGTCACTAAATAGGCCCAATAGGTCACTATTGGATGCTTAGACTTTCTCATATTTTGTTCAAGGTAATAATAATAGAATTAGAACTGGGAAAGACCTTTATGGACAACTACATTAATTCAATCACCTCATTTTTCAGAGGAGAAAACTGAGACCAAGAGAGATAAAATGAGTTGCCCAAGTTCACACAGGTAGTAAGAGAGCTGGGATTCAGACCCAAGTCCTCTCACTCCAAAGCTGATGTTCTTTTGACTGCATCTGACTGTATTCATTTTTTGTTAGTGATTCAGGCAAAAGAATATAACCTGCTTATCATTTTCTTTTTTGATCACATGAATCTCAGAGCATGTAGTTAACATACTGGATGTCAGTCACATCCAGAAAGATCTCTTATATCCCATCTGAGCCAGGTCAATATGTATGAGTGATTAGGTACACACCTTCAGTTGGGAGCTGGCTAATCCCTGTCTGGGGCAGAGCAGATGAAATTCATATTCAGAGGGGAGCAAATTTAAATGTAAAGCCAGGACAGCTTGAAGGCTGAATGCTTAAAGAGTACTAAGACCGGTGGGGTTAAGATGCATTGGGAAACTACCAGATCAAGGAGTTAATTATTTGTCTGGTTCAACCTGTTTCTCATCTCCCATCCCACAATGTCCTTGGATAGGAATGGTAATAGTGTGGTTTGCTGTATACCTTCCTAACTCAACTGCACTCAATAGAATATGGGCTTATGTATGATATTTATTGCCTAGAACCCAGACCTTGAGGTTATTGGTTAATGGGATTCTATATGAAAGGCTTCTTCCAGTTCTGGAGCATACATGTTATGTGTTGACTCCAATATTCTCTCGCATCTCATAGCCTTGCCAATCTTCTAGCCATTAGAGGAAGCTTCATTACCTTCATGAATCAAGGATATTCTGAACTATTTTCTTTTTGCTTATCTGCCATTAGTATTGTTGGTCCAGGACTTGGAGAGTGTAGATCAGTGTAGAGATGAGTGGTCATTGCAAAGACCAGTGGAATGTGTCAGGTATAATGAGTGAGAAGGTAATTCTAGCCATGAAATAGGTCATAGAACTTAATATCTGAGCAATGGGGATAGCCAGTGGAGCAGTGGATAGAATGGATGGTCTGGAGTCAGGAAACCCTGAGTTCAATATCTGGCCCCAGATACTTAATAGTTTGTGGTTCTGGGCAAGTTACCTAACCTTTGTTTGCCTCAGTATTCTCATCTATAAAGTGGGGATAATAATGGCACCTACCTTTTTGTGAGGATCAAATGAGATATCTGTAAAAGGCATTTAACATAGTGCCTAGGACGAAGTAGGTGTTATATAAAATGTTTACTCCTTCTTCTTCCCTACTCCTTTGAAATGGTTTCCAGGAAGGTCTATTGGGAATATGGCCAAACATGGTATCCAATACCACGAGGACTGCTTCAATGTTTGTAATGATGATTGGCCCTGTTTTTATACATCTCTTTGACTTCTTATAAGGTATTCTTCAAGTCAACCTCAACAGCCTCTAATTCCCCAGGGAATCATTGACTTTGGCACTATAGGATACAGGGTAAACATCAGGTAAATGTTAGGGCAAGTGTAACTAGCTGTACATAATAGATTTGCTGTTTCATGTTCAATCATTTTTTATTCTATTATGTTATGGAAATGCTTGTTTTATTTCTTTAATTAAAAATAAAAAAATTAAGAAAAATAGTACATAGATAGTAGAAGCCATAGCTCATATAAAAGGTAGAAAAATGGACCAACTCATTAGAATAAAATTCCACAGCTGACAATAGTAATGGTTTAGGAGTCCTGATGGCAGGCTGTAGTCTTAGAGACCTAGCGTTCCAGGGTTCAGTCTGTGCCTTCTGATAGTCCATAATGACTAGTCATGATAAGTCATGGAAAGGACATTTTTGCTTGAAGGTTTATGAATACGATACTTCAAAACTGTGAGAAGTAGCAAGGGTCCCTAACCAGTGGTAACATGAGAGGGAAGTCTTTTAGGAATTTCTAAATTTCTAAAATTTCTTTTAGGAATAGGAGGGCAGCTTTATGAATAGAAGGGAACCAATGGGAGATTAAGCACATGGAAGGAAGGGAGATAGGTTGAAAGGAAGGCTAGTCTTGGAGTCAGGAATGAGCTGAGTTTACATCTCCCCTGGAATTTACTAGTGATATAGCTCTGGGGTGAGTCACTGAACCTCTCTGAGTCTTAGTGTCCTCATCTGAAAAATGGTGATCTCAGGATCATAGGTTGAGAAGGAAGATTGAGACCATTGAGTCCAAACTTCTTATTTTACAGCTGGGGAAGCTGAGGCACAAGCAGGTTAATTGACTTTTCTAGGTATATGACCCTGAGCAATTCACATAACCTCCATCAGCCTCAGTTTCCTCATCTGTAAGATGGAGATAATAATAGCATTGACCTCCCAAGCTTGTTGTGAGGATCAAATAACACGTGACATACTTTGTAAACCTTAAAGCATTATATAAATGCTAGCCATTATTCTTGTTATTTTATCACCCTTTGCCCCATAGCTAGCATCCACAGTGATATTTGAACTCCTGTTTTCTTGATTTCCCATCCAATGCCCTGCCCATTACACCACACTGCCTCTTTGTTGAAAGATTCCAGTGAGATAATGCATGTAAAGTGCTTTTCAACCCATAAGATCCTATTTAAATGTAATTTCTAATCACTCTGTACTTGCATCTGGCCAACTAAGAACTGGTAGCTGAGATAGAAATAATGGGAACTTTGAGAGAGAATGATTTTCTCAAGATAAGGAAGGAATAAGAGGAGCTGGCCTCTGCAGTCTGAATCACTAATCTGGGGAACTGGATTTCAAAGGAATCAGAAGGAGAGGGAGTATCCTTGGGTTCAAAATCCTACAAGGGAAATCAGAGTCTCAGAGATGGAGGGGACTTTAGTAGCCAGGATCTCAAGAACTAAGTTCTACTGACAAAAACAAATGATTCTTATCAAGAAGAAAAGGGGAAGCTGTCTGAAAAGACTAATGTGGATGCTCATGGAACTCATCAGCTTAGATGAAACAAAAAAACCCCACCATGTATAAAAGACAGAAGCAGGTAATGTAGGATGCATACAGGAGCATGGTAGTGCTCAGAAGGAAGCATCAGGAATGCCAAGGCTTAAAAATGAGCTACAGCTGGTGATGAATGTTAACAGTCCAAAAGGCCCTTGTAGCTATGTTGGGGGGCAATAGGAGGACCAGAGATGGGTCAAGACTGTAGCTTGTAGTGGGTGAGATGATAACAAGAGATGGAGAAAAGGAAACACCACCTGATTGCTATTATAACTGTGGGGGAATGGTCAATGAAATCTAGTCCTTAGAGCATGCACAGTATCCTCTGCATGCTGACAATTCACATGGAGGCTGGGTGAGCCTGCTTCCAGAAAGGAGTGATTAAGGGGCTGGTGCCCTTTCTCTCTCCCAATTCAGAGCATCACAGGTACTCTGTTTCCTATCAGCTTACTGTGTGGTAATGAAAAAAGCTTTATTAATTGGCTGCTGAGCCACTTGTGAGTGAGTGAGCTCACATTGAGTGAGCATACAAAAGACTTGAGCTCCTCTTTGTGAGTTCAAATCCAGTCTTAAACATTACTTGTGTTACCCTGGACAAATAACTTAGCCTTTTTTTTTGCCTCAGTTTCCTATCTGTAAAATGATCTGGAGAAGGAAATGACAAGCCACTCTAATACCTTTGTCAAGAAAACCTCAAATGGGGTCAGAAGAGTCATATATGACTGAAACGACTGAACAACAAAAACAGAAAGTCTGTCTCTCCATGACGATTTTTGAGGTAAGAGGAAGAAAAACTTTGAGTTTCTGGGAAAGGGAGCCCTTTTCTCTCACCATGTACCATGTGACTGTGAACACATGAAGATATTCTTCTTCTTCTGTCTCTTCAGTGTTTATCATGTTCTGATTTTTGGTGAATGCATGCTTGGAACTGGAACTGACCAGATTATACATTCAGGAGTTTGGAAAGGTTGAAAAAGCTATTAGCAGTCTACCAGTTAGGATCCATGGTAGTCTGTCAAACCCAATGAACCCTGAGAAGTGACCTGCTTGACACAACCCACAAGCAGATTGGCTCATCTAGCTGAGATCTTGCTTTTTAAATGGAGTCAGCCCAACCAAACAGTTGAGAGACTCGTCCATCACTAAAGTCTCACCATGCAGCAAATATCACGAGGTGCTTCCGGAGAGAGAAAAGATATTGAGGCAAGTCATGTAATTCTGGAATCATGAGACAGTTTGCATGAAAGAGATCAGACAGTTATAATTCTATTTTAATTCAGTACAGATTTATTAGGTGCCTACTCTGTGCCAGGCACCACATCAAGTACTGGGGAGATACAAATAAGAAAAAGGATAGTTCCTGATCTCCTTCATGGAGCTTACAATCCAATGGGAGAAGACAACACACAAAAAGAAGCTGGAAAGGGGGGACCAATGGGTGCCTGGCACTGGGGCATTATGTTTTATGGATTTCAAATAGAGCTGTGGATGGAAAGTGGGGAGTTCATTGCTGTAATTACATCCATGGAATATAAACTCAGACAATATCTAATGTGGTATTAGGTTGCAAAAAGAGACGAAGTATCCAGCACATGGGAGATGAGGCAGCTCTGTGGTGAAGTGGTTAGCGTGCTAAACTTGAAGTCAAGAAGACTGCCTCAGACATTTGCTAGCTGGGTGACCCAGGGAAAGTCAGTTAGCCTCTCTCTGTCTTGGTTTTCTCTCCTATAAAATAGAGATCATAATAATATCTGTCCCAGGGTTGTTTTGAGGGTCAAGTGAGAGAATATTTGTAAAGTGTTTTGCAATCCTTAAAGTGCCCTATAAATGCAACCCTTTAGAGGGTAATAGTGCCATCATGCTCTGTCCTGATGAGATAAATCTAAACTATTGAATTCAATTCTTGGTGCCAAAATTCAGGAAAGTCACTGACACATCTAAGGGACAGCAACCAGGATGTTGTGGGGACTGAAGACCATGTCCTATGAGGATCAATGGAAAGAAACAGAGAAATTTAGCCCAGGGGAAGAGAAGACTTAAGATGGACATGCCAGATGTCTAATTGTTTATTGGCCGGTCAAACAGAAAAATGATTAAACTTGTTTTGTTGGACTCTAGAGGGCTGGTTCAAGAGAGAGGTTGCAGTGAGGCAACATCATAAGATCATATAGTTAAGAGCAAGAAGGGACCTTGGTTACTATTGAGTCCAACTCTTATTGTACAGATGAGGAAACTGAGGCTGAGAGAGGTCAAATGACCTCCCTAAGGTTACTCAGCTAATAAGCATCTGAATTAGGATTTTCACTTAAATGTCCCTGACTTCAAGTCCAGTACTTTCTCCACTGTGAATATTTAGTGTTGATATGAGGAAAAATTCCTAACAATTAGAGATCTCAACAAATAGAATGGTCTACCCTGAGACTTAATGAGTTGCCTTTTACTGGAAGAGTTTAAATAAATGTTGGACAACCAACTGATGGTGTGTGTGTGTGTGTGTGTGTGTGTGTGTGTGTGTGTATGTGTGTGTGTGTGTGTGTGTGTGTGTGTGTGTGTGTGTGTAGAATCTTGTTCAAATGTGAAGTGAGAATACTAGATCAGATTTTATGATCCTGACTACAAAGCTTAGGCTCTGTGTTGGGGTCATTGATCCACCAGGTATCCCAAAATGGGCCTCTGGTTTGGAGATATCAACGTCTAGGAGCAGTACTGATAGGGAAGCACAATACTAACTTCACTATTTCAATATATCCATTATCTTAATGATACTTATGAATACTTAGGTCAGATTGCAACTCATTTGTGCCTTTTTCACTCAATTCAATTCAGCTAAAACAGTTGCTGATTGCCTACTAGAGCAAGGTGGTATCCTAGACACTGGGGATATAAAGACACAAGTGAAATATAGTCCCTGACCTCAAGGAACTTATATTTTATGGCGTAGGCAGCATGGTGGAGTGTGTAGGGTGCCACACATGGAATGAGAAAGACCTACATGGGTTCATAGCTAGTCTCTGACACTAGCTGTGTGGCTGTGGGCAAATCATTTAATCTCATCTGTTAAACAGAACAAATGAAAGAAGGAAAAGTCATCAACTAAGTGTTTGCTATATGCCAGGCACTCTTCTAAACAGTGGAAATGGAGGTGATAATACTCATAATAACTCACAAGGTTGCCATGAAACTCAAATGAATTAATATACACAAGGTAATTTTCAAACCTTAAAGTGCCATATAAATATTAGTCATTATTGTTATATCTGGTCTGATACTTGTCCATGCCCTCTCATTAATCATCCATAGAGGACCTGTCCACCATGCTGGAGATAATCTTGGTCTTTTAATATTTAATCCCTTCATTCATAGCATTTTTTGTCGATTTATTATTCTCCTTCCAACTTCATCTATAAAAGCTTTTGGAATGGTTCATAGATTTAGAACAGGAAGGATTCTTCCAGGTCACACCAGTCAAACCCCTCATTTTATAGATGAGGAAATTGAATGGTAGACAGATGAAGTGACTTAACCAAATTTGCGAAGGTAGCGGAGCAGGAATTAAAGCCAGGCCCTTTGACTCAATTCGGTATTCTTTTCACTTTGCTATACTTCATTTATATTTACTACACATTCAATTTTCCATTCCACTGATTTTTCTTATTTTGTGAGATTGTTTTAACCCCAAACTTTTACTATCCTTTGTAATATTTTATTAATAAGTTTATATTCTAAACCTGATTTGACCTTGGATTCCATGTCTTTCTGCTTGACATAGGGTTGTTCACTAAGGTGGTTCCTGGGTTCTTTTGGCTTCCTTGACATGGATTGCTTTATATAAGTTAAATTCTATAAGAAATAGTGATCGTCAGAATCATTGTCTTTGTGTTTATCCATTTTCACATTTTTTCAAAGACAATAGCTCTTTCAATTAGGTCAGTTTGGAGCTGTTTTAATTGAATGAAGCATCTTCTTTGGGCAGCAAGATGGCACAGTGGGTAGATGCCTGGGTCTAGAGTCAGGGGTTTTCCTGAGTTCAAATCTGGCCTCAGACACTTACTAGTTGTGTGACCCTAGACAAATCACCCTGTTTGCCTCAATTTTCTCATCTGTAAAATTAGCTGGAGGAGGAAATGGCAAACCACTCCAGTGTCTTTGCCAAAAAAAACCCCAACTAGGGTCACAAAGAGTCAGACACTACTGAAATGACTGAATAACTATACAGCTTCTTCTTTATCCTTTCTTCTTGTGTGATGTTGACTTTAACTTTTGCTTTGACTTATCCATTATTTGACTTCACAGAGCTATCTGAAGTGACTCCCACATCAATAGCTACTCATTTCCTGTTAAGTAAAAATCTATTTTATTTTCGAGTGATATTGCTTAGTGTCTTTTGACTCTAGTTTTGAATCAAGTATTGATGCCCTATAAGCATGAAGCTTCTAAGTAATCCTCAAGTGGAATTGGACCAGTTCTTTAGGTCATTGAATGCACTTTTCACCTCTTGCATACCGGGGAACACTTTGATCAGTAAGAGATATCATTCGTGGCAGGAAACCTTGGATTCTCTGGCATCAATATTGCACAAAACCAAAGAAGCACTGTTGGTCTTTTCCAAAAGTGAAGTCCAGTCCTTCAATATGCCCACTACCTTATGTGAATCAATACATATTCCTTTCTGTTCTTTATGTACCTCAGTACCTCTATCTCCATTCACAAATGGACTTTTTTTTCAATTTGGTGAGAAACCAACGTTGGTCGGCAGCTTGGAGTCATTCAGCATGCTTAACAGTGTCATAATGTTCAGGAGTACTTGATGAGATCATCAAGACAATTTTGCCCTTCCCAGGAAGTCTTGAAACTCTGAATTCATGATTCTAAGAAAAATTGCAGAGGCACAGCACAAAACAAATGGTGTAAACCATTATCTTTATAGGGCATGGCAGGGTCATAGGATCATGGATTTAGAGTAGGGAGGGACCTTACAGAATGGCATGTCCAACTACCTCATTTCAGGGATGAGAAAATTGAGTCCCCAGGATGTCAAATGACTTGCCTAGGATTGTATAGCTATTAAGTGTCTGGGGTATGACTTGACTCTAGGTCTTCCTAGGTGGCACAGTAGATAAATTCTGGGTCTAGAGGTAGTCAGAAAGACCTGAGTTCAAATCTCATCAGAGGCATTTACTGGCTGTGTTACTCTGGGCAAGTCACTTAACCTCTGTTTGCCTCAGTTTCCTCATCTTTGAAATGGGGATAATAATAGCACCTTCTTCCCAGGGTTGTTGTGAGGATCAAATGAGATAATAATTGTAAAGCACTTAGCACAGTTCCTGGTACATATTAAGGACTATATAAATGTTAGTTGTTATTATTATCAGTTCTAATTCTAAGTCCAAGTCAACATATCACACTGCCTTTTTGATATGGAAGGTCATCTTCTACCTTCATATCTGTATGAAGTTGTACCTCCTCCAGAAGGCCATTTTGGTGAATATCACCAACCCTTCCAATAGTTGGGATCCAAGGTAGGGTTTATTATCCTTGGTATTGATGCCATTCAGGCATCCATAGTCACAGAAGAGTCTAAACTCCTCACTTTTTTTTTTTTAAACAAATGGTATTTTCCTTTCTGGCAGGGGATATGAAAGACCAAATACATTCTTCCTCTTTCTTTTCCAAGAATTCCATAGGAACACCATCCCTGGTCTGCTCAATGAGTAAATCCAGTTGTCCAAGTCTAGGACTCAGGTTGAATACACATTTGAATGAAGATGGAGGAAAGGAATTGAGGATATTCACTCTTGAGAAGTGAAGACTCTTGGGAAATGTGAGCACCATCCCATCCTCAAATATTATTGTGTTGAAGAGGTTTTGTTCTGTTTGACCGCAGAATGAAGAACTAAGGTGACCTCCACGATCCCTTCCAACTCTGAGATTCTATGACTCTATGCCATTATACTGTTCAGCTGTTTGCAACAAACCTCCTATCTTTATCTATCTTATAGGGCCCAAAAGACTGAGGGCAATAACTTTTTAGGGGAACCAGGGAACAATGAAAGCTGTAATTTCCTTCTCGGAACAGAAAAATACAACTTCTTTAAAATGAGGGACGTGCGCTGATTGACATGGGAGCTTGACCCCTCATTTCCCTTTCCTCCAACTTGTTAATTAAAAGATCAGAATTCATCTAGACAGAACCTCCTGATTGAGTCATTTTTACAGCCACAAAAAGGCAGCTTCAGCGATGCTGTGAGAGACGATAAATTGGTTGCAAGTATTTTTCTTTCCATCTTCCTCAGCTCTCGTGATGTAGAGGAATTAGAAGCGAATCCCGATTCCTCATTTGTTAATTAGTTTTTTGTTTACTTCCCTAAATCTGCTAAATAGAGGTTTATCATTTTATCTCTGTGGCCTCCTTGGCATCTGGCTCTGTTGGAGCAGAAGAGATTTTGGGATTAAATCTAAAGCTCAGGGGTTAAACCTCTAGGACCAGAGTTTCCTGACAGAATGGGAGGAAGACCATCCCCCAACACACTTCTTGGGGCCACAACTTTCAGAAACAAACCAAATCAAATGAAAAGCAACTTGCTTGGATTTGTCAATGTCTTCCTAATGCCATTATGGTGGCTATTCTCTCCCATCTATACCTGAGAACCCTATCTGATTCTTGTTCATGCCTTTTCTTACATCCTCCAAAGGTTCTACCCAATGAGCTGGAGGCATTTATAACAACACATGTGGACTGTCCGTCCATCCATCCATCCATCCATCCATCCATCCATCCATCCATCCATCCATCTTCTCTCTCTCTCTCTCTCTTTCTCTCTCTCTCTCTCTCTCTCTCTCTCTCTCTCTCTGTCTCTCAATATTCTACTGGTACAGTCGTCATTGGTAATGTAGCCTATTTCTGCCTGGTATGAGTCTTTTCATTGCCCTTTGGGTCATCTATGACTGGGATTCTTTTGAGATCATGGGGTTCCCTAATTCACAGCCATATAGTTGTGAATCAATGAGCCCTGAAAATGAATATGGCTGGAGCAACAGCCACTCAAAGCTTTATGTCATACAGCAAATAATTAGAGTTTTTATACTCTAAACCTAAACAGAAACTTCTGTTCTCATCTAAAGACGCTATACTCCATCCCTTCTTTCTCTTTGCAGTTCCAGGAAAGTGCCTCCCCCCCATTACCTCCTAAGTGACTCCAGTTATAACCATCCCCTATTTTTCTCTCTTTAACAATTTGTTAAAATCCCATCTATCCACTTAAAATCCCATCTATCCACTTAAATTCTATCTTCCATACCAAGGAGAGAATCTTGGAACAGTTCCACCTTCTGCCCACTGTTTTTTTCAGTTCCCTCTACCTCCAGTTGAATATTAGTATGGTAGAATGGAAAGTATTCACTAGCTTTGGCTGTCAGGTGGGTATGTTCTGGATCCAGTGGACCAGCTGGAATGTCAGTTGTATCCCTCAACAAATGCTATTAATTAGCACTTGATTTATTGTTTTGTTGATGGTCTAGGTTTAAGAAAATGATGGAGAAAATGTTAATAATGAATATTAAGCTAAAAAATATCAAGGGAGAATATTTTTTGAGAGCTGATTGTTAAACATTTACTAGTGCTCTCTCAAGAGAATTGGATTTGCAACTTCTTTCTACTATTTATTATCTAGGTGAATTTCAATGAGTCTCTTTCCCTTCTTAATCTTAATTTTCCTCTTAAAAGTAAGGATAAGACTATTCGTACTGCTTACCTCACAGGGCAAGTACTTTGTAAACCATGGGACAATATAGAAATACAAGCTGTTTACAATGTAAGTTTCTTGCAGGTAGAAATTGTTTCATTCTTTGTACTTATTAAGTTGTTGAATCATTGATCACGTAGTGAATAGTTCTAAAAGTTCTAAAAGGATCTAAAAATTCTAAAAAGATCCCCATGATGCTATGGTGCCAGGGTCAAAAGAAGGGAGTTTACCATGGCCCAGAGGGAGTTGAGTGACCTTTCCCTGCAGTGTTAAAGGCATACCGAATTGGAGGAAGAGGACCTTTGGGGATTGCCATGGAAAGCCAGAGGTAGGGGCAACAGCAAAAGTGGTGAAAACTGGAATGAATATAGGACCATGCTTAGAGACTGGAGCAATGGCCAGAAATCAGGATAAAAGATGCTAAAGCAAAGAAGTATGGATTTCAGAGAAAGACGAGGGCAGTTGATGCTCTATCAGCCTGGGAACCATAACAGCAAATCGTGGGATGGGGACTTGGCTAGTTGACATTGTGTGTAAATTTGGGGGGTGGGCTGGGTTGTATGTATATGCTTACTAACTGGTTTTAACTGTGAGCTCCTTTTTCTGTTCTTTATATGCTTTTAAATAAATTTGTTCTGTTTAAATGCTTTTGTGTGTTTGGAGTGCTGGAAGGGACCTTGGGGGAACCCAAAGAGAAATAGACAAGACAAATTCAGATGTTTCTAGAGTTTGGGAAGGGAGAGAAATTGGCACAAGATGAGCCATGGAGATTATTAGAGAAATCTTGAAGATTGAAGTCAGGCTGGGTGAGCCCAGAGCTATCGTTTTGGGTTGTAAGTTATAGTGATATCTTTCCTTCCTCCAACCTCACATAACACTTAAAAATAAATTTTTTATCTTTCTCTTTTTACATAACCTACATTTCCTAATGTAGCACTCCTTGTACCTCCTCCTGGAGAGCCATCCCTTAATATCAAAGAACAAAAGAGGAAATAAACCATTTCAGCACTGCTAGACAGTTGGTGCTAGTTGATGCAGTGAGTAGATAGATCACTGGGTTTTCAATCTGAAAGACTCATCTTAATGAGTTCAAATCCAGCGTTGGACACTTACTAGCTGTGTGACCCTGGGTAAGTCACTTAGCTCTGTTTGCCTCAGTTTCCTCATCTGTAAAATGAGCTGGAGAAGGAAATAGCAAACCACTCCACTGTCTTTGCCAAGAAAACCCCAAAAGGGGCCACAAAGGGTCAGACATGACTTAAAGAACTCAACAGCAAAAAACCAATATATTGGAAAAATCTAATGTTATATGCAAGCAAGCATTTTGTCTCCATAGCCCCACACTTCACCAAAGAAGTAGGAGGGGCTACTTTCTCATATATCTTCTTTGGGGTCAAACTTGACCATAATTTCCCTGTGTTCAGCATTGATTGTTGTTGTTATCCATTTCCATTGGTGTGGTCACCATGTATATTGCTTTCCTACTTCTGCTGACCTCCTCACTTTCTACCTCCCTTTGCCCTTATTACGTGATACTGTGTCATAGTTATATGTGTCCATGCCCATACTTTATTTTCTCCTGTCACCTCCAAGAGAAGAAAGACCAGATCCTATCCAAAGATATACTGGTAAATGTTTAACAACCAATTACCTAGGAAAAATGCACCCTTGGCACACTTTTAAGTTTAACCTGCATTATTTAACATTTCACCATCACTTTCTTAAGTCTAGACAATCAATAGAATGAAAACTCAAGCCCTTTTCTGTGGCATTGGTTGATATCCAAGGTTTAAATGCTCATGCTGAAAATTTAACTATCAACTCTCATGAGTCAGTACAGCTGGCTCCAGCAGAACCCTGATTCCATCTGCCCTCTAGTGCCTCTGAGCTGAAAATGTGTTTGTTGAATAAATGATTGGTGCCTGGATAGCTGGATGCACTGATGCTTTCAGCTACTGAGAGAATGGAAGATGCAAGCTCAAGAGAAAGGGTAGCAAAGTATGGATAAGAGAGCAAAGGTCCTGTAGAGTGAGGAGGGGCCAGTGGGCACAAGGAGAAGCTGAGATGCGAAACATTGAAGGGGGTCAATTGTGTTTCCTGGGAAGGGTAGAGGCTCTACTGAGAAACTCCTCTGTACCCTACTATGTTTTTTTTTTTTTAAATGAAAGGCTTCAAGTACTTACTATGAACTAGGCACTGGGGACAGAAATATAAGCAAGGCAGTCATTGCCCTCAAGCTTATATTTTTCTATTTATAAATTATACATAATATATTTATATATATTTTATATTTTGAAAAAAGATTTTTATCAATATCTTTTGTTTTAATTTCCCTGGATTTTCCTCTGTATACTCCTTTTCCTCTTCCAAATGGGCATCCCTTAAAACCATTTAAAAACCTCATTTGAAAAAAGAAACATTAAAAAAAGAGGAAGAGAAAAATCCAGCAAATCCAATCAATGCATTGAAATAAGCTGAAATTATAAAATGCTCCACACCTGTGGACACCCCCCCCCCCCCACCTCAGCAAAGCAGTGGGGGAAGGCCTTGGGCATCATGTTGTGCTTTATAATTTCACATTATTTTCCTACATTCATTTTCAGTTCTCTTGTGGTCATTGGTCTTTCCATTTCCATTGTTGCTGTCACTGTGTACATAATTTTCCTAGCTCTGCTACCTTCACTTGACATAGTAACCCTCACTGTTCTTAGCTGGTGGTTGCTGCCTGAACCTCCTCTTCTTACTTTAGGGGCTGTGGTCTTTGGGGTCCCATCCCCCCATGGCTACCTCTCTCCAAATCCCCACAAGGTGAAATGACTAGACATCCACTTGTGTCTTGATGCCTTTGAGTTCATGATGAAGCCAACTCTGACAGCTGCTTTGCTTGTCTCTGAGGAGCAGCTTTGAACTGTCTTTCCGGACAACCTCTGTTTGTCTGTCCCTTTGTGATTTCTGGTTTCATTTATACCCAGAATGTCAATATAGATGTGATTCAGCTCAATGATATGTCCATTTTTCGGTCCAAGATCTCACAGTTAATACATCATTGATTAAATTCACATCTGTAGATAATCTAAAAACTGTGTACTTGTTGCTCCTCTCTGTCATCATCTTGGCTAAAGAGGAAGGTAGTCAGTCACAAAGGAACATGGGCCATTTTATATTTTCATCGGTTTCATAAGTTGCCAAGACCAAAAAGATTCCTCATTTTGTGGCTAACCTGCTGGTGCTGAATTTTTCCATTTACAACTTCACTGGGACCTTTTGGCTTGTCTCTTTTCTCATCTTCCAACTTTGGCTTCCCTTTACCTTGATCTATTATTTTCTGCTCTCTCAATGGCTGAATTCATTTACTCCTCATCACCTTCTACCCCCAATCTCACATAGTCAGATGATCCCTAAAAATATCCAGAATTTCCAACAAAATGCTGCATGAAAAGAACCAAGATCTTGAGGAGAAAAAACTGATAACATTTTGCATCTGATACCTCCCCATTTCCCTTAATATGTTCAGAATTTCTGTTTCCATTTGCTAATTGGCTCATTATTGGATTACATGATCCATGCCTGACTAGTCTCTAAGCTTTATGGGGTCAAGGTGTGTGACTATACGAACCAAGGGTACTTAAAATCTTTTTTTGTGGGCTCTTGCCAGTCTGGGGGAGCTGACAGATTCCTCTCAAACTAGTGTTTTTAAATGCTTAAAATACAGTACACAGAATTGCAAAGGAAGCCAGTAATATTGTAGTAGAGTTAAGATATATTTTAAAAAAGTTCACAGACCCCAAGAAATCTATCCACAATCCCTTGGGCACACTGGCTGTGTGACCCTGAGAGAACTATTTAACTCCTCAATGCTCTAGGCAACCCTCTAAGGGAAAAAAGGTATTGACCCACATTGGTAGGGGGAGATTTCTTACCAGAGAGATCCATATACCAATGAAATCACAAATTCAGTCCCTATCTCTGTTGTTGTTGTTCAGTAGTTTCAGTCTCACTTTTTGTGACCCCATTTGGGGTTTTCTTAGCAAAGATCCTGGTTTGCCATTTCCTTCTCCAGCTCATTTTAGAGATGAGGAAACTGAGGCAAACAAGGTAAGTGACTTGCCCAGGGTCACACAGCTAGGAAGTGTCTAAGGTCACATTCGAACTCAGGAAGATGAGTCTCCCTGACTCCAGGCCTGGTGCTCTGTGCACGATGGCGCCACCTAGTTCTTTATTAGTCCAAGTTAAAAACTTCTGTTGTGGTTCCATTGCGTTTCTGTCCCAGCTCCTGCTCTTGTCACCCTCTAATTCCTCTAGACTTGTGGCTCCTATCCTGTATCAAATGCAGGTCTTGCCAGACTGGTAAGAACCCACAGAAGAGTTCTGGGAAATTCAACCCTTCCCAGGACATCCAAGGGCTGAGGGATGCCTGAGCTCAGAGATCATGGCCTAATCCACAGGACGCTCCTGCCTGGTCTTCTACAGTTTACCTTGGGGCACTTCTTCAGGCCTGAATCTTGAGTTCTATGCTCCTCCCCCATTTGAATCAGCCCAATTATTACATCAGTGGAGGGAATTTCAAGTGTGGAAACTTTTAGGACCGAGGCAGAGCAGCAGCTGCTACAACTTGCAATCTTAGAGATTTGCCTGGAGACACTGAAAAGTAACTTGCCCAGGGTCACACAGCTAGCATATATCAGAACTAATATTTGAACACAGGTCTTCCTAACACCAAGGCCAGCTCTCTGTTCACCATACCATGCTCCATGATTGCTTTCTCTGAGTTACTAATCTTAATTTTTTTTAAAGGAATGAGTTATTATTAATTTTCCTTCCTTCCTTCCTTCCTTCTTTCCTTCCTTCCTTCCTTCTTTCCTTCCTTCCTTCCTTCCATTTCCCTAGGATCACATTTGTTTTTTCAGGTTCTTTTCTAAGGTTAGATTCCTTCTAGATTAGAAGTAATATGGAATCCAATGATGGCTGATAGAGTAAAGAAAGATTTCCCCGGGATGGACAGGGTAAAGGAGAAGAGAGAAGGATCTTGGAGTAGGTCTGGTGAGGGAGGAGAGAGAAGCTTCCCAGGTCTGGACTGTCAGAAGATCTTGGTCATTGTGGGGCCTGATTACCACCAGGGGTCAGACTTTGGCTCTTTAAGAGAATACAGAGAAGCCATCCCTGAGTTTGAAGCCTGAGGAAACTCATATTAAGGGGGAAGATGCTCCTACTTTAATATACTATGGAATAAGCAGCTTTGAAATTCTGCACGACCAAGGGACTCTTAAAGCCAATGAAGCAGGAGACTATGAAATGATCCATAAGTTAGGAGGGAACATTTATAACTCTCGCTGTTTCAATAAAAGGTTAGTTTAATAGTGCAATTATTCTCTAAGCCCTCAGCTTGTGGGGAGGAGGCCTTAGGTAACAAGCCAGTCCAGCTGGCCTCTGTTCTCCCTTAGTGTAGGGCAGCACCTTTCTCTTCTTCCCCTCCAGGTCCAGTGCCTCCACCCACCTACTGAAAAAGCGTGAGATGAGTGAACAAGGGCAGCAGCTGGGGCTAGGATAGGGACAAGATGGAGTCACAGTTGAGGTTTTTAACTAGAGATAATAGAGACAGGGGTCTGTGCTTTCTTTGGTATAAGTGAGAAAAATCCCTATGCTAATTTGGGTCACCACGTTTTCATCCTTCAAAGAGTGCCCAGAATTAAGTGATTTGCTCCAGGTTACAGAACCAGTATATTTTGGAAGTGGGTATTGAACTCAGGTCTTCATGATCCAGAGATGACGAGTTCTCTATCCACTATGCCAAACTGCCTCTCTCAGGGCTGGTAACTGGGGCTAAAAGAAATCCCAGTCTATTTAATATCTGGATTCATCCCAGAGTAATTTGCCTTCCAATCTGAAGAGTAAATCACACATCCACAGACACACAAATATAAGTTAATATGTTTCTAAAAACTTTCCCCCAGTTTTCCCAAAATCACTTTTGTCTATGGGTACTGATGAATTGGAGGCTTGTTTTCTACTGGGTACTTGGGAAATTTTCTCTTGTTTTATATATTTAGAACTAAAAGGGGTTTTAGAGCACATTTAGCCCCACTCCATTTTACAGTGATTTGCCTATGGTAACACAGCTATTAAGTATGAAGAAGCAGGTTCTGAATCTAGTTTTTCCATACTCTATGCCAGTGGTTCTCAACCTGTGGGTCGCGACCCCTTTGGGGATTGAATGGGGTTGCCTAAGACCATCTGAAAACACATATTTCTGATGATCTTAGGAACAGAGACACTCTGCTCCTCTATCTGTCTCCAGGTGGGTCCGCCCACATGCAGATATGCTTACATACAAGTATTAAAGGGTTGCGGCATTAGGAAGGTTGAGAACCACTGCAGTCTGTGCCATCTCTTTCAATACTTCAGTAGATCTCATAGGTGCAGGCAATTAGCTGCCCATTGGGTCAGAAATCCAAATCCCATTCTCAGAGATCATCTTCACTGCTAGCTGTTCACTTCAGAAACCATTCTTTTCTCTCTCTCATTGATTGCCTTTAATTGGTGGCAGTGAAGAAAATACCTCCTTCACAGTTTTCTTGACCTAGACACTATAATCTTCAGCAGGATGTCATAGGTTCCTTCTGGCAGTATCATTTGTGCCCACGAGAAACACCAGAGAGGAGTAGTCATCATCTGTCTGGACAGGTCTTATTAAAATCCCTGTAGTGTCTAGAACACGTGCCCTAGGAAGACAAGGACCCCCTGTGATCATTCTTGGGCTGACAAATAGCTGCCTCAGTACTTTTGATCAGGGAATCACCAGACACCCTGCTCCTCTATTTTTCCTCTGACCCTTATTGGATGATCTCTCATCTGATAGCTTCTGTGTCTCTATTATAACATTTTTGGAAGGACAATAATAATAGCTAACATTAATATAGTGCTTATTTTGTGTCAGGCATCATGCTGAGCACTCTACAATGATTATCACTTTTAATCCTCACAACAACCCTGGGATGTAGGTGCTATTATTTAGCCACATTTTACAGATGAGGAAACTGAGGCAAACAGAGGTTAGGTGACTTTTTCAGGATCATATAGCTAATATGTTTCTGAGACTGGATTTAAATTCAGGTCTTCTTGACTCCAGATATGATGATCTATTCACTGTACCACATAGCTATTCTCAAGGACAAGCATCCACTTCCTCCTCAGAGTAATCAATTCTTCTTCAGAAAAACCTGTCTTTTTTTTTCAAAAGCCCCATAAGTATATAACTGTCCTCTTCCTTCTTTTTCCCCTCTGTATAACAATCTTCTATTCTCTGACATCCTACAAGGCTTGAATCTTCCCTCCTCCACATCAGATCTCTGTTCCTCATTGAAGCCCTTTCTTTAGAGAATATTCCATTCTTCTCCAAAACATGGAGTATAAAGAAGTGTTCCTCCACCCCCGTCACCTTTTCTTCCAGGAGGAAGATCAGCCTACACTGGAAACACAGAAACAGTCACTCAGCTGTGGCAGGAATATAAACATTGTATACTCAGTGCAAGTCACTACAAAAATTCATGTTTTCTTCATATTGACTGAGATTTCCCCTTGTTTATTCAATTGCTTTTACTATTGTTTTGTTTATACTATTCACTAATTGTTTATACTACTCACTCTAGAGACAGGAAAATCCCAGTTCAATCTGGTCTCAGATATTTACTAGCTGTATGACCTGGTGCAAGTGACTTAACCTTTGCCTCAGTTTCCTCAACTGTAATATAATAATCATAGCAACACCTACCTCCCAAAGTTATGAGGATTAAACGATATAGTATTTGTAAAGCATGTTGCAAACCTTGAACTACTGTATATATGTTAGCTGTATAGCTATGAAGATGTAGGCAAGGTAAGAAGATGAGTTCTGTTTTAGGCATTGACTTTGGAATATTGATGGAAAATTCAGGTGGTAATGCCTATAAAGCAGTTAATTATGTAGAACTGGAGTTTGGAGATGAAATTAATGATGGACAAATAGATTTTGGAGCCAAATGAATAAAGATGATAACAGAACTTATGGAAGTTGATGAGATTATCAAGGGAGATAGTATAAGAGAAGAGGGTCCAGGATGGACAGAATCTTGGGGACTTTTATGTATAGGGGATTAGAGATGCGTGAAGTTCAGCTGAGGAGTGGTCAGGTGGGTAGGAGAAGAGCCAGGAGAGAGCAATGTCATGAAAACAGAGAGGAAAGAATAACTAGGAGAGGAGTGTGGTTAATGTACTCAAAAGATACAGAGGAGGTAATGCAATAAGGACTGAAAAAAAGTTCAAAATAGTTATTACTTAAATTAAAGGTAATTTGACTCAAGGTGGTGGAGTGTGAAATTCTAAGGGAACTAGACTCTTACTATAACTACTATAACTCTAAAAATCAACAAAAAGAAACACAAAAGAAAGTTTTAATAGCTTAATAACCACAAAAACCAAAAATCAACAAAACCAGAAAATGATTAAAATGAAGAAAAGGGTTAACAGTTAAGAAAAAGCAACAGAGAAAACAAAAAAGCTCAAGTATCAAAAACAACACAGTTGAACAAAAGATATAGTGAAAGACATTCCAAGAGATGTTCTCAAATGAGTAAATGATAATTTTGAATGCATCAAGCAAGAGTGAACACTGGTAAGATAACTCAAGGTCAACTAAAAGAAGGGCTTGTGGAAAGTAGAAAAAAAATCAAGAAAGTAAATCATGCCAGAAACAAAAGATACTTTTAAAAAAGATCCAGAGAAAACAATGAGGAAAAATTATATGGGGCATGTGATACAGAAAACCTCAAAAATCTGTAGAAGCAAATTATAAAAGGTTTACGGCAGCCTAACGCAGAAGTGAAATCAAAATAAAGTGACTAGAAATTAAAGTTTAAAAAATTGCTGAATTATCCTAAGTACTGTAGCAATTTTAAAATTACTGACAACCCAGAACATTTACAAAATAAAAAAGAACTGTACATGATATTCCAGAATGTTTTCAAAGAAAATTTCCCAGGAATAACAAAATCAAAGGAAAAGGCTGATAGAAGGAACCTGATTTAACATTCCCAGACACATTGTTTATTTATTTATTTTTTGCTTTTTGGAGGGCAATTGGGGTTAAGTGGCTGCTCAAAGTCACATGGCTAGTTAATGTGTCAAGTGTCTGAGGGCGGATTTGAACTCAGGTCCTCTTGACCCCGGGGCTGGTGCTCTACTCACCGCGCCACCTAGCGGCCCCGACACATTGTAATGAAATTTGAGCATTATAATGATAAGGAAACATACTTGAAGCTTCAGAAGACATGCAGAAATCATTTACTACGGAGAAGCAATCAGTGAATTTTTCAATGAATATGAAGGATTGTTAGAAAAAATGTCTTCATTTCCCATCAGCTGCACTGCTTTTGTCTTCTCTGTACTCCTCATCTTCCCCTGTGCCAGGTACTTCCCTTTCTCCTCCAATTTTTCAGCTTCCTATTGTATATTTTCTTCCCTCATTAGACTGTAAGCCCTGTGAGGGCCAGGACTGTATTTTTCTTTTTTTGTATTTGTATCCTCAGCATTTAAAACAATACTTGGCACACAGTAGGCACTTAATAAATGTTTATTGACTGACGGACTGAAGTTGTATTTACTACATATACCAATTCAAGAAGATTGGGCCACACAACCAGAAACTGAGTACAATTTAAAAGCAGGAGTTAGACATTTGAGATAGATTAGATTTTGAAAGTTTTATAGAGAGATGAATATACCTTTAAAAAGTCTTCTAACAATAGTTAAGCCTCCCAGATGAAAAGATAAGTATTTAAAATTATTTACATTTCTTAAATCAAGTTGAATTGCTTAACGTGATGTAATAATCTTTAGAGTATATGATTGGCTAAATCACTGTTTCAGAGGAGGAAAAAGGGAAGAGAATGGATAAGGCAATCTAATAATTTCTGGCCTTTGATAAAGGGAGATCTCAATTTAAAAAAATCAGCACAGCTTAATTCATATAAGACAAAGTAACTTGGTTTAAATTAATTTTGTTAAATTGGGATT
>CM053583.1:43549343-43571077 GCA_028627135.1 Pseudochirops cupreus | reverse complement strand
TATACACACAGTCATATGTTATGACTGTGTGTATATTATATATATTTTATAAATATGTGTATACACCCACACACACATATGTATGACTAATAGACACTCCTCATTAGAGAGAACAACAAACTAATCATTTTTGAAGGACAAAATACAAAATATTAGTATCCAAATGAAAAGGCACTCAAGTTCTCTAGTGATTGGAGAGCTACAAATTGATATAGCCTCAATATTCCACCTTGTACGCACTAAAATGGCAAGGGTGGCAAAAATGATGAGTTTGTCATTATTAGGGATTTGGGAAAATAGGCATTCAAATCTGTTATTGGTGAAACTGTGTATCGGTGCAGACATTTAGGGGGACAATATGGTACTATGTAATAAAAGTCACAGAGCTGATCATGTCCTTTGACCCAATGATTCCATTGCTAGGATTTTTTCCTAGAAGTCAAAAAAAGGAAGTGAAGATTTATCTATAGAGGGACAGGTGTTTATGAGTACTTTTTTCTTGTAGAAAAAACTTGTGACCTACCTATATGTGTCCAGAGAATGGCCGAATAGATCATACATAGTATGTTACGCTGTTGTGTGGAATACTATGATGCCATAAAGAATGAGGAATATGAAGCTTACAAGGGAGTGTGGGAGAGTGTATATGGAATGAAACAAAGTAAGAACAGAAGAATTAGAACAATATATACATTGACTACAATTGTATTTCTTCAGAAAACAAATCCAAAGGCCATGCAACGTCAGATGAGCTTGGAAAGGGGCACAGAACAAAATGTCGCTTCTCTGTTTATTTGGTTCTGCTTTGCTAAATGCTAAGGGTTTTGGAGAAAACTGTTATTTCTTTTTTATGTTTGTCTACTCAATTATCTCTCTTGAAAGTTATTAAGTTCACAATTTTAAAAATAGAGTTTTAGTGGTTAAGAGAACATCAGTAATCTTTGGAAGCCCAGTTTCAGTAGAGTGATAAGTTTGGAAGCTGGGTTTTAAGTGGTTGAGAAGTGAATTGGTGATTAGAAAGTGGATATTACCCTTTCTAGGAAACCTGGAAGTTAGGGGAGAAATATAGGCTTAAAATTTGATGAGAGCATAGAGTTGTGCAAAGGTTTTTTAAGTCTGACCAGAGTGTTTATAGACAGTGGGGAAGGAGAAAATGGAAAGTGTGATTGAAGAAAAAAGTACAAGTTCCTGGAGGATAAAGGAGAGCATGAGATCAAGTCACTCTCCCCTGAATCCTTCAGTGGTCTGGAAACATGTCACTTTAGAACATTCCTCTGCCATGTCAGTTCCTTTACCCCATTGGTGAGTTTCTACTGAGTCTCCATTTTGGGGATCAAGCTCAGGCTGGCCATCCTTCGTTTATCTTCCAGCTCTGCTTTTGACTCTTTGTACACTGTTACCCCTTTTCCCCTTCTCTCACAATGGGCACTTCCTCCCTGCCCTCCATATCTTTTTCACCTCCCTTTTATATGTGTCTTCCCTTACTAGAATGTAAATTCTTTGAAGGCAAGAAATGCATTTCTTTTTGTTTCTATTTGTATCTCCAGGGCTTAGCACATTATCTGGAACATAGTATGTTCTTACTAAGTACTAACTGTCTACCTGTCTGCTTCACCTCAGGGATTACCAGTTACCTACCCAATAAATATAAACTTTCGATTCTGTCTCTTAAGGCCCAAGTATTGTATTATCAGCTATGTGGTGCAGCAGACAGAGCACTGGGCTTTGAATCAGGAAGACGCCTCTTCTTGAGTTCAAATCTGGCCTCAAACACTTACTAGCTGTGACCTTAGGCAAATCACCCAAGCCTGTTTGCCTCAGTTTTCTCATCTGAAAAATGAGCTGGAGAAGGAAATAGAAAACCACTCTAGTATCTTTTCCAAGAAAACCCCAAATGAGACATGACTGAACAATAGCAACAAATTATATTATCTTTGGTAAAAGGTGGTGTGTGTGTGTGTGTGTGTGTGTGTGTGTGTGTGTGTGTGTGTGTGTGTGTGAGACCTCTTAGAGCCTAAAGGAGAAGACAATGGGTAAAAGTGAAGATTGGATGCGCACATTAGGGCAGATGAAGGATCTCACAATGGCTGACGGCCTTGATTTCCTCAGTCAAGTAGGAGCTGAGGCTGTGAGAGGAGTGGGTAGGAAAGTCTGTGCTAGAGCTTTACTATTTTGAATATTGCTTGAATTAAATGGGTCATGGAATTGTGACTCTAAACTTTCTCTTTAACAGCAAGTGTCCTTCAAGGCTCAGCTCAGGCTCTGTGAAGTTTTCCCTGATGGGTCTCAGTTTCTTAATCCATGAAATGAGGGTGCTGGATATCCCTTCCAGCTTTAAAATCTATAATCATGCAATCCTCACTCCCAGCTTGTTAGTGTGCACTCTCTCTGTCTCTCTTTATTTCTGTCTCTATTTTTCCTCTTTAAATTACCCCATATTTCCTTGTCTCTGTCCATGTTCAGTCCTTTGACCACAGGGACTACTTTTTTCCTTTGTCTCTTCAGTATCTGATGTTCATTGTATTGAGATGTGATAGGAAAAGCCATTTTGCCTGGTGAGTTCAGGGATATCTGGAAATAAAAGTCATTCCTAGCAAATAACAAGTCTCATTATGAGAGGAGAGCTTGACTTAGGTCAAGGCTAGAAAGGAAGTGGCATCTGAATGACCTGGTAAGAGCAGAAAGCTGAGTGTAAGTGCCTTCTGAAAGTCTGCCCAACAGGAGATGATGATTTAAGTTGAAGACATATTTCTGGGGAAGAGAAGATAAGTGTTAGGATTGTTTGGCCAGCTACAGCTCCTTTGGAGCTTAAAGTTATGTGCTTGTTTTGCAAATAGCACTGGTTGGTTGGCAGCATGGTGTAATAAAGAGAGGTGGTCTTGGATCCAAAAAGTTCAAGAACTTGCTGACTTTGTGATCCTGGTCAAGTCACTTAAGTTCTGAGTGCTTCAGGCAACTCTCCAAACCTTGGAGTTGCAGAGAATCTGCCAATCTGTTTTGAGAGAAGGTTTTTTTTTCTCCTCCAAGAGTTCCTTATACTAATAAAATTATAGGACCAGTCCTTCCCCACTGATCGATTATCTTATAAATGCAAATAAGGTTTACTTACAAAGTGACCTATTTAGGAAGAAAAGAAATTGGTTGTTATGGTATGAGTGGATATTTCTAGTTTTGTCATGTTTCCTTTTGCCAAAAAGCTGGAAAAATTCTGGTACTAGTGAAATGGAGAGAAGCACCAAGTCATGTAAATGTTTTTAGAAACAGTGGAGAAGTCCACAGTGGATGACTAATAGAGAAAGAGTGTTGTACTCTAGCATCATACATCATAAAGAGAACTAGGCTGCAAGAGGAGATCTGGTTCTAGCCTTAGCCTGGTCACTGAAGTCACTGTGAGATAATGGGCAAGTCACTTCCATAATCTTGGCCTCCACATCCTTATCTGGATAATGACAATATTGGACTCACGGAACATGATTCCTTCTAGCTCTGACATTGTGTGTTCCTCCCAGGTTTATGGTCTATGCTCCAAAGCTGTTCACCCTCCAAACTTTCCTGTTTTTGTTAAAGGTAACACCACATTTCCAGCCCTGAGTTTTACTGCATTTGAACCTTCCTTGACTTTTCTTTCTTCCTCACTCCTTTATCTAATTAATTGTCAAAGTTTGTTGATTCTGCCTCCACAATATTACTCACATCTATTTCTTTCTTTACATTCACATGATCATCATTCTACTCACCTGGACAATTTCAATGGCCCCATTCCCAGTCTCCTAGCTTCCAGTCTTCCTTTTCTCCAATATTTCTTCCATATAGCTATCAAATACTCATGAGACAAAGGTGAGACCATATCACTCATCTGCTCAAAAATTTTCATTGTCTCTCTAGTAACTGTAGGATAACATCAGACTTCCCTGTGTGGCATTTAAAGCCCTAAAAAACATCTGGTTCCCATCTATTTCCAAATTGATGTCACATTACTTCCCTTCATTCCTTCCGTATTCTAGCCAATCTGCTGACTAGCCCTTTTTGAATTTGTTGTTCCATATCTCATCTCTATATCAGTCAGTCAACAAGCATTTATCAAGAACTTTCTATATGTCAGGCACTGTGCTAGGCCCTGAGGAAACAAAAAAAGGTAAAAAAAACCCCCAAAACCTAGCACAATGCCTTTGTATTATAGATGAGGTTGAGGAAGTCATATGCCTAAGGCCATTCAGGTGGTAAGTTTGGAAGAGGGATCTGGGTATATGTTATACAACTCCAATTCTTCCCAAGCTTGGGGTGGATTTTCCAAGCAAGATTGTGTTCTCTCCTGATTTGCATTGAGACCTTCTTTTTCTCTCATCTGAAGATCCAGTTTCCTCTTGTTTATTCCTTGGTATATTTTAATCTATGTAACTTCTCCTACTTCTACTTATTGTTTGTTTGGATAAAGAAATGTGCTAGCTATTTGGGATTGTCTTTTGTGCAAGCAGTGTTGTGTGAAAGACAGTGGTGTCAAGGTAAGTATCACAATTCCCTTCAAAGTGATCAGGGAAAGTGACACTGATTCTGGGTCTCCCAAACTATTGCACTACTGTCAATATTTGGGAAGTGTTGGAGAGATATAATTAGAGCCTAATAACTCTCTTGGAGGTAGGTAGTAGAAGGAGCAATGCTCCTTTCTGCTCTTTACAAAGACAAAAATCACAGTCTCCCTTGGAAAGGGAAAAGCCAGATTCAGATCAGACATCTATCCAGGGCATTGCCAGCAAAGCTGTCTTTATATTTAGACAAAACCCAACCATAAAGCTTTATAGCTATAAGCTCCTAGAAGGTCTTTGTCTCCCCAGAACCTAGGACAGTGACTTTTTTTGTAGAACTGAGCTGAATTTTAAGGTTTCTTCCTACTCTATAAGTCTATATATTATGTTCTAAAGTTTTATCCAATCCTAGAACTCCATATTCTATATTCCATTTTCTAAGGTCTTTCTCATTCCTGATATTCAATGTACCTTAACAATATTTTATATTCATCTAGCATTTTAAGATTTGTTGAGCATTTGACATGCATTGTTTTATTTTATCCTCATGACAGTTTTGTAAGGTAGGGAATATGAGGATTATTCTCATTTTACAGATGGTTGTACTAAGGCCTAGAGACCAAATCTGGTCACTTGGTCACATAGCTACTAAATGTAAGTGATGGGATTTGAACCCAAATCTTTCCAAATTCTAGGACCAATGTTTTCTTTTATATCAGTCTGCCTCTCTGGACTCTAGTCTTCTTATTCATATAATAAAAACATGAGACTAGGTGATAATAGGAAGGCAGCAATAGAAAGACAGCATTCTAAGTTCCCTTTCAGTTCAAATGCAATATAATTGCCTCACTGGACCCTTCACAGTACTCTATTATGAATATATCAGCCCCTAAAGGAAGATCCTGGCCACCTACCACTGTCTCCCTTTGCTTAATGAATTATGAGCTCACTGACATTACCAAGGTACCAGATTTGCGGCCAGAGGACCTGTGTTCAAACACTGGCTGTGCTATTTATCACCAACCTTGTGATTATAGGCTAGTCATTTAACCTTTTGGGGACTCAGTTTCCACATCTGTAAACCGATGAAGTTGAAGTAGTTGCTCTCTAAGGTCCTTTAAACTTGAAGCCTGTGACTTTAGTACTTTAACTTTTTCAAAAATAAGAAATTCTAATTCTCATAGTTGGGACCTAGGCCAAAATTTCACTAATAAGGATGTAAAAGCTGGAAGGACCCACTGAGACAATTGTTCCAATCATCTCATTTTACATGTAGCCTGGGATTCAAGCCTGGAGAATTTGTATAAGAGTTTCCTCATTGGTAGAGAGAATAATAATTTAACGTTCCATGCCACTGTGAGAGAAGTGTGGAGTTGGCATAAGAGATTTGGAGAGGAGAGACATGCTTCATTCTTCCTTTGAGAAAGAACACATGTGGTTCCCGACTGTCTTTGGAGAGATACTCATGAAGAGAGAGAAGAGACTTTGGGGAGCAGCACTCATGTAGAAGAGCTGGTGTCTCGACATGTCCTTGATTTCCAGCTCATCTCTTTAGAGACTTTGGGGAGATTTTTCTTTGGATTACATAGAAGACTCTCTTGGCTAATCTGAGATATCCTGCTCCCAGTGGGAAAGATTTATTCATTCTGTGTATTTTCTGGCATATTCTAATTTGTAGAACTTCTTTTTTGTTGTTTGCTATCTGTTTGGAGAAATAGCTATATTCACTATTTGTTGTGATGGCCTTTGATGTAACCAGTGTTTGGTGGAAAGGAATTGTCTGTCAGATGTAATACTGGAACTATCTCTTCTCCTTTAAGGGATAATGACTAGGGAGATGATTTGAACCTTAAACAAGCAACATTTTGGGGGCGGGGTAGATATAATTCTAGTGTGGTATCCACCTCATCTCAGAGGAGAACAGAATGATCAGTCTCAGGGCAGTAGAAGGACCTTCTACTTCTCTCTTCAGGCAGGAATTAAAGTCTTCGGGGGTAGTCGTGGTGGTGATGGTGGTGAGGATGGGCTATCAATGTCTCTCTGTAAGCTGCATTTAGACAATCCATATAAATATACACAATCTACATGGATGTCATATATACCTATTCATACACATGAGGAATTAGAAGCTCAGAAAGGTGACAGAACTCCCACAAGGTAATACAGTAAACTTATTGCATAAGATTAGAACCTAGGCTTCCTACATCTCACACCAGAGTTTTTTCTACCACCTGATCATGCCTATTTTTTCTCTAAGTAGAATCTCGGATGTTTTATCTAAAACCAGAACTCAGAATTGATTATATTGAAGGACTCCAAATTATGCACTTGGCTTATAGCCTAACATAGATAAATATTTCATGAAAACTCAGTCTGGGAAATGTTGGCTTTCCAAAATAGGAAAATAATACTGAAGAATCAAGTATAGACAATCTCCTAGGCTAGGGCTCTGCTGACTGCCCCTCATGCTGCCCCAAGAACAGGGATTTGGTCTTAGTGCCACCTTGATCTCTCTCATTCTCCTTCCATGAGGGAAAAATCTCTGGTTTATGGTTGGAAAACTAGGATTTGACTGTATACAATTTTCTGGACAGAAAATGAAAAAAAATTTTTCTTGCAAGAAGACTTCTGTTACAACATCACAAACCACAACAAATGCTTAATTGGAGGCCTATACTCCTACTGGGAGGATATATAGATAACATTTACACAATGCTTTATGGTTTACAAAGTGCTAGGCAAATATTATCTCTTTTCCCCCTCAGCACATTGCTGGGAGGTAGATGATATTATTATCCCATTTTATTTTACAGATGAGGAAACTGAGGAAGGCAAAGGTAAGTACTTGCCAGACTGCATGTTTAATAAGTATCTGAGGCAGAATTTGAACTCAGGTTTTCCAGACTCCAGGTCCAGCACTTTATTCACTGTACCATACTAGCTGACCACATAGTCCTTTTGGTGAAAATTATTTTCAGAGAAACATTAGAAAACGTATACAAACTGATGCAGAGTGCTGTAAACAGAACCAGGAAAATAACATACGTAATAACTGTGACAATGTAAAAAAGAAGAACCAAAAATGAAGCTCAATGCAATATAAATAATAATGGTCAAGGTATCTCTGAAGACAAAATGAAAAATGCACCTTCCTTTTTTCTCCATAGAGATGAGGGATTATGTGTGCGGAGCATTGGATTGACTTTCAGATTCAGTAACTATATTGATTAATTTTACTCAATTGTTTTTTCTTCTTTCTTTTTCATTTTTTAAAGCAAAGATTGGCTCTCCAGGTAGGAAAGAGGAAAGAGAATATACTAGTAAATGAAGATGATATGACAACAAAAGATATCAATAATTTTTTTTAAAGCAAAGCCCTCAGAGAAAGAGCAAGTTCTGGTCCTGGATCTGACACTATGACCTTGGTCAAACTACTTCCTTTCTCCTTATCTTGGTTTCCCTCTCTGGAAAAGAGAGGGTGAAATTAAGTGACCTGTAAGCCTCTTCCAGTTCTAAGAGAAGTTTCTCCAATTCTCTGTCCTCCCTTCCAAAACCACCCTCTACTTATTTAGTATATACACCATGTAATTTTGTATCTGTATATGTTGCCTTTCCTGTTAGAATGCAAACTTCTTGAGGGCAGGTACTGTTTCAGTTTTGTCTTTTGTTCCCTTAGCATAGTGCCCATCAGAAAAGAAGTGCTTAATAAATACTTGTTAATTAATTCATTGACTTCTTTTAGGGAATGGAGATAATGGTATATTAGGAATGACTGAAAGAGCTAGAGATACTTATATGATGAAGAGAAGACTTAAGGGATGCATAAAAGTAGCCAAGTGGAAGAGGGATTAGATCTGTTCTTATTGGCCCTAAAGCAGAAAATTAGAATCAATGTGAAGCCATCACAATATTCAACTCAACATAAAGCCCTTTCAATCAAACCTATCCCTCTACAGAAGGGCTAACAGGCTTGCACATTGAGTCATCTTTTGAGCCAACATTGAGCCATCCTTCAAACAAGTTTTGTGATTTTATTTCCGCGCCTTCCTTTTATATGTCCCCTTCCCTCCATTTACACTGCCCTACTTTAGCCTTTCATCCACCCTCACCTGTCCTATTGTCATAGCCTCCACATCTGTCTGCCTACTTCCAGTTTCTCCCCTCTCTGGTTCCCAATGCAATGTTCCCAAAGCATGGGTCTGACCAGGTCATCATCATGCTATAGATACTTCTTGGGCTTTCTATTACCTCTACAGCAATCTTCAGGCTCCTCTCTTTGACATTGAAAGCCCTTCACAGTCTGACTCCAGTCTGTCTTTTTTTATAATGATTTCATATTCCTCCCCCACATGTACTCTGTGCTTTGCAAATTGGTCTACCTGGTTTTTTCTGTGCATGATATTCCATCTTGTTCCTGTGCCTTTGCACAGGCTGACTCTCCCCCACCAAATGCCTGGAGCCCTCCTCTCCCCCACCCCCCTTTTCTCATGGAATCTCTAGCTTCACTCAAGGCTTGACTTAGGTGCCGCTTCCTGATTCTCCCAGTTATTGTATTTATTTTATGTTTTATGTTTATATATACTTTTATGTTTATGCTTTGTGTTTGCTCATATGTGTTGATGTTGTGTCTCCCCAGTATAATGTAAGCTCTTTAAGAGTAGTGGCTGTTTTGTGCCTCCCTGGACATCTTCAACCGTGTCATCTCCACTTGGGCCACTACCTCTATCCTTTCCCCACCAGAGAATTGGGCCCCATCTCTGGAACTTCCTTGGGCTTTTGTAGGCCAGGTTTGGTCAGTTCCAGACATACATAGCACTCCCTGGATGAGTGAACGTAATGTGAAATCAGCTCTGCCCCCACAATTGTATCCTTACCCTTTTTCTAGCTTTCCTTTATGCACTGTTTTCCCTCATTAGAATGTAAGCTCCTTGAAGGCAAGAACTATCTAGCATGTTTTAATTTGATTTCCCTATACTTATTACAATGCTCAGCAATAATAAACACTTAACAAATGCTTTATTGTCTATCTATCTATCTATCTATCTATCTATCTATCTATCTATCTACCTATCATCTATCTATCTATCTAAGTGTCTAAGATCTGTTGATCTATCCTTAGGTACAGTGCCTATCACAATGATTTTCTAAAGCTTGTTGAATTGAATTGATGCATAGCTGCCCAGTAATGGAATGGACTGCCTCTTGATGTAGTGAACCCACCAAATACCTCCAAGAGGTTGAATGGTGACTTATTTAGGATTGAATTGCTTAGAGAGAATTTCTGTAGTGCAGTGGGAGAGTGTCCTATGCACCTTCTGAGGCCCCTGTTCTGAGGCATTGTTTCCACTTCTGCTGTTGAGGATTACAGTTTTCCCAGCCCTACCTCACTATGAAGGCTTCCTGTGGGCTCTCCTATCCCCCACAAGGGAGCATATTTTCCCAAAGCATCTCTGGAGTGACTTTTTGCCCAAGATAAGGAAGATTTGGGAAGAGTCTGGAATTTAAGAGCAAGGTCTAGATTCTAGATTCTGGACCCCATATAGGGGCAACAACTCACAGTTTAAGAAATGCTGAAGGGATCATGAGTGGAAAAAGTTTAAGAAACTCTTGTCTAGAACAGGACTGGCCATCTTGCTTCATGCTTTGAGAGCTCCAAATTGGCAAATTTAGAGGCAAATATTGGTCTAGCTGTGTACTCCTCCTGGGTGGTTTGGTTCCTAGATGATCAATTTGACCAATTGGATCTGATGATGATAGAGGTTTCTTGATTTCATATATATTGTTCAAGGATGCTACTTAGTGACTAAGACTGCTAGCTCTCTTTTTGGTTTCCAAGACAAAGTCTACTCACTAGCCTCCCCCACCTCTCTCTCTCTCTCTCTCTCTCTCTCTCTCTCTCTCTCTCTCTCTCTCTCTCTCATATCTGGAAGGTGGAGTAATGGAGTGGATAGAATACAGGGCTTAGAGTCAAAATGATCTGACACTTACCAAGTGTCCCTGTTACTTAATCAAGTAAGAATTTATTAGGCACCTACTATGTGCTAGGAGATGTGAATCAAGTACAAGTAATGAAACAATCCTTACTGTCAGAGATCTTGCTTAACCTCTGTCTATGAACCTCAGTCTTCTCCTTTGTAAACTGGGTATATTAATACCTATATAACCTATTTTGCAAGGTTGTTATGAAGCTTAAAGGAGATAAGGCATATACAATATTAAAGTGCTATATCAGTGGTTCTCAATGTTCCTACTACCATGACCCTTTAATAATCGTATGTGGGTGTGTCTGCATGTGGGCAGACCCACCTGGAGATGGATAGAGGAGGTTCCTAAGACCATCGGAAATATGTGTTTTCCGATGGTTTTGGGCAACCCCTGTGACCCCTGTCAAAGGAGTTGGACCCCAAAGGAGTAGTGACCCACAGGTTGAGAACCACTGTGATATATTAATGCCAGTCATTGATTGAGTCTTTTCTTCTCAAACTACAAACATGCTCATGTTACCTTACCTAAAGATAACCTTTCCTTAACTCTGCTTTCACTAAAGTTATCTTCTAATCTTTCCTTCTTTTCAATCATTCAAGCAATAAATCAGTCAGCAAGCATCTATTTCACTGCCAAACTCTCAGGAGTCTGCTATGTTTGATGCCTCCCCTTTCTCACCTTCCTCTTGCTATTCAGGCCCCTGCAATCTGGCTTCTTCTCCCACCACTCTTCTGGAACACTTCCCTCTGAGGTCACTAATGGCCTTCTTGTCTATAAATCTAGTCTCATCTATTCCCAGAACTTCAATAATCACCCTATATAGATGACTTAAATCTTGGCCTCTACCCTCAGAATCTCCTTGAAGACTGAGTCCTGTATTTTCACCTGCCTGTTGGACAGCCTCACCTATACATCCCACCAGAATTTATTCAAACAGAATAAAACAATAAGACCTTCACCTTCCCTAATTTCTCTGTTTCTGTTGAAAGCGTCACCAACTTCCCAGACATCCAAGGCTCAAAATCCCAGAGTCATCTCTGTAAGACTGCTAACACCCATCCCCCCCTTCTCCATTTGGTCTGGGGTAAACAGCCACAGTTATCTGATGAAAATCATGAGTTTCCACTTCCATATTTTGCCACCCTACCTCCACTCAAGGGAGCAATTGTTCTTATCCAAAGACCTTTGAAGTTGAAGGAGTCACTTTATATTGGTGGGTCCAATTAGGATCTACCAGACCATTCCATCATCAACCACCAAAGATCAGGCTCATATCTTTTCTTTTTTTTGGTCTTTTTAGAGGGGGAAGGCAGGGCAATTGGGGTTAAGTGACTTGCCCAAGGTCACATAGCTAGCAAGTATTAAGTATCTGAGGCTGGATTTGAACTCAGGTCCTCCTGACTCGAGGGCTGGTGCTCTACTCACTGTGCCATCTAGTTGTCCCTTTTAAAAATCATTATTGATACATTTTTGATTTTATGTAATTGATTTCATGATCTATCTACCCATGCATATTCACACATAACTACTGAGAACCTTCTCTTGTAACAAAGGAAAACAGTTAGTTAAGCAAAACCATTTGACAGAGTAACTTTGTCTTAGTTCATCCCATGTGGATGAATCCCCCTTCCCTTCTACTGAGAAATAAGAGATGACCCACATTTCTTTTTGCCTGAACTATTGAAATAGCCTCCTTAATCAGTCTCTATTTTTCTAGATTACCGTTTTCCCTGCTCTATCCTTCACTCTATTACCCAAGCAATATTTCTCATACAGGACAATTATCCTGTCACTTTAACCAAAAAGCTTCAGGGTCTACCAAGTTTCTAGCAAGTAAAATTATAAAGTGCTGATTCTGACATTCCAGGTCCTCCACAATCTAGCTCCAATCTCCTTCTGCAGATTTTTTGGTCATTCTTTCCCATTTCAAACATTTGGACTTTTAACCAAACAAGACTACATTGACTTCCATTCTCCTCCTTCCCTTTCCTGTCTCTAGCTATTTACTTAAGTTATCCTCTATGCCAGTGGTTCTTAACCTTCCTAATGCTGCAACCCTTTAATACTCATATGTGGGTGTATCTGCATGTGGGCGGACCCGCCTGGAGACAGAGGAGCGGTGTCTCAGTTCCTAAGACCATCAGAAATGTGTGTTTTCCCATGGTCTTAGGCGACCCCTGTGATAGGGTTGTTCGACCCCCAAAGGGGTCACGGCCCACAGGTTGAGAACCTCAGCTCTATGCCTTTCATGGACTTCCTCCTTTACCACCCAACATTTCCATTTAAGGTCCATCTTAGATGCCTCCTCTATATGAAATCTTCTCTGATCTATTCCCTGGGGAAAATGATATATCCCCAGGGATGTCCTGGAATCAACTTGAACCTTCTTCTAAGAACCAGTTGTTAAAGTTTCGGTGTGAACGTTCACACCTCAGAAATATGGCAAAGCTACAAATCAGAGTCTGAGTAATCATTTTGTTGCTTGTTTAGACTTAAGAAAGTGGTGGAGATGATGCTAATAATGAAGATTAAACTTAAATGTATCTATTGTATACTTTTTTTGGAGAGCTGATTGTTAAACATTTACCAGCACAACCCTTTCCTCTCCCTCATATTTTTTTTTATAAACCTTTATCTGAAATTCTTACTTCAACTTATCTCTTTGTTTTCTATATCAAGCTAATTGGGCATATGTTTTTCTCTCTATCTGATTGTAAGCTCCTTGGAGGTCCGGTCTGTATTGTACCTGCAGTATTCAGCTCAGGGTTTTGTATAAGGTAACTGCTTAAGAAATATTTGTTGAAATGAAATTAAGTTCATGCACAGGGAGGAAAAGTTGGATTAGATTCTCTTGGAGGCCCTTTTAAACTCCGAGATTCTTTGATTCTAAGGACCTCAGATTTGGTAAAAATAAATGAACATATTTGAAATATATAACCAGGAAAAATGGTGGGTACAAGAAGATCCCTGCCTCCCAAGGCACAAATTACCTGGAGAGTGTAGTTGAGAGAGATAGCAGTTGGTCCTGTCACTAAGAAACATTTCTAAGCTCCAATTCAAGCATATCTCACGCTGAGACCCTGGGATGCCCACAAAATTGACAGCACACATGTCATTTTTGGTATTTGTGAGTATGTCCATTTACTAAATAAAGCCTAGGCAAACAAAAGCCTCTACCTCTCTGAAGGACTCAGAAGGAAAAAAAACCCTCATTACCAAGGTTGAAAAAGAGACCAGTGAGTAGATACCCTGGGAACCAAAAAGGGAGGATGTGTCTCCTTCTGCCCCCTTTAACAGGTGTATACACTTTGCCAAAGTTTATGACAAGGACATTGTCTCCAACACAATCAGACCTATCACAGAGGAGATGAAATTAAGCATCTAGGTGAAGAGATTAGCTTTAGACACCTTGGGGGAAGAAGTTATCTCTTTTTCTGAGACTGAAAGGAAGAAGTGAATGGATGAGGCCATTGAGAGGTTTAGGGAAGTTGAGGAAGGGAATGGAGAGCATTGCTGATGATTAGGATTTGTCTCAGCAAAGAAGGGTACGAGATTGACTGCTGAGACAGAAGGCATGCCGTTGGGGCCTTAAGGAAAGAGGAAATTTGGGAGAACCACTATGGAGAATATGGGGATGATTAAGAGGCCAGTCTGAGAAGAATATAAGGATGCACAATACTATGAAGACCCACTAGAGGTGCAAATCAATTCAATTAAACAGATATTTATTAAGCATCCATTATGTGTGATACACTGTGCTAGACACTGGGAATATACAGAGACAAACATGGAACAGTTTCTGCTCTCAAGGAGCTAAGGTTTCTGTTAGGAGGTCACAGCCTTTATGCAAGTAAAGATACCATTAGATGTCGCAGGAGAGGTGGTAGGTTTTCCTCCATTAAGCAGGGACTGCAGGACCACCTGTCAGGTATATTATAACGAGGACATCTTCTACGTATGGGTCAGGCTTGAGATCCCTTTCAACTCTAGAGTTGGAAATTAGAGGTTGGAGAGTATAAATTCATATGTAATAGACCCAGTCAACAAAGGTTCCCAGGACTTAGAATTGGAAATGATGTTAGAAGGTATATAATTCAACCCTCTTATTTTACAGAGGCAAAAATTGAGACCCAGAGACACTGGCCAATTAGATAGGTTTCTTCCCCTGGAAGGAGAGGCAGGGCATGTGGAACGATGATGAATATCCATGAGTACAACCCCAGAGCCGATTCCAAAGGAATCTTGGTATCCCCTGTTCTTAACCTTGCCTTCTTTATCTTTAATTGGGAAGAGAAAAGGGAATAGTCATTTGTTAGGTACTTACTATGGGCCAGGCTCTGTGCTAAGAACTTTACAAATATTATCTCTATCGATCCTCACAACATCCCTAGGAGGTAGGTGCTATTTTGGTCCCCATTTAATATGTGAGGAAACAGGCAGACACAGGTTAAGTGACTTGCCCATGATTACATAGCTAGAGAGTGAATAGGGGCAGATTTGAACTCAGCTCTTCCTTACTCCAAATCTATCATTGGTGCACTTGGAAGAGACGCTAGCTTCTTTTATCTTCTTGTTATTCAGTCACATTTGACTCCTCATGACCCCATGGACCATAGAATGTCATGAGATTTTCTTGGCAGAGATACTGGAGTGCTTTGCCCTTTCCTTTTCCAGTGGATTAAAGCAAACACAGATTAAGTAACTTATTTCTGAGGCTGGTCTTTCTGACTCCAGACCCAGTGCTCTATCCATTGAGCTGCCTCCTCTTTTGTCTACTTCTGTAGACACATCTGTGGGTCATTATTTCCTCAAATTAGGCTAACTGTGGGACCTGGGGATGGCAGTCAAGTAGTGGACATAGCTTGTAACTCTTCTTTTGTAGTATGAGTGGGAATGTCTATTAAGCCAATAAATGGAGGAGTTAGATGAATTTAGCATGAGGCTGTTTTTCTATGCTTAAATTCTCTGATCACACACCAAACGTCAAAGTGACTCGCCCAAGACTGTATAGGTAGTAAGTAGCAGATTAAGTTTTGAATTCAGCTCTTCTGATTTCAAATCCATACTTCCCATTGCCCCTGTTGCACGAACATTTGTCTGTTCAGTTAAGAGGGCAGAGAAACCAAAGTCTCCTCCACAGTGTCACTGACAAAAGGTCTTTCAGCACCTGCTTGAGGACTGCAAGTGATAAGGAGATCACTACCTTGAGATTCATCCTGTTCCATTTTTGCACAGCTCCTTAGTTATATTGGGCTTTCAGAATGCTCCTGATTTTCCTTCCTCAGTGAAGCCCTTCTTTCCATACCAGAGATTCTTTATAGGTCTTAGTCCTGATGTTGGAAGATGGACTTGCTGCCTGTAGGCCTGGGAGCTGGAGAATAGCCCCTTGGGCAGGTGGGTGGGAGTTTCTCTAACCAGTGGGAAGTTCAGGCAGAGTTTGAATGTGATAGATGCATTCCTAGCTGGGCTTTCAAGTGGAAACTCTGCAAGATGGATAATAAGGAAGTCATTTTTCAGGGTGATCAATATGATGAAGGATTAAATGATGAAATAGTTAGATGCAGCTGAGCCTGAATTATACACCAGACAACCCAGTGAACCAAAGGAGGGGAAAACACTCTTTTAGAGAAATAGGCCAACCCATATAGAAGACTCTATGGGGTAGAGGCAGAGAATGCTGAGTCTTGGGCTAGCATTCAAGGCCCTCCACAGTTGGGCCCAACCATGTTTTCCAGCTGTATTTTCCACAATTCCCTTAAGCTTTGCTCCATGCTCTAGCCAGACTGATGTGCCCAGATAATGTCAGAGCATACCCTGAGTTTTCTCAACTCTGAGTCTTTGTATATGCTGTGCTTTGTAGCTCTTCCCCCCCTGTCCCCCACCCTCACTCCTAAATCTATCATGATCTCCAACTTTCAAGTCCCTTTCAAAGCTACCTCTTCCACGAACCCCTGTGGCTAATGTTCTTTTCCTCCTCTGAAACCCTCTTTCTTTCTGCAACAGTTCATATACACCTGCCCTAGTGCATGGTCAAGGTCTGGTTTATTTTTAGGCTTCTCTGTGTTTTAGATACCTTGACAAGCTGCAGACTGGGAGCTTCCCAAGGGCATAGATGATTTTACTCACCTCTGTATCTCCCCAAGCAGGCTCAGTGGAAGGCTGCATTAAGAAAGTGAGTGGGTTGATCCCTGAGTCTCTGGACAGATGTGTACTGTGTGATTTGTGGCCTTATATGATGTAAGGCCTTTGACTGTGAAGGGAAACAACCAGAGAATATCCCATGTTGGTTCTGGCTTTGAAGGCACCTAGACAAGGAAGTTGAGACCATGGAGGGGCAGGCTGGCACTGGGACAGAGCTCTAGAGAGGGAGCTCCCAGGAAGCTTTGCAGGAGAAACCAGCTTCCATGCAGGTGTTGGACTTGGTTCATGTCCACAGGTGCCTCCAAATCAGGGAGGAGTTGCAAGCTGCTAGTTGATGTAGACAGCCTAGAGCTCTGGCTTTAGAGACCAGAGTTTCAATCCCGCCTCAGACACTGAATAGCTAAGGGACCCTTGGCAAGTCACTTGACACTCCTCAGCCTCAGTTTCCTCATCAGTAAAATGGGATAATAATAGCAGGTATCTCAAAGGCTTTTTGTCAGAACCTGAGGTGACATAGGGGTATAGTTTTGCAAGGAAAAGAAATTTTTTCCTAATCCTTCAGGGTATCAATGTTTAATCTGTCCATAGTTCTTTGCAATAATGTCGAACTTTAAAAGTATAACTAGAATTGTTTCCACAATGGGATCTAGAATTAGGAATGGTAGGGACCTTAGAGGATATTATGTCCAACTCTCTCATTTCATAAACTAGAACCTGAATCTCACACATAGTACCTGAACCCAGATTTGAACTTGAAGTCTTTGACTCCAAATCCAGAATTCTGGTAGAGAGGAAAATAGCCTAGATTTTGAGCCAGGTGATCAAGGTTAGGACCTTAGCTTCCACACTCATTCAGATGATTCTGGAGGAGAGAGGGAGGCTGACAACTCTGTGATCCAATTCACATGCAAGTCAAGACATCACCCCCTTGATGTCATTGGTCCTCTTTGAGAAGGAAGGACGAACAGCTACAACAATATTATCTCTATGACCTAGGATATGTACTTTCCCCTCTTTGAATTTCAGTTTCCTCAACTCTAAAACTGAGGTAATCATCTTTATGTTATCTACCTTATTGGACTATAGGGAAGAGCTTTGTAAATGTTGAAGGGCTGTATAAATGTAGACTTGTATTTTTGCTGGACAAGGGTGTAAATTTGGACTGGTTCAAACTTCCTTTCACTTTTCACATCTTAGGGCTTAGTCTAAAGTTGGCAGGTTTTTGTCCCCAGGGAGGATCAGAGAGAATGGAGGACCTTCTAAGGTTTGGGGAAATCTCTGGTTCCTGGAGAGTCAGACCCAGATATCTCCAGTAAAATATTATCTCAGAAATTAGGCAACCCTAGGATCCTAGGGCTGGAGGTCACTCTTTCCTGGGGTCCCAGATAAATATTTTTCATGGGTCTACCTTGTCTGATGTGTGGGAATATTAGAAGACTGGTCAAGGAAGATAAGGCTTAATGACAGATTGAAGTCAGACTGGAGGGTGTCCAATGTCCTAAGGCATTTGAACTTTATTTTGTAGACAATAGGAAACCCTTAATAGTTTTTTGAGTAGGTGAGTGATATGGTTAGATACATACACAACGGATTTATTAAATAGGATGTGTTGAAGGAGGAAAGAATAGGGAGGTCAGATTTTGGAGAATGCTACATAGGAGCATCCTCCTCCCTTTCCATGCAGCATCTCCCATCTGCCCCTAAGTACTAAACTCTCACTTTCTATGACTCTTTCCCTCTCAAAATCTCCCACCTAACCTTGTAGCTATAGTTTAATGATGGAATTGTGGTCCAGGTTTCTGCTCTTGTCTTTTTAGATAGATGCAGCTTAAATCAGCAGCTAGAGTACTGGGCCAGGTATCAGGAAGAAGTAGGTTCAAATCCCACCCTGAATGCTTACCAAATGGTATACCCTAAGCAAGTGATTTGAGGCCTATGTGCCTTAGGCAATTGTCTAGGGATTATCTTTTAAATCATAAATGGTCTTAAAAGACATGAATATGTTGTAATCTGTCCCTGGGTAAGATCATGGATACAACTGGATTATAATTTAAACCACTTGGGGCTTTCAGAGTTTCTTTGAGGATGACAATTAAGTGCCTATTATATGCTAGGCATTGTTCTAAGAGCTGAGGATACAAAAGAGGCAAAAAGATAGTCCCACCCCTAAAGAAGTTTCCAGTCTAATGAGGAGTTTATAATCTAAGCAATGCATTATATTCCTATATTTGTAAAATACTCATTTACTGCAGGGTAAGCCATACTAATAGTGATAATAGAAGTTTTTGGGATGTGGGGACCAGACCTCCAATTTCACTGGCATTAGGAAGTTCTGATGAAGAAATTTCCTTTACCAACATAGTCTTGGAGCTACTGCTCTGAAGTATATTGACTAGTCTTAGAGAGATGCCTCATGTACCTAGAGAGACTAAAGATCACACAGCTACTATGTGTCAGAGGTGGGGCTTGAACTTGTCTTCCTAGCTCTGAGATTGGCATACTACTACTACCATTACCACCAATATCTCTTCCATTACCACGACCAACACCACTGCCACCACTATTACTAGTGCTGTTACTACTAGTGAACCTAAGAGTTACGAACTAGGATAAGTGACTTGCTTAAAGTCACTTAGCTAGTAAGTATCAGAGGCAGGATTTGAACTCAGGTCTTCCTGACTCTGGACCAGGAGCTCTATCCACTTCACCATCTGGCTACTTACTGTACCATGCTGACTCTATTCATAGCCCTTTCAGGTTTATGAAATGTTTTCTTCCCACCACCTCTGAGAGGAGGGCAGTACAAGTATTATTCCCATTTCATAGATGCACAGAGACACAAAGAAGAAAAATGACTTGTGCAGGGTCACATGGCAAATCAATATTGGAGCCAAGACTTTCCGAACTGAATCCAGAGTTTTCTGTAACACTGCATTTCTTTTCAGCTTAAGGAGCCCAATGATTCCTTCTACAGGAGTAAGTGTAATTAATATCTCTGTGATAACTAATAGGAGTGAAGTGGCATATTGCCAGTCCCAAGAGCACTAAGGGAGAGCCTTGGTGTCTCAGAGCTGGTGGGGTGAGGGACAGCAAGCTTTCTGGCAGACCCTGGGTATGTCAGGCAGCCTAGGAGAGGGAACTTGGTGTCTAAGAACATTACATATGCAGACAGGGTCCTGCCACAACACAGAGATGATTTGGATTGATGGCAAAGCCAGACATTGAAAAAATGTCTGTACTAAACTCTGGGATATGAGGAAAGTAAATGAGGAGATGCTTATGCAGATTGTAAAGAAAAGCTAAACACAGAGATCTGGGCATACAAATTAGGGGTCTTTAAGCAGATCTTGACTATTTAGGGAATGTAGAATTTTCAGGGAAGGGGAGGCATGGATCAGATGGCAGCAGATCCTAGGAAGGGCAGTCTTAGACCTTCAGGGGTCAGCCTTCCTCTTTAGTTCCTAAGCAATAACCTCAATGGGGCATCTAGGTGGCTCACTGGATAGACCTCTGGACCTGGAGTCAGGAAGACCTGAGTTCAAATCTGGCCTCAGATACTTACTAGCTGTGTGACCCTGGGCAAGTCATTTAACCCTGTTTGCCTCAGTTTCCTCATCTGTAAAATGAGTTGGAAGAAAATGGCAAACTACTCCAGAATCTCTGCCAAGAAAACTCCAAAAGGGGTCACAAAGCACTGGGCATGATTGAACAACATATTCTCAATAGCCTAGCTGTATCCTGGTCTAATTAGATCTCTCCACTTAGTAGAGTAGTACTATTACCTAGTACCTCTTTTTACTGTTCTTGGTTCTTCCAAAGCTCAGAGGAGCTTCTTTAGAGAGTCAAGAAGTCTGCTTAGTGTTAGTGGGGCTACAGGCACAATTTGTGCCTCCTGTGTGACATAGGAGCTGCCCCCCCCCCCCAAATAAGACTGGAACCTGTCATATTAAGAGAAGTGTGCAGAACATGAGAGATAATAATGCCAGCTAGCATTTATGTGATGTTTTAAGGTTTGCAAAGCACTTTACATATATTATCTCATTTGATCCTCACAAAAACCCTGTGAGGTAAGTGTTGCTATCATTCCCATTTTACAGGCAGCTGTGGTGTTGTAGATTGAGAGCTGTCCTTGGAACCAGGAAGGACTGGATTCAAGTCTTGCCCCTGACATATTGGGGCTCTGCATGATCTTGAGCAAATACATGCTGTAGGCAACCCTCTAGACTACAAACTACAGAGAAGGTGCCAATCTACATGGTAGAGGGAATTTCCTCACCCAGGAGTCCCCTAGATCCATGAAATCAATTCCTATCCCATTTTTTTTCAAATGAGGAAGTTGAGGTTAAGCAACTTTATTAGGCTTATACAGCAAATAAGAGTCTTAGGTAAGATTCAAACTCAGGTCCCCTTTGATTCCAAGTCCAGCACTTTATGTACTGTGCCATCTAGCTGCTTCTGTAGATACTGGTCCTACTATTCTTTGCATCTGGAGTATTTGCATGGAGGCCTTGGTGCCATGTTGTAGGAAGGACACTGGTACCATAGGACGTAATAGCAAAGAAAACCGATAAGTTGAATCACATTCAGAAGATGCTTAGAATGGGGAGACTAGGCAGTCAGACTTAGGAATATTGATTGAAGGATGTTTAGCTTGGAAAAGAGATTTGGGAGGGGGGTTGGAGATATGGTGTCTGTCTAGGTATTTGAAGGACAATTATGTATAAAAAGGATTAGGCTTGTTCTATTTAGTCCCAGAAGGTGGAACTAAGAAGCCTTAGAGGAGTGTCCTCTGACACCAGAGCCAATGTTCTTTCTCTCATGCTACATGGACTCCTCATTACCTTCTATCACCCTGCCAGGCAGGAGAGATCTCTCTTTTTTCAAATCTTTTTTTTTTTAATGTAAAAATATGTTTATTTTATTTTTTGATTTTGTTTTTTATTTTATTAAATTTTTTTTTGAGTTACATATTTTCTTCCCCGTCTTTCCCCCACCCACAACCCCAAATCAGACATCCCAGTGTTTCCCCCCTCCCCCAGTCTATTCTCTCCTATGTCACTTTTTGGTAGGGCAGAATGGATCTCC
>CM053583.1:43509238-43548843 GCA_028627135.1 Pseudochirops cupreus | reverse complement strand
TTTTGGTTGGCAGTGCTGATATGGTTCCTCGTAGGTGAGCTGACTTTAGTGGGAAGTATCTTTGTGTGCGTTTTGGAGTTCTAGGATTGGTTTAGAGTCCTATTTTATGGGTATTTTGGGGTTGCTATGTGAGAGCTGCGATATGTTGCTGCTGCTATGCCACCATCTTGTCTCCGCCCCCTTTTCAAATCTTTTGTATCACTTTACTTGGACTCATCACCAATAAATATTGCATTATAGTTGTATATGTTTCTGCTTTATATCCCTTATGGGACTATGAGTTCTGTGAGAGCAGAAACTCCATGTTTCCTGACTCATTCTATCCTTTAAGCAGCTACATGGTGCAGTGGATAGAGCACTGACCTTTGAATCAGGAAGACTAATAATCTTCCTGAGTTCAAATCTGACCTCACACACTTACTAGCTGTATGACCCTGGGCAAGTCACTTCACTCTGTTTACCTCAGTTTCCTTATCTGGAAAATGAGCTGGAGAGCAAAATACCAAGCCACTCCAGTGTCTTTGATAAGAAAACCCTAAAAGGAGTCATAAAGAGTTGAACACTACAGAATAGCATCTGCCCCCCAGGAAGTTGGGATCTAAATGGAATAGGCATCTAATCAAAAGTTGTTGAATTGAATTGATCAAAACAGACTGTACACTGGCATAGGGCCAGTTATTTCTATTCTTTAAGCCTCAGTTTCCTCCTTTGTAAATGAGAGGTTGGAATCTATGGCCTCTAAACTTACAGCTCTAATTCTATAGTTCTGAACCCCTTGCCTAAGGGCAAAGTGTGCTGCAGCTCCAGCACAGGCAGGGCTACTAATTCAGATCAATTTCCAAGGCTAAAAGGAGAGAAAAAACCAGGAAAATGTGAGGGATGGGAAGCAGAAGCAGGGCCCAGAGACACTGACACAGGCAAACAGAGCTCCACCAGAGAAGAAGCCTGTGCTTCAACAACACAATCTTGGCCCTATGAAAAATTTACCTGCTCCACAGAGTCCTCTTAGACTTCTCTCATGGAGGCTTTCTCCATGTGCTCCAAAATCTCCCCTCTATCCCCAGAAGCATAATCTTCACCCAAAAGCTATCCTTTGCTATGTACTTGGAGTATGTCTGTATGACTATGTTATCTGAAGAAAGGCTTCGGCTCAATAGAAGGAAGGCTGGGAGGAGCTGTCCAACACTGTGTGGGCTGATCCACTCTGGGTTCAGTTTTAAGACTTGCATAGTGCTCTCTTTATAGAAACTCAGTGAGTTGGAGAGTGCAGATACTATTATTCACATTTGTCTAAATTTCCTAAACAACCAGTGAGGGTATACCTATATATGTGAGGATAGACATCAGATGTTAGCCTCATGGGCATGGTGATGGAAGGTGTGGGGCAAGGTGCTAACATTTGTGCCATGGGAGTAATTGGCTTGATTGAAGCTGTTCTGAGAATTTGATGGGGGAGTCTGGAAAAAGTGAGGAGGGTGAATGAGATGATGAAGGACAGGGTCAGTATGGTGCTGGTGAGCCCTACTTGTGCATTGAGCAGGTCTGGTTTTTCTAGTATCTTCTCTCCCACCTAATAAAATGCCTAATAACAGTTGTTGAATAGAATGAATGAGCTGTTAAGATCATATGTGGTCTTGTACCATTTATTTGAATACAGCATTTTCTGAGCTTTCTTAAATTACTTTGAGAAGATAATGCCCAGGGTGTGTGTGTGTGTGTGTGTGTGTGTGTGTGTGTGTGTGTGTGTGTGTGTGTATGTATGTGTATATGTGCCAAAGAATAACCAGAGCATGGGAAATGCCTATGAGTGATAATTTGATGATCTTTTATAGATAAGACTCAGATCAGTGAACTGATTTTCCCAGGGGCATACAGCTAGTTAAGTAGCACAGCAAAGACTCAGGTCTCATGATCCAAGTCCAGCATTCTTCCTATTATACAATGTTGCTTGAGGGAGTGAGCGCCTTGTCCCTGGAAAGTATTCAAGCACAGTCTGGATGGCTACCTATTGAGAATGTTGGTGAAGGATTCCTGCTTTGGATGAGATCTGAGTCTAAATTACCTCTGAAATTCCCTTTAAGTTCTCTGATTTCTTGATTCTATATCCCAAGGGAGACTCCCAAGGACAGAGACCCCATTTTCTTGCCTTTATCTGACCCTACAGTGCGATGCTCAGAACTGTACACAGGAGGGTGACCCATCAAAAGAGGGATGAAGCTTGGTACATGCTTAGTAGAGTTTGATCTGTGGGCTTACTTTCAGGTGGTTGGTCGACTTGTCTGACGAACAGATTTCAGCAACAAACATATGGAAAGAAGTCAGATGTGACAGCTGTCTCTTGAAATGATTTCAGGACATCAAATAATACCAGTGAAGAGACCTCTCACTGCATTCCAGCAAAGGTTCAGACATGTTAGAGCTAAGAAGGAGCTTAGAATTTTAATATTGCAGCTATCCCATGCTCTAAAGCAAAGGTTCTTTTTTTATGTCATACATCCATTTGGTAGTTTCCTGAAGCCTATGGACCTCTGCTCAAAATATTGTTTTAAAATGCATAACATAAAACACAGCATCACAAAGGAGACTAAGTGAAATGAAATATAGTTATCAAAATATTTTTGAAAAGCCAAATTCATGAACCCCACATTAAGAACTTCTGCTCTAGAGAAAATCTCTCACTCTCACTTCTCAAAGTTGAGTTCTTTTGAGTGATCTAATTCTGGAAGACCATTTTATGCACTTGGCTCACTTAGAATGCACACCAATCCTCCTATCCTCAGTCTTCTTTGAATATTGAGGTTCTACTCAGCATCTTAGCACATAGAATTCTGGAGTTAAGTGGCACCTTAAAACTCTCCTCACCTGTGCCTCTTGGAACCCTCGGTTCCTTTCAAGGCTCTGCTCAAGTGACACCTCCTTCATGAAGACTTCCCCAAACCTTCTAATCACTGCCCTTTGAGATGGTGCCTCCCTAACTCACTTATGCTGGAAGTGCAGTGGCTACTCATGGGCCAAGTCCCACTGCTGATTGACGCAGAAGCTGTGATCTGCTCTGATTCTGACCTGGGTTAGGTCATCCCTCCTTAGGCAGACTAATGACTGCCCTTCACCCCATCCCTTGGGGTTTGCCAGATTGGTAATGGACTTTGTATAAACACCTCATCAGTTTTAGCTCTTCTTATTGTCAGAATTGAACTCGAGAGCCATCAAACTCAGTCTCCCATTTAGAAAGGATTATAGGCATGTACCACCTCACCCAGATACTTTGTGTGCGTGTGTGTATGTGTGTGTGTGTGCATGTGTGTGCACACACACACAATTTACTTATTTGTGTACACATTGGAGTTCCCCCTCCATTACTGCCTCTTCTCCTCAGTAGATAAGACTTCCTCAAGACAAGGACCATGTCATTTCTGTCTTTGTAACCACAATACCTTGCATATAGTAAGTGTTTAAAAAGTGCATCTTGGATTGATGAAATAAACATGGAATGTCAGAGAGGATCAGAGATTTCAGAACACAGAATGTCAAGGCAGGGAGAGACCTTACAGACCTGGTCCAGTTGTTTCCAACTTTTTCAAGTTTGAGTATTTTTTTAATGTGAAAAAATGTTCATAGATACCCTTTTGGATAGTTGTACAATTAGGATTTGTTGATGGAGTAGAGTTTTCTCAGTGGAATTTTCTCAAAGTTAAAAAATGCTTCTAAAAGAACATACATTTTATTTATCACAATCACATTTTTACATACATACACACATTTATTTGAAGAACAATAATGCATCTATATGAGGCATACTTATTTGGCCTCAAGCAGGTATGTTTGCTTATTTATTATTCTGAATCATTTAGTGAGATGAAAATGGTTGATACATGGGGTGGGGGAACCACTGAACTTATCGAGACTTGCTGTTCTGTAGATGGAGAAACTGAGACCCAGAGAAGAGAAAAAATTAAATGCCTTGAAAGTTTCACAGCTCTTTAAATCCAACTCTAATTAAGTTTCATTCTTATTGCACATTAGTGCCTTGGATGCTAAGTTTGCTGTGTAGAGCACAGAATTCTTCCATCACTGACCCAAACATACATGCTGGCCTTTGATCTGTTAGCAGGCTTGTCAGAAGATGAACACTGGAAAGTCACGTGGATGCCAAAAGTTCAAAAGCACAGAAATTGGAAGCTCATTAGGCAAGACATTTAGTCCTCAGAATAGTCTTATTCAGTACCTTTCATCCTCCAAACCCTATCTAGTCATTAGCTAATGAAATGAGCTCATTAGGGAAAGGGCAGAATGGTGGTGGCTGAAGTCAGCAGGAGAGCTTTGGGATTCACCAGCTCAGAGGCCCCTAGGTGGTCCCTGATTTGCAGTGGAAGGAACTCCCTGTGGGGTAAGAGGAAGGCAGGTCACTTAGCTGTGAAGTTTCCTTTCTGATTGGCAAAGAAGAGAGTGGCTTAAAGCTTAGGAGATGGGGAAAGTTTCTTCAGCCTCTAGAGGAGGCAATGAGTCGTAGTGAAAAGAAAACTGGACCTGCTTAGCTTAGGCTGAAGTGAGTCAGTTCCAATTTTCTTTGCTGACTTTCCAAATGACCTTTAACAAGTCTTTCTGTGCCTCTGTTTTTTCTCCCTTTGTTAAATTGAGATTTGGTCTTGGGAAATGGAATAGAATTAGATAACCCTTCTGCTTGACTCCAGAGGGCAAAACTAGGCACAATTCTCACTGTTCTTAGCCTCTAGTTCACTGAAAAGCAACATGGGATACTGGCCTTGGAGTGAAGAGAGAATTGAATTTGAATCCTGCCTTTCACTCTTTACTAGCCATGTGGCCTTGAGAATGGGAAGTTACTTATGCTTTCTTGACCTTGGTTTTCAAATGGGTAAAATGGGGCTAGTAATATCTACAATACCCAATTTCATGTGGTTTTTGTGTATGTAAAGCATTTTCTACAATTCAAATCAATATACAAATATCAGCTTTAATTGAATTATTAAATGCTGAACTTTTTAGTAATTAGAGCTGTCCAGCAATTGAATGGCTCACCTTGTGCTCAGCAAGCATGTAAATGATTGCTTGCTTAATTGGACTGTCTGTTACCATGTGGGAGGGACATTGTAGATGAGATAGTTGCTCAGGGGTGTGGTCAAATTTCCTTCCAGTTTGGAGTCTCTCTGAGGTAGGAGGTGCTGGAGAGGGGGTTTCAGAGGGTATTTACCTCTTGGAGAAAGTAGGACAGGAAGGACCCAATAAAACTGAGAAACTTTCCCCCTTTCCTCTAGTCTCTGGAGTAGATGCCTGCTGACAGCTTGGGCTGGGGAGGGAGGGCAGAATATATTGGAGAAAATGATTTGAAGGAGCTATCTGAAGAAAGAAGGTTCACAGTAGGTGGTTAATAAATGGTTGTTGATATATTAATTGATTTGTCTTGGACTATGACAGCAAGAAGATGGGGGCAAATATACCATTTGAGGGACTAAATTCAGACTTGAAAGACCTAAGAGGATTGACTTGGCACAACTGACCTCTTCTGGGCAGGTGGTCACTGGAAGAGGATTTTGGGTGGGCAGATCAGCCATGAGATGGGGGTGGGATAATGCTTTAGTAATGCAAATGATTCCTTCAGGAAGGTGGACAAGCCATCTGACAGCTGTCTAAAGATGATAGGATTTAGTATTGGAGGGGACCTTAGAAATGATCTAGGTTAACTCCCAGATTTTACATACGGGGAAACTGAGGCCCAGAGCAGTTAAATTACTAAGCAGCAGAGTGAATATTAAAACCCATTCCTTCTGACTTTGAGGATCAGAGAAGAAATAACTCACCCAAGGTTGTATAATAAGTCAATAGTGGGAGGGAGACTAGAAACAGGTTTAAAACATTCAGTAAATCACAGAATCCTAGAACAGCCTTGAAGGCTATCTAGTACCATCTAGTAAATCTTTAGATTTAAAATGTTTAAAAGTGAGGGCTTCTTCATCTTTTGGTGTCATGGGTCCCTTTGGAAGTTGGGTGAAGTCTTTTGATCTCTTCTCAGAATAATGTTTTAAAATAATTAGAAGATGTGCTAAATTTAAGTTAGAGGTTACTGAAAACAAAGTAGCAACTTTTTTCCATACAAGTTCATGAATTCCCTTAAGTCTAAGCAGCTCCATGGCCTCCCTCTTTAAGAACTCATGGGTTAAAAGATCCCCATCTTATTTCAAACCTTTGGGACCTGACATCATCTCCACTACTCACTTTCCTGAATGATTGCTGAGCTTAGGGACAGAAAGGGAAAAGTATCCAGAGCTATATTTAGATTTCCCATGGCTACTATTCTCTTCCCCCTCACTGCCTTCCCCATTAGTGACAGCCATCTCCATGTTCTGTGGCCAGTTTGCCTTCACCAATGATCACAGTTCATTTATGGGGGGTGGTAGCGCCATTGAAAGCCTGTTGAATTTGGAACGGGAAGGTTTGGGTTCAAATCCTAAATCTGTCACTTATTAGCTAGCAGACCTAAAACAAATCACTTCCCCTGAGTGAGTCCCAAGTTATCTACTCTGTAAGAGGAGATGGTTGAACTAGGATGTTCTCTTACGTTCCATCCTGCTCTAAAATTCTATGCAACTCAGTTTGAGGAGTCTGACTTTGTATTTGGCCTAAAGTATTTCATGTAGGCCACATGGTTACTGCTGCCCCAATCCTCCACAACTAGCAGGGTCTAAAAATTGGGAGACATCATCTTTATATCCGAGCGCAATGAACCATGAGAGCCACCTTTAGCTTTAGTTGATGTGTGTGAGGTTGTAGAGTCTCATGGGGAATTGACAAAGCAGCATGTTTCTCTGCTCCATTGATTTATTGAATTTGATTAATGATTCTAATGTTCTCATTATCATGTCATACTTTGCAGGCAACAGTCTTCTCTAAAGCCAAAGAGCACTGAACTCCCTCCCTGGTTTTTTCCTCCCTTTCGCTTACATTTTTTCCCCTCCCTCTCTGCCCTCCTTCTCTCATCCTCTTCTGCCCTTTGTCCTTCTCTGTAATCTTTTATCCTTCCTTTCTTCCCTCCTTAATTCTCTTTTCTCTACTATTTTCTCCTTTTCACCTTCATTCTTTTCTCCTTTCCCTTTCTCTTTCCTTATCCTTTCTCTTACTTTCCTTTCATCTTTTTTCTCTACCTTTCTTTCCTCCCTCCCTCCTTTATTTCTATTATCTTTCCTTTTACCTCCTTTTTTTCCTCCTCCCCCCTTTACTCACTCTCTCCTTTCCTTTGCCCTCTGTACCCCTTTCTGCCTCTCTTCTCTCTTTTTCTCCTCTTCTGTCTTCCTTCCCCCTCTCCTTCTTCCTCCCACTCCCTCCCTCCCTTGCTGGAAGATTCAGGACAGGTTCCAGTGCATGTGGCAAACTGAGAATTCAACATTGGAGATGCCAAAAATACATGTTCTGTATCTCTTTCCTGGCTGGGAAAGTACTGTGGCCAATTAAGAATGAACTTTAAAAGAAATGAACATCTTGCATGCCAGGTTTCAGCTGAATGTCACTGAAATGGGCTAGATTACTACCATATGAAAAAAGCATCTTAATTATGAAAATGCTATTAGGAGCAATTCTTATTGCCCTGGTTTCAGGGAAAAAGCCACAATGACCCACATTCTTCAACACTAAGTCCAGATTTTGGAAGAAAAGGGGGGCAAAAGAATGTTTTCCCAGGGGACCCACTGTCTGCTCCCCAGAGTGCATTCTCTTCCCACACAATGTCAAGAGTATTTGAAAGGCAGTGTACAAGAATGTGGAGCCTTCCCCAGATCCATGATGCCTTCCACCCTCATTTCCCCCAGGAAGGTTTGAGGAGATGGCAGGTAAAGCATTGAGACAAGGGGGGTGGGCAGTATTGAAATAAATGGACCGAAGAGGTCAGAATGGGGGAAGCAGCTGTAACCATGCAGCTGAGACATAGAATTCATTAGGTGATTTTCCCTTCTTATGAGAGCAATGAGTCTTTAAAGTTCAGTGGCATTTTTTTCCTGGTGCTGGTGATCTGATCTGGCTGCTTGTCTATGCTATGGCCAGGGAGGTTATATTATCAAATGAACTGTTTTGCATTTCACAGTTGAGACACTGAAAAACAAGGGGGAAGAAGGGCTTCCTCACCTACAGTGTTGAGACACTGCTCTTTCTGTGTGGTCCTTTTGGAACCTTACTGTTTGGGTTTGGGTCCAGGGAATCATGTCACATCTCTGTGTTCCTGGAAGAATAGAGATTCCTTGGGAGGGGGACCCATTAGGTAGTGTCTGTCTGGATGGTAAAGGATGCCTGTGAAGCTAGGGAGAGCTGGTCAGCTTCTTATAGGGAAGTCAACATTGATGGAACCTCTTTGCAAATAAGGCTCCATTAGGTCTTGGATGAAAAGAGAAGCTCTGAGGTTGTCTCTACTGTCATTGTCACTGTCATCTGAGGAAGAGGTGAGGCTTCTCATTCACTAAAGTCTTACACTCACCCTCACTTCCTCCTGCTACTTTACATCAACACAATAAGCTGGGACTGGAGGAGAGGTGATGTGGGACAGTGGGAAAGAAAGCTGGATTTTCAGCCAGATGATGGGGTATCAAAAGCAGACATCCTGGTTTTGCCACTTCCCCAATGAGCAAGTGGCTTAATTTCTTGGAGCCTCAGTTTCCTCATCTGTAAAGTGAGGGGGTTGGACTAGGTAGTCTCTAAAGTTCCTTAGATTTATCATCATATACCCTCCTTTTAAGGCAGATTCCCTTCTAGCCTAATCTTGTAGGAAGATCCTTGGATCTGAAATGCTGTGTGAACTTGAGGTTGTCCTTTCCCCATTCTGGGCCTCAGTTTACTCTCCTGTAAAGTAAAGAGTTTGGCAGAGATGATTCTTTAAGACTTTTTCCCAGCTCTAGACCTATGCTCTGTTCATATGGCTAGGGGTTCTGTTGTGTAAGGGTGGCATCTGTGTTAACAGGGCAAATATCTCTCTCCTCTCTGCATCCTCTGGCAGGACTTCCAACTGAGTAGAATTGCTTCAAGAGCTTTGCGATTTCCTGAACCCCTCAAGGGAAAGATTATACAAAGCCTGAAAAAGAAAACCCACCCACCCCACCATGGAGGGTATTATGAATTTAAGCCACTATGATTATTCAAACCAGGGTAAAAAAAGAAAAAAAGAGAAAAATGTGACTAAAGCACTCTAAAAATCTACTTGATGTATTTAGTCAAGATTTAGTGACAACCTGTGGTTTCCTTTGATGGCTTCCACCACCTCCCCTCTTTGAAATGTGACAGTAACAACTGGTCAGGACTCATGAAAGCCATTGTGTTGTTTCATAGACATGGCAAAAAAATGAGACTTGGCAACCTTGTCAGGGGATGGCAGAGAATATGGTGGGTGAGTGCAGTAGGCATCAGAAGTCTGCCTCAGAAAGAAGGTGATGGGGGAGCTTGGATGTTTGAATCTTGGGGAGAAGTGAGGATAAAGGGAGGGTGACTTTGCCTTCTCCTTCCCTACTAGGATTTACATGGATCTGACAGGACAATGAGAAACAAGGAGCTCCTCACTTGAATGGTTGAGACACTGCTCTTTCTGGTCTTGTGTGCAGTGACTTATTTGGGAAGTGAACAAATCAGAGATGCTGCCAACATTTCTTCAATCCAAGTGACTGAATAGCTAAGGAAGGAAGAAGCCCAGGATGGGCAGCTCTGGGCATCCTGCCACTCAGAGGCTGCTGCAGCTCTAAAATCCAGTCCTCATGTCCTGTCTGTGCTTCTTCTGGATTTGTCTCTTCTCTGATTTACAAGGATTTCTGTACGTTACAGCGTTCCTGGTGTGTGAGAAGACTGACAATTCATTCTTATCTAGTGGGACCAGAATACTGGTCACTGGTCTGGGGAATAAGGCCTTGGGTTCTAGCTCTGCCACTTACTGCATAAACCTGGCCAAATCCCATGCCCTCTCTGGGTCTTGCTTTGCTCATATTTAAAATAGAGTTAGTAACACCTACCCCGTTACCTATAAGTAGGGGATTTTAAACCTAGGCTTCATGAACTTTATTTTTAAAAATGCTTGATAACTATATTTAACTGTCATTGGTTTTCTTTGCAATCCCAACACATATTTTTCTGTATTTAAAAGCATTATTCTGTGAAGGGTTCATATAGATACACACATATATGTGATATACATGTGTGTGTACATACATGGATCTATGTCTATATCTATCTGTAATATGCTTCACTAGAGGGAGTCTATGTCTGTGTCTATGTCTGTGTTCTATGTCTATGTCTATGTCTATGTCTAAAAGCAGTCTGTGCCCCTTTACTCTAAAGATTCAGAACCCCTGCTGAAGGTTTTTGAGGATCAAATGAGATAATATGCCATATCTATTCAGACATAGACTATATGCTAACCTTCTTATTCCAATCAGACGTATAAAATCCTAGTGCAGCATCTAATTGATTTTTCATTATGCATCCATTTACCTTTGGCCTTTCAAAGATATCTCATTTTAGGTATGGTCTATAACATCAGAAGGCAACCTACATTTGGAACAATTTCGTATGTAAAGTACTTTGTAATAATAATGAAGGATATTTATATAGCACTATCAAGTTTGTAAAGCAAATAATGAACATCGTCTCATTTAATCTTCCCAACAACCCTGTGATTCAAATACTTCCATGGTTTCCATCTTACAGAAAAGGTAAGATGGTCAGAAAAAATAAGGTAACTAGACCTTGGAACAGTAGATGGGACACTGTACTTGAAGTCAGGCAAATTGCTTGACTGCCCTCAGCTTCAGTTTCCTGATCTGTAAAATGCGGATAAGTAAGAGTACCTCCCCTCACAGGGTTGTTGGAGGATCAAATGAGATAAAGCATTTTGCAAACTTTAAAGCTCTATTTAAATTAACTATAACAAACTTAAAAAACACTATAAATGCTAGGTACTATGAAGTGATTTACCCACAATAAACAAGTATCTGAAGTTGAATCTGAGCCCTGGTTTTCCTGACTCCAAGACTAATATTCTATCTACCACAAATGCTACCTTACCCAGTAGTGCTTCTCCTATAGAGAAATAAGTCATTATTTTATAATTGTAATAATCTTTATTATTCAATACTTTGTATCTGTGATGTCAACAGTACGGGTGCTTCCATTATCCATGCAGATTTAACCCATCCATCCCTGCCCATCCTGTGTAACTTGTCAATGTCTTCCTACAAGCCTGCCAAAGGCAAACTGCCCAGTGTTCTGGGGGCTGGCCTCTAAGTCTTTTGCAATTATGTAAATACCATTTGAACACACGGGCTATCCACCAGTTAGCCTTCACTCTCACTGTGTGACCAATCCATCTTTTTCTTTTCTTCTTGTCATTAATTCCTCCGATAACATCCTTTATCTAACTTCTCATTTTCTATTCTTCCCTTGTAATGTCTTACAGCCTGTTCATGCCCACCATTCACCTCTTCATTATCTTTATTATGATTATCGATGGCCAGGGTCCAGACAGAAGTAATAGAGGCTACAGGTATGTGTGTGTGTGTATGTGTGTGTGTGTGTGTGTGTGTGTGTGAGAGAGAGAGAGAGAGAGAGAGACAGAGACAGAGACAGAGACAGAGAGAGAGCTTTGTTACTGTGTTGAGTCCCCTCATTCATGTAACTTACTGTGGCAGAGGGCTGATTCTCAGACATAGATATGAGGTAGAAACCAGGCAGAATCTATGACCTGAGTCACTTTGGGGAATTTGGAATATCAGACTGGGAGAAGGGAGAAGGCACGATCTAACACCCTTGAAGCCAAAAGACAAGTCCAAAAAAAAAAGGGCTGAACCCAGCAAATGGAAGCACTGGGAACATGTTGTAATGTAATCAGAGACAATGGTAATTAATGGCAGCATTGTCTCTAGATAGCCATTCCATCTAGGTAATCTGTAGTATATTTTATTTCTGTCCCAGTTCATCTTCATCCAGATGTAGTCCATCATGCTTTCCCCTTGAGGCACTGGATTTCCTTCCATGAATATGCCTTCTTAATAACCAATACTACCTTCACCCTTCACCTTTTTAACCATCCCATTTCTTTGAGTAAAGTATTCTAATTTACCATCATATTTTAGTCATGAATCTAATCCTACTAAGTCTCAGAGTTACCTGGATAATGTCAAATTGGCCTCCATCTTCTTGCTTAGTGTGTGTCATATGCATTTGTATGTAGACATCTGAGGCTGTTGGTCTTGCCTTTTCCTCCTTTTTTGGATTTTTGTCTCCTCTGAACTTTTGGTTACCAGAAACCAGCTGTTCACTTTCCAAATCTCTTCTTCTCTCTTGCCTCTCTTGCCTTAAATATGCAGCAGGAATAAAAACACCACCTGTCCCTTGCGTGCTTTAGTTCCTTGTCCATGATTTTATAATCTTTGGCACTGATTTCTAGGCTCTTTTGGGCAATATCCCTTGTGCCTACACGAATCACCAGAAATGGATAGTCATCATCTGTCTGGGAAAATCTTGGGATTTTTTCTGGTGTTTTAGATGCCTGTGCTTTCAACCATTTGTCATCTATGGGATCGAGTATGAGAATTGTAAGTAGACTGAATGAGGTCACAGTAATCCCAGCTATGGAGATCACATGACTTCATTTTTAGTCTCCAGAAGAAAGTAGAGAACTTGCTTTTTACTTATGGATGACATGAAAGAAAGAGAGGCTTGTGCAACCTGGGCCAGACATCTTTTTTTTTTAGGGAGGGTGGTGACCTGCAATTCTCAATTATTACTGTGGATGAAAAAAGAAGAAAAATATTGTTTGAAACTGGAGCATTTGTTAGTTGTGAGGAAAGATTTCCTGGCAGCAAGAACAATTCAAAACCAGAATAGGTGACCCAGGAAGATGAAGTCATCTCCAGACAAGAGACTTTTAAATGTAAGATCTGGGACAGCTTTAGTGTAGCCTTTTGTAAAGGCAGAGAATATTTATTTCTCTATCTATCTATCTACCTATCTATCTACTTACTTACTCATTCATTCATTTATTTTTACTTTTTTGGAGGGGGGAGGGCAGGGCAGTTGGGGTTAAGTGACTTGCCCAAGGTCACATGGCTAGTAAGTGTTAAGTATCTGAGGCCGGATTTGAACTCAGGTTCTCCTTACTCCAAGGCTGGTGCTCTATTCACTGTGCCACCTAGCCACCCCAAAGGCAGAGAATATACTAGGGTCATAGAATGCTTGAGTGGCAGAGACCCTCAGAAACCTACTCCTACTCCCTTATTTTACATAAAGGGAGCTGAGTCCAAGGAAATTCACCTGCCCTAAATTACATATTAAGTTAGTGTCCCAAGGAAAGAAAGCTCCTTACTGTATAAAGGCACTACTAAGACTGGGGGTGATGGTGGAGGATTCCATTTTGTTTCAGGATCAGGCCTCAGTGAAAAGGTGATGTTGGCAAGGTTTGCCTCTTTCAACTTGGCATCACAGAACTAGAATTGGAAGGGACCTCACAGGCTATCTAATCCAATGCCCTCTTTTACATATGCAGAAACTTTGGTTAAGAGAGCCTAAGTTAGAGTCATACTGGTAGTAAGCATTAGAAGAGGATTATTCACCCAGGTCCTTTGATTTCAATGTATGTACTTATTATGCCCCTAGTAACATTGTCATTCCCTCAGCTCTCATTGTCACCATTTAATCTTCCCAAACCCTCAGTCAAGATTTTGTCAGGAAAGGGTCAATTATACCTTAATGTAAACTTAAATAATGGCTTCTTAGATATTTGTGGTTGGAAGAAACATCTACTTAAGGAAGCCAAATCTCTCACCTAATTAAGACACTCCCCTCTATGAAATCCATATAGGGCAGTAGTTTTCAACCTGTGGGTCATGACCCCTTTGGGAGTCGAATGGCCCTTTCACAGGGGTCGCCTAAGACCATCGGAAAACACATATTTCCGATGGTCTTAGAAACTGAGACACTGCTCCTCTAGCAGTCTCCAGGAGGGTCCAAACACATGCAGATATGCCCACATTTGAGTATTAAAGAGTTGTGGCATTAGGAAGGTTGAGAACCACTGTTATAGGGAATCATCTAGCCTCCATTTGAAGATCTCTATGGTCAGGGGGCTCATTACCTTCCAGGCAGCTCTTCTTAGGTGGCACTAATCATTGAGATGGTCTTCCTAATACTGAACTGCCTCCCCATTGCTCTTGTTTCTTGTCTCTGGGGTCAAGCAGAATAAGACTAAATAAGACTTTTCCCCAGGACAGCCCTTCAGATACTTGAAAACAGCAACCCCATTCCCCCAATGTCTTCTTTTCCCCCAGGCTAACTGCCCCCATTGCATGGCCTAGCCTCTCAAGTTCTCTCACTATCCTAGTCACCCTCCTCTCATTGGGCTCCAGTTCACCAATGTCCTTCCTAAAATGTGATGGCCAGAATTGAAGATGATACTACATAGGGAGCTTCACCAAGGCTACTATATCTTTTCCCTGGAGTCTTACATTCTAAGCCTTATCTTTTACTGTTGGGCAAAAGGCTATATATCTTGTTATGGAATTTCAGGCCTAAGTAAGCAAGGGAAGAGAAAACTTCAGTGGCCTCCCTGAACCCCCTGAAAGTACATCTTATGTTTCTCAGATCAGGCTGAGTCTATATGCCATAATCCACCCACCAATAACTTCCCTCCCCACCTCCACCCTGTTACCTGAACTCATTTATTCATTTTAGAAATCACTCTTTTTATTTGAATATAATCATTATTTTTTCTCGCCTCCTAGATTGTGAGCTTCTCTAGTTCAGGAAACGTGCCTAATCATTGCTATGTCCTGTCCCCCCCACCCCCTTCCCATTCCTGGGTGCCTAGCATGGTGCCCTGTTTCCCATAGGCTTTTATTCATTATTTCTGGACTGACTGGCTGTCTAACTGGGCCTGAAGAAGCAATTTTTCCACCTCTGAAATTTCAGCATCCAGCTGTGACCAGCTGTGACTACCCAATCTCCTCTCCCCACTTCCCCAGAGAATATGTGCCCCATTCTCAATGCATGTCCTTGCATCCCAAAGCAATGAACTTGGATTCTGAGCAGCCTCTTTCTCTCACCCTTAACTGTAGAGAAAACCAAAAACGTGAATGGTGAGGCACAACCCAATCACTGCATTTCTCTTGAAAGTTCCCCTTATATTTATCTGCTCTGGCTTCTGTTAATGAAAATCTTCCAGGTGTGAGCATACTCCAAGATTGCAATTTGTAGTGAAGGTGGTGATATATCAAACAGATGTTTCCAATTGTGCCTTTATCGAGCTTCTACCCTCTGCCAGGCACCTCATGCCATGCCCCTCCTATCCTTGTTCCCTCCCATTCCTCCCTGGATGTTGGCCATAAATCAAGGATTTCTTCCTCATATTGTAATCACCAAAATAAGGAGGTGATTTATAAGGAATTCTGAAATACTAAATAGCATGCTGAGCACTTCTATTTAATGCCAGCAATAAGTCAGAGGCCTCCATGCTTATCGTGATAGGGGTGGGGAGGGGGAGAGAAATGCCTCAGACTTGTTTCCAAATGACAAATGCTCTTTGGTAAGTTGTAGCAAATCAATTATCCACGTGTTGTGAACTTAACAATTCCTTTTCAGGATGTACGTTTATGGAGACATTAACCCAATATCCCTGGGAAGCAGAGAAACAGAACTCTTAAGTTATTTTTCTCACAAAAGAAAAATAAGGAGATGGAATTGGTAAAAAAAAAAAAAACTTCTCACAAGAAAAAGTCATCAGCAAATTCTATAAGTCAGAGAGCACAGACATCGGGTGCCTGGAGACAGAACAAGTGGCATTTCTCACCTTCCTAAATAAGGAACAAAGGCTATAAGATGAGAGGCAGTCGCTTTGCCAGACTGTCTTCAGGGAAGGGTAGGATTAAGTTTCTGAGGGCCCTTCCAGTCCTGAGATGCCATGATTCTATAGTAAGAATGCTTTGGAGAATATTCAGTCTAGTTTGGGAGTAAAAAATTATTGAGTGCCACACTTATAGATTCACTAGAATCTCAGAGTTGGAAGGGACCTCAGAGGCTATCTACTGCAATGCCTACCCAAACAGAAATACTCTGCACAACATGCACCTACAAGTGGTTATCCACTTCTTGCTTGAATACCTCCAGTGATGGGAAACTCGTTACCTATTGAGACACCATATTTTACTTTTGGACCACTCTAAAGCATCAGGAAGCATTTCTACAGATGAGATCCACTTCTCTGAAATTTCTACTTTGAATTCTGTCCCTGGACCAAAGTGAACCAGTCCAGATCTTCCATGGAGCAATCCTTGAGATACTTGACAATAGGGATAAAAATTCTATGATATATTATTGGAGGGATGATGTATAGGCATTCAGAAGGTGAAACAGTGATTACTAAAAAGGCAGGATGGGGTTGATCAAAAACAGGTTATGACAGAATGACCTTGTTTCCTTTTGCAATAGAATTATTAGATGGATAGATAAGAGGAATGATTTAAACTTAGTATACATGAATTTTAACAGTACATCTGACAAAACCTCTCTTCTGAATCTTTATGGACAATGACAGATGTAAACTAGATGTGGTACAGTTAAAGGAAATTTAGAACTGGTCAAAACATCAGACTCAAAGAAGAATAGTGAATAATAGATGAATAGATTCACCTGAAAGGAGGTTTCTAGCAGAGTGGCTCAAGAACCTACCCTTGGCCCTGTGTGGCACATTATCTTTATCAACAATGTGGAAAAAGGCACTGAAGACAAGCTTATCAAATTTGGAGACAACACAAACCTGGAAGGGATAGCTAACAAAGATAACAGAATCAGACTCTAAAAAAAGATCTTGACAGAAAGGAATGAAGGACTGAATATCATGAGATGAAATTTAGCAGGGAAAAAATGTGAAGTCTTACATTTGGATTTTAAAAAACCACCACCACCATCATCATCATCACCACCACCACCACCATCATTTTAAAGTATGGGATGTGAGGAGCATGACTCAATAATAGTTTGTTCAAAGAAGATCTTGGGGTTTTAGTGGTCCACAAGCTTTCCATGAGTGAACTGTTTGACCTCCAAAGTTGATAGTATTTTAGGTTGTACTTACAGGCATAGTGTCTAGGGTAAAGGAAGTGATAGTCTCAATATCTTCCCTGATCAGGTCCTACTTGAAGTAGTATTTTCAATTTTGGTTGCCACGTTTTAGAAAGGATACTGACATCTTCTGGCACATCTGGAGAGGAGTGATTGGAAACTATGACATGAGAGGTTCAGTTAAAGGAGCTAGAGATGTTTAGATTATGAAAGAGGGGGACTGGGAGTTGGTGGCAGGGATAGAATGATTCCTAAAGAGTCAGGAGCAATGGGGGGGCAGAGTTTTCTCAGAGGCAGTTTTCATTGTGGCATAAGGAATAGAGAGTTCTTCAGAGTGAAATGGACAGTCTCATGAGTTCCCCATTCAAAGAGAGGATGTCAGGTTGTAGAGAAGATTCAAATTCTGGTCCATATTGAACTAAGTGAGCTCTAAAGTGAGCCCCTCCAGCTCAAAGATTCCATTTTTCTGTAGTCATCTTGCTTAACTTTTCCTTGCTCCTACCAAAAGCTTGATTTCTCTAGTTCTTTCAACCAATCCTCATATGACACGATGTCCACACTTCCCTGGATTGATGAGCCTCTTCTGGACAAGATTGTGGTTTTCAGGTATTTGAAAGGTGTTACATAGACGAGGGATTAGACTTATCCTCTTTGGACCCAGTGGGTAGAAGGAACAGCAATGTGTGCATGCACACATGTGTGCATATGTGTATATGTGCATGTGCATATGAACATACATGTATGTGGGTGTGCGTACGTGTGTGTGTAATTACAAGGAGAAAGTGGTCAGTCGACTGGCATTTATTTTTAGCTCAATCAACAAGCATTTATTATGCACTAGGAAGGCATTGTGCTAGTCTCTGGGTATACAGTGTAAAGAATGAAATGATCCTTGCTCTCAAGGAGCTTATATTCTTTCACAGAGAATATACAAAATAATATAAAAAAGAATAAATGTGAATATATACAAATTAGTTAACTACAAGGTAGTTTGGGAGGGAAGTCATTAGCAGTTGTGGGGTGGGGGGAGGAAAATCACTGATGTAGAAAGTGGTGCTGGAACTGGGTCTTGAAGGGAGAGGAGAATTGTGTGAGATGGAGGTGAGGAGGGAGTGCATTCCAGGCATGATGGACAGCCAGTACAAAGGTACAGAGAAAGGAGATAGTATAGTAGCTGGAGAAAACCAGTTTGGTTGGAACATGGAGCACTTAATAAAAGGAAGGACTAGTTAACAATTAGAGCTGTTCAACAATGCAATGTACTGCTTCCACATCACTAGAGGCCCTCAAGCAGGGGATGAATTCATCAGGGATTCTTGCACTGTGTGGAAATTTAGACTAGATGACCTCTGAGGTCTCTTTCTGCTTTGAGATTCTCTGAATGCCAATCTACTTAAGAGGAAAAGCTTTCGGCACTGGCATTTGCATTCCAATAATGATGCTCGTAATTATAAATGATTTTTATCTCTTTGTTAGAATCCTTTCAAGGTTTTCTAGCACACAGTGTTCCCACTCCCGCCCCCTGTCAGCACTGTGACTGTACGAGTTGAATATAATGATGGGCCTTGTCTTTACAAATGTCTGGTTACTCTGACTTGTCTGTCATTGGACTCTTTGGCCTATCTATTCCCAAGGGAGGTTGAATTAATGAGGTCCAAATGTCTTTAAACTCAGAGATCAAGAAGTGAAGTTCAGACCACTCAATCTGGAAAAGGAGAGTGAATGAAGTAGGAACTAGGGGGACAGAGGAGTGAAGAGGAAGAAATTAAGAAAGTGGAGGATTCCTAGGGAAAAATGAGAGGGAGAGATAAAAATAAAATGATCAGAGAGCTCTCCAGCCAGAGGATGTCAGAGCTGGAAATAATCTTAGAACAAGGAATGTTAGAGCTGGAAGGGACCTCAATTCTTCACTCTCTTCACCTTGTAGTTCACTGTTTGTTTGCCAAATTTTGGGGATTCTTCTTCTACATTGCTCACGTCCATCCTCTTCTCTCCACTCACATGGTCACCACTGTAGACCAAGGTCTCCTCACCTCTTGTCTAAACTTTTGCAATCTCTGATTGGTTTCATGTCTCATCCTCTACAAAGCTGACAACATGATACAGCTAGGCAGTTAGAAGGTGTATTGTGGGACCTGAGGTTGAAAAGAACTGAGTTCAAATCCAGTTTCAAACTTAATGACTGTGTAACCCTGGGCAAGTCATAGCTTGCCTCATCTATAAACTGGTGATCACAATAACATCTACCTCCTAGGGTTATTGTGAGGATCAAATGTGATAATGATTGTAAAGCACTTAGTACTTGGCACATAGTAAGTGGCACATAGTGAGTGCTATATAAATGTTAGCTATCATCATCATCATCATCATCACCACCACCACCACCACCACCACCATCATCATCACCACCACCACCACCATCATCATCATCACCACCACCACCATCATCATCATCATCATCACCACCACCACCACCACCATCATCATCATCATCATCATCACGACCACCACTGCCACCACCACCACTACCATCATCATCTTCATCATCATCATCATCATCACCATCATCATCATCATTTCTCTAAAGCACACAGTCACTTCTCTTCTTAGAAACCTCTAATGACTCCCTACTGCCTGTAGGGCAAAATACATACTCCTCTTTTTGACTTTTAAAGCCTGCTGCCATCTGGCTCTAAGAAGGTTTTCACATTTATCATACATTAATCTCCTCACTCCAGGTTCCAGCCAAACTTCTCTTTCTGCTCTTCCTCATACATGACATTCCAATTCTTTTCTCTAATCTCTTGCACAGCTTCTCTCCCACACCTGAGAACAACTCCCCTCCCCTACTCCCCTCCATCAACTAGAATTCTTATCATCCTTCAAAGCTCAGCTCAATTGCTCTTCCTACAATGAGGCATTTCCTGATCCCCAAACCACTAGAGCTCTGCACCCGGCTCCTAAAATTACTTTTTATTTGCTTATCTCTGATAGAATGAAGTTCCCTGAGGGCACAGACAGTTTAGTTATTGCCTTTCTATTTTCAACACCTCTCACATTGCCTGGAACTAGCGAATTCTTAAATAAATGCCTGTCGATTGACTGATCAACCTTAGAGATGCGGTATCCCAATCTCCTTATTACATAAATGGGAAAGTGGAAATCTGGAAAAGTAAGGCACCGAGTCTTGAGTATCTTGCTCAAGAGGGCATAAAATTTAGACTACAACTCAGATCTCACTTCTCTCTGCACAGTGCTCTTTCCTCTGGACTAGGGTATTGAAGGGAAGGAGCTAATAAGGAGGGAAGGGAGAGAGATGTTGGCTTTTCCTGTGACCCAATGAGGTATGATGTGAAGGGCATTGGTCCTGGAACTAGGACAGATCTCTGGAGTTTTCCCACTAGAAAACCTTCTCAAAGTTGATGCTGATCTGTTAATTCCAATTCTTTGGGTACAGTCCTAGCCTATAGTCCACATCCCTCTATCTTGACCATGAAGACAATAGACTTTGCTGGAACCCTGGCAAACCACATGAGAGAAGCACCATGGTATTCTGCAAAGAGGGCTGGATTAAAAACCAGGAGAAAGGTGAGTTTGAATACCACCTTTGATGCTTACAAATTGTGAGTTACTAAGGCCTTACTTTTCTCATCCACAAAATGGGTATACAAGGAAGGGCTATGGTAAGGATCAAGTGAGAAAAAACTTAAGGCACCAGATAAATGTCAGCTTTCTAAGCAGATACAGCAAGCTTTCATTGTAAAGCATATTGGTAGAATTTTGTAGCTGATTCTCAACAGGCTGTCTTCTCAATCACACAACTGACAATTGACTGAGTTGTACAGAGAGTATGTTTTCAATGTGTCTATTTCTGTTGATTTTTTTAAAAAAGCATTTAACTCAAGGAAAATATTGTTCAATCTTGAATGCCCTTGTCAGATGGGGTTCCCTCTATTCATATATGAAGGTCATCCCACATGCCATGATGTATAACAATGGGCAATGGCATTAACTCTGTTCAGTGATCTGTTGAATATTGGCATTAAGGAACATAAAATAGGGAGACACACACTTACTGCTGGCTTTTGCCAGAGTCCTGTAGAATGATGACTCATATGGAATCCAAACAAGAGAAGAATGATCAGAGATTTAAAGCTGGAAAGGACTGTGTGTATCATCTAGTACAATGTCCTTTATAAAATAAGGAGGAAATTAATGATCTGAGAAGTTTGGCAATCTGTTCAAGGTCACACAGTTAATTTAGATGCACATCCGAACCCAAGACCTCTGGCTTCAGATCTCATACTCCTTGAATTTATTGTTGAGTCATGTCTGACTCTTCATTACCCCATTGTGGGGTTCTCTTAGCAAAGATACTCACATGGTTTGCTTTTTCTTTTCCAGCTCATTTTACAGATGAAGAAACTGAGACAAACAGGGTTAAGTGACTTGCCCAGGGTCACACAGTTAGTAAGTTTCTGAGGCCGCATTTGAACTTAGATCTTTCTGACTCCGGGCCTGATACACTATCTGGCTGCCCACTCACACTACATATATCATACTAAATTTAATTGATGCTAAGCCTCCATAGGTCCTCCCATTCGCATGTGACATTGTAGAAGTCAAATCAAGTCCTAGTATACTACAAAATGTTCTCAGTGAAATCTTTATCAATGTGAATGATATTTCTAGTAGTCCACAGTGGACAAATTGGATAAAAAATGCATATTATCTAGAAATTATATCCAGCTGGCCCATTGGTTGAATAGTAGGAGGAGATTGAGTCAGATCCTATTTAATGATTCCAAATGGCCCCCAAGGCCCAACTCTTTAACACCAATATTCTCTCAAAGTAGCTATGCATAATGTATATTGTATGTACGTGTCAGTGAATATTTTTATTTTATTATGTTCTTTTGATCTCTTTGGAAGGGGGAAGGCAAGGCAATTGGGGTTAAGTGATTTGCCCAAGGTCACACAGCTAGTAAGTGTTAAGTGTCTGAGGCTGAATTTGAACTCAGGTCCTCCTGACTCCAGGGCCTGTGCTCTACTTACTACACCATCTAGCTGCCCAGAGTGAATATTTTGAAAGTAAAGTCAATGTGGTACAAAGGAAGAATCTCTGTATTAAAATCAATGGTGTACTGGCAAAAGTTCAATAACTGGTTCTCTGGAAAAAATGTGCATGGGGTAGAGTTTTCATTTTAATCTACATTATTAAAATGTTTTCCACCACTTTCGTAAGTCTAGAAAGTCAACAAAATAACAAATCAAACCATGATTTGTAGTATTTGTCAAATTTCCAAGGTGTAAATGCTTTTGCTGAAAATTTAATAATCGTTTCTTATAAGGCAGCTTGAGCTGGCTTCAGCATAGCCCTGGATACTGCCCCTGGAACTCCTTGTGTGACCCTGAGCAAGTCACCTGACCCTCCATCAGACCCTGTAACATGAGGGGGTTGGACCAGATGGCCTCTGAGGTTCTTACTAGTTCTAGAACTTTGAGTCTAATAAATGTGTGTGAGCCAATCATCGTAGAAGGGGATAGTCATTGCCTTTAGAGATAAATAGCATCCTGTAGCTATGCTGCAATTTTTGACCAGTGTCCTGGCCATTTCCTTAAAAAATCAGGGCTCTCCATCTCCTCCATGAGGCTTTTTCCTGGTTCTCTCTTGCTGTTGGTTCCTCCTTGTTTCCTCTCCCCCACAAAGTGCTGCCTTGTATTTCCTTTATATGTATTCATGAGTATACATGTTGTTTCCCCTATAGAATATGCTCTCCTTGAGGGTAGGGGTTAGTTCATTCTTTGTCTTTTTATCCCCTTTGCTTGGCACTTAAGTAGGTTCTTAATAAATGCCTGTTGATTGATTTCTGATATCTATATCTATATTCATATCTACATATCAGTGTTCTCTTATTCCTGCATTGTTTCAGAAGAGGAGATGGGATGTGAGCTGTGTGCCAGCTTCCTGTGTTTTAGCCCAGCACATAAAATCACTGTTAGCAAACATCTGCTCTTGGAGCTTGTGAAATGTTACAGGAGGAATTATTTTGGGAGGCTCTGTGTCCCTTGGAGGGTAAGTGCTGGGAGGAGATCATAAGGGGAAGAGGCTATGAATATAGCCCCTGCTGTGAAAGAAGAAAGTCTGGATGGACAGCAGGTACCATGTGTGCACAGTGGTTGGTGCAATGGAAAGGATCTTAGCCTGGGAAGCTGGGGACCAGGGTTCTAGTTCAAGATCTGCCATGACTTTGCTGTGTGCCCATGGGCAAGTCACTTGAGTATCACTTATAAAATGAGTATTGGATTCTCCCTTTCAATGAGACCTTTATGCCTCCAGTCTAGCTCTACATGATACAGTAGATAGAGCACTGGATCTGGAGTCAGGAAGACCTGAGTTCAAATCCTAGCTTCAGAGACTTACTAGCCATGTGACTCTGGGTAAGTCACTTAGTGGAAGCCTGTCTCAGTTTACTTATCTATGACATTGGGATAATAATTAGTACCCTTCTCCCCGGTCGTGAGGATAAAATGAGATATTTGTGAAATGTTTTGCAAACTGTAAAACACTATAGAAATGTAATTGTTATTTTTTATTGAGCCCCTGGAAGTAGGACCCTCACTGCTGACATGCACCTCTGCATCCTGGTCCATTTGCCTGAAGCAACTTTACTAGCTGGTTGTTAAGGCTGAATCTACTACTCGATGGTGAAGCTTGGATTGCTTGTCATTGGTTGGGGACTCATTTTCCTCCCTGCTTAGCCTTCCCATGGGTCTCAGAGCCATATGGCAGGTGCTAGCTAGGATGGATGGAGTTTGGTCTGGAAATTGCTCGTCCCCACTGAAACGGAATTGGGGTGAGCTGTGGCTAGGTCCCCTTCATAGGTGTCAGGGCTAGTCCTTCAGAATGGGATTAGTTAAGACCTAGTCAAGTGAGCAGGAGGCAGGGGCAGGGAATGGAGTCAGGGACATCTGCCTAGTTCAGGAAGTCAGATGGTAGATTGTGTGCTAGAACTGAGTAAGTGGTAGAGCAGGCAGAGGCATTGCCAACAGGGACCAGAGAGACCAAGAGAATGGCCAGAGGTAATAATCAGAACCTCTCAGAGGAGGTGAGTTGGACTAATAGAGGCTGCCCTCTTGGATTACCTCTTTTAAAGGGATTGTTTAAGGGGAGAGCAACTCGTCCAGGGTTGCAGCTTTCTTGTCCAGGAAACATTGGCAGATAAAGAAGGAAGTAGTGTCCTGTCCTTAGGGCACCCAGGAGCTCCCCCATGCACTGAATTCAGATGGGAGTGATCTCTTTGGAATTGGGATCATTAATCCAGAGCTATAGGGGACCTCATAGGTCACTTAATTCAACCCCTTTCTTTTTATAGCTGAGAAAACTGAGGCCCTGAGAAGTCATGCAAGTTCTCTGTGTTCTGTCCTCTAGGGCCAAGATAAATAAGCTTAATGCTTCTGTCCCATAATAGTCCCTCAAATACACTGATCATGTCTCTGCCCACTTAAAAAAATTCCTGATTTCATCCAGCAGGATCCTCCCTCCGTGCTGAAGATCTCAGATACTATAGTAGGTGGTTGCATGATTTGCTATGATCAAGAATATTCCCCCCTCCCTGCTTGTGGCCAGACCTTTGTGATGGGCTTTTATGAACTTAACCGTGCTGACAGATGCACTATCCAAGACCAGATTGGAATCCTGGGTCCTTTCAGACTTTGCCAGACCCTGTGTCCTGCTGGCATTGCTTTGAGAGCCCAGAGTCACTTCCATTCTACCAGGAAGCATCAGAGAGAATGTTAAGTCAGGAGAAAAAATATCAAGGCAATAAGGGAGAGTTAGAAGAGAAGCTTATTGTCTCTGAACTTCAAATGTTGATCGCGCTCTCGGGGGAAGGGAGGAGCAGACCCTGGGTCCTGCGCAAGCTTTGTCTAGAACAGAGGAGTATCCGCTTATGTAGAGGAGCCCTTAGCAGACCCAACAGCCACAAGGACAGCCTCTTGCTGATGAGGCAGCGGTAACTGTCCCTCATCTGGGAGTGCCACGTGATGGGAGCTCTCCAGCTCATCTTTTTGTCTCGGCTGGTTCTTTTCCAATTAAGATGAAAACAGCTAGTGTATTTATATTCATTTCTTGGACCTACAATTCATGCCCCATTTCTCAGAAGCTGCTTGCATTATCTTTTGCTGTTATCTGCTCATTTATCCTCCTGGAAACATCTATTTGTGTCTGGGATGGGTTGAGAAATGTTTCTTCACTACGCCTCCTCCCCCTCTGGAGAGCAGTGACCTACATATGCTCCTTGGGATGGGGGAGGGAGGGTTAGGAACTGGAAGCAATGGGGCAGAGGCAGAACAAATTTGGGCACAATTTTGACTAGGCAGAGATGGCAGTATGGATAGCTCCCTCAATAGGGGAGCCACATAAATAGGGCCCTGGGTGAGGGGCGTTACATATTCTTCTCTGGGGAAGCATGTTGATGTTCCCTTTCCTGGATGTTGATACCTTGGGGCAAAGCCCATTTGCTCCATCCTAATTACAGCTCTGGTGGGATATCTTCTTACTAATCCTTCTCTCTGTGCACGGGGAAGTATGTGTGGGTGCCTGGGTTGAGGGGAGGCAAAACAAGTATGGGCCATTTTCTTCCCAAATGTGTGTGACCTCAGCACCCAACTTTCTATCCCCACTTCCTTCCAGTTCAGGGTGCTGTAAGTGTTGATTATCTATTGATCTGATCCACACTTGGGTTCCCTTACAGATGGAATACTCTGGGCTCCAAGGAGGCTGATCTTCGTTCTTCCCTCCCAATTGGTTAAGGGTTCCAGCATCTGGACCAGAGGTGGGGAACTTGCAGTCTTGAGACCACATGTGGCCCTCTAGGTCCTCAAGTACAGCCCTTTAACTCAATCCAATCTTCACAGGACAAATCCTTTTAATAAAAGGATATGGTCTGTAAAACTTGGACTCAGTCAAAAGGCTGCACCCAAGGACCTAGAAGCTCACAAGGGGCCTTGAGACTGCAGGGTTCTGCAGTACTTGGAAAGTGGCTTGAATTGCTATTCTGTGCTGGGCCTGGGGGAGCTAGAGAGAAGTCATTGCTTTCTCAGGTTTGTGGGGGAGCAATTAGAACAATCTGTGTCTAGCAGGGCTTGTATTTGATAAGCTAGTTTTAGAGATTCTTTATGGAATTGCCAAGTATTCTCAGATCCACTGACCAACATATTGACAGTTCAGTCAGCACTAAACTTTTAGATCAGTCTGCCCTGCTGATACTAAAATGGCTGCTGCTTGGTTAATGGGGGATTGATGGGGCTGGAACTGGGTGATCTTGGCACCAGAGAAACAGGTCAGTAGTTTCTTTTGATGAAATGCTCACCCTAGATAGTACTTGCACATTGGCAATTGTGTGCGGAAAATCTGAGAAGAGTCTCTGGTTATTAATGATAATAATAGCCCATATGAAGATAGGGCTCTTCACATTTGCAAAGGACATTATTTCATTCAATCTTCACAATAACCCTGTGAAGTCAGTGATATTATTATCCTAGTTTTGCCTATGAAGAAACTAAGGCTCAATGAAGTCAAATCAGCCTCCCAGGGCCACAAAGATCATGCCACACATGGACTGGAAGTTACCGGAGGCAAAGTAAAACCGACACATTTATTGACATAAAAGGATTCTTACAACTTCTGACATTCTTGCAAAACTTTTAATAAGCAATATGTCTCCTTTTATAGCAATCACTTGTTTCACATGATTTGGCATTGAGTTATCAAGATTTTGACACATCTTCCTTTATTCTTCATATTAATCAGAGTTTGGTATCATTTCAAATGTGATATAATAGTTCGTTGTTCAGTCATGTCTGACTCTTTGTGATCCCATTTGGGGTTTTCTTGGCAAAGGTACTGGAGTGATTTGCCATTTCCTTCTCTCACTCATTTTACTGATAAAGAACTGAGGCAAACAGGGTTAAATGACTTGCCCCAGGGTTACACAATTTGTAAGTGTCTGAGACCTAATTTAAACTCAGGAAGATGAGTCTTCCTAACTTCAGACTCAGCACTCTATCCACAGTGCTCCTAGCTGCCCCATAATACAATAATGGCTACCATTATATAGCACTTAAGGTTTTAAAGGACTTTACTTATGATAGTTTATTGGATTTTAGTGTTGTGGTCATTGGATACTTTGTTCTCCTGGTTCTTGTCCTTTCACTTTGTATCTGTTCATATAACTCTTCCCACACTATAGGCTCTTTTCACCATATAACACCCCTTTAGTAGATTCTACCACCATCTCCTAAAATGTAGGTCACAGAGAACCCACCTATATCTTTTGAAAATCATTTTATGGTCTTTTTAAAGGCTTTTAAAAAGTTATGTTTAGTTACAACTTAGATTTGTAACCAGGAGGGTTAAAACTAGAGTGCTCAGGTATTTGACCTGGTCTGATGGTTGCTATGGAAATGACTGAATGAAAATTAATCAGTAAATACCTAGCAGCTAGATGTGCTTGATGAAGGGAAAAAGCATTATTGAGGCTAAGATATGAGAGAAGGAGGGGACGAGGGAAAGGGCCTTATCAGCTTATCAGAGTCTCTCCTTTGACTTGAAAGGGATGGAATTTATATTTTAAATTAAAGTGAACATTTTAAAGTAGATGCCTCCCAAACCCAGAAACCTTTTTGGATCCATGGAGCAGCGGTACAATAGAAAGGGTGTTTCTTCCTCTGGGACTGGGGATTGGGAGAGAGAGGCTCTTTCATCTTGTCCACTTACCTTCACTGGAATCATAGCCCTTTGTTTGGGGCATTCAGGATTGCTGAAGAGGAAAGTCTGTGAGGGCTTTTGAAGAAGAATATTAGAATATTACAAATATTTTAATGGCAAATATTACAAACACAATCACAAATATTAGAATTTGTGAGTTGAAAGAAACATTTACCTTTGGCGAGAGATTAAACGATGATTGGTGCCAGTTAATTACTAGTGAGAAAGGTAACCTAATTGTACCTACTTTCCTACATGCATAGTCAAATATTTGAAGTGAGTAAATGGTGTTTGGCACTCTCAGTGAAGAAATTCCTCTACCAAAACAGATTAGCCACTGTTATGAAGCATAATTTAGAGGTTTGGGTGGTGGTGATAGTGTCACTGAGAGGTTAAGGATCACATAGGATCACACAGACAATGGTGTCAGATGCAATGCTTGAACCTAGGTCTTCCTGTTTCTTAAGGTGTCAAAATCATGGAAGAACTGCATTGTGGCCAGTACAACTCCAGAGCACAGCCAGAACCAGATTAAAATGTATTTGGAAAATGTTTAATAAAATAAATCAAATACAATATAATACCAATAATGTTAATTTGTGATTTACTAAGTCAGTCTACAGCCTGTGTGGATCAGTTTCACAGAGTAAGCATAAGTGAATTATTCCGTTTTACTCAGTTAATCATAACTATGGAAGGCAACAATGTCATGACCAAGATAACACCATCCAATTGATGGCAGTTCATTCTAACTGTGGTACAACGATCTGGGAAAGTAAAAACATCTTCTAATATGCTAGTTTCATAGGTTGAAAGTAAAGAGTGGTGCCAAAGGTTATACAAATCAAGACATATTTGGAAGTCAGGCAAAGGACAGATAGAGACTTCTTGCATCTTGATTCCTAACCTCAGGATACCCTTTGGTTGGATGTTTGTAGAACTACTTTGATTTCCCAGATTTAGTGCTTATCATTTATGGCAAAAATGTTTGTTTTGCTTAGTGGAACAATAGATAGATTGTAAGACCTAGAGTTGGGAAGACTCAAATTCAAATCTGGCCTCATATACTAGCATTGTGACCTTAGGCAAGTCACTTATCTCAGCCTGCCTTATTTTCCTTATTTGTAAAATGGGGGTAACATTAGTATAAAAAACTGGGTGGTGTTGTGGATAAAGCACTAGGTCTGGAATCAGGAAGACCTGAGTTCCAATCCAGCTTCATACACTTACTAGCTGTGTGATCCCAGGTGAGTCACTTAAACTTTGCCTCAGTTTCCTCAAATGTAAATGGGGATAATAACAGAACCCACCTCATAGGATTAGAATGGGATAATATTTATATAGCCCTTAGCATAGTGACCAGAACATTTTTAGCTGTATCTGACTGTGCGACCCCATTTGGGATTTTCATAGCAAAGGTACTGAGTAGTTTGCCATTTCCTTCTCCAGCTCATTTTCTTCTAATTTTTCAATCTTTATGTTTTAGAGTCATTAGCTTCAACTTGACTGATTCTAATTTTTAGTGAATTATTTTCCTTGGTTAGTTTTTGAAGCTCCTTTTCCATATGTTCAGATTTCATTTTTAGGGAGGTATTTTCTCCAGTTAGATTTTGAACCTCCTGTCCCAGTTCATAAATTTTACATTTTAAGGATTTGTTTTCTTCAGTGAGATTTTTTTCCCTCCATTTTGGCCAATGTAATTTTAAAAGAATTGGTCAAGTTATCTTCTATCTCTCTGCTTTGGCTTTTAAAATCTTTCTTGAGCTCTTCCAAGAATGCTTTTTGGGCTTGAGATCAATTCATATTTCCTTCTGTGGTCTCAAGTGTGGCTATAGAGTTGATGGTGTCTTCTGAAAGTGATTCTTCTTGTTAATAATTCATTTGTCATTGGTCTTCCCTTTCCAAGTTGTTTACAGCCCATTGTGATTGTCTATATCCTGGCTTTTAAAGTGGATTTCTGATTCGGGGGTACAGAGGGCTCTGACCCACATTTCTCAAGCTGGGAGCTAGGGGCCTGATTGTTGACCTTATGTACTGTTGCCTCTGGGTGTCTAGACTGAGGCCAAGGCCAGGACCCTCAGTGTTTCCCCTGGGTTACCCTGAGACTCACAGAGTAAGGTGTGGGGGAGGGGTGGTCTGGACACTTCAGGTTTCTGCCTCTGTGCCCCTGGGCTAGAGCTTCGGCAGGCTCAGCAGCTGGAAGCTGGCAGGAGCTTATGTCTGCAGATTTCCTTGATTGTGCTAAGGCACACCTGGGCTTCTAGTGTTAGCACTTGCTGGCTGCACCCCCCTAGACTTCAGGATCTCTTGCTGGTCAGCTGAGATGGGGTTTGTAGAGACACCTCCTGCCATTCACTTCAGGCTCAGCACAGCTTCAGTCACACCCTTCCTCTAGGACTCTCAAACCTGCCACTGCTTCCACTATTTCAGTATTTTTCACTGGGGCAATCATCTCTGGGTTTTTAGTGTCAGGGAGGGGGATTAGAGCAGCTAGGGTTTACTCTACCATCTTGGCTCCTGGAAGTTCAGGTAGGTTATTTTTAAACATCCAGGCTGTGGGCTAATAGTCCCAGGAGAAGCTGCTGTCATTGCAGCGGGCCCTGTACTTTCTCTTACCTAGCTCCAACTGATCCTCCGTCCTGCAATGAGAGGTCTACAAAACTGGGGCTTGCTCTCACTCCACTGTGATCTGGTCTCAGGTCTATGCTGGTGCAGCCCACATGCTCTGTGCTCCACCTGCCCAGTCCTACGTGTGCACTTTCCAGGACTGAGAATCTGCCACATTCCATCTCCCAATGGATTCTGTCACTCTAAAATCTGTTCAGATTTACTTTTTAGAGGTTACTGACAGAATTCATGGAGGAACTCAGATGAGTTCCTGCTTCCATTCTGCCATCTTGGCTTCACCCCCCTTCAGTTAATTTTACATATTAGAAAACTGGGACAAACAGTTTTAAGTTACTTGCCTAGGACCACATGGCTAGTAGGTATCTGAGGCCAGATTTGAACTCATGAAGATGAGTCTTCATGATTCCAAGGCCAGTGCTCTATCCACTGTACCTCCTAGCTGCCTAGCACAAAGTATGCACTTAATAAGTGCTTTTGTTCTTCCTAATTTTCCAAATTAAGTGCTTATTATTTGAGGAGATCAGCCTACTATGGAGAAAGTGATTAAATGTTTTATTCCCATCCAGTTATTTTCTCCAACAAAGTCTCCTTTAAGTTCTCCATTAGTCTCTGATATTAACCCCAGGGCTACTCAGCAGCAAGACCTGACTCTAATTCTGATGTTTTGGATTTCTCTGCTATCTTTCTTCTTCAGAACTGAAATTGCATTCATGTCTGCTCTTATCCCTTTGGAGGCAGGAGAGTTCTAGGGCTAGTAACCACATTTTACAGAAGTAGAGACTTAGACCTAGAGATAGGAGGGGAGTTGTTCCCTAACAGCAGCTCAGCAATTAGATCTTCTAGTTCTTTAAGTACCTTGGACAGCAAGAGACTCTTACCATCTCAGAATTACTGCCAGTGGTATGACTGGCTCCCAAGTGTTCCAGTCTGAAGTCTAGGGCCTCTACAAGACCCTGCTTCCCCTGCCTTTGTGCATGACACTAGGGAAGCCAGCCCTTTCTGGAATTCTAACTGTTCAATTAATCAAAAGCCTTAAAAGTGTAGTAGAAAGAATGTTGGACTTGGGGTCTGGTGAGTTAGGGTCTTGTCTCAGCTATATCATTAATTCTCTATATGATCTTGGGCAAGCTACTTCTTGCTTGGAATCTATTTCAATTTTTCTCCATGGAATTTGGTCTTTGGGAATTCTTAGGATATTCCCGTCCATGGAGTCTTTCCCTCTCCCCCTTTTCCACCCAATTCAACAAATACGGTTAAGTATTTGAGGATCACTAGTCTTTGCCATCTACAGTGTTGCTGTACCCCTTAGACCACTGCCATCTTACCATGTGCCCTGATGCTGTACCCTAAGGACCCTCAGGCATTATCATCTACCTTACAGTTTTAGGAATTTACCTTTAGGTGTAGCTTCCCTCATTAGAATGTAAGCTTCTTGGGAGCAGAGACTGTCTTACTTTTGATTTTTTGTATCTTCCAGCTCAGTACAGTGCTTGGTGCATAATAGGTGCCTAAGATATACTTCTTCATTTATTTGTTCATTCATGTGCAAGGTACTGTATTAGTTTCTCAAGATATAAAATAGCAACAACAACAACAAAACAACAATTCCTGCCTTCAAGGAGTTTATATTCTACTAGCAGAAGGTAAAATAGTAATATGGATAATATAGGGCAGGAAATAAAAGCAGAAAAGTCAAGAATAGATAAAGATGAATATTTGAGGAGGGAGAGCCAAGGGGATTGGAGGCAGGGGCCTAGAAGAATTGTTAGCAACCATACTGAGCATTGCAGGAGGATGGATACCCAAATCCTCAATTAGGAGGAACATATTCCAGGCAGGGAAAGGGGAGGGGAGGGGAGAATTCAGATGTCAAATTCAGGGGACAAGCCAGTGTGGCAAGAATGCAGAATACATAAAAGGAAGCACTGTAAAATGAAGCTGGAGAGGCAGGTTGGGCCAGATTGGGCAAGGTTTTCAGTACCAAGGCTTAGAATTTTATATTTTATCCCAGAGGTAAGAGGAAGTCACTGAAATTTTTTGAGCAGGGGTATGACAAGTTAAGATTTATATCTTACTTCCACAGCCTTTCAAGATGGTACTTGCTATCAGTGAACCTCTTGACTTGACTTTGCAGCAGATCCTGTGGAATTGAAGAGAACCAAGCCCAGAACAGTACCAGTTTGGATATGGACTTTCTTTATAGGTGGCCATCCTCTCTATCCAGAAGCCCTCACCAGCTGACTGGTTACCTCCTCTGTAACCTTGAGATAAATCAGGCCCCATCAGGTCACTATGACTGCCAAAATTCACTCCATTTCTGTATCATTCCCATTCAAGGCATGACTGGAGCCACTGGGGGACTGGTGTGTTGTTCCAGATGAGAAACTTGTAATGACTACACAGTCTTTCAGGAGAGAGAGAATCTTCAAATGTTTATCACCGTGTAAGCTTCACAATAATAACTTCTCTGACTGGTTGTCTTAATGGGCAATGACCAGAATACTAAGAGTGTCTGCTTTGCTTGGGGCCCTTAATTCCATCCTCAGGGAAGGCCTGGTTGACTCACTTTGACAACTTAAATGTGAAAAATCTAGCAGGACATATTTCATATGACAACGCCTCGCTTTCTTTCGCTGCCTCGCTCTGTCAGCAAAAAGGTTATATTTCAATCTTTTTTATGGTATTTATTACCAGCAGAAGGAATAGATGTATTCTGTGTGTTCAACGACTTGTCAAAACAAGCCTGGGAAAAACTCCCTGAGGCTTGGCATTGGTATCTATTTGTGAGCAGAGATGGTGAGCTAGTATAGGCAGCAGGGAGGGAAACAAGAAGAGGCTGGGGAAGACAGGCTGAGGTCAGGGTTCAAGACCTTCACATTGCACTATGCTTGTGGAATTGGCAGGGAAGGACCTAACAGGTAGAGACTGGGTGCTTCTTTCCCTTTTGGCCCAACAGGTGTGTAATCTTGAACCATAGTCAGAGCCTCTTACTGAGCCACTTGTCCACCTATGCTAAATCCTCAGACCAGTCAGTCAGGGAGACCACCACTTTTATGCATTTTTTCTCTGGAAACAGCTGGATGTTGTTGGAAGTGCTGTGGAGGGATAAATATTTTATGACAGATTAGCTAACTGTGGCATAACTAATAACTTCCTGGGGAGGAAACCAAGTCTAGAGGTATCTGTGTTTCTACTCAGAACAGCATGGGACCCTTAAATACACAAGAGCCTAGGATTAGAGCCTTCTGAAAAGTAACCAAAGCTCCCATTGCACTGGTTAACTAGTTGACTGACTGACTAAATTCTTAGATGTCTGATTAGCTGGCTGGCTGACAGACTAAGATCTTAGATGTATGACTGATTGATTAGCTAGCTGACTAAGTTACTGGCTGACCAACTGGCTTGTTTACTAGTTGACTGAATTGCTTATTGGCCAGCTAGAGGGCCAGTTTGTTGGCAGACTGACTGAGTTACTAGCTGGTTGACTGATTGACTGTCTAACTGATGGTTTGTCTGGCTTACACACTGACAGACTAATTGACCGTTTGGCTGGCCAAGTGACTAAGTAACTGAATTGCTACTAAACAGTAACAAAAACCTATTGCTTTGCATTGATGATTATCTAATTCTGATAGGCCAGTTCTGGCTTTTATCTTAGCTCGATCTAGGTCTTCTCACCACCAAATTCCCAAATAGCTCCATGTTACACCATTTTTACTTGAGTTTCTATCTCCACTTCTTCCCCACCAGAGCTTTAGATTTTGCCCTTGGAACCACTCTGGGGTTGGATTGGCGAGCTTTCATTCTTTCTAGAGCCAGACCCTCCCCCACTTTATAACCACCTCCATTCCATTATGTTGGGTGTATCCTACCTCCCCTTCCAGAGACCCTTTATGTGTTGATTTCCCTCATTAGATTGTAAACTCCTTAAGAGCAAGAGTCATCTTGTATTTGTATTCTCAGCCTTAACAAATGCTTTGCACTGTTAAGTACTTTTCTCTCTCTCCCTCCTTCCCTTTCTCCTTCCCTTCCTCCCTCCCTCCCTTCCCTCCTTCCTTCCTTTGTTCCTTCCTTCCTTCCTTCCTTCCTTCCTCCCTTCCTTCCTTCCTTCCTCCCTCATTCCCCTCCTTCCTACATTCCTTCCTTCCTTCCTTCCTTCCTTCCTTCCTTCCTTCCTTCCTTCCTTCCTTTTTGTGGAAATGCTAGGAAGAACTTTATAAAATCTTCCAAATTAAGTCAATATTTACCTCAATACTTGGTGGTTTTAGTGAAAACATGGGTACAGAGAAAGATGACCAAAATGTTGCATCTTAGCATTAAGTAATAAAATATATCATGAACTTAAAGGTTCTTCTAAAGATTCTCACCTCTACATCATTAATCCTCTTTCAAAAAAGTTAGAAAGTTCTGGATGTGGCAAGCACTAAAATGAATTTGACTATATCTCAAGAGAAAGGAAACTGGTTAAACAATGCAGAGATTCACTCTAGATCACTTAGCCAGTGAAGCACCTACTATGTGCCAGGTAGCATGCTAAGTGTGGGAAAAACAGATTTGAGCAGAAAGATTGTTCCTGCCCTCAAAAAGTGTACATTCTAAGAGGGCCACAAAACATGAAAAGAAAGTTGGCTTTGTGCAAACCCTTTTTAATTTAATGTAATAAAAATGATCCATTTTGCATTTCATAATGTTCTCTGTCTCTTGTTTTGTCACAAATTCTTCCCTTCTCCATATATGTGACAGGTAAACTATTTCTTGCTCACCTAATTTGCCTATGTATCATTCTTTACGTACAAATCTTTTACCCATTTTGACCCTGTCTTGCTATATGGTGTAAGATAATGATTTATGCCTAGTTTCTGTCATACTATATTCCAGTTTTCCCAGCAGTTTTTGTTAAACAGTGAGTTCTTAACCCAGAAGCTGGAATCTTTGGGTTTATCAAACAGTGGATTACTATAGTCATTGACTACTGTCTTGTGTACCTAATCTATTCCACTGATCCACCACTGTATTTCTTTTCTTTTCTTTTCTTTTCTTTTCTTTTCTTTTCTTTTCTTTTCTTTTCTTTTCTTGCTTCTTGGAGGGCAATTGGGATTAAGTGACTTGCCCAAGGTCACACAGCTAGTAAAGTGTTAAGTGGCTGAGGCCAGATTTGAACTCAGGTCTTCATGACTCCAGGGCCAGTGCTCTATTCACTGCTCCACCTAGCCACCCCTACCACTCTATTTCTTAGCTACCAAATGGTTTTGATGACTGCTTCTTTATAATATAGTTTTAGATTGGGTATGGCTAGGTCACCTTTCTGTGCCATAAAAAATGATGAGCAGGCAGATTTCAGAAAAGCCTGGAAAGACTTACATAAACTGATGCTGAGTGAAGTGAGCTGAACCAGGAGGACATTATATACAGTAACAGCAACATTTATGATGGTCAACTTTGATAGACTTAGCTCTTCTCAGTAATACAATGATCTAAGACAATTCCAAAAGACTCATGAGGGAAAATTGTATCCACATCCACAGAAAGAACTATGGAGTCTGAATGCAGATGAAAGCAAACTATTTTCTCTTTTTTTCTTTTTTGTGTTTTTTTTCCCTTTTGTTCTGACTCTTCTTTCACAACATGACTAATGTGGAAATATGTTTAATACAATTGTACATGTATAGCCAATATCAGATTGCTTGCTGTCTTGAGGAGGGTGGAGGGGAGAGAGGGAGGGAGAAAAAATTTGGAACTCAAAATTTTATAAAAGTGAATGCTGAAAACTATCATTACATGTAATTAGAAAAATAAAATACTATTAAGTGGGGAAAAAAAGAAAGTTGGAAAAGGGAGGGGGCAGCACAAAGATATCTGTCTGACCTAGAGGCATGGTAGATAAAATATGGAGTTTAGTTTACAGAGAAATGAGATCTGGTTGGTCTGGGCTTCTGCCTTAAATGTAGCTTCAGGGAGGAACTTCCCAATCAGAAGGAGAGGACACAAAAGTGGAAAGTGCTTCCATTGTGAATTCCAGGGCTGGAGTGAAGCTTCAGGATGAAGAAATGGACATGGTAGAGGAAGTCCAGAATGCAGTCTAACTTAGAGCTGTCTGTAGAATTACATCATTGACAAGCTACAGCAAAGGTCAGCATCATCATCAAATTAAGAGAAAGGTAAAGATGAGAAGACATTGTATACAAAAGATATGGAGAGGAAAACATGGCTCTGGGAAGCTAGATTATCCCAAAGGCTTTCTTAGAGGAAACTGAAAAGATGACAATACATAGCAATGAATTGAAACAGATTGATCAGCATTTATGTAATGATGTCTCCTCATCATTGATTACAGTGAATCTACAACATTTGGACCACAGCCTCTCATACCTAACATGTTATATGAAGAAGGATAAGTAGTATTTAATGGGGAAATTGAGAAGAATGACTGGACCTGACCAAATATATAGAGAGTAAACACAGTCTTAAAAGGAGATACTCTTCAAGATATCTCACAGAAAGAAAAATTCCAGAAGATCAATTTGAAAAGATTAGGAATGACACTATCTAAATGGGTGTTTGAGAAGATGTTAGCCATTACCAGTTCCTATTAATTACTAGATCTTATCCAGAATCAAATGCTCTTGTCCACCCCTCCCCTACTACCGCACCCCAATTTGACAGCCAAGGAAATGGAATCCCTGCCCTATTCTGCTTTTTCATCTGTATAAACCATCACAAGAAGTATTGTGTACATATCCTTAATAAAAATAGATTATGGGATTAAGAAGACTTTTGCAAATGTTTTTCTACAGCAGACTACATCTTCAAACTGATACTAATGTTTGAGAAACAGAAAAAGCATCACAAAATGACACAAAAGCATTGCTATAGAAAAAGGGTACCTTTAAGGCTTCCCTCCAATAAGATATTTCTTTGCCTATGTGTTAAGATAATACAAAATCCCTTGAAAGATGCAATCACAGAGAGAATTTTGTTCAAAAACTGTCCAATGATCAATATAAAATGAAGCTTAAAACAGATGTATGTTCCTTAAAAGTGGTCATCAGTGTCATGGAAAACACTCTGTGAAAAATGCAAATGGATGAGGTATTCCCTATAGACAAGAAAGTTCTAAAGATGCTCTCATTTGCAATTGGCTTTGTGCTGTATATATAGTGTCCTGGAACTCTATGGTGACTATTTAATGAAATCTTCAGTCACTCAGAAAAGATTGACTAATCATCATCATCATCATCATCATCATCATCATCGTCATCATCATCATCATTATTATCATCATCTTCATTACCAATCATCATTATCATTATCATCATCATTTTCATCTTCCTCATCATAACATTTATATAGAAATTTAAAGTTTGCAAAATACTTTGTGAATATTATCTCATTCGATCATAACAATCTACACAGGGAAAAAGATGAAGAATGCCTATCATCCAGATTATGAGATATGATTGGATGAGTAGCCCATTGAGTTTATCCACCAGTATCAAGTTCTAAACAAGCACTGAAAAGATGGACAATAAGCTGAGGGCATGAGTGAATAGGAGGAAGAGAGAAGGCTGAATCTCACCTGAGGGATTCTACAGTACTTTCAATGATATCAATCAATTTCCTACATTGAAAGACAGTAAATTAGGATGCCAGTATTCTCTTGGTAGTTCCCTATGGCTGTGAATCACAGAATACTACAATATCAAAAGAATCACAGATGTAGGTGACTTCAAGGGCAAGTTGTAAATAAGGACAATGAGTTGTAGTATATTACCACAGATGACTTTTGTCTGAATAATGGCAGAAGATATATCAAGGGAATCTATAACTAAAAAACAAAATAGGCTGGTCATGTAGCAAGAATGATGCATAGCAGAAGGACAGTCCAATTGTTGCTCTGGTACCTATTAAATGTTAAAAGTCTTAGGACTAAAGTTTTAAATACTTCTAGAATATGTATGTGTTGAGTATGTATAGAAGGATATGAATAAATCATCCAGGATGAGAAAGGAAGGATAAGTTGGGCACTGCACTGTTGGAGGGAGTGCCTAATTAATGAGATCATGGTTCCATCAAGATATTTTAATTAGAAATGGAAGGACACTTATATGTCACTTAATCCAATCTCTTATTTTACAGTTTGGATAATTGAGGGGAAGGGACTTGGATGAAATAATATAATGAATTAGTTACATTGCCAGAATTAGAAGTTGGGCTTTCCACTTTCCAGTTTAGTGGGATTTCTCCCATACCACAGTGCCTTGGGTAGATAGATAAGCAGGAGATAAGTAAGAAATAATTATTAATAAACACTTATTAAGAATCTGCTATATACCCACATCTCACCAGTCAGATTGGCTAAGATGACAAAAACAGGAAAATGACAAATGCTGGAAAGGATGTGGAAAAATTGGAACACTAATGCATTGTTGGTGGAGTCGTGAATTGATACAACCATTCTGGAGAGCAGTCTGGAACTATGCCCAAAGGGCTATAAATAATTGCATACCCTTTGACCCAGCAATACTACTATTGGGATTATATCCCAAAGAGATCACAGGAGTGGGAAAAGGACCCATATGTACAAAAATATTTATTGCAGCTCTCTTTGTGGTTACAAAAACCTGGAAATATAAGGGATGTCCATCAATTGGGGAATGGCTGAACAAGCTATGGTATACGAATGTAATGGAATACTATTGTGCTATAAGAAATGGGAAGGAGATGGACTTCATAATTACCTGGAGAGGCTTATACAAATTGATGCTAAGTGAGAAGAGCAGAACCAGGAAAAACTTGTACACAAACACAGCCACATCGTACATATGATGACCAACCTTGATAAACTGGACTATCGTCAACAACGCACAGCTAAAGACAACTCTACAAGCCTCAGGATGGAAGGAGATATCTAAACTCAGAGAAAGATATAGAAAGACTATAGTTTAAATGGAGACTGAAGCAAAACATGCTATCGTTCTTTTTCAATACTGGTTTTGCTTTTTTTTCCCAGTGATCACTCATTGGTTACAACCCTTCTATACAACCAAACTATGGTACAATGTGAAAGTATTTGCAGATCCTATACATGATTGCACACCACCGTGGGGAGGGGGGG
>CM053583.1:43476189-43500154 GCA_028627135.1 Pseudochirops cupreus | reverse complement strand
CCCACCCTTCCCTCCCCTCTGTCATCCCACCTCTCATCCCCATCCCCCCTACTCTCCTGCATGGCAAGATACCCAGTTTAGAGTTTATGTCATTCCTTCCCTAAGCCAAATTCAATGAGAGTAAGGTTAACCCTTTCCCTTTTGCCTTCCCGTTCTTCCCTTCCATTGTAACAATTATCCTTTGCCTGTTCTATATGAGATGATTAACCCCATTCTGTCTCTCCTTGTCTCCTCTCATTCTAATCCTCATCCACCTCAGATTTCGCCTTTTAGAGTATTGTTCCTTCCTATTCAATTGATCCTGTGCCCTCTATGTACTCCTGTATACATGTACTCAGATATGTGTTCATATGCATATATAAACCCTCCTATATAGACATATGTGTATGTATATGTATATATACATTTGTATTCCCTTCACCTATCCTCATACTGAGAAAAGTTTCAGAAGTTACAATTATTGTTTTTCCATGTTGGCATGTAAATAGTTCAACTTTGTTAAGTTCCTTATGATTTCTTTTCCGTGTTTACCTTCTCATGCTTCTTGTATTTGAGTGTCAAATTTTCTTTTCAGTTCTGGTTTTTTCAGCAAGAATGTTTGAAAGTCCTCCACCTCACTGAATGACCATATTTCCCCCTGGAACATTATACTCAATTTTGCTGGGTAGGTGATTCTTGGTTTTAATCCAAGCTCCCTTGATCTCCAGAATATCATATTCCAGGCCCTTTGATCTCATAATGTAGAAGCTAACCATTAATTCTTTAAGACTAAATTGCAGAGCAGGTATTGATCTTCATTGGTAGGTGGAGTGTCTTTACCAGAAGTTCCCTATACCAGTGAAATCACAGGTCCAACTGCTCCCTACCCCACCCTACACAAAACATCATGCCTGGTGGTGGGATTACAAAGACAACATGCCTTCTGGGAGATTACTTTCTCCTGGGAATTCTCCTCACCTTAATAGCTCTGCCATTGCTCCACCCAGCCAGCCACTCAGGTCATCTCATCATCTGCACGTATGACACTCCTCTCTCCATTCTGCTCTGGGCGCAGTAATCAAGTCAATGGTACCATTGTCTCTTGATAGGGCATGCACATTTCATTCTTCACCAGTGTGTTATAAATGTGAAATGTAGAATACACTTCCAGGAGGAGCCACTGCATCATTAGTTCTATTTAACTATTTTACTTTGTTACAAGAGAAATAACAAATTGTGAGTAATCTCCAAATGTATATAATATAAAAAAAGCAAAACACTTCAATTCATGTTAAAGAAGGGACATTGCAATTGACTATGGATTAACTCATCATTCCTGCAACTTCCTAGACCCAAACTCCCTTTCCTGGTTACCCCTCTCCTATGTTGTTGTCTCCTCCATTAGAAGGTAAATTCCTTGAAGGCAGGGTCTATTTCCTTTTGTATTTGTGTATGTATATACACAAGGGGGTATCTCCTATTGTCCATGTCCTGCATCTGGCCACTAGATCCAGATGGCTCCAGAGGAGAAAGTGAAGCTAGTGACTTTGCATAGCTCTCCGTCACTTAAATCCAACTCACTTGCATGTCATGGCATTACCTTCCTGATGTCATGGTCCTCTTTGAGAATGAAGAAAAAACAGCAACAATGTATATGTGCATATATATTATACATATATACATACATATACATAAATATACACACTCATTTGTCTGTCTCTCTTTCTGACTCCCCATCTATCTCTGACTGCCTCTGTACTCTCTCTCTCTGTGTCTGTTTGTCTGTCTGTCTCTTCCTAGTACTTAGAACAATGCTGGAATGAAAGAGTATCATAAATGCTTTTTCATTCATTCATTCATTCATTCATTCATTCATTCACAGAAGTGGGTGGTGATGAACCATTACATTGCAACTCCAAGCTCACTGGCTCTTTTCTGGAGCCAGAAATAGCACACAAAAGCTTGGATAGTTTAGAGATTAAGGGTGGCTAGGGCAGGGACACATGCATCAGGACAAATGTTCAGAAGGGACGCTGAGCATACTTCACTCTGAAATATTACTTGAAGCCCTGGCTTTAGTCAGTGAAAGACCACTATCTATTGTCATTCTGCAAGGGCTGGTCTGGATCCCTTCCCTGCCTCCCTCTATGCTGTAAGGAACTGTCAGTGAGCATGCAGCTCAAGGTGTAAGAAATATTTCCATGAACCAATATTGACAACCAAGTTCCTCACACTGTGATGAGTTGACATTCTCATGTTTGTTCAGACTTCTGTTGAATACCCCATCTGGGGAAAAAGGGAAATATTGACCTGGGAAGGAGGAGAGAAGGGGAAAAAAGCTGGCAGTCTGACATGGCCATCAAGCACCTGGATTTTCCACAAGCTTAAGAACAAAATGAATACACTTGACAAGAGAAACTGTTCTCTGCTGTATCTGTCAGAGCTCAACCAGCCAGTGCTTGAAATCATCTGGAAGGTAGAGCCATTAGAGATGCCTAGGTTCCTCAGAAGGTGGTGACACTTGCCATAGAGTCATCTCTTCTATCTCTGATTGTACCTCATCTCCAGGCTTTTGTTTAGTTCACTTGGTGGGAGAATCTTGGACCACATTTCCTCCCTTGCTTTCCTGGTTCTTGGGAAATAGCTCCTCAACTCATAGGATCCTCAGATCAGATATTTAGATTCCACAGAAGGGATCTCCAACGTCATTTAGCCCAGTTGACTTGTTGACTTCCATAGCCTTTTTTGCAGTTCTAAACCCATGATTCCATCACTTGATGAAGGTCATGTAGTTTGTAGGTGTCAGAGCCAGGATCCAACCCAAGTCTCTTTATTCTAGGTTTAGCCCTCTTTCCCTTCCACCATGTTCTTTATAGTTCAATATTTTCTAGCCACCAGCCCATGGACTGGCACTGGGACACAAACCTTCTACTTCCCAAAGTCCTCACATTTTAAATCCCACGTACTTCCAGGATCCCACATACTTCCAAGATACCCTCTTCTCTCTGCATCTTTCTCCTCCCATCTCTTCCAGATACTGCTCCCCACTCCTGAACCAACTACCAGGAGATGAAGAATAGAAATATCTTGCTATAGTATAGTTTGGTTGGAAAATGCCAGTATAGAGGAAAGAGGCCTGGTTTTGGAGACAGGAAATCTGGGTTTGAATTCTGACTCTGCTTCCCTACTTACTAGTTGGGTAACCTTTACCTGAGCTTTCCCTTTCCTCATCTGTAAAATGGACATGATGACACTCAATGTTGACCTTACAGCTGTTGTTATCCAAATTGATCAGAATAACGGGTGTAAAGCAATTTGTAATCACCAAGTGTGAGCCAAGTAGAAACAACAAAAGCATGAAGTCATTAATCAAGCTGTGTCCTGTCCTGCCAGTGGGATAGACTTTCTAATTACCATGAGAAATCTTTGAAATCGGGCATCAATATCTCATGTTCCCTTAAGACATGTGAATGGATTTGACTGACATGTTGGGAATTTCATGGAATTTAGTGACCAAGGGTTTCTTTGGACAGTGATAGACCTTCAATTCCCCCCTTTGTTTATTGGGATATCTTGACCCGGTCTTTTCTGGTTCTGCCTTCTCTTTTCATTTCTTCTGTTCAGCCTCCTAGTTTTCTCTAGGCCACACTGGGCTCCAGAATTTTGTAAATGACTAAGTTTCAGATCTGGTATCTCACCTAGTCCAACATTTTCCATTGCCTCTCATTTTATGGATGAGGAAACCAAGGCAAACCAACCAAATGAAGTCACTTTCCCAATGTCACACAGGAAACAAAGCTAGAATTTGAACTACAGTCCTGAGACTCCAAGTTTATTATTTTTTCCACTTCAAAAGTCAGTTCCTTGCCCCCGCCCCCTCCCCCATTCTGTACTAGGTGGAAGGGTGGGTAGAGGACCAGACTTGGAGTCAGGAAGACCTGAGTTCAAATCTGGCCTTAGACACTACTTGTGTGACTCTGGGTAAATCACTTTACGCTGGCTTCTCAGTTTCGTCACCCATAAAATGGGTTAGAGAAGGAAATGGAAAATCACTCCAATATCTGCCAAGAAAACCCCAAATAGGGTGGCAAAGATTCAGATATGGTTGAAAACAAAACAACAACAACAATTTTTTTTTCCTCAGGGATCCAGCTTAAAATATCAAAGTCAATCATCAGTCTAGAACTAGGTTCCCCTGTCCATCTTTGTGGCCACTGCTGCTTAGTTTAATCCCTCAGCTGGTCTCTGGCATCAGGAGATTCTGGGTTTGGATTTCTTATTACCTCATTCCCACCCTGTCCCCTTCCTCAACTTTTGTGACATTGCTATACTTTGAGGGAGTTGTGACTCTTGGCCTCTTAAAGGTTAAATGGCCTCTAGCTCAGTATGGTCAGTCTCCAGTGACTCAGCAGCTGCCCTGAATACTTGGCACTGGCTCACTCTGGGGCAATGACAAAGCAGAGAGTACATTGACCTGTGGCAAGCATTGAATGGTGGTGCACATTAAGGCTTCTCCTTGCCTGCCACGAGTTAACCATATTTTGAAGGTCATGTCTTCCTCCCTGAGGCATTTGGCTGGGTTGAATACTCCAACACCCTGAAACAAATTAAAATATTGATTAATCCTTAATATTCTCTCAAAATCTCTTACTCTCCTATAAATCAATAGGCTTCTTGCAGGGACTTACTCAACAACCTGCAAAGTATCCCAATAATTACTCTCAAGTTCATATCTCTATAGAAGCAGGTCAACTTTTCATCATTTTTAGGCCCCTTAGTGGAATAACATATCAGGGAAAATCTCATTAGTTATTTAAATAGGCAAAATTCTTAGATGGAGACACAGCAGGTGGTGGTGGAAGAGAACATTGAACAGAGAGGCAGAGGAACTGAGTTCAAATACAACCTCTGCTATTTATTGCTTCTGTGACTCTGGCCAAATGACTCCAGTTCCTTAGATCCTAAGATTTCTTCATATGTAAACATGGCTGAACTAGATGATTTCAAAATCTATGAAACTACTGTAAAGGTTTGAGTCTGCTGAATCAGCTAATCATCCCACCCCACTTGAAGCGATTTCTTTAACTAGGTAAGAACACTTTAATGGGATCAATCGATCCAAGGCTTTCAACTAGGTGGGAAAAGTCCTAAATACAAAAATCTTAGAAAGAATGACTGGAGGAGGGATGAAATGTAACTTCAGAACTCTATGAGGTGCCTAGCAGAAATGTTATAAATAGTGTGTTTAGAGGGAACTTCATGCATATCACATGAAGAAGAGAATAAGTTTTTCAGTGGCCAAGAGCTAAAGAGGAGTCATCTCTTTGCCACAAATGCACTCTAAGCTTGAACCCATATTTCCCTGGACTCTGCATTGGTTTGTGGGCAAGTACATCACAGATGTTTGGTAGGGAGGAGGAGATTTGCACCACTTGTTCTGTTATGTTAAAACGGCATTAGTAATTCCATTTTGCCCTTATTCACAATTTTGTGAAGTTGCTTCAACTTCTTGTAAGTCATCTATGTTTGGGGAAATCATAAAACTAATTCTAACCCCACCCCTCCCCCCTATCTTCAGCTTGGAGAACTCCTGCTCCTGCTTCTCTCCACTCATGAGGAACAAGGTGGTTCCATTCCTGCATCCTATATTTCACTCTCTTTAACTATATAATAATTGTAGAAACCAAGGTTCATGGTCCTTGTGCTGACTGAGAGCTTTGGACTTGATTTGTTTTTGCAATTGTATGCCTTACTGTATAAATCAGTATCTGTATTATTTCAAAATCTTTATTTCTCTGTAACAGTTCCTACTTTAACTCCTTCGTAAATGTATGTTTCTAAAAGCTAGTTAAGTCTGGCTGACTAATTCATATCAACTGATTACTGGGGTGGGGAAGAGTACTCTTGTGGTAGCTAGTAAGGTATAACTCTAGAAAATCACTATCCTTAAGGGCTACCCTAAAAACCCTTGGGGAGATAAAATTGGCAAATGCTAGGGACTCAGATTGCCAGTGTAATTTGGGGTTAGGAGAGTTTAGAACCTGTGCTAGATTATGAAACATAGCCATGTGCTTAGCAAGAGACAATCCAAAACACAGAATCTACCAACATGTACCAATATGGCCTTGAGGCCATCAATTACCATGATTTTTAAAAAATGCTACCACCAGGTTACAGTGTTCTCTTCCTAATTATCTAGCAACTTATCTCTAGAGCGACCTTCCAGGTCCCCTGTGGCCCTAATTCTGGTCCCTCCATGTTGGTCTTCTTTTCTGTCTGTCTTGATCATCCCAATCTTCTCTCAGCATCAAGCTTGCTCTTGTGTCTGCTCCCTTGCTTCTGGCATTGTCTTTTCCAGATCCTTGATAATTCAGAGTGACCTTTTGGTGATGCTTTTGGCTCAAGCTTTCAACTGCCAATCCTCTTGAACAAGCCCAGCTTTGACCAGAGCTGAGATCTACTTAACCCTTTGATTTTTATATCATCTTGGGATTGTTTGTTTACACATATCTATTGGCAGTGGGCAAGACACTTCAATGCTGTTCTATGCCAGTCAGGTACAAAGTTCTAACTGACTTCAGTCATCTCATTCTTTACCTTCTCTACTGGTATGATGGGCTTAATGCAAGTTATCTAGATGTGGCACCTTAGAAGGACTGTTTTCCAGAATAAACAAAGAAGTCACCTGATTTTTTTTAGAAGCTTCTCAAATTAATCAGTCAATCAACAAGCACTGATTAAGTATTTACTATATGCCAAACACTGTGCTAAGCACTGGGAAATGCAAATTAAAAGACTCTCTCTGTCCACAAGGAATTTCTATTCTAATGGGCAAAATAATACAATACACACAAGGAAACTGGAAAGAGGAAGAAGGGGAGAAGGTACCTGGCATGGGGCTAGGATGGAGAAATGTAGAGAAGCAGAGGAATGCAACCTGGTGGGAAGTGAAGATATGGCTGCTCTGGGTGCCCTTCTTTAGAGGGGAGGAGGAGAGGAGGAGAGGGGAGGAGAGGTAAGGGGAGGTGAGGGGAGACAGAGACAGAGAGACAGAGATAGAGAGACAGAGAGAGACAGAGACAGAGAAAGAGACAGAGATGAGACACAGAAAGAAACACAGAGACAGACAGACAGATAGAGAGGTGGGGAAGGAAGAGGAGATGAGAGGAGGGGGAGAGAAAGAGAAAGAGAAGAAGAACAAGAAGAAGAAGAAGAAGAAGAAGAAGAAGAAGAAGAAAAAGAAGAAAGGAGAGAGACAGAAAGACAGAGAGACACCAACCCTAGCAACAGTGGGTACATTTAAGATGTGAGTTCCAGGGCTGAAGTGATCTTCCATGGTGAAGGAGTTTCTGGGGCATGGTGTACTGGAGTATGCCATGGTGTATAGAAGTATTGTAGTCTACAGTACCATAGCAATCTAAAAGCCTGATGGGAAATGAAGGGATGTCTGGCTTGGATGCCCTCCTGTGCAGAGACACGATGGAGAAATCCAGAGGGGTACAGCCTGGTGGGAAATAAAATACCTTCTCTGTCTTTCTAAGACTGTTATCTAAGTATCTATTATTGACCTCCTAGATTTCAGGAGGGAGATGGGAGGGCAGAGGTGGGGAAGAGTAGGACGGAAGGTGAGAGGAGTCAAAGAAGAAGGAAAATGTACCTGTGCATGGGGGGGAGGGAGATTAGAGAGAAGGGAAAGGCACCATCTGCCTTCAGTGGCAATGTTGTTTACTCTGCAGTAAGTAACAAACCCAATTACTTCAGCTCATTAGTGCCTAGCATGCTTCTTCCAGGGAAGACAGTTGGCTCAGAGGAAACTGGAGCTGATGTTTTCCAAAAGGACCTGTCTTCAAAGAAAAATGTGAGCCCTGCCTACAGTTGCCTGAGAGAGGCAGTGTGTGCAACTCAGGGAAGAGAGCCCTGTATTGGGGGCTGTCCAGTGTCAGCTTTATCACATACTAACTGTGTAGTCTTGGGCAAGTCACTCCTCTAAGGGCACCCGTCTCCTCTATTAAATAAGAAGGTTAAGCAGGATAGAATTTCATTAAACCTAAAAAATTCAATTAATCAATCAACAGACACTTATTTATCATCTACTATGTAGTTGGTGATTGGATACAAATACAACAAGTGACTTACACAAAGTTTAAATTAAAATGAGAGAGACAACAAGGACATATAAAGATATATGTAGAACAAATATAAAGAGAATGAAAACAAATTACTTATATACAGGGAATTTGAGAGGGAAGGCACTAGCAGTTGGAGGTAGGGATCATGGAAAAGGTGATGTTTTTTTCTGGGAGGAAGAAAGGGACTCTATGAAAGGAAGGGCATGAAGGAATACATTCTATGGATGAGAGATGGCCAGAGCAAAGACCCCAGCATGGGAGATGGAGCACCTTGAATGAGGAACAGGTAGAAGGCCAGCTTAGCCTGTAGTAGAAAGGTGAGAAATGTCCAATGAGGCTGCAAAATAGGTTGGGAAGGGCTAGAAAAGCTAGAAAAAAGAGTCTATAGTTTATGTTAATTAAACAACTATCTAATTCCACAATCTACCTTTATTTAAAAGGAGGATCCTGTGCCATATGGATCTGTTAGCCTGACTCCTCCATAGGCAATGGATGTTTTTCTAATGAGCCCAATTCTTGAACCTCAACCATGGTTAATTCTTCTATATGGGCCCTTTGAATTTCGAGGACCCAATGGAGAGGTTTGGGCAGGTAGATGGCAAAGTGGATAAAGCATCTGGACTTGGAATCAGGAATACTCATCTTCCTGAGTTCATATCTGGCCTTACTAGGGGCAAGTCACTTAACCCTGTTTGCCTCAGTTACTTTATCTGGAAAAGGAGCTGAAGAAGGAAATGGGAAAATCACTCCAGTATCTTTACTAAGAAAACCCCAAAGATCATTTAGAGCAGCAAGACAAGCACTATATTATTTCAAATGAGGTCCTAAAGAGTCAAACTCAACTGAAAAACAACTGTACAACAACAATAGAGAGGTCCTCCACATAGGAGTTTCATTATTGGATAAATCAGTTATAAGAATCCATTAAAGAACAATTAGGATTTTTCCTCTCCTTTGTTTCAGGCTGTGTTTGGACAGTTCTCCTTCATATGTCAGATCAGCTTCTTGGAGATGCTTTTTGCTTGTCTGAGTGCTTAAGGATTGCTCTCTATTCTATTATTCTGCTCACTTCTTTGAGATCATCCAACCACTTCAGTTTACCTGGAAGGTACATAGCTCCTAAACTGTTCATGTTGTTTCTTACTTTTAAGCGACCCTAGACTATCTGTTGTTTTAATGGACACAAATGCTGAGAGCTTGTCTGAGATACTTTTGGCCTCCAGGTCCAGAGGATAAGGGTGACTTGTTGGCCTAGTAACACTGAAGAATCAACTTGCAGCTACTTCATTCTTTTTCTGAATCCTGTATCATTGGGGTGTTTACCTGATATGACCCAGTCTTTTCTTTTTGAACTGAGTCTGGTTGTCCTATTTTGTGGTGTTTGTATATCTATTAAGATTGCTCTTGTTGTAGCAGGGTTCCATTGGAAAAATTCCAGGTCAGTTAGCCAGTCAATAATAATTTATTTTGTACCTACTATGTGCTAGGCATTGTGTTAAGTGCTGAGGATACAAAGAAAAGCAAAAGATAGTCCCTGCTCTCAAGACAATCACAAACGGGTAGACAACATACACATAACTGAGTATAAACAATGTATTTACAAGATTATTGGAAATATCCAACAGAGGGAAGGCACTAGAATTAAGAGAAATTGGGGAAGGCTTCCTGTAGAAGGTGGGATTTAAGTTATGCCTTAAAAGAAGCCAAGGAAACTTCTGGAGGAATTTAGGGGCCCCCTAGTCAAAAGGGACACCTAGAACTTTTGTCCAGATCGCTAATTGAATGGCTTTATGTGCTGAGGAATTTTCATTGACAACACCTTGGTTTCTCACCTGGAGGCTGACAGGATGATTTTCAGTTGATCCCAGGTCCCTAACTGCTTTGTGAAGAGTTCTCCATGTTCTTAGAGCTCTGTGGGGACTAAACTTTTCTTCTGACATAGAAAGCTTTTTTTTTTTATTGTTTCAGAACAGGGGAAGGCCATTTAGAGCAGCAAGACAAGCACTATATTATCTCCAATGTAAAGCATTTAGCATAGTGCCTTGCATATAGTAAGCACTTAATAAATGCTCGTTTCCCTCTCTCCTCTCCCCTTGACAAACACTAGACGAGCAGTAACCTCTAATAGACTTTGTAAAATATTCCATTGTTTGTTGAACCTGCATAACAATATTTTGGAGGAGATTGTGATTCCCACTTCTAAGTTTGGGAGGGTTTAATATCTGTGCCACATGGGCTTTTCCAAGATACTTTAGTACAAGGCACCAGGGGAGGCATTAAAAAAGGACAATGCCTAAGTCTCCCTGGGACCTCAGAGAACTGTTTTAAACTGGAGATGTGGACAAGTTCAAAATGCACCTCAGCCAATTTTCTGAAAAGAGAAGATTTTTAACAAGAGGAAGAGTAGAATTGGGAAGGGACTTGTCTTTCTGGGTCAGTTAAAGAGAACGTGCACAGGTATTCTCTGCCTGGTTCTGATCCAGCATGTGGAATTTTGGGAAGCCTGTTTCTAGTGTTGTGTGACTGAGGATTTGGTATTATCATAGTGATGAAAACTCTTCAAATTGATTAGAAGAGCAGATGATTGAGTTTTTACACCCAAGTAGTAACATACCCTGATCTCATTCTATTTTCTGGCTGTCAGCTAGGTGGGGAGAAGGGTGATTGCCCTGTCTCCTGCCCAGATGCCACATGTCTGTGAGCATATGGTTCTTCCAGCTCTTTAGTAAGTATTCTTTTCTGACTTTTTGTCAAATCAGTATTCCAAGATAGGTTTGTCCAGATGAACTTGTGAACTTGATGGATCCATCAGAGATCATACTAGCCACCAAAGTTGAGAGCATAATGTACCAGAGGTTGGAACAATGGCTGCAAGACTGGTAGCGGCCTATGACAGAGGAAGCACCTGCAGAGAGGTGTAGAAAGATAGCATGTCCCAGAAATAGTCTTCCCTCATGATAGAGAGAAAAACTGGCTATGGATTGTAGAGAAGTGTCAATTGTTGGAGCCCAGCAAAGAATTACATCCAAGAGGAAATTTGTGAGAACTCCATGAAGAAAAGGATTCCCAGTACCAAGGAAGTAGAGCCATATGTTGTCCCAGGGGTAAACCTTACAGATGCTGATTCCAGAGAAGGATGGGGAGAGGGAGAGAGAGAGGGATGGGAGGGAGAGAGAGAGAATGAATGTTGCTGCTGCTGCTGATCCAGGCTGTAGGCTTGGGCAAAAGCTTAAGATCTGCATACTTAGTCTGGGGATCAACCTTTGGATTCTTTACCAGTGTTTATACATGTTCTTTACCAGAAATACTTCATCTTGCCCTAAGCAACTTTTACTTGAAAATGGGCCAGGTCATCTTGACCTATAATAACTTTTACCTGCCCTTGTCAACCTCATGGTTGTCCTTATAACTCTCAGGGTGGTGGAAGTCAACTGACCTCTGGAGAACCACCCCAATGGTATGAGTGGGGATAAGGAGAGTGAGCCCCCAGGGGTGCCACTTTCTCTGTGGTGGAGAGTTTTAGACCATTGCCTAGAAGACAGAGGTTAAATCACTTTAATAGGATGATAAAGTCATCAGCTGGCACACTTGGGACTTGGACCCAGATCTTTCTGGCTTTAAGACCAGCTCTCTGACCACCACTCTACACTGCCTCTCTAGTTACATTTATACCAACTGAATGCCATTTTATCATCCTTTACTTAATATTGTCACTATTCATGGACTTTTACCTTACTTCCCACAAGACAGTGAGACCTATGAGCGGGAGGCTCTGTGTGTGCTTCATTTTTCTATTCCCAATAGGGTCATACACAGAGCATGCATTCAGGAAATGATGAACAAAAGACAGGAGTGAGTGCATCCAGGTCAGAGGTGGCTTTTGAGCAGCTCTAGGGCTCATTTGCATAATCCAAATTACTTTCCCACAATGCCAGAGGGAAGTCTCACTTTAGAAAAACTGATGAATTTTCTGGAGTAATAAAGGTTATTTTTACATGGTTTTCAAAATATGATGGAAGAACTGTGGGTGTCTCATTCTGGTTAGAGCTGGAATGTGTGGGTATATGCAGGTACCTGCTCTCTGTTGATGATGAAAGAATTATTTTCCTGTGTGGGATCACAGAACTTTTATGTCCCTCCCATGAGGGGAGACAGAGGGAGAGGGAGAGAAAGAAGAAGAGGGAAAAGGAGAGAGAGAGAGAGGGAGAGAGGGAGAGAGGGAGAGAGAGAGAGAGAGAGAGAGAGAGAGAGAGAGAGAGAGAGAGAGAGAGAGAGAGAGAGAGAATGCTGTTGCTGCTGCGGCTAATCCAGGCTGCAGGCTAGTTTGTCTTGAGCAAAAGCTTAAGATCTGGGTACTTGGTTGGGGATCAAGGGTCTTGGTTTGATAGCTGGGAGCTCTACTTGGTTGTAGCAAATGACAGGCATGAATGCATCCATTTGGGAGCTCTCTACTGGTTTCTAGGCTTGGAAAGGAAAGGGACTAGTTTCTTTGAGGGGAGGACTCTGGGTTTTAAGGCAGAGCTTGCTTGCATGGTAGCATGTGCCTTGACTCTAAACCCAAGGTACCTCTTTCATGTGCCAGATATATGTTTGCAGTAGGAAACTACCTCCTTTTCCCAATCATCCTTCCATTTGATCTCTTCAAGGTCACCAGCAGAGTTGGTAGGTTTTTTTTAGTGATCATACCTTTCATTTGGGATCCAAGTGGGAAGTGGGGTGAGGGTGGGGAGAGTAGGCTGCTCTAAGTATGATTGCATCTTAGAATTTCTAGGGGAAGGGATCTCAGGGAATATCCAGTCCATTGACCTTTTAACCAATAGGGGAAAGCTCTCCTGAGCACCTCCGAGCATCTGCTTTAACATGTCCACTAAGGAGTTCCTGACTTCCATACTTCTAGTTAGCCAGACTGTTAGGAAAGTCTTAGTAGCAAGCTTTCAACCATTGCTTTCAGTTCTGCCCTCTTGGCCTTCTTCCACACTGCAGTCCTGCAGATATTGGGGTATAGTGACCATATCCCCTCAGCATCTTCTCTAAACATGGTTCATAGGGAAGGACTTTAGGAGAAGGCTCAGATTTCACTTAAGGCAGTTGGATTATCCCCACACAAGTCCATACAACCTTTGGACTGAGTAAAGAGCAGTTTTAGTTATTGGTGCTTTTTGTGGACGACAGTTTCCCCCCAAACCTCAACCAGGGCACAGACTTTGAAGAGGTCTCCTACTGAACCACAGTTCTGAAGAGGGTCACTAGAGAGGGACACTTGCATCTTGCTGGATTCATATCTTATCCCCACAAAGAACAACGAGAATGAAGAATCCTCATATATTTCTGCAATGCTATATTTTCTTGTATTCTGATCCAATGTTGCTTCCTCAACAGTTGTGTCCAGAAGAGATAATCTGGTACAGTGGAAAGATCCAAGGGGGCTTTGGAACTAGAGGGCCTGGGTTTGAATCCTTCCTCAGTTGTTCACCAATTGTGTTGTTGTTCAGTTGTTTTTCAGTCATGTCCAATTCTTTGTGACCCCTATTGTGATTTTCTTGGCAGAGATATTGGAGTGGTTTGCCAGAGATATTGGAGTGGTTTGCCATTTCCTTCTCCAGCTCATTTTACATATAAGGAAACTGAGGCAAATGGGGTAAAGTGACTTGGCCAGGATCACACAGCTAGTTAAGTGTCTGAGGTCAGATTTGAACTCACAAAGATGAGTCTTTCTGACTCCAGGCTCAGTGCTCTATCCACTGTTCCACCTAGTTGTCCTAATTGTGTATCTTTGAGCAAGCCACTTGTGGCTGTTGGCCTAGATCTCCTCTGATAGCCCTTTCAACTATATATTTATGATTTTCACATCTCGTTTTTAGTTACATCTCATTTACAGCCATGTGTGTGGCCTTCCTCTCCTCCCTATCTCCAAATTTGCCTTATTTACCAACTTACCCTAGTCATATTCACATCTCCTGGCTGCATGTCTTATACCAAACGTTGACAGAGCAAAACTCCTTATTAACATGCAGACTACATCATCTGTTTCCCTTTCAGTAAAAGCAAGCTACAATACAGATCACAATATGTCAGGGATAGTGCTCTGGGAATTCAGAGGAGGGAGAGAGGAAAGAAGGGAGGAAAGAGAGAGAAAGAGAGAGAGAGAGAAAGAGAGAGAGAGAGAGAGAGAGAGAGAGACACAGACAGAGACAGACAGAGACAGAGAGAGATAGGCAGACAGAGAGAGGGACAGAGAGAGATGGAAAGATAGAGAAACAGAGGGATAGAGAGGCAGAGAGAGAGGAGAGAGAGAATGATAGAGAGAGACAGAGACAGAGAGAGAGAGATAGAGAGACAGAGAGATAGAGAGAAAGGGGAGACAGAGACAGAGAGAGACAGACAGAGAGGCAGAGAGAGGAGAGACAGACAGACAGAGACAGACAGAGACAGAGAGACAGAGACAGAGAGGCAACATGGAGTGCTGGACTTGGAGTCAGGAAGAAATGGGTTCTAGTCTCCAGCTGTGTGACCCTGAGCAGGTGCTTTAACTTCTCTGAATCTCAGTGTCTTCATCCTTTAAATGAGGGGGTTGGACTCAGTGGCCTCTGAGGTCACTTCCAGTTCTAAATATATGACCTTATGAGACCATTCATAGCTAGGAGAGATCAGAGAAAGCTTCATGGAGGAGGTGACAAGAATCATACCTAAAAACATCCCTGAGTTCTTAGCCACAGCCCATGGTGTGTACTGGTTGGTTCTCCCTAGCCCCACCCCCAGCTTCAGGATCTATGAACCCACTCTCCATTACTCTGGCCCTGTCCTTGGGTTCTAGCGTCCTTTCTTGCTGACCACCCAGGCTAATGTTGATTTTTGCTCAGCCAGTCAAACCCCACCTTAATAGTACTATTCTTCCCTGGATTTTGCTCAGTGCATCTTCAGTAAGAGCCCAGATGGATGGGAAGGGCCTGTCTGATCAGAGCCTGAGGAAACTCATTCTGACCAGTGGAGGCCCACCCTGACCCTATGAGAGACATAGACCCTAAGTCCTTTCAGCAGCCAGCTCACTTCTCTTTCCTGATCTTTATATCATGTGAATTCCTTGCCCTGGAACTGGGGGAGTTTGGGGGATGGGGTTGAGCCGGGATACATCTAATGAGATGGCTCATTATGTCAATTTACCAGCATTGTGTGAGTCATTACCGTTGGCTGAGACACGGAAGAAATAAGTTATTTGCTCAAGAAAAGCAGCAGAGAGCTAAGCTGGTGGGTGAAGGGTGGGTATGAAATGCATGGTGGCCCTAGAGGTCTGAGATAATGGTGAGATCTGAGGCCATGGGAGAAATGACACTGAGGTCCTATGTATAAACTCCCAGTCCCGCACACGTACAAAACGGGTGAATTGGGTGCCATTTCATTTGTGATAATTTGAGCCCTCAAATTATAGAACTGGAAGGTGCCATGTATTACAATCTACTCCTTCCCCCTCCCCTCAAAGGGTCATCAACCCTACTATCTTCCCCCTCTCCACTATCTTGAAGGTTCTAGTATTTTTAGAACTCAAAAGGATGTTGGAAGTCCTAGGAACATAGGGCTGTAGATTTAGAGCTGACAGGGGCCTTAACAGCCATCTAATCCAACTCCTTAAATGTACAGTTGAGTAAACCAAGGCCCAGAGGTGAATTGATTTACCCAAGGTCACACAGGTAGTAAATGGCAGACTTAGAATTAGAACCCAAATCTTCACTTTCCAAATCCATCACTTGCTCCACCTCACCATGCTGTCAAAAGAGTCAACATTGTTATATCTATTTCACATAGATGGTAACTGACGCTGAGGGTGACTAACAAGTGACTTGTAGTGACCTTAAATAAAGACTCAAACCCAGATTTTCCAGCTCCAAATCTGGTCCTTTTTCTACCAACCTGCCTAGAAAGAGTTGAGTAGAGGAGCCGAAACAGTTAAAAAGCTTGCTGGCTAAGGTCTGTGGTGTCAGCGTTTCCTAGAGCAAAGCTAGCATCCCTAATTCAGCTTTAATGGTGTATTCAGCCCTGGGAAATGGGGGGGATCACGTGGACCAATTCTCTGTCCTCCTGGGGGCATCGTTTTCACAAGGCTTAAAGAAACAAAAGATTTGTCCTCAGACTTGCTGGTATGGGAAGAGAAGCAGAGGTTCTGAAAAGCAGGATGGTTCAGGCAGTCAAGGGAGCTACTGAATGATGATGGTCCTGTGAATGGAAGAGGCTGGGGCAGTGTGGTGCAATAGGAGGAGCCTGGACTGGGAATGAGGAGGAGCAGCCTCAGTTCCAGCCTTGCTACTCAATGGCTGGTTGACCCTTCCCTCTCTGCTCTTCAGTTTCCTTTTCTGTAAACCAGAGGTAATAATGTTTGCCCTCCCACACAGGGTTGATATCACGAAAGTACTTCATCAATCACAAGGCATGAGGAAAAAGAGAAATAATGCTTATTGTTGATATAATTACTGCTATTGACCCACTATGGGAACCTGCTCTGAGGCTGGGGCTGCATTGTAAGTCAAGAGATCAGTCAATCAATCAGGATTCATTAGGCACCATGCTAGGCACCGTGCTAGGGCCAGGGCTACAAAGATATGAATCAAACAGGCCCTGGGTTCAAGATGCTTACATTCCATGCAGATGTAACTAATGGGCAAAGTCTTGTGAAAATAGGCTTGGAATCACTGGTTACTCAAAGTAAAGATTTAGTCCTCCTGGCGGCCAGTAACGGGTGCTCTGGCTCTCTGTCCCTTACATTCAGGTAGATTTGTGGTGGCTAAGTTGTTGTTGGGTCTCTGGGTGGGCCCAGATCAGATGCCACCTCCTTTAGAAAGTCTTCCCTTATGCCTCCTGATTACATACTCCCCACTCCACCCCAGCTCCCACATCCTTTTATTATTATTTATTTTCTCTCTTACGGTCCTTCTCAGAAAGGTACCGTGGTGTCTTGGAATCTGGGAGACCTGAGTCCGCATCTTGCCTCAGACACCTACAAGCTAGGTGGCACCAGTGTCATTGTGTAACTGCAGTCCCTTAGCTTCCTCCAGGCTCAGTTTCCTCATCTGTAAAATGGAGATAATTATAGCACCAGCCTCACTGGCTGCTAGAAAGATTACATGCTATTATAACACATATGTATGTTTTACAGATATCACTTCAGAGACCGTAATTGCTCTGTAAGTGCTAGTTATCATCTTTGTCACTGTCATTGTTATCACCCCCTCCACGAGTGACAACAACAATAACAGTGATTTTCATTCCTCTGGTGTAGAGCATTAAAGGTTATGAAGTATTTTTTTTTTACAACATCCTTGAGGTAAGTTGTGCAAGTGTTGTTTGTACCCATTTTATAGATGAGGAAACTAAAGTTCAGAAAGAAATAAGTGGCATCTGGTGACTTGCTCAAAGTTACACATCTAGGAGAGTGGAAGAACCAGTGTTATTTAACACTTCATCTTAGTATCTTCATCTGTAACATGAGGGGATTGGACTTGATGGTGTTTGAGTATCCTTTTGGACCTAAAAATCTATGATTGCAGCTTGCTTTGTGTTGTGGCTGTTTGTATGGCTGTTATATCTCTCTTCCTTGCCCCCCCAAGCTTCTTGAGCACCTTCAAGAGGCACCCCCAAATCCTTGGGTCCTCATTCCTTAGCATAGCACTTACAGTGTCAAAGATCTTTACTTTCATCAGTGTGGGTTCTCTTTGCCTGAACTCAAATCCCAGCCCCTCCCAGCCTTGGTCACCTGTTCTATGAGCCATTGCGACCCCAAGTACTCATCTCCTCTTGGTTGATCTTCTGGTAATGAGGATCTCCAGTCTTAGATTGGAGTCTTAGAGCCCTCAGACGTCAGGACCATTGCTGGGTTAGTTAGCTGAGCTTTTCCATTTTGGTCGGACTTGGAGCATCTTTCCTTCTGCTTGAATAGATTTCTAGAATCCAGGGTGACCACTGAGGCACAGGGAGGCATGGGAAGACTGCTTTGTTAGACAGTCTTACACAGAAGAAATGCTTCATCAGTTCTCAATGGAAGAGTGAAGAATTTTGCTATGGGGAGTTCTACCTCTCCCTCCCCTCACCCTGCAAGGATGACAATGCCAGTGATGTCCATTTCTCCAGAGTATGAGGGTTTATAAAATGCTTTTTCCATAGCAATTCTGAGCTAGGTAATAATAGTTAGCATATAGATAGTGCTTTAAGATTTAAAAAACCCATTGCAGATATACATGTATGTTTATATTAAAACAATATAGAACATATATGTGTATATATGTATGCATACATGGGCACATGTGTATATATAAATATACACACCCATATGGATACATACACAATACATACGTACACATACACACATATACTGATTTAATCCTCATGCCAACTCTGGGAGGTAGGTGCTATTATTACCTCCATTTCATAGATGAGGAAATCCAGACTGACAGAGGTCGAGTCAGTGACCCTAGATCACAAAACTTTTAAGTGTCTGAGGCTAGATTTAAATTCAAGTCTTCCTTACATCAGTGTCAGTGCTCTAGGTCTTGAATATTATATTCTACCAGTTTTACAGATAAAGAAACTGAGGCATACGGAAATGAAAAGCCTTGCCCATAGTCAAACAGCTAGTAAAGTAAAAGAGTCAGGAATGAAGTCCAGGTATCATTCATCTAAGACCAGGGATCTTTCTACATTTGGTTCTCTTTCTATTTTCCAGTGGTTTCCTATTACCCCCAGGATCAAATAGAAACTCTTTTGTTTGGCATTTAAAGCTCCTTACAACCTGGATCTTTTCTCTCTTTTCAGTCTTCTTACATCTCATCTGTCTCCATATACTCTCGGTGGAACCATATTAGCCTATTTGGTATTCCTCATGGATAGTGTTCCATCTCCCACCTCCACATCTTTGTCCTGGCTATCCTCCATACCTGGAGTGCTTTCCATCCTCAGCTCTGCCTCTTAGAATCCCTGGATTCCTTCAACACTTGGCCCTTTCCTAGGAAGCCTTTCCTAGAACCATGAGTTGCTAGGACCTTCCCTCTTGAGACGACCTCACATCTGTACACACTTTGTGTGTACCCATTTAATGCATGTTGTCGCCCTCAATGTAATTAACGTTAAGATCCTTGAGGGCAGGGGCTAATTTTACTTTTTATTTGCATTACCTGAAATATAGTAAGTACTTTATAAATGATAATCGATTTATTGATTGACTAATGTCTACCATGGTCGGGGACAGGAGAAGCAGATGTAGGAAAACTATGTACAACGATGTCACCACATGGGGAGCTCTGCTAACATGGGCCACAGGAATGGCCAGGTGGGATCCAAACACATGATTTTGTCACTGGAGTTTCCAGATAAAGCCACAATAGAGGGATTGTGGAGTAGTGGACAGAAGATGGGGCCAGGAAGATCTGAACTCAATTCCTATTGCAGACACTGGGCTTTGTGATCCAAAGCAAGGCACTCATCCTTCACATAATGTGGTTTCCTCATCTTCCAAACAAAGGGGTCAGATAAAATGGCCTCTCAGGTCACTTTCAGCCTTAAATCTATGCTATGTGACCTATAGAGAAGGGACAGGGGGCTTTCCTGATACTGTTGACCATATGCTTAGTGTGTTATTGGGCTCTTAGACTGATAATTGAGTTTCATTGTTTCTGCCATTTAAACCAAAGGCTTGTGCCTGTTTCCAGCTGTTATTCCATCATTCACAGGCAGGATGGGATGAAGGAGGGATAATTTTCCCCCTTAAGATGAACACACACACACTAATGGAGTGGGTTAAAGTTTTGCTCCTCAAATTACAGATGCTAAAGGCTGCTTTGAATGATTGCTGGGTATTTACTGAGGGCCTGCCATGTGCTAGCTGCTACATTATTTCTTCTCCAGTTTAAATAAGCTTCCCCTTTGTGGGAGGAATTGAAATGAGCTGTGGGGATGTCTCCATAGACACCACAGACCAAGACAGAGAACACATCATCTTCTGTATATTCAACTATGAGTATGTGGTCTTGTGAGCATGACTATTGTGATGGGATGGACTCCTGGGACAAGTTAGGAGACTCTCAGGTGGTAGTTCTTACACAGAAGCCTTGTCTTAAAGTGCACACATTCTTCAGAATGGCCAGCTCCCATCAGGAAGTTGTCAACTCACCCAGAGCTGCAACTAGGAATTCTGACATCCAGGGCAAAATCAACTGGGTCAAGGGAGGGGCTCAGAGGCCAAAGGGAGGTGCATGTCAGTTGGGTCCAGTTATGCCAGGCAATCTCTGGGAGGAGCTATGTGTATAAAGAGAGTGGGAGAAGCAAAAGGAACTGGCAGGTGGAGGATAGGATGGCAGGGCCATGGGAGATGGGTAGAATACTTGTGTGGGCTCCCCTACCCTGGGTGGTAGTACCCTAGAGCAAAAATGCAGTTTGTCCTGTCCAATCACAGCTCTGGTCCTCCCCTATCACCACTGCCTCATGCACTCAATGAATCATGTTTGTCAATCATGTTGGTTGAGATGTCTGGGAAGCAGCCTCCTCTCAAGACAGCAGAGATTGTTTGCATGCTTTCAATCAAAGGCCTGGCCCCTAAACTTCTACTGCTATAAAGAGGATGAGGTTCTAGATTATCAGAAGCACAGGTTCATAGCAGTAGCTCAGTTCTGCTCCTTACTTCCTGTAACATGTTGGTAAATTGCTTAACTTCTTTGGGCTTCCATTTATCTATGAAGAGGCAGTATGGTATCTTCACAGACAGAGGGAAACTGAGGATAATCCAGAAGAACTTTGAGGAGCTGCTGAGGGCCTCTTGCCCATCCTGGTTGAACTCTGATGGAGTTGGCCCTTGTACACTTTCCCATCCATGGAAGAAGTCACTTGAATAGTGAGTTCATGAGGTTCACATGTGGCTGTTGCAGACATGGGATCCAGGCTCATAGACTCTCAGAGTTTTAAAGGACCATCAAAAGTCATCCCCAAGAATCCCCTCTATGCTACCTCCAGACAAGTGGTCATTCCCAAGCAGGTCGATTTTTTTAAACTATTATTTTACATACATTAAAAAAGCCTACATGTTATAGAACTTTATAGTATTGTGTACAATCATTGGTTTCTGTTCCTTTTATATAGAAATGTTCATTTTTGTCAATTTATAATAAAAAAAGAGAGTTAAAAACAACTCAAGTGGGGACAACTGGGTGGTGCAGTGAATACAGAACCAGCTCTGCAGTGAAGAGGACCTGAGTTCAAATCCGACCTCAGACACTTGACACTTAACTAGCTGCATGACCTTGGGCAAGTCACTTAACCCCAACTGCCTCGCCTTTCATCCTCCAAAAAAATCCCAAGTGGTCATTCAAAATTCACCTGAAGACCTGCAGTATTCATGACCTCTCTGTCTCCTGAGCTAGCCCCTTCCATTTTTGGACAGCCCTTGCTATTAGCAAGTTGTCTTGAATTGATCTAAACTATCCATCTTTTCCTTTGTTTCCACATTGTTCCTAGTTCTGCCCTCATTCTGGCCAATCAGAACAAGCCTGAGCCTTCCCCAAATGATAGCTTTTGAGATATTTCAAGGCAGCGGTCCTATTTCTCTCTTAAATCTTTCTCTAGGTTGACTATCTTTAGTTTGATCCAAATGTGTTTATGTTCCTCAAAGCACAATTATCCTTAAAAGAGATTTTTTCCAGTGCTTCAGGCAATCACACCTTGAACACAGCAGAAGGGGAGAGATGGGAACAGAATGTAAATGCCCTGGAGTCCCTGTGTTGGCTACGTGAGACCTTTCCCTTAGGACTGACAAGGTGAAAAAGCTGGAGAAAGCTAGCTGCAGTGAGGGCCTTCATGAGACTGTTCTCATGGTTAGGGTTAGGCTTTGGGGTAGGGTTAGGGCTAGGGCTAGGGTTAGGTTCATGGCTAGGGTTAGGGTTCGGGTTCGGGTTCGGGTTCGGGTTCGGGTTCGGGTTCGGGTTCGGGTTAGGGTTAGGGTGAGGGTTAGGGTGAGCGTTAGGGCTAGGGTTAGGGTTAGGGTGAGGGTTAGGGTTAGGGTTAGGGTGAGGGTTCCCCTGAACCTTTGGCTTCATGGATCATTCAGGCCATGCCTGATTGGGCTCCATTAACTAGGCTTGACCAAAGGGTTGTCCCAGTCTGTTGATTGCAGGGCTAATCCAAAGGATCATCGGATTTACAGCTTTAGGAGACATTATAGATCATTTAAATGAACTCAACCTGTATTATTATAATAAAATCTGATATTTAGATAGTGCTTTAAGATTTGAAAAACATATTATATACATTATCTCATTTGACATGACAGCCCTGTGAGATGAGTGTACAGGGTATTAATATCACCTCTTGGGGTGGGGGATGGGACTTGGACTTGGTATTTCATTGGTATGGGATGAAGAAACTTCTGCTACTGGTGCAAGTTGTCACCTCCTCTGCAATTTAGGGCTTCAGAAAATTGGCAAGAGTCCTGAGAGGTTAAGTGACCTGTCCAATGTCACACAGACAGCACATGACCCAGGGGGTTAAGTGACTTGTCCAAGGTCCCACAGCTTGTAAGTGTTAGTGTCTGAGGCTGGATTTGAACGCAGGTCCTCCTGACTCCAGGGCTGGTGCTCTTTTCTCTGTGCCTTCTAGACACCTGAAGAGGCCAACTTTCTATCTATCATGTCAAAATGCCTATGTATTCTCATTTTATAGATGGGGAAAATCAGACTCAGAAAAGCCAAGTGACTTGCCCAGGGCCACCCAGGTCTTTCTGATTCATAAGCAGAAAGCCACATATCCACCATTCCAGGATATCTCTTTAAAGATCAGCAAACTCAAGCCCAGAGAAAGTAAATGACACCTAAAATCACACCAGAAATAAGTAGCAGATATGAGATGCTGTTGTGGGTCTGTGTTTTTCGTCACTAGATTAAGCATCCCCAGTTCCTTTACACAATTCCCATGTGGCACAAGCTGCAAAACAGTTATGCAGTGCCTGTGCTGCCCCCCTTAATCGGGTGGCTGAGAGGGTAGGACCATGTATGTGGTAGCATGTTACAGCAGTGTGAGCTTTGGTGAGTATCACTCCTCATTTATGTATGTTTTCATTACAAGGTTTTTTTCTCTTCTGGGCAATGTCAACCCAAGTGTTGAGCCCATCCAAAATGGAAATTTTCTTGGGGAAGAAGGGGTGGGAAATAAGAATAGAGAGTTTATTGACAAGTGAATGAATGTTCAAGTTGTTCAACAATGAAGTCCTAATTAGCTACTTCAAAAATCTTTTTAATATGCACAAAACCCACCACAAACCTGTAACTTTGGAATGAAGATATAAAAGCAGAACTGAGCAGCTGCCCAGTGGCCAGTAAACATGAAAGGAGGATCCTTCAAATGCCCAGTTTTCAGTTTCTCAACACAAAAGGCACTTCAGCTCTCCACTTTCCACACAGTCTCCCTTTCCTTTATGACCTTCGAGTCCTAGAGCAGCAGAGGACAGTGGAACTGTCTATTCATGTGTTCTAAATTCTGTCCTATCTCATTGTAGCCAAAGTTCTCCTTAGCATTTTGGGTGATCATGACATACCATTGACTCATATTCATTCCAAGAAATCTGGTGGAATTACATCTGCCAGGTCACTCATATTCAAATCTCAGGGTTCTTGGGAAGAGATAGGTTTTTTTCTTTTTAAAAAACAAAATCAACAAAGCAAATAAACCTATAACCTCTGGTGAATTTTTTTTTTACCCTAGCAAAAAGTCCTATCTTGCCAGATCTTGAATGTAAACTCACTGAGGAAAGAGATGATATTATTTCTTCCCTTCTATCCCCAGTGCCTAGAACATTCTTGCTGCAAAGTAAGTCCTTAATAAAGGCTTTTTTT
>CM053583.1:43459830-43475689 GCA_028627135.1 Pseudochirops cupreus | reverse complement strand
TCTCTCTATCTATCTGTCTATCTATCTATCTGTCTATCTATCTATCTCTATCTCTGTTCCAAGGACCCTTCCAGGTCTGACACTCTTGATTCATAGGATCTTGGTAGTATCATAGGTCTGGAGCTGAGTGTACCATCTAGTCCAACCCTCTAATTTTACATATGAAGAAACTGAGTCCCATGGAGATTACATAACTTGCTGAGGGTCTCATAGGTAGTGGGTATCAGACAGGATTTGAACACAAGTCCTCTCATTCTTTCAGTACTGCTAGCACTGCCATTCAGTGTCCTAGGTTCCCCTAGCAGTCTATGTTCTCCTCTCAGTTTTCCCCTATTATCCTCCAAGCTTTCTTCCAGCTTTGATGTCCTGTGTATGAAGAGTTGGCAGCACCTTGGAGCTCGGCTTGTCCAACTCCTTTATTTTTCAAATGAGGAAATTAAGGTCCAAATTGTGACTTGGCCTAAGTCACCCAAGTAGTAGGGCATTTAGGTTGACACAGTGGGTAGAGAACTGGACCTGGAGTCAGGAAGACCTGAGTTCAAATCCAGCCCCAGATGTTTATTCTCTGTGTGATCAGGAGCAAGTTATTTATCCTCAGTTTCCTCATCTATCAAATGGGGATAATAATCAAACCTACCTCACAGAGTTATTTTCAGGCTCAAATAAGATAATGTTTGTAAAACTTTTTGGAAAGCTTAAAGCGCTATCTAAATGCTGTCTATTATTATCATGAAACAGTAGACTCTGGCCCCAGGTCCTCTGACTCCACTGTGCCTGCAGCTCTGACAGACCATGCTTTATATGGATGTGCCATCCAGACTCTCCCATAGCGGCCTCCATTGTAAGGCCCCTTTCAGCTCTGGCATTCTATGCTCTAAGCTCCTCACAGCTCTGACATCTTCTCTTTCAAACTTTCTTCTGGTGCTCCCAGTCTGCATTCCAGGTCCCAAGGGTCATTTTGGTTCTGATGTTGTACAGTTCTGTGATTCTAAATGAATTGACACCTGATTGAAAAGAGATCCTGAGCTCTCTGGAAGGTCGGGGCACTGAAAGGAGAAGAGGAAGAGGAGGTGTGATTCATCCTTCTCTTCTCTCAGCTCCCCTGTTAGGGGCTGGAGAGATGAAAACCAGGTCACTGCAATAGGGAAGATCTCAGTGGCCATTACTGCTTTGTACCCACAGCCGGCCCTGTCGAAGAGCATGACTGATTTATGGCCAGGTGCCATTACCAGCTGGGTCATTTGTAGAGCCAACATTTCATTTCTCTATGAGAAATGTCATTAATTAGGGGCTATGGGAGATGCTGAGCTTTCCCTGACTCATCAGGCTGCTCTTAGAGTAGGTTATAGGCAGGTTATAGGGGGGTAAGGGGTGCTTTGCAATAATTTTCCCATCACCTCCCTCAGCAGGTACTGAGCACCTCTGGAGAGACCCAAGGCTGGGCTCAGCTAGGGCATCGGAGAGACAAGGAAACTTCAAGGGGCTTACATTCTGAATGCCCCAGCACTGGCGGATACATAACAAACCAGAAATAACTGAGCATATACATGCATTTATCAAATACAGGCAACATAGTCATTCAATATATAGCACCTTACTGTAATGGGATTTCTAAGTCCGGGAAGATGTGTGATATATGCCTTAACCAAGTAGAAGCTGGCATCTTTGCTGCCATTACCACTCCCACCTCAGGAGCATTGCCAGTGGCAGGAGCATCATCATCAAAGAATATAAAAATTTATGGAAACTTGAACACCACCCTGGCTCCTGCCCCCATTATTAACCCCCACTATGGTAGGCGAATCTTCTGCCTTATCCTGCTGGGATCCCTTTCCATTTCCTGTAGTTTTCTTACTATCTTCTCTCCTCTCCTTCCACCCCTCCTTACTCTTTTCCAGTACTTCTTTATGTGTGATCTTCTCCTATTAAAATAAAAGCTTCTTGAGGGCAGGGGCTGTTGTTATTTGTAACCTCAGTGCTTAGCACAAAGCCTGGCCCACAGTAAATGTTTAATAAATACTTTGTATCTCTCTTATCTGTCTAATCACTGGAAGGGGTCTTAGAGATCCTATAATCCTGTCCTCTTAACCACTCCTCTTCATTTAACAAATGAATGTTGAATACCAGAGAGGCTCTTACCATCTTTCTCTGATGTTTCATTATGTAGGGAGTATTCTTACTATGAAATTCGTGGATATTTGAAGTTTCTCAGTAATTTAAAGGCTTGTCATTGATTGCTGTGGGTACTCCTACCATTGACAAAGACAGTAATTTCTCTACAACTTAGTGGATAGACTTTCAGCACTGCTGTATCCAAAAAGGTCACCTCCCAGGGCCGGATTGGTGAGGAGCCTCATGGGACTTTGGCTGGTTCTCAGACTATAGACAGGCAGGCCATTGCCAAGTCTGCATTCAAAGCCTTTCCAGGTTGATGGAACATGTCAGAACTAGTACTCTACTGGCATAGCCTTTGAGAATCAGGAGTCCGTAAGTATTTATTAAACACCTATTACTTCAAAGGCACTCTGCTAAGCCCTTTACAAATACTAACTTATTGATACTCACAATAACTCTTGGAGGTACATACTGTTATTATCCCCATTTTATAGTGAAGAAAACTAAGGCAGCTTGAAGTTAAGTGGCTTGCCTAGGCTTACACACCTAGTAAGAGTTTGAGGCTGGATTTGAACTCAGGTCTTCTTGATTCCAAGAAGAGGGCCATTACATTTCGTCCCAATGGCCCATCCTCCTCCCTCCACATGAATCGACAGTAGGTAAAGCTCCCAGGACTGGGTTCCCATGGACCAATCCCTCTGATGCACACACAGTGCCTCTTCTGAGTTTCCCCACATCCCGGTGAGGATGGTACTACATTTTGCAAATGAGGTTATAAAGAGGTTATATAGTTTACTAGGATAGACATAGCCAGCAGGTGTTAGAGACAAGATCTGAGCAAGATTCTCAGGAAGCTCCTTACTCCTTACCTAAGGGACTTCAGATAGCTTTACAGACAATGTCTCCAATTATAGGTGTGTAAAAGACACAGAAATATGAACCAAATGAATGTTTCTTAGTGACATTAAATGAAGGTCGGGAGTATCATATTGAATGCTAAGGTCATAAAAGCATTTCTGTGGGGAGCTGAGATAGTAGGGGGCAGAGAAACAGTTCCCTGATGACCTCCCATAATATAGGGGCAAAGCTTAGAATACCTAGGGGAATGGCTGCCTAACAGACCTGCTAGGCTGTCTCTCTCTCCAATAGCAGGCCCCTAGATTGAGCCTTTAACAAATCCTTCATGGTAGGTGGTGAGATGTAGGAGAATGAACAGACTCAGGAGTCATTGAGCTAAAGCCTCTGTTCATGTCCGAACTTCACCATTCACTAGCTATGTGACTTGGGCTTATGACCACTCCTACCTTCTCTTGGCCTCAGTTTCCTTATTTGTAAAATGTACAATAGGGTGGGTGGTAAGGAATGCATAGTGCTTTTTAAGCAGATATGCAAATATGAATGAGTACTAATAACCAACCTTAAATGTATGTTTAAATGTGCAAAAGCATTGTGATTGGTTTGATCTTGGGTACTCCGTGGCTCTGGGTAACAATTTGCAGACACAAAATCAGATCTCTGAGTCTTTTGGGCATGGCAAATAAATGTGTTTTCCTAAGGTCCTATGCAATGAGGAAGGAAACAAATATTTATTATTAAGTGTCTACTAAGTGATAGGCAGTGTTCTAAGGGTTTCACAAATATTATCTCATTTGTTCCTCAAAACAATGCTAGAAAGTAGGTGCTACTGTTATAATCCTTATTTTATAGGTGAAGAAGCAAGTGACTTACGGCCACATAGCTAGTAAGAACCTGAGGCCAGATGTGAACTTAGGATTTCTTGCCTCCAGGCCCAGCTCTCTAGCCAAAATTAGCCACCTGGCCATTGAGTGAATTGAAAGTATTAGAACAGTAAATCATTTCATCTTTCATTTAACACACTGTTGAAAATCCTCAAATTGCCTCTAATGAGTTCTCTTGATAGAAAAGATAGAAAGAGCCATTTTAAAATGGTTTCTTTAAAACCTCCCCAATCTACTAGGAGTTGACTCTCTCTTGTAAAGTGGCTACATTTTAATGAGGCCATGGAAGCTTCTCATTTCCAAGGGTAGCCAAACTATACTGTGGTTTATGGCACTCGGGCGTTCTCTGAATCCCCAGTGAATGTGAAACAAAAAAATGGGAATGATGGGATTGCAGCATTCTAGGTATAACAGGGCACCTTAAAATACAGGTTCACTTCATTCCACCTTCTATCACACACCATTGAAAATCCATGGAAGATGAAGCATCCTATAGGGACTGGAAACAGAATATAGGGTTGCCAGCATTCTGTCCTCTCTGTCAAAGAGAACATCTTGCTAAGAATGGGACGAATGGAATGTTTATCCGGGTCTCCCTGTGAAGCTGTGAGCCAGGACTGTGCTACAGAGATCCCAGACTCATTGGTCTGAAGCTCCAAGTGCCCTTAGAGGTTACCTAGTCCAACCCCCTCATTTTACATATTGTACAGAAAGCTGTACAAAACTATGCAGACATAATAGAGCGTTTTGTTGTGGACTCCTCTCTTCTTCCTCTTCTATCACTCAGGTGCCTTTTTCCACTTTCTCTTCCTTCACCCCTAACATGATGCACTGGCCTTACGTCTTTGGTGCCCACCTGTTATCCAGCTCTCGCCTGTGGCTCCAAGAAGATGCAGCTTGTGCAGTGGCCACATCCTGGTAAACTGTCTCGGCAGCTGGGCTAAACCAGGTTGAGGGTAACCAACAAGCCCCCAAACTCACTATTGATGAGTTAGAGGAATGTCTACCCCAAACACTGGAAGACTTCCTCTAGGGCAGTGGTTCTCAACCTGTAGGTCGCAGCCCCTTTGGAGGTTGAACGACCCTTTCACAGGGGTGACAGGGGTTGCCTAAGACCATTGGAAAACACATATTTCTAATGGTCTTAGGAACCGAGACATCGCTCCTCTATCTGTCTCCAGGCAGGTCTGCCCCTAGGCAGATACACCCACATACGAGTATTAAAGGGTCACAGCATTAGGAAGGTTGAGAGCCACTGTTCTAGGGGAATGGGCAGATGAAAACAATCTGTTCCAATGGCCCTGAAGGCATCTGAGGCAGGTGTTGGGGAGTGCTTAGAGCCCGGGCGGCATCAAAGATGCCAAGGTCATTCACTGCATCCTGAGCCATCACTAGGTGTCTTGACTATGGTCTTGTTACTGGACTTTGACAACTCTGGAAGAGAGAGTGAGGCCGCTCTGCTTCATTTAAATCCAATTCACCCATGAGTCAAGACATCACCCCATGATGTTATTGGTCCTCTTTGAAAACGAAGGACAGACAACAATAACTCATGAAACTGAGACCCCGGGAGGACAAATATCTTTCTTAAAATCACACAGAAAGTGGTGGAAAAGGGACTGGAACCCAGGTACCATGACTCTCAGTGCACCAGGTCTATGCTCATTGATTCAACAAGAGTGTTCTCTCGGGGATATGCTATACTTGACACTTGAAGATTCAGAGAAGAAGAAGATATGTCTTCTGCCCTCTAGGAGAGGAATTAAGACACGTAGAAAATATAACCCTCACTTTGAATACTAGATTATACATAAAAGGGTCATAGGTTCAGAGTTCAGATCACAAAATTCTTGATTTGGAGCTGGAAGTTACCTCAGATATATCCAATACAAACCCATTTTATAGATGAATAAATTGAGAGCCATGAAGTTGCCCAAGGCTGCAAAGCAACAAGCATTTAAGGCAGAATTTGAACCCAAGTCCTCTGACTCCAGAGCCAGTGTACTGAGTGTTATGATGTCAAATGAGACAGTGATCACTCCTGACTGGGGACCAGGAAGTGATTTCTGGAAGAAGTAGCATTTGAATTAGACCTTGAAGGATGGATTTGTCATCAACAGGAACAATTAGGGGAAGGAAAGAGTGAATAAGAAGGGAGAGCGTACCAGGCAGTGGGATCTGCAGGAGTAAAGAGAGGGGCAGAATCTGCCATGTAGAAGTCAGATTGGGAGAATGGTGGACTGTTCCTCTTGGCTGGTTTACAGAGGACTCTGGGGAGATTGCTGCTTGCACGCAAAGTCTCAGTTTCTGAACCATGTGTTGTTGCTTTGATCAGTTTATAGTTTTAGGGTGTCCTGGGGGAAACAAAACTCACAGTGGAAGGAAGAGTGGGCTGAGTAATGCAGAGCTGTGAATTCCTCTCTTCCTCACACTTACTTTCCACATTGAGCATAGCTGGCAGAATTTAGCTCAAGAAGGGGCTTGTTCAGTAACATTTACTAAGAGCCTCTATGTAAGGCAGTGACTGCCTTGGGGGGAAGAGATTCAGCCCCCTCCTCTGGAATCCCAGATAGGCATTTGTCAGTGAGTCAGTTTTATGCCTCCAGATCGTGATCATGAATAACACCTATCTTCCATTGATGGAGTCACTGGGCACAGAAGAAACGGACTCATCTTCAGAGTAGATTGGGTTCCAAGTCCTTCCTCCTCCATCAACCATCTGGGCTCTGAGTCCACAGCCCTGACCACCAAGGCAGGCCCCCTTAGATCCTGGAAATTGCTTTCACTCTTGTTTCTCTTCTGTAATTAGGAAAGGCAGAGGATTGAAAGAACACAGACCAGAGCAGTCCTCCCACTGCTTTCTGTGAATATCTTAGCTGATGAGAGGTTAGAGGCCAGTGAGGATGAGGGCTTGGGTGTGGGAGAGCGTTTTTCCAAGGCCTAAATCCCAAGCAGATCTTAGAACATCCATTGAGAAGAAGCTTAAGAAGTTGTATCATTAAATGCATAGAGCTTTAGACTGAGACTCAAGAAACCTGAAATCTGATATATATTAGCTGTGTGCCTGTGAGCAAATAAATCCCTTACCCTTTACCTCTTTTCTCGTCTGCAAGTGAGGAGCTGGACTGGGTGATTTCTAAGTTGGCAGCTAGATAGTGCAATGGTTAGAGCACTGAGCTTGGAGTCAGGAAGATCTGAGTTTGAATCCTGCCTTAGATACTTGCTGTTTGTGTGACCCTGGGTAAGTCACTTGAGCTCTTTTCCTCAGTTTCCTCATCTGTAAAAAGGGGATAATAATAGCACTCACATCATGGGTCATTGTGAGGATCAAATGAGATGTTAAATAAAAGACGCTTCCCAAACTTTAAGTGCTATATAACATTTTTAAAGGGCCCTTCGAGTTCTAAAAATATGATCCTACCTCAACATTTCATTTTCTTCATGTATTGAATGGGAATACTGGTTTCCTACCATCTTCCTCACTGGGTTGTTGGAAAGAAAGTGCTTTGTAAACCATAGAATTCCACAGAAATGTGAGGAAGGCATTATAGGTATAACAATCTCCAAACTGAATGGAGGTGACCAATCTTAGCATGCAAGAGAGGACAGAAGGTTTCTAAGTCCTTTTGTTCACTAGTAGGGGTCTCTTTCTTGAGTATCCTTAAGGAAAGGAGACAATCACATCCCCAGTTTTGTCTGTGGCATCCTCTCCTCAATGCCCTAGGCATCAGGCTTTGATGTGTGTTGCTCTAAGGTTTCTTGGCATCTACAGTTGTAACCAGGTTGGGGCAATCAACATTTTCCCCCAAGGTGATGTAATTTAAAGGGAGCGACAGAACTTGCAGTAATTCAACAGCGTAGAAACATATAAGTTTAGCACCTAGTTAGTAAGAATAATTAAAAGTTAATAGCTATTAAATAGTTAAGCTATGAAGCTACCAGAAGGTGTATTTTCTGTCCCCAGAGGCTACATTCCAAGTGAACTCCTTCCCAATCAATCCTTCCCTCCCAGTGCCTGCTACCTATTTTATATACTTGCCCTGAGTGCAGTCCTTAGGTTTCCATCATTTTTGAATTTATGGCTTTCTTAGTCATGGATTCTGACAGGCCCAAAGTCGAATTACAAATTCATTTTTCAAACAAAAGTGGGAGTAGGTAGCCTAGAGCTCCCCATGTTTCAGTGATTACTCATAGAGAGGAAGAAGGTAGCTAGGAGGTTGGAAACCAGCCTTGGACATCAATTATCAGATGTCCTAATCTGGCTTTCTTCTCTGACTCCTAGTTAGTAAAGGTCATGCAATGTCCTTCAAATAAGCCCAAAGGCTTTTAGTCTCCATAATATTTTGCTACTGATCTAATAAACCTTTTGTTGTTATTGTTAAGGCTTTGAACTCCTTAGTTCCCACAAAGATAATCAGAATTGGAGTATTGGAAGAAGTATTTGATTTGGGCTCAAAAAACCTGAGTTCAAATCCTAGTTCTGCTACTCACTGACTTTTTGCTCATGTGACATTGTGTAATTCCATTCCTGTGGTCCCCAGTCTCCATAGCTATAAAATCCTTCAGTAGCAAGTTCGCATCATCAAATTAAGCCAAATAAGCTTGAATATTTCAGGCCACAGGTGAGCAGGTAGTGAGGGTCTTAGAGACCGTGTCATATAAAAATCAGCTGGACAAACTTGGGATGTTGAGTCTGCAGGAGAAACGATTTGGTGAAGAGACATAATAGCTTTCTTCAAATATTTTAGAGGATTAGACTGGTGCTGGGTGGTACAATACATAGAGTTCTGGAGACCTGAGTTCAAATCCAGTTTCAGACACTTAAAAAAAAAACCCTGAACCAGAAAGGTGATGCCTTGCCCTCCCTCTACCAAGTATGAAGGAAAAGAAATGATGATACACAAAGAAACAGAACAAAGTGAACCCACTTTTCATGGTCATACTAGGCTTAGTGACCACACTAGGACACAAGAGCCTGGTTACTGGGATCTAGCTGAACTTGCCTGAACCCCTGGAATTTGATACTTTGGTGTTCCCCAACCATCTTCCCTGCATGCAGCCAGTCCGCCCATATAATATTGGTGTTAAAATAACAGAAACAACAATGACAATACCACTAAGAATAGCTAGTATCCAGCTAGTGCTTGAAGGTTTGCAGAACACTTTAAATGAGTTTTCTCATTTGGTCCCAGATGAAGCTCGGCAGTGAATCTGGCTCCCTCTCTGTGGCACTGCCCTAACACCTCCTGTGTCATTCCCCAGCCAACTACACTAATAGCTGGAGATAAATTCTGGGTAACCAGCACCCTTGCTAGTTTCCACAGGCTAAGTTTTTATCTTTTGAAATTAATTGAGGTATTTTGTTTTTTCCATCATGGTCAGTTCCAAGTACAATACCACCCTCCAACCGAACTCTTCATTATAACAAAGCAGAACTTAAAAATAACCAGAGCAGCAACCACATCTGGCCAGTGTGTGTGCCACATTCCTCACCCCAAGCCTCCCACCTCTCTCCTGACAGGCAGGAAGCTCTCCAGACCAGCTTCATCCCTCACCTCATGACATCCCATAGGTGATCTCGGAAATTATCAGAAGGTGTTAGTGTTGTTTCTCCGCCCTGGACTATATTTATTGCTGCTCCTCCATCGTAGGCAGGAAGCTGTTGACAGGGAGGGAGGGGAGGCTTGGGGCATGATTTATTGTAAGCCTGCTCCACTAAGAACCATTTATTATTTTGCATCTGTTTGTAAAGTGGCTACATTTTAATGGGGCCATGGCAGCTTCTCATTTCCAAGGGTAGCCAAACTATCGCTATGGTTTACGGCACTCGGGCATGCTCCAAATCCCCAGTGCGTGTGAAATAAGAAAATGTTTAACAAAGTCTTCTTAATGGAAGCGAGTTATGGAACTAATAATACTGATATTTTCAATGGACCAAATTAAATTATGCTTCTAGTCTTGTATCTTAATTAAAGGGATAAAAACGGTTTCACATTTTAATTAGCAAGTACATCTTGAAGAGGCTTAGATTAGCATGGGAGTCATATCTGCTTGGAAGCAGCCTGCTGCAGGTGATTCCAAGGACAGAGGGGGTCCACAAAGGGGAAACAGGGTTCACATCTGGAATGGTAGATGGCCAGCTATGGTCCAGACAGGAACTAAACAGCTTCTCCAGTTTTTGCTGGGGAAAAAAATGTGTTGATCTGGGGAATGTGACCAGATTGTGCTGAAAGACACTCTCTCCTTCAGCCTGAAGAAGAGATATGAAAATGCATCTCCCTTCCTTCTTTGAGGAGGTGGGGGACTATGGTTGCAGAATGTTGCATATACCCTTAGTTTTAGTTGATGCACTGGTTGGTCTTATTGAATTGCTTTTCTCTCTCTTCTGTTTCTTTGTTAAAGGGTAGTTTTCTGACTTCTGAGAGCCAAGATGGCAGAGTAAGCAATAAATTGCTGTAGCTTTCCTATATCCACCTCCAAACAACCATAAAATAGCACTCCAGAACAAATCCTGGAATAGCAGAGACAGCTGAAAGATGGGGTGGAGAGGTCTTTTAGCCAGGGAGACTTGAAGGATTGGCAAAAGAAAAGTTTATCTCACTCGGGTAAAAGGATAGCACAGTCCAGGACAGGAAATATTCCAGCAAGTCAGCATCAAGCCCCACCTTAGCAAACAGGAGGGAGATCCTGAGCAGCAGTGTGGTGGAGCAGGCAGACACCAATACTAGGATCCCCCACATGCCTTAGCATAGCCAGGGGAGCCTACAGACTCTAGCTCAGAGAACCACTACTTGCTTCAGCATTGCCCCAGGCTATGTGCTTCAGCACAGCTCCAGGTAGGCAGGCAACCTCCAGTGACAAGAAAGACCTCTGTATGCTTCAGTGTAGCCCTGGGGAAATTCAGAAAATCCCCACTGGACATCAGTACACACCAGACATCCATACTAGGACCCCAGCTCAGCACGAGGTAAGCTGCCAGATACCTATAGCCTCCAATAGTGCCAGCCACCCTCCACCCCGTCAACATAGCACCAGACATGAGGGTTCTCTGTGGGCCTCAGGGCAATATCAGTGTAGAACCAGGTAAATAGCCAAGGTCTGCAGCAACTGGCACAAGAAGCCTGAGACAAAGGCCCTTCTACGCTGGGAGTAGAGGTCAAATTTAAAAGAAAGGGAAAAGGCCAAAAAAAGAACAAAAACAAAAACCTGACCATAGAAAGTTATTATGGTGACAGGGAAGACCAAGACACAACCTTAGAATAGGACAACAATGTCAAAACACCTATGGGCAAAACCCCAAAGAAAAATGGAAAGTGATCTCAAGCCCAGAAAGAACTTATGGAAGAGTTCAAAAAGGAGCTTAAAAATCATATGAGAGAGTTAGAAAAACATTTGGAAAAGAAATCAGAATGATGCAAGAGAATTATGATAAGAGACAAATCCACTGAAGAAAAAACTCTTTAAAGAGTACAAATGGCCAAATGGAAAAGAAAGTTACAAAAGCTAATTGAAAAAAACAATACCTTAAAAGTTAGAATTGGAAAAAAAGTTAGAATTGGGCAAGTGGAAGTTAATGACTCTATGAGACATCAAGAATCAAACAAAATAAAAAGAAGGGAAAATGGAAGAAAATATAAAATACCTCATGGTAAAAACAACTGACCTGGAAAATAGATTCAGGAGAGACAATATCAGAATCATTGGATTACCTGAAAACTATAACCAAAAGGAAGACCTGGACAGCATCATCCAAGATATCATCAAGGAAAACTGCCCTGATGTTCTGGAACCAGAGGATAAAATAGGCATTAAAAGAATCCACTGATCACCTCAGGAAAGAGACCCCAAAATAAAGACTCCAAGAAACATTATAGCCAAATTTTAGGACTATAGAGTCAAGGAAAAATATCACAAGTGGCCAGAAACAATTCAAATATTGGGGAATTACAATCAGGGTTACACAGGACTTGGCAGCTACAACATTTAAAGACTGGGGGTTATAGGACATGATATTCCAGAAAGCGAAGGAGTTAGGACTGCAATGAAGAATCACTCACCTGACAAAATTAAGCACAATATATCAAGGGAAAAATATAATCAATGAAAAAGAGGGATATTAAGCTTTTGTAAGGAGAAGACCAGAACTAAGCTAAAAATTTGACTTCCAATATCAAGACCCAAGAGAAGCATAAACAGGTAAAAAGGGAAAAGAAAACTAGGAAAAGAAAACAACTATTTATATCCCTACATGGGAAAATAATACTTTTAATTCTTAAAAATTGTATCACTAATAGTACAGCTAGAAGAAATATAATAGATAGAAGGTACAGGGATAAGGCGATTTTGAGGAAATGACATAAAAATTTAACGGATAAAAAAGAGGAATACAATGGGTGCAGAAGGAAGGGAGAGGTTGAATGGGGTAAAGTATTTCACATAAGGAGGTGCTAAAGACCTATTATAGTGGAGAGAAGATGGGAGGGTGAGGGATGAGCATCACTTGAATCTTCCTCTCATCAGTATTGGCTCAATGAGGGAATAATATACACAATCAGTTGAATATAGAAATCTATTTTACACAACAAGGAAGCAGGAGAGAGGAGATTAAGTAAATCAAGGGTGGGGACTGACGGATGGTAGGGCAGATCAGGGAAAGAGATAAACAGAAGCAAAACACTGGTGAGGAGGGAAAGGGTGAAAGGAGAGAGAGGAAAAACAGGAGGAAGAATTGGATGGAGGGAAATACACAGTTAATAATCACGACTGTGAATGTGAATGGGATGAACTTTCCCATAAAATGGAAGTGGATCAAAAACCAGAATGTTACATAGGTTGTTTACAAGAAACATACTTGAAGCAGAGGGACATACACAAAGTAAAGGTAAGGGGCTAGAACAGAATCTGTTAGGTTTCAGGTGAAATAAAATAAGCAGGGGTAGCAATATTGATCTTGGACAAAGTAAAAGCAAAAATAGACCTAATTAAGAGAAAACTACATCTTGTTAAAAGGCACCATAGACAATGAAGCAATTCAATACTAAACATACATGTACCAAGTAGTACAGCATCCAGATTCTTAAAGGAGAAGTTAAGTGAGTTATAGGAAGAAGAGAGGACCTCAGTTGTCCCCTCTCAGAACTAAATAAATCCAACCAAAAATAAATAAGAAAGAAGCTAAGGAGGTACATAGAATATTAGAAATGTTAGATAAGATAGATCTTTGGCGAAAACTGAATGGGAACAGAAAGGAATATGCCTTTTTCTCAGCAGCAATTGGCACCTACCCCAAAATTGACCATAATAGGTCATAAAAACCTCAAAATAAAATGTAAAAATGCAGAAATAATGAAAGTATTTTTTAAGATCATAATGCAATAAAAATTACATTCAACAAAGGACCATGGAAATACAGATTAAAAATTAATTGAAAACTAAATAATCTCATCCTAAAGATTGAGTCAAAGAAAAATGATAGAATCAATAATTTCATTAAAGAGAATGACAATAATGAGACAACATACCAAAATTCATAGGATACAGACAAAGTAGTACTTTGGGGAAAATTTATTTCTCTGAATTCTTGCATCAACAAAATGGAAAAAGGACCGGGCATGCAACTAAAAAACCCAATTGAGCATCAAATCAGAAAAGCTGAAAACCAAAGGTGAGATTAAAAAGACTGAAAATTAAAAAAAAACAATAACTATTCAGCAGATAAACTATTGAACCACTAAGTCTTTGGTTAATTTGATTTAAAAAAAGAAAGAAGAAAAGTACATATCCAGTATCAAAATTGAAAGGGTAAAATCACCAGCAATGAAGAAGAAATTAAAGCAATTCCTAGGAAATTTTTGCCCAATTATATGCCAATAAACCTGTCAATCTGAGTCAAATGGACAAATAATTAACATAATATACATTACCTAGATTAATAGATCAGGAATTAGAATGCCTAAATAAACCCATCTTGAAAAAGAAATTGAATAAGCTATTAATGAACTCCTTAGGAAAAGAAAATCTCCAGGGCCAGATGGGTTCATAAGTGAATTCTACCGCACATTTAAAGAACAATTAATTCCAACGCTAATAAACTATTTGGAAAAATAGACCAGAAGGAGTATTACCAAACTCCTTTTATGACACAAATATGCTGTTAATATGTAAAACAGGAAGAACTAAAACAGGGAAAGAAAATTGTAGGCCAATTTCCCCAATGAACATAGCTGTAAAAAATTTTGAACAAAATATTAGCAAGGCAACTACAGCAATCTATCACAAGAATTATACACTATGAAGAGGTAGGATTTATATCAGGCATGCACAGTTGGTTCAAAATTAGGAAAACTATTCACATAATTGACCATATCAATAACAAAACTAAGAGAAATCATATGATTATCTCAATAGATGCTGAAAAACCTTTTGACTAAATATAGCACCCATTCCTGTTAAAAGCACCAGAGAGCATAGGCAGCAATCCTTAAAATGTTAAACAGTACCTACCTGAAACCATCAGCAAGCATTGTCTGTAATGGGGATAAGTGAGAAATCTTCCCAATAAAATCAGGGGTGAAGCAAGCCTGTACATTATCACCAGTATTACTCAATACAATACTAGAAATGTTAGCTATAGCAATAAGAGAGGACAAAGAAATACAAGGCATTAAAATATACAATGAAGAAACAAAACTATCACTCTGCAGATGATATAATATTATACTTAGAGAACCATAGAGCATCAATTAAAAAATTACTTGAAATAATTAACAACTTTAGCAAAGTTGCAGAATACAAGATAAACCTAATAAATAATCATCATTTCTTTATATGACCAATAAAGCCAAGCAGCAAGAGAAAGAGAAATTCCATTTAAAATAACTTTAAATAATATGAAGTACTTAGGCATCTGCCTTCCAAGACAAACCCAGGAACTGTATGAACACACTTACAAAACACTTTTCACACAAATAAAGTCAGATCTAAACAAATGGAAAAATATCAGTTGCTCATGGGTAGGCCAAGCCAATATAATAAAATGACAATTCTTCCTAAACTAATTTACCTATTCAATGCCATACAAATCAAACTACCAAAAATTATTTTATAGAGCTAGAAAAAATAACAACAAAATTCATCTAGAAGAACAAAAGATCAAGAGTATCAAGGGAATTGATGAAAAAAATACAAAAAAAGGTGGCCTAGAAATGCCAGATCTCAAACTATGTTATAAAGTAGTAATCATCAAAACTATATGGTACTGGCTACAAAATAGAACAGTGGATCAGTGGAATAGGTAAGGTACACAAGACACAGGAGTCAATGATCATAGTAATCTAGTGTTTGACAAATGCAAAGACCTCAGCTTTTGGGATAAGAAGTCACTATTTGACAAAAACTGCTGGGAAAGCTGGAGAACAATAGGACACAAACTAGGTATAGACCAATGTCTCACACCGTATACCAAGAAAAGGTCAAAATGAGTGTATGATTTAGGCATAAAGGGTGACAGCATAAGCAAGTCAGAAGAGTAAGGAATATTCTACCTGCCAGATCTATGGAGAGGGGAAGAATTCATGACTAAACAAGAGATAGAGAGTACTACAAGATGTAAAACAGATAATTTTGTTATATTTTTTAAAAAAGCTTTTGTACAAACAAAAACAATGCAACCAAGATTAGAAGGAAAGCAGAAAGCAGGGAAACAATCTTTACAGCAAGTGTCTCTGATAAAAGTTGTATTTCTCAAATTATAGAGAACTGAGTCAAATTCATAAAAATATAAGTCATTCTCCAATTGATAAATGGTGGAAGGACAGGAATAGGCAGGTTTTTTTTTTTTTGCTGTTCATTCATTTTATTTTATTTTTCCTGTTTTTAATTTTCAACATTCATTTCCACCAGATTTTGAGTTACAAATTTTTCTCCCCATTTTCCCCCAACCCCCACCCCCAAATAGCAAACCTACTGAATACCCCTTCCCCCAATTTGTTCTCTCTTATATCCTC
>CM053583.1:43448646-43459330 GCA_028627135.1 Pseudochirops cupreus | reverse complement strand
CTGTGATTGTGTACAAATTTTTTCCTGGTTCTGCTCTTCTCACTTAGCATCAGTTTGTATAAGCCTCTCCAGGTAAATATGAAGTCCATCTCCTCCCCATTTCTTGTAGCACAATAGTATTCCATTACATTCATATACCACGACTTGTTTAGAAATTCCCCAATTGATGGGCATCCTCTTAATTTCCAGCTTTTTGCCACCACAAAGAGAGCTGCAATAAATATTTTTGTACCTATGGGTCTTCCTCCCACTTCTATGATGTCTTTGGGATATAACCCCAGAAGTGGTATTACTGGGTAAAAGGGTTTGCAATTATTTATAGCCCTTTGGGCATAGTTCCAGATTGCTCTCCAAAATGGTTGTATCAGTTCACAGCTCCACCAACAATGCATTAGTATTCCAATTGTTAATTTTATTTTTTAGATATCCCTTCATATTCAACCCATCTTGTGCCCTCTGTCTATGTATGCATGTACATATATATGTCCACACTCATATGCATACATATGTATATATATATATATATATATATATATATATATATATATATATATATACACACACACACACCCTCCTATACACACATATCTATGTATGTATACACACACACACACACACACACACACACATATATTCCCTTCAACTATCCTCATACTGAGAAAAGTCTTATGAGTTACAATTACCATTTTTCCATGTAGGAATATAAATAATTCAACTTTAATAAGTTCCTTATAATTTCTTTTTTCCTGTTTACCTTCCCATGCTTCTCTTGCTTATTGTATTTGAAAGTCAAATTTTTCTGTTCAGCTCTGGTTTTTTTCATCAAGAATGCTTGAAAATCCTCTATTTCATTGAATAACCATATTTTCCCCTGAAACATTATACTCAGTTTTGCTGGGTAGGTGATTCTTGGTTTTAATCCTAGCTCCATTGACTTCTGGAATATCATATCCTAGGCCCTTCAGTCCCTTAATGTAGAAGCTGCTAGGTCTTGTGTTATCCTGATTGTGTTTCTACAATACTCAAATTGTTTCCTCCTGATTGTTTGCAGTATTTTCTCCTTGATCTGGGAACTCTGGAATTTGGCTATAATATTCCTAGGAGTTTTCTTTTTGGGATCTTTTTCAAGAGGCAATCAGTGAATTCTTTCAATTTCTATTTTGCCTTCTGGTTCTAGAATATCAGGGCAATTTTCCTTGAGAATTTCTTGAAAGATGTCTAGGCTTTTTTTTTGATCATGGCTTTCAGGTAATCCAATAAGTTTTAAATTATCTCTCCTTGATCTATTTTCTAGGTCGGTGGTTTTTCCAATGAGATATTTCACATTGCCTTCTATTTTTCCATTTGTTTGCATCTGTTTTATAGTGTCTTGATTTCTCATAAAGTCATTTGCTTCCAATTGCTCCAGTCTAATTTTGAAGAAATTATTCTCTTCAGTGAATTTTTGAAATTCCCTTTCCATCTGGCAAATTCAACTTTTTAAGGCACGCTTCTCCTCATTGCCTTTTTGGGCCTCTTTTGCCATTTGGGTTAGTCTATTTTTTTAAGGTGTTATTTTCTTCAGTATCTTTTGGGTCTCTTTTAGCAGGCTGTTGACTCACTTTTCATGATTTTCTTGTATCATTCTCATTTTTCTTCCCAATTTTTCCTTCACTTCTCTTACTTGATTTTCAAAATCCTTCTTGAACTCCTCCATGGCTTGTAATCAGTTCATATTTTTCTTGGAAGCTTTTGATGAAGGAGTTCTGTCTTTGTTGTCTTCCTCCCATTCCATGCCTTGATCCTTTTTGTCCCTAAAAAAGGATTCTATTGTCTGTTTGTGCTTCCTCTGTTTGTTCATATTGCCAGTCAATTACTTGACTTTTGAGCTCTTTGCCATGGTAGAACTCTGCTTCCAGAATGGAGAGATCTTTGTCCCAAATTGCTGGGGTTTTCACAGCTGTTGGAGCTAATAGGAGGGTGCCCTCTCTACAGCCCACACAAACTCTATCACACTGGCCCACACCCCAAGACCACCACCCAAGACAGTGATCCAGATCCAAGCAGGTTAAAACAAGAGTAATTGCCCTCTGAATGGTCACTTGGTACCCCTATGATCTTCAGGCCAGGAGCTCCAGAAGCAGCCATACAGCAGCAGCTGCAGCTACCTCTGTGTCTCCATCACCTCTTGCTCTGGGGGCAGGGGCCAGATCATGCTCTTCTGTCCCCCTGATCCAAAGGAGTTCCACACTGACCTTTTACTTTATCTTTGTCATTTATGGGTTGAGAAATCTGGGAGCTGCCACACCTGCTGGTGATTCACTCTTCTGAAGTCTTCTCAGGCTGCCGCTGATTGGGGCCACCCTAAGGCAAGACCTATGTGACTCTTATGGGACTCAGCTCCCACTTTGGTGGGTTAGACCCTCTCTGTTGGCCTGCCAGGCTGCCTTCAGTGGGAGATTTGTTTCTCTCTGTCACTTTGTGGGTTCTATACCTCTAAAATTTGTTTACACTCATTTTTTTTATGTGTATTAGAAGTGATTGGAGTGGGAGCTAACACCAAGTTTGTGCTTCTACTCTGCCATCTTGGCTCTGCCCTGAATGGGTAGTTTTCAGATAAAGAAATCAAAGCTATCTATAGGCATATGAAGAAGTGCTCTAAATCACTTTTGATTAGTGAAATACAAATGAAAACAACTCTGAGATACCACTTCATACCTATAAGATTCGCTAATATGACAAAAAAGGAAAATGATAAATGTTGGAGAGGACGTGAGAAAATTGGGACGCTAATGCATTATTAGTAGAGTTGTGAATTGACCCAACCATTCTGGAGAGCAATTTGGAACTATGCCCAAAGGCAACCAAACTACATACCTTTTGATCCAATAATACCACTACCAGGTCTGCATCCCAAAGAGATCATAACAAAGTAAAAAAGACCTACATGTGCAAAAATATTTATAGCAGTCCTTTATGTAGTGGCAAAGAATTGGAAATTGAGGGGATACCCATCCATTGAGGAATGGTTGAACAAGCTGTGGTATATGAATGTAGTGGAATACTATTATGCAATAAGAAATGATGAGCAGGCAAATTTCAGAAAATCTTGGAACGGCTTGTATGAACTGATGAAAAAAGAAATGAGCAGAACCAGGAAAACATTGCACGCAGTATCAGCAACTTTGTGTGATGACCAACTATGAATGACTCAGCTCTTATCAACACAATGATCCAAGACAAGTACAAAGGACTCGAAGGAAAATGCTATCCATATCCAGATAAAGAACTGATGGACTCTGAACGCAAATTGGAACATATTTTTTTTTTACTTACTTTCTTCTTTCTGCTTCTTTCACAATTGTGACTAATATGGAAACATTTTTTACACGATAGCACATGCATGAACTATATCAAACTGCCTGCCATTTTCAGAAGAGAGGAGGGGAGGGAGGAAAGGAGAAAATTTGGAACTCAAAATCTTGTAAAAATTAATGCTGAAACTTTTCATGGCGTATTACTTGGAAAAAATGCAGTACTATCAAAAATAAAAATAAAGGATGGCTTTCTGGGGAGGGAAGCGGGAGATGGATTCTTGGAAATGCATAAAATAAAAAAATAAATAATTTTTAAAAAGACGACTCCAGTAGGCCAATGGTGATTTTTTGCATGTGAACACATGCAAAATAAAAATGAGACAATTAACGGGTAAAGACATTGGTGGTAGAGGCTCTCACTGGCCAGTTCCATACCTTTCTTCTCTATGTACCGCTTTATTTGTTTCCATTTTGTCCTCTTTTTATTTTTTAAATACATTTTAATACATTTAAATACATATTTTTGGTCCTTATATCACTTACATTTCCCAATGTATCCCAACTGACTCCTGGAGATTAATTCTTTATTAAAAAAGAAAGAATAAATATGAGGAGGAAAACTTCAGAAAAGCTAACCAACATATGAAAACTCAAATACCATATCCAACTTCATAAAATAATAAAACATAAAATAAATAAACAAATAAATGAGTATAATTCAATAAGATAAAAAACTATTCCATACCCATTATTCCTCACCATTGCAAGGAAGCATCACATAGATGCAAATATCTGGGGCAGGATTTGAATTCAGGGTTCCTCTTGCTCCAAAGTACCTCATCACCTTGCTACCATGGATTTCTGTTCATCAAAGGCCAGGCCACAAAGAGTCAGCTCCCCTAAAGACAATAAACTTTATTGTTGTTGTTGTTCATCTTTTGTTCTTGAAGAGGATCAATGACATCATGAGAGTGATGTCTTGACTTGTGCATGGATTGGCTTTAAGTGAGGCAGAGCTACATTTCAAAGGCATCACCCTTTCTCTTCCTTCCAAAGTCACCAAAGTCCAATGGCAAGCCAAAGGTCAAGATGACCAGCGATGACCCAGGATGCAGTAGGTGACCTTGGCCTTTCTAAATTAAGGTCTTTCCTAGGTTTCAGTTTATCTGAGCATTGGTGACATCTTTCCCCCTTCCCCAAAAGCTAAAAGAACCCTTCCATTCACAAATGCAAAAGTTCCCAGGGAAGCTTGGCTGGCTCATTTGAAACATAGACCATGGACCTGATGAGTGACAGGGAGGCAGTGACATGATTGGCAATGAGAACCCAGGGATTCTTCCTCTTATCAGAAGTGAGTTCTTTGCTAGATTCCAACTGGCCTAAACACTATTGGAAAGAGACTAGCTCAGATGGCCAGGCCAGCTAGCCTGTGGAGTGGCACAATGGAGGCGTCCCAGGAAGTACTCAATAAAAAGGAGGAGGCTGCAGGCTGGTCATGCTCCCCCCCTTCCCCAAAGGGAAGGCTCTCCTCCATTTCAATTGATGGTCTTGGTTGCAGCTGCCCTCCTGCCTGTACCTTGATGCCCTTTAGCCAACCCTTCCCCCTCCTGCCATTGACCTTCCTTTCCTTAAAGCCCTTGGATCAGGGTGAAGACTCCTATGGCTCCTCATGAGGGTTACAGCTGGAGCAAACTTTCTGTGAGAACCCAGTACAGACACCTGTGAGGCACATACCACCTTCTGGCATCCCAGTGTTGTAGGCTGGGCATGCAGACTGTGCTAGAGACTCAGTTGGTCCAAGGGCATAGAGCTGGAGTTGTTGACATAATAACAATTATAGCTCATATTTAGATGAAGGTTTGCAAAGCACTTACCATATGTCGTGTCATTTGAGCCCCACAACAACCCTGTGAGGTAGATGTTTTTATAATCCTTGTTTAAAAGATGTAGAAACTGAGACAGAAAGAATCAATGGTGCCATCTAGCTGTATACAGTGCCTTTTTGGTTGCCTAGAGACATCAAAAGACCAGCCCACACAGTCCATGGCCCCCAAACTTGATGGATGCCCCACTGCTCTGTGAGTCAATACACCCTTCTGACCTACAACAGCCTTTTGATCAGATGTGTTTCCATATGGTGGGGGAGATGGGCTGGGTTGTTATATCCTTGTTGAGTATCCTTTCTACTTTATGGCTAAGGAAACCTCTTCTTGTAAGACAGTTTACAGAATCTGGTTTCATTCCAATACATCACCTGAACCAACAGGCTGGCCTGAGTCAGTCCAAGCCCACAACAGCTTGAAACTGTTTTCCAGACATCTATCAAAACATTTCTAAACACACTTTTCCAATGTTAGCCCGGGCTTTAAAAACATCTATCCATGTGTGATGCTATTTTGATTATTATTATTTTGGCATTTCAAGAATGTATAATTTGGGCCATATGGATATTCATTCTACCCATTCAGCTTATAACCCCTCTAGAACTTAGCAAATGGTCTTTGAGAGTTATGATGGCCAAAATATTTACTGCTCTGAAGCCAATTTGGCAAAGAATCTCTCTGAATGGAGCTGGGCTGGACCTCAGGCAACAGATGAGATTCTGTCCATCACTAACCCCACCCATGGAGTTTTTCCACTAGTTTTCATTTATACAGAGGGTGTTCCCAAAATCTTAGTGCTGCCTAAAGCTACTAGACTTTAAAACTATTCATCTTTGTGGACATCAGTTTCCTTATCTGTAAAATGAGTGCAATGATATCTGTAGTGCCTATTTCACAAGGGTGGCCTTGAGATCAAATCACACCAAATGGGCTGATATATGTAAAGTAATTTAATAGCTTAAAATTGCACTCAGATTTTTTGGATATCCCGTATTGTGTTTTAAAGGTGGCAAAGCACTTTCCAGACTTCTTCATCTCATTTGAGCCTCACAGACATCCTCATGAGGTATGCAGTACTGGTATAGTTCTCTTCATTTTACAGGTGATAAAACTGAGTCTTGGAGAGAAGCAATGTGCCCAGGGTCCAATACTGAGTAAGTGGAAGAGGCAGACTTTGAACCTACTTCTTCCATATGCTGAGTCTGGCATGTATCCGTAGTGCTAAATGTTCTATTGCCTGTCCTGCAGTGAGAACTGTGGGAGATAACTGGTAGGGGGTACCAGAACTGGTTGTCTGCTAGCTGAGCCTTTACAAATCCGGAGGGATCTCCATGCCATGCCGAGGCACTGGAGGAGGGGATCTGAGGGGGATCATTATTTCTGTTACTATTTTATTATTTTGGTTCTGGATAAAAATGTGGACTTCAGAATCTATTGGACTATATAAGTTGGACCAGTCCCTTGACTATTGTGTCTTAGCTAAAACTGACTCCAGGCAATAATTCACAGTGACTTTTGCTGGGAGCTCTTCAGGAATACAATTAAAGCCCGACCAAGTTCCATTGGTCTACAGATGGTTGGTAATGATCGTTCTATGAGCTGGGTCCAATTTTTTCCCACAGTCTCCATCTCTAGGCCACCTGGAGTAATGAATAGGCACTTGCTTTATTAGCCACACCTGGGCCCCTTATTTGTCCACCTGTGACAACACTCTCATACGCAATTGATGAAGAGTATATTTTCTAGCTCTCTCCAACTACCCACAATGCATGTAGACCAAAGGGTCTCCAAAGCGGCAGTCTTTTATCCTTTTTGTATCATGGACCTATGGCAGTCTGGTGAAGCCTGTGGACCCCATTTCAGAATAATATTTTTAAATGCATAAAATCAAATGCATAGGATTATAAAAGAAAACCATTTTTGTAAAAGATCTAGGTAGTGCAGGGACAGAGGGCTGGCCTTGGAGTCAGTAAGAACTGAGTCCAAATGTGGCTTAAGGCACTTACTAGCTGTGTAAACCTAGGCAAATCATTTCATCACTGTCTGCCTCAGTTTCCTTATCTGTGAAATAGGGATAATAGTAGCACCTGCCTACAGGAGTTGTTGCAAGGATCAAATAAGCTTATATTTGTAAGGTTCTTTGCAAACTGTTAAAGCACTGCATCAATTCTGACTTTTGTTAAGGACTCTGATCTAGACCTCATTGTACAGAGGGAGAAATTAATGTCATGATGTATCATAGGCAAGCTGAAAGGCAAACACAAAGGCCTTATCATGGCCAGATTGTGTGTGCTGAGAAGAAACCTTAGTCTGGCTTAGACTGGCTTGTTGGGGGAGAAGCTGTTAAAACATGGTAGGGGTGAGGGGTTGGGGGTGGGGGAAAGGAAGCTGGAATGAATAGATGGGAAGGGTCCCAGGGGAGGAGAATTTGGAGATGCCACAAACTGAAAACAGTTCACATCAGGTGGCAATTCCTTCCTTCATGTTGAACCAGCATCCAGGGCTGGTGATCTGACCTGCTGCTAGTTTCTCTCTAGGTAGAATTGAATAACTCAGTGGGTTCCTGAAGAAGAACCCTTACTTGCAAGTCTGTGACACAAGGACTTTGGTGCCTACAGTGTCATGAACCCACTCTTCCTTATCCACCAGGTGAAGTCAGTATTGCTCCCTTAGCACACCCCCAAGTCTGAGTCAAAGGATCAACAGTTGCAGGTCTCTGGGGATGCCCAAGTTGATATGCAAACATCTGTGCCAGAAAGATACAGCTGCATATGGGGAATGGGAGAGTAGCTGACTACAGCTGTAAGTGGTGTCTCCAGATTCCTCTGCTATTTAGGCAGCATCTAAACATTCCTTTAATGCTAGTGTATGTCTTAGCCCAGCAGCAGCGACTCTGCTCCCCAGACGTTCATGACAGAGAGTATGCAGGGAATTTCCTGTGGATGGAAAATTAGTGTTGGGGTGAGGGTGGTTGAGTTGATGCAGAGAACAGTGGGAGCTGTGACTTACTTCACCTCCGTGTTTCTTGGTAGAGCAGGGATGTTGGGTCAGAGTTCTGTGGATCAACAGGTGGTTGGAGGACACTAGAGGAGTCTGGTCTTAGTTGGGAATATAAGAGTATTGTAACAGACAGAAAAGTAGAAGTAGAGTCACAGCATAGTTGCTGTAGGAAGCCTGAACAGTTCACACCAAGAAAGAGACTGATGAAATGAATAGCTAGTAATTTTGGCCCTGGGACAAACAGCCCCCCAAAGTCTTAAATCAGATTTTTAAAAACCCACCTTTTTTTGGTCAGGAAAACCTTAAGGAGAGACTTCAAAACAAAGTCTTATGAAGAGAGAGACCCCCAAGATATCATATTGTGATAGGGGAGACAGAGACCTTGATGTAATTGGGGTGGGGTTGGTCAATGAGGGGACAGTCCTTTGAATAGGGGTAGTATTCTGTCTCTATTGTTATGTGCCATATAGAGGCTAGGTGAACCTGCTTCTAGGTATGTGTAATGGAAGGACCCTTCTTCCCCACTTCAAAGCATATGTATATATTCTTCAACTGTTTCCTACTGGATTTCTCAGGGATGAAAAAGAAGTCTTTTAACTGGCTGCTAAGCTAGAACTAAGTGCATATGAAAACAGGAAACTAATAATGCAATTCTTTCCTGGCAGCTTTCTAGTTGAGGAAGAAGAAATATTTTGAGCTTTCTGATGGGGGGAGATAAACAGCTTGGTGTTGCTGCTCCCCTGAGGAAGCCCTATCAGGAAAAGGCCAAAGTAGGGGTAGGCCAGGGAAGAGCTCACCTGGGTCAGAAGAAGTCTATCCTGTGGTGTCTTTCTGTTTTTATTAATTATTTAACTAATAATTAAGATGCTAAGCTTGGTTGTCCTTATCTGGCAAGTGCTATCAGAGCTCTCCAAATTTCAGCAAACTGGGACAAAATCCCATCAAACTTGCCATAGTTATGGTGCCAAGACTGAGAACATGCATTGAGGGAAATGCAGGGGTCTCACAAGAAAGATCCAGGAGCTAGGGTTAAGTATGGAGGAATCAATCACCACTGGGAATGGAATGCAGGTGCTATATTAGTTGTAACCTGAATTGGCATATCCAGAGTTCTCTTCCTAGGTACAAACACTGTCCCAATGCATTCAGGCTTCTCCTAATCCTCTGCTCCTATGACTGGTGTTGGAATCCAGGTAACTCTTGTCTCCAAATCATCAGCAGAGCAGAGAAGGTAGAAGTACTGTTGCTTATCAGAAGTCTCCCTTCCAGAGAAATTAATTGGTTTTTCTCAAGGCCACAATCATTGGTGGTAGAAGAATTTCTTGGAAGACCCATTGCTTTTTGGCTCTATTATAACATAGCTTATAACTCAGGTGCTAGTCTCTTTCTGACAAATCAGTGTTATGATGGAGCCTCGTGTGCTCATTATGGGTAGAGACCAGCCAATTCCATTGTCTGTGTCAGTGAAGAACAATTAGTAAATAGATGACCCTGCATTCTGTTTATAGTTCTGTTGTAAAGGATAACATTTTGTTGCTTAAATAAGACTCCTAAACTTAATTCCAAATGTCAAAGACGTGTACCTTTTTTGGTCGTATATAACTGGGCATTACTAAGTCATTTGGTCTTAATTCCTATTACTATCCTCTATTTAGTCCATTTTTAATTCAATCTAGAGTAGAGTACTATTACTAGTATGATTCTCTTCACCTCAAAAGCTTTCTTCGTAAATGGAAATCTCACTCATATTTCAAAGCCTAGCTCTAGACACATATTACCTAATGCACTCATACAGTAATATGTCTTCCTCCTGACCTCTTAGAGGACTTTGCCCCCCTCCCCACCTTCATACATTTTTGTGCTGTGAAAAGCATCTCAAAGTTCATGTCTGAGTAAGAAAGACTTGGGTTTATGTTCTGTCTTTGGTACATATACTGGCTGTGTGACTTGGGCAAGCCATTTAATGTCAATACTTTCAAGGAACTTGGAAACACTCTGGGGCAATGATCCGTTTTGATAGAGGGAACCTCCCAGCTCAGGAAAATCACAGGTCCAGACAACAAGTCTTTGCCTTGTAGTTGTGGTCAGAACCTACATTTTTTACATCTGCTTAATTAGTTGGGTAGCCACAGAACTTGGTTACAGGCAGGAATGTGTTGATAAATGTTTAACAACTAATTCTCAGGAGGGAGGATGGCCTTGGCACACTTAAGAGAAGGAACAAACATCTATTAAGTGCCTATTGTGTGCAGGCATTTTACAAATATCTCATTTGATCCTTATGATAACTTATAAACTGAGGCAGAGGTAAAGTGAATCACCCAGCATCGATAGAACTAGTAAGAGTCTGAAATCACAGTGGAACTCAGGTCTTTCTGACTTCTGGGCCAGCACTCTATCAACTGCACTGCCCAGCTGCCTCTTAAGCCTAGACACTCAACAAAGCAGTAAATCAAGCCCTGAATTATAGTTTCCCAATTTCTGAGGTGTAAATGTTCATTTTGG
>CM053583.1:43436146-43443646 GCA_028627135.1 Pseudochirops cupreus | reverse complement strand
CTGGCCCTGTGATCCTAGGATCACATGTTTAAAACCAGAAAGTACCTTAGAGGTTTAGTCAACCTCCCTCTTGCCCACACACAGAATTTTATAGATGATAGGGATTAGGTCCTGATAGAACTTGCTGGGTCATATGGGTAGAGTGACAGAGCTGAGATTAAGACCCTAGGAATTCTGACTCCAAACCCATCTGCCTTTCAACTGTGTCTGGATATCCCAACTTATGGAGACTGAGGTTGGGCTGTGGGGCTGAGGGCACAGAGTCATCAGTGCCTGTTCATGACACAGCTGGGTTAGTTTTCAGTAACTGGAGGAGAAAGGACAGGCTAAGAGGTCCTAGGGAAAAGAAGTGTTCGTGATCACCACCGTAACAGCTTGAGAAGATCCAGGCTTCTAGGCCTAGGGACATATGGATGGAATGTGTTCCCAGATCCACATGACACAGAGAGAGAGCAGGCTCAGTAGATGTAGAGATGTACCCTCAGTCACTAAGCCAGAAACCACAAAGGAAAACAGTTATGACATGGAGAAGAAAACATTTGAAGGGAGCATGAGTAATTCACAGGAGATGAAATTCAAGAAAAGAGTAGTTATAGCTAGCATTTACATATTGTTTTTGGTTTTGCAAAGCACTTTAGATTTTATCTTATTTGGTCCTGGCAGCAACTCTGTGAGGTAGGTGCTATTATTATCATCTCCACTTTTGTAGGTGGGGGAACTGAGGCCAAAAGAGGTTAAATGACTTGCCCAGGGACACACAGTTAGTAAGTGTTTGAGGTGGGAATTGAACTGAAGACCACTTGATGGCAAGCCCAACACTCTCCAGTGCACCACCTTGCTGCCAAAACTAGAGTTAATAAGAGCTATGACCTTAGATGACTTCAGATATACAAAAGCATATATGGATATGGGTAGTGAAGAAGGTGAACTAGAAATTCTAAGGCAAGGAGGCAAATTCATCTGAGAGTGGGTACAATGAGACTCACAGGCAGAACAAAGTGATGGAAAAGTGTGCCTCATTTAAAAAGAGGACATTAAGCCAAAAGGGACAGTGGTGGAACACTGGAGAAGAAGATAAAATCATGTGAGGAAATTAGGCAATGGGGATGTGTGGAGTGCATTTGAGTGAGGATCAACAGAGAAGAAACTGTTGTATGAATGTATTACCGACCACTAAGCTAGAAGGAGGAAGGTGAAGTGTCTGAGAAACAGATCACAGATCTGGCATGATACAGTAGTGATGGCACACTGTAACTTACATTCTATCCGGATCTCAAAGGGTTCAGAGAAAGGATATGTAGTATCCCATGACCTAAAGGTCTCCAGAGGCTCAAAAGGGATGAGAAGCTCTCAAAAATAAAATTTTGAAGACACAAACAGAAAGAATTCCAAAGAAGAGGAAACTCATCAACAATTAAGATTTTACAACAACTCTCATAGAAGTTGGTTGAAAGGGTAGATAGTGGAAAATGAATAGAAAAGTGATGTGGTCCTATAATGTTAAGAGCTCAGAATAACCTAAGGCTGGTGCAAGCCAGCTAGGTGGCTCACCAGAGAAGGAACTGGCAAATGTTTTTGCTAAGAAAACCCTATGGACAGTATGGTCCACAGGATCACAAAGAATTGGACATCACTGAACAACAAGTGTTGCTGGACTACAAAGAAATTTTTTAGCTTCATTGTTGGAAAGAAGATGACCAAAGAGCAGATAGGATGCTGCTTAGTCTAGATGACTAAGAGAAGGCAGAATTTAGGTATTTTTTGTTTGTTTCTGTTTATTTTACCAAGGAAGAGCATCCTTAGATTGAGTAGGAGAGAACAAAATTATTAATAAAGAATTAGAGGTTAAGATAAGAGAGATGGTGATGGTAAGAGAATGTTTGGCTTCCCTCAGTGGGGTCAAGTTGCCGCACCAGAACAAACTACCTCCTGGCTTACTGAAAGAGCTAGCAGATGTGGTTGTTGTCAGTAATATTTGAAAAAATCATGAGAACATGCTATAAGTCTAAAAAGGACAACTGTCCCCATTAAAAAAAAAGAGAATAGATTTAGGAAAATGAGATGCTGATGGGCTTTACTTACCTTCCTGGAAAAGCATAGAACTATAGTAGACTGGTAAATATAGTAGAATGTAAGTCCCTCAAAGGGAGAGATGGTTTTGGTTTTGATTTTGCATTTTTATCACCTAGGCCAGAGCCTTGCTCAGAGTGGGTGCTCAACAATAAAGGTTTGAACCAAGAGAATGCCAAAAGCTTGACTTACCTGTATTTCAGGGAAGTGTTTACCAGAATTTCTTTATCCTATTCTTATGGACAAGATAGGGACATGTGGGTAAGATGATAGCATGCGCTGTAGAAGGAATTAGGGCTGGTCAAATAACTGGACCCAAAGAATTGTCATTAATGAATCAGCGTCAACTGAGGCAAAACTCTCTAGTATTGTGTCCTGTAATCCTTGGCCCTGAGTTATTTAGTCATTTTATATAGGACTTGGATGAAGCCCAAGTGCTTATCAAATTAGTAGATGATCAAAAATTGGATTATTTATGGATTGGATGGCAGCTGTGATCCAAAAAGTTCCTGACAGGCTTGAACAATGAGGCCAAATCTGATAATAGGAAATTTAATAAGGATACATTTCAGGTTCTCTTTTTGAATCCAAAAATCAGCTGTATAAGTACAAGATGGAAGAAGTGTGGCAAAGATTCACACAGAAGAAATCTGGAAGTTTTAGAAGATTGTAAGCTCAATAGGTCATCTATTTAGCCAAAAAAAATCAATTCAATCCTAAACTAGATTGTGAGATAAATAGTGCTTCAGAGGAGAGAGAAAATAATTCCATTTTGGTCTTCCTTAGTCAGTCCACTTCTGGAGGATTGTGGTAAGCCAGTTAGTAAACTAGCATTCATCATGTATCTATGCACCACTCACTTTGGGTACCATATTCTAGGAAAGACATTGAAAAGTTGGATGGTATCCAGAGGATGGAGTAATAAGATGAGGAACAGACCAGAGGCCATGTCCCATGAGAATCAGCTGAAGTAACTTGGGATGGTTAGCCTGGAGGAGAGAAGATTAGGGGAAGGGATGAGATGTGAAAGCAGTGCACAGTTATTTGAAGGACTGCCATGTGGAAGAGAGATTAGACATTCTGCTTGGCTCCAGAGCACAGAACTAGGAACAAAGTGGGGAAGGCTACAGACAGCATGAATCAGAATTAATGTTAGGATAAACTCCCTAATAATGAAAGCTTCCAAAAGAGGAACAGGCTGCCTTGAATGGTAGTGAGTTTCCCATCACTGGAGCTTTTCAAGCAAAATATAGATGACCCCCCCCTTTTTTTAAGGATGAGGTAGAGGGGATCAGGGCAGCTAGGTGGTACAGTAGATAGAGCTCTGGGCCTGGAGTCGGGGAGACCTGAGTTTAAATCTAGCTTCAGACATTTACTAGCTATGTGGCCCTGGGTAAGTCATTCGACTCTATTTGCCTCAGTTTCCTTATCTGTAAAATGAGCTGGAGAAGGAAATGGCAAATGACTTTAGTATTTCTGCCAAGAAATCCCCAAATGGGGTCACAGAGAATTGGATACAAGTAAAATGACTGAGCAACAAAGAGGAGATCACTGTTCTTTGGACTGGATGATCTCTGTGATTCTGTAACTCTAAAATTCTGAATCTTTAGTGTTCATATATTGGGTGAGTTTTCTAAACTCTTAATGTGACTGGCCCAGAGACTCATGATAGAAAATCATCAGAGGACAGGATTGGCCACTGACAGGGCTCATGGGAAGCAAAAACCACTTTCAACTTCTAGATCTATAATTGAATCCAAAAGGTGGTCTGTTTGCTCTGGAATCAGCAGTCAATCTGTGGCCAGAATTAAGGGGCAGTACATGCTTATTGCTAGGGATCCACACACAAGTAGGTACTCAATATTGAATGAAGGATCAGTGTCCAGATTCAGCCCATGGGGCTTCTGGGACCAGGGTTTATTCTGAAATTAGTTGAAGTTCAATCTCAGATTGTTTTCAATCCTTGGCAACAGAATCCCAGAATCATGACATTTCATAGTTGAAAGAGAACTCAGGAAATATCTGAGCAAAGAATCCTTTCTGCAATATTCCCAGTAAATGGTTTCCCAGCCAACCCAAGAATGACTATCCCTTTGTTAGGAATAGACTCCCAACAGTGGAATCATTAAGATTTTTTTTAACATTAGGGTTCTATTTGCCTCTCAACCAATCATTGCTTGTAATTCTGCCCTCTGGGACCAAGTAAATGTCTAAATCCCTCTTCCACCCAGTATCCACCCAAATACTAGGAAATAGATACTGTGTCTTTTCTGAGTTTTCTCTTCTCTAGGCCTAATGCCCTAAATTACTTCAACTAAGCCTTGTATAGCACAGTATTCCATCTGTTATCTAACCATGTTAGAGTCCATTATTATTACAACTCCCTTTGTCTGAATGATTTTTCTCTTAATGTAGTTGATGAACATTGGATTTTTAAAAAGCCACCATGTGACCATATTGATTGAGTTGCTTTGACCTTGAGGTCCATCGAAAGCCCTGGATCTTTTTCAATCACTTGTCTGCTGCTAGGATCAAGGTTCAGTGAGGAGTCAGGGTCAGAGATCAGTCTGGGATGGCAGTTAGAGATCAGTTTCTATTCTGCACTATTCTCCTCTGTAGAGTCCACTGGTTTTCTAGATTATAAGTTCATTCATGGCCTCTGTAGCCAAAAGTCACTTAGTTCAGGGCAGGGAAATGTACTTCTCATTCTTTGTCTTCCACTAAATATATCATCAGATGAACTTGTGTTGATCTTTTTTCACAAGAGGCAGAGCATGTTCCAGAGGGTATCTGACAGCAGTTCCTGGCTAAGACTAATCTGACAGAATGTGATTATGCTTTCCTGGCAGAATCAATTTATTTCTAGCCACATAAAGGGTGCCAGGAAAATGAAGTAGGAGCTTTAGGTAAGGACCTAGGCAATTATCTCAGGGACAGTTATTAGATGACTGAAATGCTTCCCCAAGTTCCCTCCAAATGCAGCCAAGGATTATACTGATGATTCAATACAAGCTCTAACCACCAGGGACAAAGGCATGGGGGAACATGCCATCTGTGACCCATTGAGACAATAGCACAGAGGAGGTAGAGTGTTCAGCTGTATGGGCTGTAGGGAATGAAATGCAAACATGTAAAGGATAAAAGATCTACAAGTCATGAGGGGACCTCTAAGTGTAGAGATTCTTCTACTGTCTATGACTTAACATATGAATCCTATAGGGTTGAAGGGAATCGTCAAAACTTTCTAGTCCAACTCTCTCATTTTACAGAAGAGAAAATTGGTGCCCAGACAAGTGAGGTGTCTTTTTTTTTTATTAGGAGGATCTCATCAAAGTATAGTGAAAACGGTGTTTAATTTTTTAAAACAAGTTTTAATAAATAAAATCTGTACCTCAGGATAAATTTATACCTCTTCCTACCCTCCCCCTATATTGAGTAAATTAAAAAGGAAAAGTGAATTCCCTTATATTTGTCTATATAGTCCAGCAAAACAAATTCCTCCATTAATTGTGTCAAAAAATGTGTGTCTCCAGTTTTCAAATCATCACCTCTCTCTCAAGAGGTGAGTGACTTGTTTCAGCTTCTGGACTTGTAGTTTATCATTGTCTTGATCAGAGTTCTAAAGCCTTTCTAAGTTATTTTTCTCTATATTATTATTATAATTGTGTAAATTATTTTATTTCTGGTCATTTAGCTCTGCATCAGTTCATAATGATCTTCCTAATTTCATCTGAAATTGCTCATTTCATTGTTTTTTTATGGCACAATAATCCATTATATTCATGTACCACAATTTGTTTACACATTCCTCAATGGGTTTTGACTCCCATGAAAGGAATTGTTACAAAATTTTGTACCTATAGATTCTTTTCCTTTTTCTTTGATTTGTTTGGCGGCATAGACCTAGCAATGATATTACTGGTTAAAAAGTATGCAGTTTGGTAACTTTCTGGGTATAGTTCAAATTGCTTTCCACAATGCCTAGACCAAGATCACACAGGTCTTGTCCAAGATCACACAGGTCTAAGTGACAGAGCCCAGATATGATGGTAGATAGTTCTCTTTCCTGTCTGAAGCACATAGAGGCTGAGTAAATTGCTCATGGTCAAATAGCTGGTGAGTGTTGGAGTCTTTCTGACTTAAAGCCCAGCTCTGTACCCACTGCATCATGGTGAAGGATAGGACACTTGGATATAATGCCATGGTGGGGACCTAACAAATATCTTTCAAATGTGTTTGTGCAAACAATGCTGTCTGAGTGACTGGGTTTTCAGGTGAGTAGAGCAATTGGCATTCCTGGTATGTGTCTACAGGGAGCTCAGATCCTTACTACCTGCAGTGCCCTTGTTCCATTGCATAATAGGGTTCAGGAGTTCCATAGTTTCTGACTTTCTACAACTCAAATTACAATTTGGTTCTGATTTATCAAGGACATGGTTCAGTTCCAACCCTGGCCTTCTTTATGTTGCTAGGCTACCAAATAAATGGTGCTTGGTTCTTCATGTTGAAGCTAATTGCAAAGGTTAATTGTCTTTAGAAATGAGGAGCATCCAAGGAATGAAATCTCCTTGTTGATGTTAGTAAACTTCTAAGAAATTGCTATTTTGAAATTGCCTTTTTTTCGTCCAATTGTATCATCAGCCCATAGTAAGTCTCATGGCTAGTGACCTGTCTGTACTAAGTGGATGTAACTGAGAAACATTCATTGTGCCCTGAAGCTTTGTTCTGAGGCAGGCCTACTTTGAGAGAAATGAAACTTAACATTAGGGTGTTAGGACACAGAAATTCTTCAAAAGACCATGATGGAACAATATAGCCTTGTGGGAAGGCTAATTCCATATCAGAATGATTCCTGAGTGAATATTGCAGACTCAAAACTCTCCCCATTAGGTCTATGAATACTCACCTATATTCCATTCCATTTGGGGAAGCTGGTTGGGAAGCAAAGGAACAAAAAGCTGGACTTGTCATCAGAAGATCTGAATTTGAATCCATGTCTTTGTCCATAACTAAAGGTTTCACCTCTATGACCCTGAGCTTTGAATAGTGAGCATTTCACCTTACCTTGTTCAAGGTCAAATTCACACAGCACTTTCTGGACATCTCCATGCCATGTTGATGCTCCTGTACTTTCCCCTTTGTGACTCTAGTTCAGAGAATAGTAAGCAAATCAGCACTAAACTTCCTCCTAAGGACATTTCAATCAACTGCCTTTAACTTCTTTTTTTTTTTTAATTAAATTCTTTATTAAATTTTTTTTTCCCTTGGGTTAATTGTTTTTTTTTTCTTTTTTTTCCTTTTTTTTTAATTTTATTAAATGGTTTATTAAATTTTTTTTGAGTTACATCTTTTCTCCCCGTCTTTCCCCCGCCCACCACCCCAAAACAGCCATCCCAGTATTTCCCCCCTCCCCCAGTCTATTCTCTCCTA
>CM053583.1:43393166-43435646 GCA_028627135.1 Pseudochirops cupreus | reverse complement strand
ATAGGAGAGAATAGACTGGGGGAGGGGGGAAACACTGGGATGGCTGTCTTGGGGTGGTGGGCGGGGGAAAGATGGGGAGAAAATATGTAACTCAAAAAAAATTTAATAAAATAAATTTATTATTAATTAAAAAAAAAAAGAAAGTGGATGCATGAATGATGGCAAATGGTACAGAGAAGATTCTTGTCCAAAAAGAGGAAGGAAGAGATGAACTCTGAGGTTCCTCCCACAGATGAGAGATTTTGCAATACATTCATGGAAATAAATACACACACAGGGGCACAGACTGACACTCATGTGGAGAAAACAATAAGAGCTATCATTTATATAGTGAGTTAAGGTTTGTAAAGAGCTTTATGTTGGTTAGCTTGCTTGATTAGTGTATTTGAGATATGCAGGTGCACAAAGACTTGTATACACATGAATAAGCCATGTGAAAACACAGAGGCAGATTGGCATACAAGGTGTCCGAAAAGTCTTAGTGCAATTTTGAACTTTTGCAGCACAAAACTGCACTTAGATTTTTTGGACACCCTGTTTATGCAAACACATACATAAGGAGGCCATGTATAATGGATAGGGTGCCAGGATTGGAGTCAAGAGTAGTGGGGTTCAAATCCTGCTGCATAGACTTACTAGTTATATGACCCTAGCCTCAGTTTCCTCATCTGTCAAATAAAGGTGATAAAAGCACCTAACACACAGGACTATTATGAGGCTCCAAAGAGACAACTGGGCAAAGCGCCTTTTCAACTTCAAAGTCCTTTGTAAGTTCTGACTGCATACATACAGACACATGCTTCTCAACCATCATGGAAGTAACCCCTCTGCTGGCTTCTTTCTGTCCTTTCTCCTTCCTAGTCAGGTTCCCAGAATCTCCAGTGAGGGCAAACATCTTCATTAGACCCATGCTTGGTAAGAGCGATTGTGTGTACTTGTGTGTGTATCCTTCAGAGATGAGTATCTCTGTGTAGGGAGCAAGCTGTGTATGTGGGTTCCAGAGCGCTAGCACCTTGTGGAATCCCCAGTATGTGATGTGACCATTATGAGCAGCATAATCCCTACAACCAGAGAGACATGGATTTAGGCAAGATAAGATCACCTGTCAGAGCCCAAGGGGATTCTGGAGATGGAGTCCAAGTTTCAGATGGGGAAAAGAAGGTAGGGATGATGTCCGGAAAGTGGAGACAACAGGAAACTTAGAGTTGGAAGGGACTTTAAAGTCATCAAGTCTTTCTATGCCACCATGGCAGGGGGTGGGAAGAGGGAGGGGAGAAAATTTGGAACTCAAGGGACTGTAACTGAATCTTGTAAACTAAAAGTAAATAAATAAATCAATTTTAAAAATAAAATAAAATAAAATAAAAATGAAAAAAAAGTCATTAAGTATAACCTCTGATTTTGCAGATGAAGAAACTGAGATCTAGAGAGATTAAATGACTTATCCAAGGTCTCACACTTAGCAAGTATCTAAGGGAAGATTTGAACACAGGTCTTCATGATTTCAAATGCCCAGTGCTCTATTATATCATTATAATGTTAGTGGTAGGGTATGAACCAAGCTTCTGATCCCCCTAGACTTTCATTCTGCCCTCTACCTCACCTTGCCTCCTGTAAAAAGAATAGCAGTCCCACCTAACAGAAGAGTTTTCTCCTGATTCCCAAAGAGCTTTCATTTGTGTTATGTAATTTCATCGCAGCAACAATCCTGATGGCATTCACCAATCTGGCTTCCCCACATTGCTCAAGGGGTCTATAGACTCCACCAGACCACCAAAGATCTATGACACACAAAAAAGGTTAAGAACGCCCAGACTAGAGTGAGTGCCCCAGGTGAGATTAGTTTAAGGGATTCTGGGTGTGGAAACACTTCCAAACAGCATGGTTCAGTTGTGATTTGGGGTTAAATAATTCTGATCTAAGCCTAGGAGGTGAACCTTATACCTGCTAGAAAGGACTCTCTTTTATAAAGGATCGGAAATTAAAGCAGGTTGAGGCTGAGAATATAACTTAGATTTAGGAGCAAAGCAGGAATCTGTAGCTAGGCTGTGTACTCATATCTGGGCAGTGTCTCCAGATCTTAAACTTGTTGTGAGGGTGATCCAGTATGTCTTTCAGTGTGACGGTTTGGTGTGTGAGCTGAGAGTGCGTGTGAGTCTACACATGGCAACCACTGCAGGAAGGAAGCTTCCAGCATGAAGGAAGCGACCGTCCTGGGAACTGCTCTCTTCCAACTCTGTCAAATTGACAGTTTGGATCCACATCTGCCAAGCTGCCTGATGCCTTTACCAAATTTAATTAAGTTCAGTAACTATCTGTTAAGCATTAAGAGTCCTGTGCTGGCAATGGGGAGAGATAACAAAGATGAAGTGAGACATGGTCCCTGAGGATGATGCAGCAGCATAGGAAAGAACAAGGCATTTGGAGTCAGAGGGCCTGGGTTCAAATCCCATCTCTTTTAGTGACTATGTATATGACCTTTGGGAAGTCACTTAACGTCCCTGTGCATCAGTTTCCTTTTCTGTACAATAAGCTGGTCCTAAGGTCCTGTTGGCTATAAATCTAGGCTGTTATGCCCCCTGTTCTCATGGAATTTATAGTCTAAAGGAAAAAGTAGACATATACATACATATTTAAAAGCCAGAATTATTATGGGAATAAAATGAGTTACCACTTGTGAAAGTTGCTTGGAAATGTAAAAAAAAAATGCTACTGAATTATTAAAGAAATTCCTCACACCTCATTTGATCGGCAGTGTGAAAAGGTACAGTAATGAGAATGTTATTGTTTCCAATTTAAAAACAAGGAAACTGAGACTGAGGTAAGTGAAGTGTTTGGAGGCAAGACTTGAATACAGGTCCTTTAATGACAAATATATTGTTCTTTCTACCTCACTACACTGCTTTGAGCTAGTAGCTCTGAGTTATGTTTCCAGGGGCTCCCAACCACTCAAGACTTGGCTGCCCTCCACTGGTCTCTGAGTCGATTGCAGTTAACCCTTCACTTCCAGTTACCCTGTGGCAAGGCTCTGAATCCATCCCAGATCACTGCTCTCTGGTCAGGACTTGAAATTTATGTCAGTTCATTGAGATCCCAGGAGTGTAATTTAGAGCTAATAGGGACCTTCAAAGTCATTGTCTAGACACTTTATTTTACAGATGAAGAAACCAAGAGCCAGAGAGGTCACACACCTAGTAAATAACAGAACCAGGATGAGCCGAAGTCTCCAAGTCTAATGTTCTCTCTCCTATGACACAACAGAGGAACAAAATGCACGGTCAGTTTTATGATACTGAACAGTGTGTTGAGGGACACAACTGTAACTGATCATTCTTTTACTGATGCTGAAAATCTGGAGTTGGTGATGCCACTGTCCTGACATACTTTGGTGCATGACTTCAGGCTCTTAAAATCCTCTAAAGCCCTCATCTGTAGAGGAACCTGTTGGACCCTTTTGGGCAAAAGTAAATGACATGCCAAGTTCATGAAAAAAACATAGAGGCAGAGGAATGACCAAGAGAGCTAAGTAATGTGTGTATGGAATAACAGTAGCCACTGAGAGCCCTGGAGTTGAACACTATAAAGTCAGATGGGTTAAATCCCACATCTGACAATTACTACCTCTGTAACACTGGGCAACTCACTTAACCTTCCTTCTAGCTTTGAATCTGTGATCCTATGATTGCATGAATTAAACTTCAATCACACACTTGAACTATGATCTCATATTGATATCTCTCTATGCTGGTGATGACTAAAAAACTACGGGGTATGGATAGGGCAGGAGGGTTGGCAGATGAGCTGCACAGGCTCCCTATGAGGAAATGAGAGCCTTGCCACTGTGGGTGGCCATTTGGGTACATTCCTCACTTCCAGTCGAATCTCCAGTGCCCCCTGTACAACTCATCCATCAGCTGCAGGGAGGTGGGGTTGCTTGATTATTTTAGCTCCCCAAGGCATCATGAGCTACCCTGCTAGGAGGCACCAGTTCTCTTGCCTGTTGGCAAAAAAAAAAAGCCCTTTATTAACAAAAATAGTAACTGTCAATAGGAAGATCTACTGCCAGATTTCATTGAGTAAGAGCTAATTAAAATGTCTTGTGCCCAATATATGCTTCATTAGAGGTGGCCAGCAAGTTCTAAGTGTCTAACATTGAGGCAGCAAATAGTCTTATGTGTCCAAAACCATCACTGCAGCCCTGTGATCAGATCTTCTCTCATATCTGGGCTCTTGTCTCTTAGATTAAAGAATCCATCCCCCATCCCCTCACACCATTGGCAAGAGCCAGTGGGGAAAGAAGCAGAGAGGGTATAATGGAAAGGACCTTGAAATTAGAAGACTTGGATAAGGCCTGTCTTCTCCCTTGATCAGCTAGATTTCCATAGGCAACCCATTACCTCTCTCTGAGACTCAGTTTTCTCCTCCATTTAATGGGAATAATAAAACTTGTCCTGCCTTGCTGCAAGGAAGGCACTTTGTGACCCACATAGCTCTACAGACAAGGCAGTTGTTTTTATTCAAAGTTTTTAGCATTGAGATAGAAATGGGGTTTTTTGTAAATTAACTTTTGTTTATTTTTAGTTTACATCATTCATTTCCATGAGATTTTGAGTTACAAATTTTCTCCCCATCTTTCCCCTACCCACCACCCCAAAACGGTGATCCCACTGTATACCCCCTCCCCCAATCTGCTCTGAGATAGAAATGTTTATGTTGAGTGGCTTCTTGGCACACACAACTCTCAGTTGTCCACTTTGATAGGTCAGTGGCTCAACCATTTCCATGGTCCTTCAGCATTGTTAACAGTAAGTAGTAGGTTTTCTTTCTTCTCCCCACCACCACCACCCTAGACCTTAACCTCCTTGAGGGCATCAGCTATTAAGGTTTTGTGTTTGTAGCCCTGGCATCTAACACATAGCGTGTATTTAATGAATGTCTGTTAAATTGAACTGAGTCCCCCCAGTTCACTGGATCTGGAGTCAGAGGACATGGTTCTCATCTCGTGTCTGACAATTACTATCTGTGTGTCTTTGGAGAAGTTGTTTCATCCCTTCTGAGCCTCAGTTTCCCCATCTGTAAAATTAAGGATCTTCCCCAGTGATCAGCTCTCACTTGATTTTCAGGTTAGACACTACGTGGAGAGGGAATGTTAGCAGCCTAGGCCCATCTTCCTTCATAGGCTCTTCTTTAACATGTTAAATAAATCTTGGGGATCCAAAGTAAAAGCAAAAGAGTCCCTGCAATCAATAAGCTTACCTTCTAAAGAAAGAGAAACCATCTACATCAACAGGATACATAAGACACATACAAAGTAGATACAAGTTGATAACCATAGCATGATCACAGTTGAAGGGTAGTTGTGACCCCTTTTAACTTCAGCAAGTCCATGAGTTCAAATATACTATGATACACAGGGAAAAAATAGGATGCCAAATCTAAGCTCCACCACTAATTTGCTATGTGACTCAGGGGTACTCACTCTTCCTTTCTGGACCTGTTTCTTCATGTGGACAATGAAAGGACTGCACCATATAATCTCTGAGTCACTTCTACCTGCTCCCACCCCCCCCAAAAAAATCCATAAATCTAGATAAGTATTAGTTTGGGATGAGTCAAGTCCCATGAGAGCAGGACCCCCAGAGACAATAAGCTGCAGAAGGCAACATATCCTATGGCCCTTGCTGAGTGAACACACCTTTGCCTTGTCCCAACTCTGGCTCTACTCTGTCCCCAAAAGGGATATGAAGGGCCTTTGCCCCCTCCCCTCTTCCAGATTATGCATCTCTTTCTTTTCTTAGAGCACTGTAATGAAAGTAACCTGGCATTAACAATAGCAATCTCAATGCTGGGAAGGTTCCCAACATTTTAGCATTTTTCCAATTAGCATATTTCTAATCAGAAGGCCTCTCATCCCATTGGTAGCTATGTCCTTGTCCATGCTACCAAAGTAGTCTTCCAAAAAAAATTTACATTTCCACTTTTTTTAAAAAAAGTCTTAATTTAGGGAACCAGTGCAGCCTGGCTTGCCTATTATTAAAGAATTAAAGTATGTAGTGTTTTGCATAATGAAAAATAATCAATATTTATTAAAAACCCAGAATGCTTCTGCAAGTCATTGCCCACTGGTAGTTGTTACTAAGGCTGGTAGGGGGCAGAGGACGTGTCGAGAATTATTTAAGTTTTGCACTGGAGCTAATTTCCTAGTAACAGGTTTTAATTTTGGCAAATTACATGGAGATCCTACTAAGTTGGATATTCCTGTGTACAAGTTGGGACAAAAAGAGCTTTTAATGGGTGCATTTCAAGCTTTCTCTCAAGTTTCACATTATGCATTATTTACCCTCCGGAGGACCACATTTAAACTCCAGAGACACTCATGCTGAATTAATTTAAGGTAATCTAGTGCAATTCTTCCAGCTTTCCTTACAAAGCAGATATGCATTTGCATATCTTAGTGTAGCATCTCTTACACTGATTTTATTTTTAAGAAATAAAAAGGGTTGGATTTTCTCGTTTTATTTTCTTTCTTGTCTTTTGTTTTTGCAAATCCCTCTAAACTTCTTGTCTGTGCTGTAAGTTGAGCCATGGAAGTGTCAAATACTGACACTAAAAAGTCACATTTGATGAAAAAATCTCTCTGTGACTCATGTGAGAGTCTCTATAAAATGATTTGGGGGAGGCTATGTGTACCAAGTAGCTGCCCAAGATTACTCCTAACCATAGGAGTACTCATTAGTTGTTGACAACAAAGAGTTGTCTCTTGTCCTGAATCAAGCCAAGTCCAGGGTCCTACAGTCCATGGTCTCAAAGATTTGCTGCTAGTAAATAATCATCCAACCAGAGGGCTGTGATCAGCTCAGTAGAGCTGCAGCCTCAGTCAGCCACAGTGAACCCCAGATGGTCTTACTTGACTTACATGACTTTAGCAACTTAAATTAAATTTTAAACAAATTAAGTAAAATTTCATGACTTTGTAACCCAAAGTCTTTCTGGTTATTTTGTCACTGGTCAAGACCATAGAAGACTCTACAAGATGCAAGTAGACTATAAGCTTCTTGAGGTCAGGGATGATATCTTAGGTAAACTTAAGTACATTGCCCAGTACTTAAGTGGCACAGGGATCTACATTCAGTAGAAACTAAATAAATGCTATCTGATAGATTGACCACCATCTTAGCATTCTTCCAAAGTTTTCTCATAATGTTGCCTCTGGCTGTTGATCTTATGAATAAAGTCTCAATAGAACTGCATTTATGGGGTATCCTTTTCTCATTTTGTCTAGTGACAAAATCTCTTCCTCATAGGTGTCATGGGGAGAGTATCAGACTTGAAGTAAAGAAGACCTGAGTTCAAATTCTGCCTTAGATCTTAGCTGTATGACCCTGGGCAAGTCACTCAATCTCTCTCTAGCCTCGGTTTCCTTATCTATAAATGGAGAACAACAGATCTTCTGTACAAAGTTTTTGTAAGGATTGAATTGAGGAGAAAACATATAAAAGTGCCTTACAAACTTAAAGGGCTTTATAAATGATCCTGTTATTCTTGTAGTCTGAAGTTTGTGAAGATAGGAGAAGGGAAAGATGGCGCCTGGATCAGATTTGTGTACATATAGTTTTACTTTCCTATAAGAGACTATATGTCTCCTATGCCTCTGAAAGAATGAATTCCACCTGCTTTTTGTATCTTGTGTTTGTGACTGAGGGGCAACCAAAGACACATCTTGAACAGATCAAGTTTACCCAGGAGGGTAGGGAAGGCAAAGATAGATGAGGAGAACTAGACACATGCCTGCCTATTCCCAGGCTCCAGCATGAATCTCATGCTACTAAAACTTTATTCAAAATCACCATGAGAAGGGAGAAACATAACCTGACATGATCTGGGAGCACTAGGGTTTTTTCACTTCCTTTGCTATATAAAACAGAGAGTACTATGGAATTTTACTAAGAGCTTTACCCTCCTGCCCCCTGGCTCACAGATCAATATTCTGTCTCAGACTGAGATACCAGTCGATCGAAAGCCTTTGTTAAATACCTACCTTTGTTAAATACCTACTATGTAACAGGCTCTGCACTAGGCACCAGAGGATAGTTCCTGGAAGGCATTGTTGTCCTAAACCTCAAATAGTCCTAAGCACCACCATGGATGTGTTATTCAGCAATATATCTAAATTCTTCTTGAACCTCTTTATATTTTCAACCTGAAATTATCATTGTGAGAATGGATGATTTTCATAGGTTTATTACCACTGGGTAAAGAAGAACTTTCCTGTTTAGTCAAAATTGATTTCATTCAGGCTTCAGGGGATACTCTCTTTTTTTTAGTATTCTGAGATGTGGTAGGTAATTCTATGCTCATCCTATCCATTCCTTCCATATTGACGAGAGATTTGGCTAGTTCTTCTGGGTTCCAAAGGGAAAAATACTGACTAGTGCAGACAAGGGGGAAGCTTCAAGAGGCAGATTTTGGCCCAATATAGAGGTGAATTTTGTAACAAGAAAATCTGTTCAAAAATGAAATGACCTACCTTGAAAGGTAGTGAGTTTGCTATCACTAGAGATGTTCTAGCATAGGCTAGATGGCTTCTTTGGGAAAGATGTTTCTATACTCACCTAAACTTCTTGTTCTTCTAGTAGCACTAGATGCTACTAAGTCTAGTGACTAAATTCCTTCACTGCCACACTTAAGAGTCCTGAGCTTAGAGTTGACAGGGTTTGTCTTTTCCTTGGCACTAATCCAAGAGACTTGGCTGTAAGACTTCCCATTTAAACTCATCAACAGCAGGCATTCACCAAACATTTGTTAAACATGTATTATACTCATGTAAGGCACTATGCTAGAGCAATGAGGAGGCAAAGACTGCCCTTTCCTCCCTGATCTCTGAGTGCTAGCACAAGGCAATGAGCGCTCTAAATTTCTATATATTTCAGCTGACTTGGCTTCCTAAATCCACGTTGCCATCTGATCTCTAACTACCTTTCCCACTTACTGCCATTGCCCCTGTAAATTTGTACACAAATCTGATCTAGGCACCATCTTTCCCTTCTCCTGTCTTCACAAACTTCAGACTACAAGAATAACAGGATCATTTATATAGCCCTTTAAGTTTGTAAGGCACTTTTATATGTTGTCTCCTCAGTTCAATCCTTTCAAAAACTTTGTACAGAAGATCTGTTATTCTAAGTTTATAGATAAGGAAACTGAGGCTAGAGAGAGATTGAGTGACTTGCTTAGGGTCATACAGGTAAGATCTAAGGCAGAGCCCTACCAAAAAGTGACATAGGAGAGAATAGAATGGGGGAGGGGGGAAATACTGGGATGGCTGTTTTGGGGTGGTGGGCGGGGAAAAGACGGGGAGAAAAGATGTAACTCAAAAAAATTTAATAAAGAATCTCATATCAAAAAAAAAAAGATCTAAGGCAGAATTTGAACTCAGATCTTCCTTACTTCAAGTCTGACACTCTCTCCCCTATGACACCTAGCAGGCACTTTTTAGAATTTATTCACAAGAGAAAATAAAATATACACATTCCCAAAGAATTCACCAGGGAAAGGTCGTTGAGAATGCAAGTTTTTAACAGTATTTTTCCCAATTACTTGTAAAGACTTTTTTAACATTCATTTTTTAAATGCCGAGTTTCAAATTTTCTTCTTCCCTCCCTCCCCTCCCTCCTCCCTCTCTAAAATATTAAGTAATTTGTTGTGTTATATATGTGCTATCATGTAAAACATATTTCCATATTAGTCATGTTGTAAAAGAAGAAGCAAACCAAAAGGAAAAAAACATGAAAAAATAAAGTGAAAAATATTATGCTTTGATATACATTCAGATTCCATCAGTTCTTTTTCTGGATGTGGAAAGAGTTTTTCATTATGAGTACTTTGGAATCATCTTGGATCATTGTATTGCTCAGAGTAGCTAAGTCATTCACAGTTGGTCATTGTACAATGCTGTTGTTACCGTGTACAATGTTCTCCTTGTTCTACTCACTTCACTTTGTATCAGTTCAAATCTACCTGCTCATATTTCTTATAACACATTAGTATTCATTATATCCTAACTGGGTGGTCCTTAAAATCGAAGCTGTTCTATCTGAGCCTAGCATTTTCCATGATGCTCTAGTCTTTAAGCAACTGGCTTCTTTGTCAACACTCAGCCTAAAACACCCTCTCATGTATTTTGCATGACTACACATGCATAACCTATGTCAGATTGCTTGCCTTCTCAATGAGGGGGAGAGGAGAGGGAGGGAGAGAATTTGGAACTCAAAATTTGAAAAATGAATGTTAAAATTGTTTTTTTAATGTTTAATGTAATTGAGAAAAAATAAAATATTATATTAAAACCATCCTCCTCCCCCATAGCAATTTAGGATTCACCTTCCTGAACATGATGGATTAAGTCAGTTGGTCCCTTCTACAATCCCAAATTCACTCTCAACTGATTAGGAATCATCTTTATTGTTATTTGGAGGGGGTGTAGTATCCCATGTCAGACCTACACAATCACTGAGCTAAGTAATTATCTCTTTTTTTAACTCAGAATGGTAAGAGAGGAGACTAGAAGTATCATCACAGATGATTAAGATTTATGCCAGTACCTTAAAAATAGAAGTACAACACCCATCCAAAAGCACAAGACAAGCTATGACACATTGTTTATAGATAGTGAAGAGAGGATCCTTCCTAGGGCAGAACTAGACGACCACTAATGGGCAGAAAGATAGAAGTAGCACATTTAAGTGGACAAAGGACCAAGAGATCCAGGTTCATGGCTTGGCTCATACACTTACCAACCAACTGATGAACCTTAGAGGCCATCTGCTTCATAGAGCAGGAAATTAAAGCCAAGAGAGTTTAAGTGACTTGCTCAAAGACACACAAGCATTAAGTAATAGAACAGGAATGGGTTAGATAAGTGTCAGTTTCCTTCTCTGCCCTAGAGGAGATAATGAGCATAATCACATTCCTAGAGCCCTTTCTGGGAGTTTTGTCCACTGGCAATATGGATATCTTCTTGCACGTCCGACTATGGATTCACTGGAACTAGGTTAGTCCAAATGAGAAAAATAGAGTGCTATTGCTTTCAAATGCTAATTGTTGACCCACCTTTCCAAATAGAGGTCCTAGCAGGTCTGCTTTAATAAATAAGTAAGCAGAGCCCAATTAATTCAACAAGCCTCAACTGGATACCATGCCCAGCACTATTCAAACATAATCCAACAGTGTCAGAGCTAGAAGGAGTCTCTAGTCCTTTCCAGACCTGAACAAGAATCCCCTCTAAAAAATATGCCTAAATATTTAGCCTTGGCTTAGAGAACTCTAGGGAGGGAGAACCCATCACATGCACCCTGATTTCAGGCTATCTCTGTTTGTATGGAAGTCAGTCTTACATGACATGGAGCTAAAATCTGCCTCTACTTCTCATTGCCGCCAGTTCCCTTTGGAGCCAAACATGATGAGCACAGTCTCTAGATCCTTGGGAGGAAAGGGTTTTTTTTTTTCATTTGTTGTCTGTTTATCCCTGGAACCTAGTGTGTGGTACCTGATATAAAGTTGTTGTTCATTTGTTTCAGTTGTTTCTGACTCTTCATGACCCCATATGAGGTTTTCTTAGCAAAGATACTGGAGAGGTTTGCCATTTCCTTCTTCAGTTCATTTTACAGATGAGGAAACTGAGGCAAACAAACTTACATGACTTGCCCAGGGTCACAAAACTAGGAAGTATTTGAGACCAGATTTTTACCGAGGTCTTCCTGACTCTGGGACCAATGTTTTATCCATTTTGGGATAAATACCAACTCCTCATTCTGTTGTGGTTACTGTTCAGCCATTTTTTAAATTGTGCCCTACTCTTCATGACCCCATTTGGGGTTTTCTTGGCAAAGATCCTAGAGTGGTTCACCATTCCCTTCTCCAGTTCGTTTTACAGATGAGGAAACTAAGGCAAACAGGGTTAAGTGACTTGCCCAGGGTCACGCAGCTAGTAAGTGTCTGAGGTTCAATTCTAACTAGGTCCTCCTGACTCCGGGACCAGTGCTCTATCCATTGCACCACCTAGCCTCCCTTGACACACAGTAGATGAGTACTGGATACTTGTTGATTGATTGATGTAAGGTCCTAGAGAGAAGGTCATTATCACCCACTCAGATCAGGAAAGCTCCTTGAAGGGGGGATGGATATTTGATCAGGCCATTAAAGGATAATAAAGTATCTTCAAGAGACAGAAAGAGAGTGGGAAGATTTTCTAAGCTAAGAGGGATTTCTTAAAATCTGGCCCTGTGATTTCATTGGCATGGAGAGTTCCCAAGGAAAAGTTCTCTCTACTTGAGCGATCAGCTACCTTCCTTGCAATTTAGTCTTGGCAAGTTGGGAAGGGAGGGAGAACACTAAGAGGTCAGCTGCCTTGGCCCAGGTGACACTCCCAGGCTGTGTCCCAGAAGCCCTTTGAACTGAGGCTTCCAGGTTGGGGGCGGGGAGGTAAGCTCTCTGTCTACTCTCAATCGACCTCTAATACAGAGAGAACAAGACTGCCTTCAAGGCTTTACTGTCTATTCAGTAAAATAGGAAGAGGAATTATAGCATTGGATTGGAGTCTAATCTGACCTGTTACTAGCTTGCTGTGGCACTGGACCAGGAACTCCTTGAAGGAAGGGCCTGTCGCTTACCTTTCTGTAATACAGTGAGTGGCGGAATAAAACACTAGGTCAGGAGATAGGATGAACCTGAGTTCAAATTTTACCTCAGACGCCTATTAACTGTGTCACCCTGGGCAAGCCATTTAACCGATTTGCCTCAGTTTCCTCAATTGTAAAACAGATAATAATAGCACCCACCTCTCATGGTTGTTATGAGGATAAAATGATATTTATACAATAATTAGCACAGTGCTTGGCACATGGTGACTGCTCATAAAATGCTGGTTTCCTTCCCCAGAATTTAGCACAGTGCACTTCAATGGTCGTTGACTGACTATGTGACTTGGGGCAAGCGAGCCCTTTTCCCTTTCTAAGGCCTCAGTAAAAAGAGAGGGTTGGGTTGGATCAGATGACCTCTGGGTCCTTTCCAGCTCCTGGGTTTTCTACAAGTTAAATTCTAATGAATTATTTAAATAACAGTTCCATGAGGTCTTCTCACGGACCTCTGACTAACTGCCAAATGAATGGAACCTCAGAGGCTCTGCAGTGAGCTCAGTATTGCAGCTGCTGGTTACTTGTATCTCCTCCAGATACTTCACCCTTCTGCCCTCCCCTAGCCAGCCCGGCTGCCCAGTGGGAGGTGCTGGAGATCAAAATAAGAGAAGTCTGCTCACTGGGGGAGGCAAGAAAATCCTTTCTGGGAGAGCATGCTATATGAAGAAGAGTTAAAACAGGATGGAAAGCCAAGTGTTGGTCATGGCGGAGGTGCCATCTCCACTCTAATTGGGGTAGCTACTACTACTCAAACAAATGAGTGCTGTCCAGCAATCATTCCTAATTTTTCCAAAGATCCCAAGCCCAAGGGGAAATAGTATATGGGATCATAGGTACAAAGTGGGAAAGAACTTTAGAGGTTGTCTAGTTAATCACCCTCATGTTACAGAGGAGGAAATTGAGGCTCAGAGAGGTTGTGACTTGCCCAAATTCACCAGCTATTGGCTGAGTGTGCCCCTTACCCCTCCTCCCCCTGTCCTCACCCTAATTAGTCCTCATTGACCTTTGAAAGTAAGAAATCCTACCTGGTGCTGAAAAGAAATGACTGGAAGGCTGAGAAGTTGGTATTTCACACTTTAGGCAATGGGGAGCCACCAAAGATTTAGGGGCAAGGGAGTCACCAGTCATATCTATACATCAGAAGGATAAATTTAGCAGTTGTGTGAAGGAAGGGTGGATTAGAGAGATAGTGGGAGGAGAAGAAAGGTGTTGAAGAAATGGAGCTATACTGTGGGAAGGAGAAGGGAATGAGCATTTGTAGAGTACCTACTATGTGCCAGGTACTGTGATAAGCACTTTAGAACTATTAAATCATACAATCCTCACAACAACATCCATTTTACAGTTGAGGAAACTGAGGCAAACAAGGTTAAGTGATTTGCCCAAGACCACACAGCTAATGGGTGTCCAAGGCTGAATTTTAATCCAGGTCTTTCTGACTTCTCAGCTCTCTATCCATTGCCTCTTAGGCACTGGCTTGGGGTCAGGGGACTTGGGTTCAAATCTCAGTTCTACCACTTACTAAGCCCCCATATGTAAATCTCTTAACTGCTCTAAGTCTGTTTCCCCTTTATGAAATGAGGGTAATAGTCATACTGCCTACTTTTTAGGGGTTTATGGGGAAAGTATTTTGTAAAGCTTAAAACACTGTAAAAAGAAAGTCAACAAATATTTTTAAGTGCCTACTATAATAGCATCACGTGGGCTAGGACGAGGTGATCCCCGAAGGCCCTCCTAACCCAAATATTTCATGGGCCTGTGAGGCCCCCTCTACTCACGGTAGCTACGTAGGAGGAGCCTCATTTAGTCCTTTTCAGTGGGCAATTTAACTGCCTCAGTGGCTGCTCAAGGGTCCCTCACCATTGGCCACCAATGGAAAGAGTGCTGAGTTTGGAGGATGTGTTTTTGCATCCTGATCCTTGCATGTGCCAAGTACTGTGCTGAGCCCTGGGAATACAAAGAAAGGCAAGAGATAGTCAGCCGCTCCTCTGGAGCTCACATTCTGATGTGGGAAAAACACGAAATAACTGTGCAAACCAGCTAGAGACAGGAGAAATGGGAGTTAATCGGTAGAGAAAAGGTACTAGAAATAAAATGTGAGTTATCTTTTTTTTTTTAATAAAAGACTTATACCTGATATTTCATTGTACCTTTAATTGTTGTTATTCAGTCATGTTTGATTCTTAGAGACCCATTTAGGGTTCTGTTGGCAAAGATACTGGAATGCTTTGCCAGTTCCTTCCCCAACTCATTTTACAGATAAGGCAAACAGAGTTAAGTGACTTGCCCAGGGTCACATGGCTAGTAAGTGTCTGAGGCCAGATTTGAACTCAAGCCTTCCTGACTCCAGACCTGGCACTCTGTGCAGCATGAATAGTGGCCTGCTAGACCCTTGTTTGGCTAGAGTAGGGTTCCCTTTTTATTTTTAACTCATGGTGGTCAGCTTCCCTCCTCCCTAAGCCCCTGCAGTCAGTTACAGTGAACTCCTCAGCCCAAGAAGGGTAAGGACTCCAGATCCCAGCTCATCACTTGTGATAGTCTTTGCCCATGATAATAATTATCCTCATCTCCCTCACATAGTGCTTTAAGCTTTGCAACCTGCTCTATATCTTTTCCCATTTGCTTAAAGCACTATTTGACCAGCAAGTTGCTCCCCTCCCAAAGCCCAGGTTTCCACATCAGCATGATGACAGAGGACTAGGTGACCTCCCAGGCCCCCTCTAACCCAAATGTTTCATGAGTCTAGGAGCTCTCCCACTACTCAAGGCAGATGTGTAGCAGGAACCCCATTTATTCCTTTGCAGTGGGGAATTTAATTACCAATGTGGCTGGTTAAATTTCCCTTACCGGCAATTACTGACTGATGATGTGCTGAATTTGGAGCACCTGCATTTGAATCCTGACCCTTCCATTGATTTCCTACCTGGATGACCTCGGGCAAAGTATTTAACCTCTCTGAATCACATGTCCCTCACGTGTAAAACAAGGGAGTTGGACTGAATGACCTTTAAAGGCCCTTCAAGCTCTTAAGCTATGATCTTAGGAACTCTACTTTTCCTAGACCCCCTATGTGGCCTTGTTATTACAAGACTCCCTCTCTCACCTCAGCATGCTGGCAGAAACAGGTGACGAGTCTTAGGCTTGCTGAGCAGCTTCTGTGGATCACCTCCTCAGGATGAAGTTACTGAAGGAGTAATTTCTAGGAAGTGCTGACTGAACCTTCCTTCACATCCTTCTCTTTCTACTCTGGGAATCCCTACACACTGAAGTGATCCAACTATTTGTGCTAGTCCAAGCCGATGAAAAGGGAAAGAGAATTAGTAGCCTGAAGAGATGACAAAACTCTGCTGTGACCATTGAGTGTCCTAGGGTCAATTAGTCAATCCAAAAGAGTTTGGTATGCACCAATTATGTGCCAAGAGAAGGAGCACATCCTGGTGGATAAAGAAGCAACCTTGGAGTCTGAAAGATGTGCATTCAAGACCTACCATTGGCACATACTGATTGTATAACTAGGAAAGTCATTTTATGGCTCAGTGACTGAACAATACTCTAAGACTGTAAACTGACAATCAGATATTCACCTGCACTGATAGGAGTCTTCTTACCGAGAATCCCCTATAGTAATCAAATCAAAAATCTGGTCCAGAAGAAAAAGTGTACCAAGGACTGTAGATACAAATTTTAAAAATCTGGACATCCCCTGCCTTCAAGGTACTTACATTCTGATGCTAATAATAATGGCTAACATGTATATAGTGCTTTAAGATTGGCAAAAGCCTTTATATGTACTAACTCATTTGATCTGTGAGAGAGATGTATGATCGTTTCCATTTTACAGATGGGGAAACTGGGACAGTAAGAGATTATGTGATTTGCCCAGGGTCACACTGATACTAAGTGTCTGAGGCAGGGTTTGAACTTAACTCTTCCTGACTTCTCTCCACCACACCATCTGACTACTACTAGGAAAGAATACAAGATGGCGCCACAGAAATGGGTCCCCAAAGACAAAGTCCATAGACCGAGGACATGCAGTGATGGGCGACTCAGGCCTAGAAGAGGCTGGGATATCCAAGACAATCAAGGATCCCCTTCTGGAATTGAAACTTAATGGGATCCTCATGCCAGAGACAAGATTAGCATCCAGTATGAGTTCTTGATTCTTTTTTATGTCATGGATCCTTTTGGTATGCTGGTGAAATCTATGGGTCTCTTCTCAGAATTATTTTAAATGCATAAAATAAGATACATTTAATTACAAAAGAAACTGATTATATTGAAAGAGTCATTAAAATATTAAAATAAGAAGTGCATAGACTGCAAGTGAAGAATCCCTATTCTTCAGGAAAGCATTCCCAGGTGAGGTGTGGAGATACTTGGGTGAGAACAATGCTACTTCCTCTATGGGGCTGGGTGGAAATGATGATTCCCCATTTGACAGCTGAAGATACTGAGATGTTGGGTTAAGAACAGACTCTCCCAAGGTCACACAACAAGAAAGAAGCAGAACCAGTCCATCGTTCCTTTGGCTGCAGTGTGATGTCCCTGGGATCCTTTCTGACAGAATCATCCTGAACCCAAAACCTATGGCAGAGCCAAGGCTCCTTCCAACACTCCTGAGACAGTGGAGGAACTGAGCCCAGTCAGAAGTGAAAACTAAGCTGAAAAATGAAAAATGGACTGTGGGGAGCATTATTAGACTTCTTAATTCCATACATTCCAGTTTTGAATTTTTTTAATGCTGTTTCCCATATTTAATTTGGTTTCCATTCCAATTAAGCTCTCTGTGTGCCACTGCCTTTCTCCTGCCAGGTTTAATTGCCCTTATTTAAATACTTTAATTAAAAGTATTGTGGGTTTCCAGATCCCGGAGTTGTAAGTATTGCACAAATAATTTAGATGGCTGGGATGGTAAGCTAAACAACTGTGCTCTCCTGGGGGAGGAAAAATCTGTGCACTGAAAAGGAACCATGGGATGGGATGCCTATACATGAAGAAAGTGGGGGTGGGGCACCAGGGAGGGCATTCAGGGGACCCAGATGACCTGGATGTGGGTAGACAGAGAACCTCTATTCACTTTCCCTCAAGTGAAAGACTGAGGTTCATAGAAGGAAGATAATTCCCCCAAGGTCATTTGGCTGTTGGTGGTAGGGAAAGGATTAGAGTCCCAGGTGTTTTGACTCCCTGTGGAACACATTATTCTCTATGCTAGCTGCCAGAATTCTGTTGTAAGAGTCTAAACCATCCTTTGCTAAGCTCCCCAGATAGGGAGCTGGACTCAGCTGGCCTAGCACATCATAGTCAGGGAGATCTGATTTTGAAGAGGTCAAAGAAAGGATTAATGGGCAAATTCAGCTTTAGATTCTGGGGGAGGATGGTCCAAGAGAAATGGGATGAGCTCCAGAACAACATTCTGATAACACAAACAGAAATGATTCTGATGAAGAATTTTTTAAAAAGGAGCTATCTGAGAGAACCTGGGTGGATGCTGAGCTAATTCATCAACTAGTTCTGATTTTTAAAAAGACATTTACAGAAGATGGGAGCAAGGGCTGAGGGTGAATACAAAAGAGAACCATGCTCTGGGAAGTAGAAACTGAGACTGCCAGTGAGTACTGAGGCATCAACAAGGATGTTTTCAGTTAGGTAAGGGGCAAAAGATAGATCAGAGAAGGGAGTGGGCTGGTGTGGGGTATTTGACATCAAAGAGAAAACGGTGTGGCACAGTGAAAGGGCAGAAAATCTGGGTTTGAATCCTGCTTCTGTCTTGTCTATCACTGTGACCTTGAGGAAGTTAACCTAACCTCTCTGGGCCTCAATTTCTTCATCTGTAAACTAAAGAGGACTGGCCCAGTTAGCAGGACCAATTGACTTTAGCTCTAAATTTATGATACTATGAACTCTTATTTTGCTGCTGGGTTTTTTCCTCTACTAAAAAAAATCTAGAAAACACAGAACGAAATTGTTTAACAAGAGAAATCTAAATCCAAGGCAATTAGGAGGCATAATTGGGTAGAGTTCCAGGCCTAGAATCAGAAAGACTCATCTTCATGAGTTCAAATCAGACACTCAGACACTCGTTAGTTGTGTGCCCCTGGGCAAGTCACTTAACCCTGTTTCTTCATCTGAGCTGGAGAAGAAAATGGCAAACCACCCTAGAATCTTTGCCAAGAAAAGCCCAGATGGGTCATAGGACACAACTAAAAAACAACTGAAAAGTAAACAGAATGAGGGGTTGGTATTTATCCCACAACGGATGAAATGCTGTTTGAGGAGTCGAGGAGACCTTTGTTAAAATCTGGTCTCAGATACTTCCTAGCTATGTGACCCTGGACAAGTCAATTAACCTCTGTCTGCCTCAGTTCTCTCAACTGTGTAATGGGCATAATAATTGCACCTACATCCCAGTGTTGTTTCGAGGATCAAACAATATTTGCTAAGCCCAGCACAGTGCCTGTTACATAATAGGCTCTGAATAAAGGCTTGTTCCTTTCCTTTCCTCGTCAAAGAATTCAAATCACGAGGCCCAGATTAAACTACACTCTAGGCTAGAGAAAGAATGTGCAGATGAGGTTTCTGAGCTTCCGTCAGCAATCTTTGGGGGGAAAATCGCCAAAAAAAATAGGAGTTTCCATACAACTGGAAATGGGCAAATGCAGTCCTGATTTTCAAAAAGGGGAAGGAGATAAACTATTCCAAATATAGGTTGGCAATCTAGACTTTGATTCCTGGCAAAACTGGGGATAGCAGCAGGTTGCAGTGAAAAGAATATTAAATTTGTAGGCAGAGAACCTGAGCTAGAAATCCCTAACTACCCAAGTGACCTTGAACAAATCACTTCATATTTCTAGGCCTCCATTTCCTTTCTCGATAAAATGAAGGGGTTAGAGTTGATGGTGTTTAGATATCCTCTAGCCCTGAAATTATGATCCTATGAAAATTCTAGAACATCTTTTAAAATTTATCTTTTTAAAAATATTTAATATTTAAGACCAAAAAAGAGCCTTTCCATACACACAGTAGAGGTAGGGAAAAGAACTATCACACTGCTATGTTCCAGACACTGTGCTGAGTGCTTTCCAAATGTTATTCTCCCAAAAATCTTAATGCTAGAGAAAATTTAAGTTTTCTAGCTTAAAACTGCACCAAGACTTTGGGGACATGCTGTATTATCAAACAAGAACACACAGTCATTAGAACCTTGAAATGTCACATTCACATGGCCTTTCAAAGTGGACTAAGTACTCCCCACCACATTAGATGCCATTGGGGGGGCAGTTGGAATAATCATGATGATTGCAACAAGTACCAGGCATGACCCCTGCTCATAAGAACTTTTCAGCCTCTTTGGAAACACCCATGAAATGCCCATGAACCATATAGGTCAGGATTGTATGCAGCAGGCCCTCACATTGTTAGATTTGGCAGTTTGTTGTAGTGGAAAGAATGATAATGTGTGAATCAAGAAATCTGAATTCTAGCCTCAGCCCCATTGCCATATATGCCAAGCTGAAAATGCCTGGAGGCCCTCAACAGGCCTTCATTGTTGGGCCACTGTAGGCCAGACATATTTCACATCACCCCTCCTCTTCATACCAGACAAACTCTCCTAGTTACTGTTCCACAGTCAAAAATTCCATGTCCTACCTGCATGCCTTCCACAGACCCCCATGCCTGGGATGCTCTCCCTACAGTAGACTGTAAGCTTCTTGAGAGCCAGCAGTGTTCCATTTTCTGTTTGTACCCCATTGACTGTCACCATGCTGGGCACATACTGGTGCTTAAAACATCCATGTTGAGTTAAATTTAATTAAAATGCAGGAAGCAGATGGAAGAAGCCTGAACACCAAACCTATATCCCATAGTGAACATGCTCCAACCCATTGCTGATCTGTTGTTATGGGGTATGATTTGGGCATCATGATTTTGTAGAAGGGACACTCAATTTGCAGACAGAAGGCCTGGGTGCAAACATTGCCTCTGCCAAGGACAAGTCATTCGTCTGATCAGTTCACTGATTTCTCTACTGTAAAATGAAGGGAGGGGTGGAGGAGGTACCCTCTGAAGTGCCTACCAGCCCTGGCTCTATTGCTAATTGATTAATTAGAAGAGAAATTCAAATTCTAAGATCTCACGTGGATTTGTCAAGGACAGACAATATCAAACTCCATTTCCCGTCTTCGTTCATTTGTGCATTTGTTTGCTTGTTCACTTATTTATTTATTTATGGATAGGGTCACTTACTGGTCTGGTAGTTCAGGGAAATGTCCCAGATATGGTATACCCAGATTTCAGTAATAAGTTGGGCAAAGTTTTTCATGCTATCTTTGTGGGCCAGATGGAAAAAGGGTGAACTAAACAGATTGTCCAATTTAGACTGATTCAAAATGGATTGGCTTTAGTAGGCCCAAAGGTTGGCAGCTATTGAATCGATGACAGCCTGGAATGAGGTCTCTGGTGGAAGGCCCCAAAATCTTTCCTTCACCTTGTACTGGTCAACATTTTTTCCAGTGACTTACATGAAAATAATGGTGGCATTCTTATCAAAGTGGCAGGTGGGACAGAGTTCTAACATAATAAATTATGTAATCAGGATCTGTAAATGTCCCCAAAGGCTAGAATGATGGGATAAATCTAATAATATTTTAACAGACTGAATACATAAAAGTCCTACAATTATATTCTGAGAAATTAATTGCACAAGCACAGAGTAGAATAGTGAGCTGAAATATTAATAAAAGTTAATAGTATAACAGCATAGGCAGCTGGGGGCTCAGTGGATATAGCATTGGAGTCAGGAAGACCTGAATTCAAATCCAGCCTCAGACACTTATTAGCTGTGTAACCAGGTCATTTAACCTCCTCCTGCCTCAGTTTCCTCATCTGTAAAATGGAGATAAGGATAACATCTACCTATAAGGTTCATAGAGATACTTGTAACTCACTTAGCCCAGTGCCCAGTAAATAAATGTTTGTTTGTTTTAATGTAGCAGCCAAAAAGCTAAGGAGATCTCAGTTTTGATGAACAGAAAGCTAGCATCCAGAATGAGTGAGGCAGCGTTCTCTGTCCTGATCATTCCACATCTACTCTGAACACTCCAAGCTACTGACCAACCAGAGGACAACCAGCATGGTGAAGGGTCTGGCAACCATGTCATATAAGTGGAAGATCATAAATTCAAATAAAACTCAGTGGGCCTCAGAGGTCATCTAGTCTGACTCATCATGTCGAGAGGCAGCATGGCACAGTGATCAAGGATTAGATTTGTTGTCAGGGAAGGTCTATGTCCAAATTCCACCTTTAACACTTTCTAACTATGAACAAGTCGCTCAACTTCTCTGACATTCAGTTTTCTCATCTGTAAAATAGGATGATAATAGTAACTGAAGAACTGATCCCTTAAGAAACTCAAGTAAGATCATGGAAAGTGCTTTGCAAAGTTAAAGCAGGATATAATGTCAATTATTATTATTATTACAAGGGAGAAACTGAACCTCAGAGACTTTAAGCGGTTTGCCTCCTGTCACACATATGTAATGAATAACAGAGTTAGGATACTAACCCAGACCCTCTGAGCCAAAATCTGGTTTTCTGTCCAAAGGAAGTGGGAAATTTCTGCCTGGAAAAGAAAAGACTTCAAATGGCCTGGCTGCTACCTTTAATTATTTGATGGAGTGCCACGTGGAATCAACATTAGCCTTGTTCTACTCTACCCAGAGGGCAGAACTCAGAGAAATGGTTAGACTTTTCGGGGGGGGGGGGTCTGCGAGGGAGGATTTCAGCTCAATATAAGTGAACATTTTCTAACAATTAGAGTTTTCCCAAACTTTAATGGGCTACCTTCAAAGGTAGTGAGTTCCCTGTTACTGCAAGTCTTCAAGCAAATGAAGCTGGATGGCTATTTGTCAGAAAAGTTATAGAGGGGATGCCTAGAGTCCATGTATCTGAAAACAGGACTCTGCTCACACCCTAGAGTGGGTGAATCTCCCAAATAACCTTTGGAGGCCCTGAAGTCCCAATGAGATCTTAGGGACCATATTCAGGGAATTCCAAACCACTGTTGTTTGGACTGAATTTCAGGTAGTAAGGCAAGGCTCTAGTGGGGCCAGAGACTAGAGAGGGCACTTGGCTGATGGCTCATTGGCTGAGAGTGGCCTCTCATATCCTGAGACACAGAAGAGCCATTATTAAAGTCTCTCCTCCTGAAGAATGGGTCCTGTCTGTCACTGTCACACTCTGCCAAAAAAGATTCTGTGTATCAGGGAAAATTGCAGGCCCTTTGAAGAACCAGGAGACCCAACAGTCCCATTCAGCCTCATAGCCTGCCAAAACTCTTAATGAAAGGACAGAACCAAAACCAGCCTAATTTTGAAGGCCTTGAAGGTCCATGGAATAGATTTAAGCTTGGGTGGAGAGAGCAATCAGGAGAGAATGAACCATTGATTGGGACTGAGATTTGTTTGGACTTAATTCCAACAAAAGTTAGCCCAAATCCCTTTTGCATCACTTCACAGAGGTCTCCCACGTCTTTCCAATGTCCTGCCTCTTCCAGTGTCCAAGTTCATAAAGGGCCTGCAGTGTGTAGATACCACTCCTATCTCAAAAGCAATTTATACTAGCATCATATTTTTTGTGCATTTGTTAGTGTAATCCTTACACTAGGGGACTGGAGTCTGATTATTCTTGTTTTATAGAGGAAAACAATGAAGGTCCTAGAAGGGAAGTAATTTGATTTGATGAGAAAGTCATACAGGGGAAGGAACGAGCATGGGTTAAGTGTGTCTACTATCGGCCAGCTACTTTAAAAATATTACCTCGTTTGAGTCTCACTACAGCCCTAGGAGGCTGGTGCTGTTATTATCCCCACATTACAGAGGAGATAAACTAAGGCAAACAGAAGTTAAGTGATCTGCCCAAAGTGGCCCAGCTAGCGACTGTCTGAGGCCATGTTTCACCTTGGGTCTTCCCGACTCCGGCCCAGTGTCCTATCCTCTTTGCCATCTAGCTGGTAGTAAGTGGGAAAGCTGGGATTCAAACTCTGGTCCTGCACCTTTGAATCAAACACTCTTTTCATTGTGCTGTGGTGCTGACTACATGGTCAGTGTTCTTTCTAGTAAACCATACTACCAAGTTATCTGAGACAGGTTTGCCCAGTACAGGTGTAGCACAACCCTTCTATTTGACAATTTCGGGCAAGTTAATTTCTCTGGGTCTTAGTTTGCTCACCTGTAAAAATGATAATGTTGAAACTAGAAATCTCCAACATCTTTTCCAGGTCTTCTTTTTGCACTAGCTTGGACCCAGGTCTTGTGTCTATCTCCTAGTTCTGGACTCTATTCGCTGCTACTAATGTGTCCATTGATGGTAGTTCACTATCTGAGGGGCCTGGCAGCTTGGATGCAGAGTCATTTGGCTATTGTCCCTGTTGGTTAATGGGGCTAGTGCTTAGTTTTAATTCTAATCATGTCATTTTATTCAGTCAAATTGCTAATTGTTCCCTACCTGTTTATCTAATGGAAAATAAAGATTAAACTCCAAGGAAACTACTGACCGCACAAAAAACTCCCTTCCTGCCTTATGTTTCAGGGGGATAAGGTAGTGTGAGAGTATTCAGCAGACACACAGGCCCTTACATGCAGAAAGAGCCCTGATTAACTTCAGAAACTTAGAAAAGCCAAAGAGAGAAGCAAATATTGCTAGTCCTTCTCCCCCAAGTTACCACCATATGATGGGAGAGGAGGATTACAAACGTAACCCAGAGAATTTAGTGAGAAGCCCAAAGTCAAGTTGCATCATGGAACCACAGGATCTCAGAGTGGGAAGGGGCCTTCAAGGCCAGCAAGCCTAACCAATAACTCAACAAGATTTCCCTCTACACCATATATAAAAGCTTTGTCTGAAAACTGCCAGGAAAGTCTACCCATTGCTTTCCAAAGAAGCATGTCCTATCCTTAGACATCTCTGATCTTTATCAAGTTTTTCCTGACATCAAATCTAAATGTACCTCTTTTCAAGGTCCACCAGATCTGCCCCTGGCATCCAACAAAACAAGCCTACTCCTTCTACGTGACAGTGCTTCAAAATATTTGAAGATAGGCATCATATATATCACTGTCCCCCCTGAGTCTTCCCTTCTTTAGATTACACATGGCTAATTCTTTGAACTGACCTTCATAAGACCTTTCATTATCCTAATTGCTGTCTCTAGATGTGGTGGTCATGATAATATGTAGTTCCCCTTTTCCCTGGCACAAACAGGAAAGGCAGAAAAGGGATCTTTCTTGCCCTGACTTGTCTCCTACCCCATCCTGTATATACACACACACACACACACACACACACACACACACACACACACACACACACATGCTCTTTTCTTTCTATACCCATAAGCAACTCTTGGGCTCTACTTATCCCCTGACCCAACTCTCCACTCTGACTTTTCAGGAAGGCCCCATCCAGAACCAGAGATCCAAGCGTTGCCTTGAGCTGCAGGAAAACAGCGACAATGAGTTTGGGTTCCAGCTGGTGCTGCAGAAGTGCTCTGGCCAGCACTGGTCCATCACCAACATCCTGCAGAGCTTGTCCTCCTGACCAGCCCTGGGAAGGGAAGGGAACCTCTCCCTCCCATCTTCTGCTACTGTGTAGCTCGAGGCGCCTGCTCTACTGTATTCTTTTCTTGGGGTTTTCCGTGTGGAAGCTGGGCTTGTAGACTGAGAAAAGAGACTCATTTCCTATTCAATTTTCATGGAATTTATAGAAAGATGCTGAACCGTGGGTGAGGGTGCAAGGTCATAAACTATTTTACAACTGTACATAGGGAACAAATGGAGACTATTTATAACTGACAATAAAATGCTATTGGTTAAGAAAAGGCTTCCCCTGGTCATTCGGTGCTCTGGGGGGAAGGGCTGAGGAATGAGAGTGTCTCCAATCCAGGGGCTCATAGAGCTGAAGACAAGTTGGAGTTTGCTCCTTCGAAAGCAATTCATCCCAATTGATTAAACACCTTTATGTGTAAATACCTGTGCTGGTGCTAGAGATCAGTCAATCCATAAGCATTTATTGAGCCAGGCACTGAGAGCTGCTGGGATACAAAGACAAAAAAGGAAACAGTCCCTGCCCTCAAGAGCACCTGGAGAAGAAAGCTCTTTTAAGAGCCCAGGGAAGACTTGCCCATGGAAATGTTCATTTGCTTCATGTTTCCTCTGCTAGCTTCCCTTCCTAGACCAATGTGAGGTAAAAATGGGATGGTAAGGGCATCACTGGCATGCTCTCTGATGAGATTCAGACTGGAAATGGTCTGTAGGAATTAACAGTTCTCAGGTGAGGGAAGAGAAGGCTGGCTCCTCCTCTCTTGCCAATGCATCAAAACTACTCAATGTTCAACTTCACATCCTAGGACCCTGATAACCAAGCAGAGTTGGGGAGTGGGAGAGGGCCCTGCCACTGCCTATCACTGACATCTTCCCAAAAAGTAAAGAATTAACTTGAACTCTAAGTACCTGGGAAAATGCTAGGGTGTCATCTAGGAAAGTCTCACCCTGACAACAAGGCATCTGTCTGATCCCTTTACAGCCAGCGCAGGGGAGAGATAAAATGACTTCTCTGTCAGAGCCTAGGAGAGAAGGCAAGGGAGGGGAGGAGGAATGTGGAAGGAGTAGAGGGAGGTGGGAAGAGGGAGAAGGAAAGGGAGGGGAGGCAGAATTGGAGGGGCGAGAGAAAGCAGGAAGAGAAAGGAAGGGAGGGAAAGAGGTAGAGAAAGAACAGAGGAAGAGAAGGAGAGGGAGAGAGAGACAGAGAGAGCACCCCTAGAAAAAGAAACCCCAAAGTGCTATCTCAACTGATAAAACAAAAGATGAAGATGGAAACCAGGTATGTGCCAAGGTTACAATAAGCCCCTTTTCCCTATCATCGGAACTCTTCACACAACTACATGCACCCATAATTCACAACTTCCAGGGTCTAGGATATCATCGATGTGGGTGATTTCTTTCATTGACACAGAGAGACATCCTATAAACAATCTTCACGAGTTACTATGGTTGAAAAAAATTCCTCCTCCCTGGTGTTCAGCCTCTCTCTCTATACTTAACTAGATAGCATTGGAAGAGGCATGGTGTCCATTGCCCTGCCCATGCCTGAAGCCTTTCCAGCTTGGTTAGGACCTTCTACAAGTCACAGGGCCTTAGCTCCAAAGTTAGAAGGGTCCTCAGAGGCCATATGGTCCAATCTCTTCATATTCCAGATGAGGAAATGGAAGCTGAGGAAGGCCAAGTGCTGGCCAAGGTCACACAGGTAACATGTATTAGATCTGGGGTTTGAAGCTCCCTACATTTCTCCGGAATAGCCTTTGAGAACCCAGGGTCTCTCCCACCTCTAAGGGCATTAGAGAAAAACATGGATGGAGGGAATGAACAAATACCTCCCAAAAGAATGTATAAATACAGGAAAATATCTCTCTGGACCAGACCCCTCTGTAACCCTTCAGTCAAATATCTCCACTTGATTAATAATAATTCACATTTATACGGCGCTTTAAGATTTGCAAAGGGCATTGCATACGACATCTCATTGGATCCCCACAACAACCCTGACAGTATCCCAATTTTACAGATGGAGAAACTGAGGCTGAAAGACAGTAAGTTATTTGCCCAGGGTCACTCAATTGGGGAGCATCTGAAGCAGGATTTGAACTCAGGTTTTCTTGACTCCCCATTCAAGAGTTCCATCTGCTACACATCACCAGTACCTCAAATCCAGTAGGTCCAAAGCTGATCTCATCGCCTTCCCTTGAAAGCAGTTCTTCCAACTTTTCTATTTCTGTTGAGGACATTTCACTCCTCTTAGTCCATCAGGCTTGGAATCTTGGAATCAGTTTTGACTCTTCCCTCTCCTCATCCCCATCATCCAATCAGTTGCCAAGTCCTGCTACTTCTGCCATCCCAATATTCCTCCCATGTGTCTCCTTTCGTCTCCCATGGTCACCACCCTACTCAGGTCCTGGTCTCTGTTCACATGCACTAGTAGAAGAGCCTCCTAACTGGCCTCCCTGACACCAGCATCCTCCCTCCAACTGACTTCTCGTACCAAGGACAGATTCCTCTTCCTAAAGCACAGAGCTGTTTTTATTACTCATTGATAAATCAATCGATTAAAACAATATTTATTAATTTCAGACTAGGTACCAGGCACCATGCCAGGCATAGGAAACACACTGGCCAAAAATGAAACACACTTGTCAAAGTCTTTCAGTGACAGCTCATGCCCCCAGAATCACCCCCATATACATAGACCCTGGGGGTCCTCAGAACCATGTCCTCAGAATATTTCACCTGCCCCAGACTCCAAAGAAACTCTCTTCTCTTCTCCTTCCTTCTCTCTCCTCTCCTCTCCTCCTCTTCCCTCCCCTGTTCCCTCCCCTCCCTCTTTTCTCCTTTTTCCTCTCTTCCTTCCCCTCCCTCCCCTCTTCTTTCCTCTCTTCTCCCCTTCTCTCCTCCCCTCCCCTCTCTCCTCTCTTTCTGTGTGTCTCTCCCCACACCAACTCCTATTGCAGCATGTGCCCAACAATAGTTACTTTTTTTTCTTTGACAGGGGCCCTTATCTTCTCAAGGGAAGGGAACAATCATCTTCTAAGTCAGCACTATGTGCTAAACACTCTACAAATACTAGCTGAATTGGTCCCCAATAACTCTATGAGGTAGGTGCTATTATTATCTCCACTTACATTTGAGGAAACTGAGTCAGGTAGAGATTAAATATAAATAACAGCCCATTTATATCCCCAGGATACTTCCCTTCTTTGGGAAACAGGGGATGGGTGAGGTGCCTACTCAGGATACCCATCCCAGAGCCCTTAAGCACTCTCCTAGCTTTGAATCACATCCAGGCATCATATTCTGGTTTTTATGAAGCGATCTCTAACCACTTGTCTGTTTTGTTCTTGTAAAGAGGCTTCACACCCAATGTGCTCAGCCCACTTCACATCCTCAGACACAGAAAGCAAGAAGCCTATTCTGAGCAGCCCACTGCTTTCTTCTCTCACCATCCACTTGCCAAGGGACTTGGACTTTAGGCTAATTAGGCCTGCAAAGCATGTCTGACTTTATGTGTGCCCTGAAAGGAAATCATTATTTTTCCTAACGACGTGCACATTAAACACCTTTTTTCCCACTTAGTCTGCAAAAGGAATTGGCCTATATTTCTGTGAGAAAGCTCTTTAAAAACATCACAGCTGATTACTGCTCCAGACCCTGGGTAGGCTGATTCTCTCTGCAGGGAGCAGGGAGGTCACCAAGTGCAGTGGGTCCCAGGCACCAAACCTCACGCCCAGGATCCCAGAGCTGGAGGAGATCTCAGAGGATGCCTAGTTCAACCCTTACTCCTCGTTCCTCTGTGTATCAGCTACTCATGCCTTAGTTTTGCTCCATCCTTTCTAAAGTCTAAAGTCTAAAGATCGCTCCCCTTGGCAGAGGAAACAGGCAAAAGAAAGCTGTAATCCCTCTGTTATCATCTTGGAAAACACTTCATGCAATGCTCTTATCCCTTTTGGTTAAATCTTTTTTATTACTATAAAAAAGTTATCCCTTTGTTGAATGGCAATGTTTCTGGGAGCAATGGCATGATATCTCCAGTTATAAAACTAGTTCATACTAAGTTGTCATCTGGTCCTTCTCATCCAGCAGTGAGTTGAGGCCACAGCTTAATGGAGTTCTCTACTGGACTGCAGGTAGGGCAGTGAGATGGCTCAGTGGCTAGAGCACCTAGCCTGGAGTCAGGAAGACCTAAGTTCAAATCTGACCCAGCTATGTGACCCTGGGCAAGTCACTTTACCCTGTTGGCCTCAGTTTCCTCACCCATAAAATGAGAAGCAAAAAGAAATGGCAAACCACTCCAATATCTTTGCCAAGAAAACCCCAAATGGAATCATGATTGAACAACAATAACAATACTGGGCCCCAAGGTCAGTGGGGGTCAGCTGGAAAAGCTAATGTAGTCTTGATCAGCATTAAGGCAGGCAATAGTGTCCAGGCCCGGGTGGGGAAATGATAGTCCCCACAATGTATGGGCTGCCCTTCTCAGACCACACTGAGAGTCTTGTATTCAGACCTGAATACACCATATGTTCAAAATGTCATGAAAATCTGTAAAGTGTCTAGAAGAATGTGAAGGATACTGGAGGGCAACCAGTAATGCCACAGAAAGCTCCCTTGAGGAAATTTGGGATATTTAGCCTGGAGAAGAAAAAACTAGCAGAAGGCAGGCGGCATAATAGCTATCATCAACTATTTGAGGTGCTTTAATGTGAAGGGTTAGACTTATTCTGCCCAACCCCAAAGGACAAAACCAGGAGCAATGGATGGAAGATGCAAAGTGATCAAGTTGTGTTAAAAATAACACGCATCCAAGAGTGAGCTGTATTGCCCTGAGAGGTGGGGGGCTTCCCTACACCATGTCTCACTAGAAGCCTTCAAGCAAAGGCTGCATCTGTACCTGGGAGCCAGTTTGATTACAGAAGGGATTCTTACTCGGGCAAGCATTGGACTTCATGACATCTGAGGTCCTCTACCAACCCTGACATCTGGGGCTTCTGGAGGAAGATGGATCGAGCTATCCAAGACTGAGCCCCGTCAGAGTGGGGCCTCCTGGGCAACCAAAAGACAGCATAAGACCAGCCAGAGAGTGACAGGCAGAAGGTGAAGGAGGCCATTGAGAAGAGGAATGCTAAAATAATGTTCCTCTTCATGGGAGGGTCCGGAAAACAAGCCTACTTCATAGTTCCACCCTGTGTACTTTCTTCCTCCAGGACCCACACACCTCCTGGAAAGGAAGCTAGCGGCTAGAACCAGGGCCCTCTGTCATGACATTCCAGATGGCAGCACATGTATGCACTTAAACACGAAAACTTTCCTCACACACATGTACATATGCAAATACAGTCGCACATGCACACACAGCCATTACTACCCTCCGTGAAGTGCTTTCCTGAGACAAACAGAACAAGATAGGAATAATTACATCACAGCTCCTGCTGGGCAGGCCCATTAACTTGAAATCATGGAAACCTCATTATGATCATCTTTCTTTTTAATTATAGGAGAGGGATAATGAGGGATTGTCTGAGGAAAGACAAGGGAGGAAGGGGGTGTAAACTGAGGTGAGTCTGATTTAGAAATTCTGCAGCCAAAAACGTCCCTCAGCCCCTTTCTCTGGCCAAACCAGCCCAGAGGCAAGGGAAACCCAGGAGGCAGATGATAAAATCCACTGGCATCCCAGCTCAAGCCCTACCTCAGCCCTTCTGCAAAGCTGGGGAGCAAGAGTCCCTCCTTCATCAGTCACGTCCCCAATTTCCCCACACCCTAGCTATAACTCTAGCTACCACTGCCAGCCATAACCCTAATTACCACTTTCAGTCACTGGCAAATGAGACCCTTCTTGGACACTTGGGGGAAGAAGCACATTCAAATTCTCCAAGCACAATGATATGTGATGCTTTCAGTCATATCCTAAGCATATAAAGCCCTGGCCTTAGCCCAATCCCCTCCCCCAGAGTCCTAGGCAGTCAACAAGCATTTATTAACAACTTCCTTTATGCCAGGCACCCTGCTGAGTGCCAGGGATAGAAAGCAAGGCAAATCTTGATCTCTACCCTCATTTTTTAAAGGGAAAGGCAACACGGTAAAAAATGAACATTAAAAAAATATATTTGTTATTGTCAGTCCTTCATTTTTCTGAGAGGACCAATGATAGCATGAGGTGATGTCTTGACTTGTGCATAAATTGGATTTATGAGGCAGATTTGCACAAAGTCATCAGCCTCACTCTCTCTTACTGAGTCATCAAACTCCAGAGGCAGAACAAAAGTCAAGACCACTGGTGATGACCCAGGATGCAGTGGATGACCTTGGCATCTTTGATATCTGACCATACTCTAAGGGCTCCTCAGCTCCTGTTTCAGCTGCCTTTATGGCCATTAGAACCAATTGTTCTCATCCACCCATTCTATGGGGAATTCTCCACATGCTAGGGGTAGACATCCCCCTAACTCAACAACAGATTTGAGGTTGATCCACCCTCCATCTAGGTTAGCCCATCTACCAAGATAACTTACAGGGGTGTGATTGCTGCCCATGTTGCAGTTTCTTGGAGCCACAGGTGAGAGCTAGGTGAAAGTTGAACCCCAAAGGTGGATGAGCAGCCTTTTTTAGGGCTTGGCAAGCTCTCACAACAGAGATGTTAATCCTCCCTGAGCACCCCATGCACTCCACCAAAAAATTCACAGAATATATGGAAAGCAATCTGAGAGAGAAGCGTAGGGGAAGGGGAGAAGGAGGAGAGAGGTCAGCAAAGGTTTCCTGCAGAAGCTGGGATTTCAGGTGAGATTTGAAGGAAAACAGAATCCCCTTCCCATCATTCCTGCCTTCAGTCCCCCTGGAAAAAGTATGTTGCTAGAGGAGGAGGTGAGTGGGAAAGAGCAATGGGTCTGAGTTTCAGAGAGGCAGGTTCAGGCTTAATATTGGGGAAGATTTCCTACCAAGTAGAGCTTTCCAAAAGTGAAAAGGGCTGCCTCATATATAGTGAGTTAACTGAAGGTGTTCAGTCAGAGACCGGACAGCCACAAGTCAAGGTTGTTGTATAGGAGATCAGATTATATAACCTCAGAGATCTTTTCCAACTCAGAGGTTCTGTGACTCAGAGAAGATGAAGATGAATTTTCTAAGACTCTTTTCATGATTTCTTCATCAAAGTTGTCTCCAAATGGATGAACCCCAGTTTATCAAGGTCCTTGCTAAATTGGAATACATAAAACTGAACACAATATTGGAGCTTGGATCTGAACAGGACATTGAATATTAGGACTATTCACTTACTCATTCTCCTCTCCATACCTTTACCAACGTAGCCTCAGCTTGCATTTGCCCTTTTGGCTGCTGTGTCATATGGTTAACATCTTGAATCCACTAAATCTTCTAGGTCTTTTCCACACAAACTGTTCTCCTGTCTGTATTTGGGCAATTGAATTTTTGAACCCATGTTAGAGTTTTACATTTATTTCAAATAAATAATATCAGATTAGGCACGTTGTTTTAATTTGTCCTCTGAGTTCTCTGTCTATTGTAAAAGGAGTCCACGACACAAAATGGAGAATAAAGTATACATATCAGGGGAATAAAAAGCTGTCCATAGAACAATAGCTACCCCCATAGCCTTGAAGAGTTGATGATGAGTGAACAGTGGGTAGGGTGCAGTTAATAGGTTTTCTACTATTCTGTCTGCATACTCAGGGTAGAACATTTACCCACATTTACCTAGAGGATTTGAAATCATCCTCAAAGTCACTTCTGAAAGTAGAAATTATGAGGGCCTTTCTCAGAGCCTGAGTAGGGATCAAAGTTGCAGGGGGAATGCATTTTTCGCTTTTCATTGACTTGACCAATGAAAGAGTTGTTTGGTCTCTTCAAATACAGTATGGTAATATACTTGACAATTAATATTTTTCAGACAAATAATTTGTTTTTATTTTCTGTTTCTTACAATGTAGTGTAAGGTGGGTGGGAGAGAAAATAGATTTCTTTAAATTTTGTTTATAAAAAGAGAAGTAGGAGGAACTGCAGATGAGGAATGGTGCATGTGTTTTCAGATGAGATCCCTGTGTTGGTGGTTTTAATTAACTTACTTTGTTCTGAGAGACTTCTCATGGAGTAGGTGTAATTTGGATGTAATATAAAGCCAAAACCTATCAAGACAATTTTTTAAAAGATACAGTAATGGTCAGATGCATCAGCCTCAAGTAGAAAGGCCAAGAAAAAGTCAGATACTACCTGATAGATATAAAGAAATACACATTTCTGCTATTTCTCATCAGAGCTTCTGACCTTGAAGCCAAAAGATCTGGATTCCAGTTCTGAAAAAAGACCCTTTGGTCATGTCACTTCACCTTTCAAGCCCCAATTTTCTCATCTATAAAGCAGGGATAGTAATATTCACATTACTTACCTCACTTACTTAAGATTGTAAGGAAACCTCTTTGGAACTGATTACAGTTTTATAAAAATATAGCATTATAAAAATCAGTTATTTTTGTCCCTTGCCTCTGTTATTTATCTCCAATTTATCATATATATATATATATATATATATATATATATATATATATATATATATATATATGTAGAAAGATGATAGAGAGATAGATAGATAGATAGATAGATAGATAGATAGATAGATAGATGGACAGACAGACATAAGGACAGACAGATGGATGGATGGATAGATGGATGGATGGATGGATGGATGGATGGATGGATGGATGGATATGACAGAGAGAGATTGAAAGGTAGATATGGGAGGAAGGAGGAAGAGAGACAGACCAAAAGACAGGAAGAGATGATAGATAATACATAGCTGTTTTTAGTTGTTTCCCCCATTAGACTCTTCAAGAGTAGGGCTTGCCTTTCTTTTGTACTCCTATCACTTAACATAGTGCCTGGTACATAGCTGGCATTTAATAAATGCTTCTTGACTGACTACCAGCTGTGGCCATCCAAAACACAAGGAATTCTGACCCAGTAGAGATTCATTGCATTTGATCCTGGGAAGATCTGTGCAAGCCCTTGACCTTGCTCCTATAGGTCTGGCCAGAACAGTCTGTAGAATTCAGATTGGTTAGTCCTTTATTGATGTCAAACCTTCAAAAAGTAAGTCATTCAGAATGGGGTAAATTATTTCATATAGAAGAGGTAAAGGATAACTGTTACAATGGAGGGGAAGAACAGGAAGGCAAAGGGGAATGGGTCAACCTTACTCTCATTGAAGTTGGCTTAGGGAGGGAATGACATATACACTAAATTGGGTATCTTGACCTACAGGAGAGTAGGGGGGAAGGAGATTAGAGGAGAGATGACGGAGGGGAGGGCAGGTGAGGGGGAAGGGTAGTTAGAAACACACACTTTTGTAAAGGGACAGGGACAAAGTAGAGAATAGAACAATTGGGGGTGGAGGGAAACATAGTCAGGCTTTCAGAATATATCCACTACGGAAATGTTTTGTGTAACTACGCATGTGTAACCTATATTGAATTGCTTATCTTCCCAGTAAGTGTAGGAGATGAGAGAGGAAGAGAAAGAATTTGGAATTTAAAGTTTTAAAATAAAATCTTTTTAAAAATATTATAATTACTATTATTATTTACATCAACCAGGAAATAAGATATGCAGGCACTGGGGTGTGGAGATCCATCTTGCTCTACCAGAAAGTCAGAGGGGGGATAGGGAAGGATGTAGGAGAGAGGAGAATTGGGGAGGGGGTATTCAGTGGGATCACTGTTTTGGGGTGGTGGGTAAGGGAAAGATGGGAAGAAAATTTCTAACTCAAAATCTTGTGGAAATGAATGATGTAAACTAAAAATAAACACAAAAGTTAATTTTTTTTAAAAGTAAGTCATTGTAGACAACTGGTTCTTCCAGAGAGTTAAGGTTTATCCCTTGAAGCACCACAAATTTTACAGTTTTAACCATTTGGAATGGACATTCTTCTGTACCAGAGGTCCTTAATTTTTGTTGTGTCATCATCCCCCTTGGCAGTTCAATGAAGCCTATGCACACTTCTCAGAATTATATTTTTAAATAATTGAAGAGATGCTCATTTTCAGTTACAGTTAAGTGAAATTATGTATTTTTTCTCATCTGAATTCAGATTCACTGAAATCTATCCACTAGATCCCAGGTTAAGACCCCTGCCTTAAAAGTTTGCTAGTCCAGAGCTGTCCAAAACACCTTCTGGGAGCAACGTCGAGCCTGAACTGGATTAAAATGGAACTGGAAAATATTTGACAAAATAAACAAAAATAAAATATAGATAATGTTATTATGTGGATTTCTGAGTTGATACTCAGCTCACAGAGATCCTTATCTATGGTTTAATGACCCCCATTTCTATTTGAGTTAACACCACTGATCTAGTCCAAGCCCTTCATTTTATGGATGAGGAAATTGAAGCCTACAAAAGTTAAGTCACTTTGCCCAACATCATCCAGGGACTAAATGAGAAAGCTAAGATTAGAATCCAGGTTCCCTGACTCCAGCACCATCACTCTTTCCACAGCATTGCACTGTTGCTTTTCAAATCTATCTCATTTTCTAAGCTCAGGAGCCATGAACTAAAATCTACCTTTGAGGGAGAAAATCCAAAGGTTTCAAGGCCAGCTTTTCTGAGCCTGGAGTGGCCACATCCTGACAGCCTCTTTGACAATTTCTCCTATTGCGCTGTGAGCCCCCAGTAATCCCTCTCAGTGAAGCAGAGCAGGGATATATATGGGATAATCCCAAACAGCAGATAACCCACAACTCGTTTCCAATTGGTTTGAGGCTTCCTGGCATAACTGTGTATGTTTGTTCTTTAGCTTTTGCAAGAGATTTACCTGCCTTGTTCAAGCTGATAGTGAAATGATCAGCATCATTTCCTGGGTACATGGCCCCTGGCCAAGGGGCAGATGATGAAACGTGAAGCTAGCCAGGAAGTCAGTGGGACAAAACTTCCTCTCCCTGCCCAGTGCTTCTGAGACTCAAGGAACCACCCAGTCAAGGCATTCCTCTACTCTGCTCCTGTTATGGAGCCCTCCATAATTCCTCCATAGTCCCTCTGTGGAACCATAGAGATTGTTCCTCTACGATGCCCTTTCTATACTAACACCCTGCGTTGTCCATTCTCCCTTCATTCTCCATTGGCAATGAGCATAGATAGATCTAGCTACATCATAGCTGAGAGTTCCATGACCAAAGAGATGAGTTTGGGAACCAATCATTTCCAAAAAAAGAAGAAGCCCTGGAAGACAGTCTGATACAGCGGACAGATCACTGATTCTGGAGTCAAAGGATCTGAGTTCAGATCCTAACCCTGATTTTTACTGCCTGAGTGACTTTGGGCAAATCACTTACATGCCCTGGACCTGGGTTACCCTCATCTGCAAAATGAGGAAGTTAGACTAGATGACTTCTGATGTTGACCATAGATGTATGATCCCATGAATCTGTACTCTGCCACTCACAACTTTTGTGACCTTGGGCAAAGGATGGAGGCTGGGATGCACAGTGGTTATGGTGACGGACCTAGGAGTTAGGAAGACCTGGGTCCAAATGCTGTCCCTGATACTTACTGTGTGACCATTGACAAGTTGCTTAACCTGAACCTCAATTTCCTATTCTTGTGAGGCTCAAATAAGGTAATATGAGTAAGTCACTGACAAATTTCAAAACCTTATAGATACGAGTGGTTATTGCCTTCTGGACAAGATAATCTCTTAGATCCCTTCAAGGCCAAATCTTAGGTCCAGAAAGGTGAAGTTGTTTTTTCAAGGTCAAGTGACTGATTAATAATCATAATGACAACAACAACATTTATATAGCACTTTAAGGTCCCCAAGTCTCTTTACAAGTAATACATTTTATCCTCCCAACAACCCTGGGAGGTGGTGCTATTTTGATCTCCATTTTACAGATGAGGAAACTGAGGCAAACAAAAGTTAACTGACTTGGCCAAGGTCACACAGACTGAGGCCATATTAAAACTTCACAACTCTAGATCCAGCGCCTTATCCACCACACCACCACCTAGCTACCTAAATTATAGAGCTTGAGTCATTTCTACTTCTCTATTAGAAAATCCTGCAGTATGTTAGGTGGACCCTCAGAGGAGAGCTTATGGGAGGACATGCACAAGAGCCACACAGGATAGGCAGACATGGATGGGCTGCTATCACCAACATCAGAGGGAATTCCCACATTGATTTAGACAGATTCCTTTGATTGCGGAGTATTTAAACAATGGAGGGATGGCTTGAGTCATTGGGCCAGAAGCCAAACAGAGCTCGGAGTCAGTACATAGTGACGTTAACCCCACAGCCAAAGACGTCTTCGGTTGTCTTGAGCTGGAGAGAGGCGTCTGTTCTGTTTAACCACTTGTGATATTTTCCGTTAGACCTTTGGCAGCACTTCTGGCTGCAGCACAGGCTGGCCAAACACCTGGCAGGGATGTCGTAAGGGCTTCCTCGATTGGATGGGGGCTTAGACTAGAGCCAGCGCCAGCCAGTCCCATCCATTCTAATGGGCATTTATTAGTTTATTTTATTAATTCATTTATTATTTATTGAGCTTCTGCTTTATTTTATTTATTTTTGTTTATTTATTTTAATTTTTACTTTTAATTGATTTTTTAAAATTTAATTTATTTTATTTTATTTATTATTTTTATTAATTATTATTCTGCTTCAATTTATTTATTATTTATTAAGCTTCTGCTTTATTTTATTTATTTTTTGTTTTGTTTTTTATTTCTTTTTTTAATGTTTATTTTTATTGTATTTTTAAAATTTTATTTATTTTATTTTATTTATTATTTGTATTTATTATTATTCTGCTTTAATTGATTTATTATTTATTAAGATTCTGCCAGGCAAGGCGTCATAGTTTATTATGTGGATCCAAAGACTAAAACATAACAACCACAGTGCTGAAGGAGCTTACGTTTCACTAGAGGGATAGAATTAACCAATCTCCTCATCTGTACAACTGGGACTAATAATGGCACATCCTTCACAGAATTGTTTTGAGGATCAAAGGAGATGATGCCTATAAGTGCTTTTCCAGTCTTAATTGTTGCTGTTCAGTTGTTTCAGTTGTGACCAATGCTTTTGTGATCCCATTTGGGGTTTTCTTGGCAGAGATACTGCAGTGATTTGTCATTTCCTTCTCCAGCTCATTTTACAGGTAAGGAAACTGAGGCAAACAGGATAAAGTGACTTGCCCAAGGTCACACAGCAAGTAAATGTCTGAGGCTGGATTTGAATTCAGATCTTCCTAATTCTAGGACCAGCACTTTATCCATTGCACCACCTTGCTGCCCAGCCTTATAGTGCTGTATAAATTCTAGCAACTATTATTATGTTAACATATAATGCAAACATATGTACATACAGATATAGATGTTTACATAAGGGGAAGGTAGGTAATAAGCGTTTATATAGTGCCTACTATGTGCCGGGTTCCATGCTAAAAATTATATTTTTACAAATATTATCTCATTTGATCTTCACAGCAATCCTTGAGAAGCAGTTCTGTCATCATCCCCATTTTACTTTTGAGAAAACTGAGTCAAATAAAGGTTAAATGAGTTGCCCAGGATCTCACAGTTAGTAAGTGTCTACGGCTAGATTTGAATTCAGGTTTCCTCACTCCAGGCTAAGTGTTCTACCTACCATACCACCAGCTACCTCTATATCATACATATATAATACATCCATGTATATACATGTGTATATATGCACATATACATATACATACATGTGTATTTATAATCATGTGAAGAACAGAGATAACACTGATAATTTGGGAAATAAAGCAAGGTCTCCCATAGGAAATAATCCAAGAGCTGTACCCTGAAAGAGATATTCTAGGAATTGGAAATAAGGAAGGAGGAGTAAATATTGGGCATAGAGATGTAGCCTGTGTCAGGGGTGAAAAATGGAGTGTCAAATTCCAGGAAAAGCAAGAAGCACCCTTGGGTGAGAATATAAGGGGTATGAGGGGGAGTGATGTACACCAAACCCAGGAAGGTAGACTGCGGCCAAGTCACAAAGGTCTTGAACCATCTAGGGTCCTGACATTCTACGGAGCCTTGGCTTCAGAATAGTGATAGAACTCCAGGGAAGTGGGGAGAGGCGTTGGGAAGGGGGATCCTCCAGGAGGGTGATGGGAGGACATTTCTCATTCATCAGACTTGATTTCTTTTCTCCCTGAAAGACATAGTCATGTCTCTTGCTGGTCTCATGGTAAGGTGACCAGGCACACACGTAATAGCATCCACCTGGCACCCACCAGCCTCTTTTCAGGAACCCCTCCCACCCAGGCTAGGTACCAGCCATAACACCTTCATACTAAGTGTCCCTGCACACCCCCTCCTCTGAATTGTAAATGCTTGCCCCAGGCTTTGATTCATTCAGACACCTGACCTTCCCAACACCACCAGTGTGATACTGTGATTAATGAGGCAATTATTTGGGTTGGAGACACCGTGCAAAATAAATAGCCTATTCCCCTCCAATTTACTGTTTTAATAAATAAATAACATTATATGCTCTATTTTTTTATTGCTGCTCATACCTGAGAGTTAATGATGAATCTCAGTGTTATTCCATTCCAAAATTAATAGGATCTGCCAGATGAGTTTGAAATATGGAATTGCATTTGTCCTTTGGTGTTAACAGCAAGACAACTGAAGGGGGAGGGGGGAGAGGGAGAAAGAAGGGAGGGAGGTGGTGGGGTAGGATGTTCAGATGTTAGGAGAATCCATCCATCTGGGCAGCACCACCACCTAGACTCCAAGGACCTAAGCTTGGGCTTGGGCAGCCCAGAATTCAGCTCTGTAATTATTGTTTCAAGGTCAATCAGTAGATCTGAAAAGTGCTGTGTGTAGGTGAGAAGAACAAAAGCCTCTCCTTCTCAAGTACTTAAATTCCCAGCAAAAACCAATCTCAAAGATGCAGAAAGTAACCATGGAGCAAGGAACAGAGTGATTGCCAGGTGCCCAGTGTCCAAAGTCAACCTTGTCTTTTGCCAAGGAAAATTACAGGGAGCTCATACAGTTAAATTCAGACACACAGCAAAAGGCTGGATCTGGCCCTAGCTCTCGTCCTCACTTGCTCTGATTTGAGTGTGCTCCATAGACTTTGACACAAGCTACGACTCTCAACTGATGAAGGCACATATTGAGTTTGCAGATCATTAAAATGCCCAAATCTTTTCCACATATCCTATGGCTGTACTTGTGCAAATGACTTTATGTATATGTATGTATATATGTGTGTATGTATGTATGTATGTGTGTATGTATGTATATATACATAATATATATGTATATGTGTGTGGACAGATAAACAGACAGACAGACAGATGATAGATAGATAGATAGATAGATAGATAGATAGATAGATAGATAGATAGACAGATGGGTGAATGGATAGATGGATAGATAGATAGATAGACAGACAGACGGACGGACGGACGGACGGACGGACGGACGGACGGATGGATGGACGGATAGATAGATAGATAGATAGATAGAGAGAGAGAGAGAGAGAGAGAGAGAGATACACACACGACTTTTCCATGAGTTAAAAAATTGTACAAGAGAAGTAAAGGAAGCTAGATTGCCTTTGGGAAACTGCACAATTCTTTTAATGACCCTATCTCCTTGAAATAAAATCCCCTATTTTAACCCCATTATTCTTCCAACAACGGTGTATAGCTACAAGTCAAGAAAGAACTATAGTCTCTGAAGAATTTAAATTAAAGATCACCAGAAGACTAATGGTGAGTTGCATTATAGCCATGGGCAGACAGCAATACAACATGAACAAAAAATTATGCCCGAGGAGTGAGGGTCAAGGGTGTCACCAGGGAAATAAATAGCCTAAAAATTTTTTTTTAACATGGACTGGTCACATAGGGAGAGCAAGAATTGGCACTGCTCCTGCTACATTGCTATCCTTACAATGCCAAGGTAATTTAAGGAAGGCCTTCAGCTTCCTGGGTGGACCCCTTTAGCAGACATTGGCAGAGAAAGAGTCACACAGGATACGCAGGCATGGACGGGCTATGTCTGTATCATTTGATGGTACGCCCACATTAATGAAATCACAGATCATAAGGATTAGGATACACATGCAGGACTTTACTTTTATTGCAACTGAATTTCATCTTAGTTTAGCCCAATATTACCACCTGTCAAGATCTTGGGATTGCCATTCTATCATCCATTTTGCCTTCCCTTGATGCCTAGCCCACCCCCAGCTTAGTGTCATCCACAAATATCCACAAGTATGTCATCTGTCTTCAACCAAGGCATTGATAAAATGTTGAACACAACAAAACTGAGAGCAGAGTAATAGCCCATTCATGCTCTGCTAGAGACCTCCCTCTGGGTTGACATGAATCAAAACTCCTTGGATCCAGTCACTTAACTGGCTGTGAATCCACCTAACTGAATTTGCAACAAACTCATGTTTCTCCATCTTGTTTATCCACAAGTGAATTGTGAGAAACATTGTCCTATGCCTTGCTCAAATCTGGGTATGACATGTCCAACGTTTTCCTTCAATCTATAAGTTTAGAAATCCAGTCTAAACAAAATAGATAACTCCAATTTATTGAAAACCTATTATGTACCAAGCAAGCAGCTAGGTGGCTCAGTGGATAGAGTGCTGGGTCTGGAATCAGGAACATTCATCTTCCTGGGCAAGTCACCTCACCCTGTTTACCTTGGTTTCTTCATCTGTAAAATGAGCTGGAGAAGGAAATGGCAAACCACTTCAGTATCTCTGCCAAGAAACCCCAAATGGGGTCACAGAAAGTTGGAAACAGCTAAAAATTACTGAACAACATGTACCAGGCATTTTTCCAGGCAGTGGATATTCAAAGACAAAAGCGTAATCACCCCTGACCTGAAGGAATTTATGTTCTCCTTGGAGATGGGGGTGAGAGGGAAAACAAAGAACATATGACCAAATGATTAAATATATACATATTATACATAAATATATTTTGTGTGTACACACAGAGATATAGACATACAGCTAGGTTGTCAGTGGGTAGAGGGATAGATGAGAAGACCTGAATTGTAATCCCACCTCAGACACTTACTAGCTTTGTGACCCAGGGCAAGTCACAAATGTGACTGTGTCTCAGATGCTTCATTTATAAAATGGATATAATAATAGCATCTACCTTACAG
>CM053583.1:43366183-43383092 GCA_028627135.1 Pseudochirops cupreus | reverse complement strand
GCAATCAAATACAGGCTGAACATGTGAGATTACGCAGAACCTCTCCATAGTGCGCACACTGTGAGAGTCTGATTGAATGTCCCTTCTTCCTATCCTGCCCCCCCCCCGTCCACTCACCACCCCATCCCTCTCCCTCTACAGAAATGCATGCATCCACTTTCAAGCCTCCCATGAAAAGGAGCCTGGGGCAGCCCATTGCACTTGTGGACAGCTTGACTAGTGAGCTAGATTTTCCCTCACATCAGGGCTACATCTTCCCCCGAAGTTTTCCCATTCCTCTATGTCTGCCCTCTGGGTCCAAAAAAGAACAAATCTCATTCCCTTTCTACAAGGACAGCCCTTAGTATTTGCTGATGAATGCCATGGGTGAATTGGGCTATGCCTTCTTGTACATATGGCTACTCATGTGTGTACGAACTCAGGTGTGTTTTTGTGTCCCTGTACCCAGAGATCAGGGCTTGGCTCTGTAGTGTTGCATTTTTGTACATTGGGAAGAGGTTGGTAGGCACCACAAAGCAGAAGATGCCAGCAAAATGTCCAGGGAGAAAAAAATTTCCTCTGTCCTCATGAAAACTGGCAGAGCTGAATAGCATGGAGAAGCTGGAATTTGCTCAAGAAAGCAAACCTCATTGTGGGCTCTGGAGCTCCATGCTGTGCTCCAAGACTGTTACTTCACCTCCTTCCCCAAGCTGCTAGCAAAGAGCCCAAGACCTTTCTCAGGTAAATGAAGGGGAGGAAAGCATGTCCAACCTAGGCTCAGCAAGTCTGAGAGTGGCAACAGAATCCCTAGAGGCCAGTCAGGGAATGGCATCAGGAAGGGACAGACATGGTGGCCACCCCCACTAGGCCAGGAGTCTAGGCCAGGTGGGGAGCATCACACAGGATGAGAAGGTACACAGACATCCCTGAAGCTGGCTAGATGCCTGCTCAAATGCCTGCCCCTTGGCCAAGAGAGAGCACAGATTCGCATCTCATGCCCCTCTAATCCCAGCCCCTCCATGTGGCCAAACTTGCTTCCCTGGGAAGAAGTCCCCAGGCTTCCGAACCAATTTATGAGTACCTTTCTGCTCTCAAGAGGCCATAAACATGGGCCTCTCCCCCACAGCTTTCTGAGTCTGGGTTTCCTGGTATCATGAGTCCTCAACATTTGCAAGATCAGTGAAATATTTTACATATGTCCTAGTCCAGGCTAGTGAAGTATTCTACACACAATCCAGTGTATTTTCTGCCTCTGCTCCAAACATGGGCTCAGATTCAGAAGCCACCTTCATCTTTAGTTCAAATCTTGTCTCAGATGCTTACTAGCTATGTGACCTTGCCCAAATCACTTGGCCTCTCCCAGGTTCAGTTTCTTTATCTATAAAATTGGGATCGATCCATCCATCCGTCCATCCATCCGTCTGTCCATCTGTCCGTCCGTCTGTCGTCCATCTGTCTTTCTGTCTGTCCATCTCTCTTTCTATCCATCTAATCTATCTACCTATCAGTCTATCATCTCTCTATCTAATCTATCCACATCTCCCCCCATTGGGAAATGCTTACCCGAAGCTTTTCATGTGTTGAGAGTTCCTTACATACAGTCATAGACACAGAATTCCAAACAGCATTAACTGTCACAGTCACACCATGCGTGTGGCCAATCATACACCCATAGGATCAGAGATAGTAAATTTCTGATTATCCAAGGTGAACCAAGGAAGTAGTGATGAATAAAATCTACACTTAATTCCCAAGCCTTGCTTTCGCTCTACCTATTGAATTTCATTTAATTCTATTCACATTCAGATGGTATAGTGGATAAGCACTGGACTTGAAATTAGAAAGACCTGGGCTCAAATCCTGACTTAGGTGTTTTGTGACCCCGGGCAAGCAATCCACTTCAGTTGCAATTTTAGAGAGGGAAAGGAAAAGATCCAACTTCAAGGTTTCTAAGTTTCGTCCCAGCTCTAAATCTCTGATCCCACAATTCGATATTTATTATGAAGTTACGAAGTACAAGATACAACTCTTGAACTAGTGGAGACATAAAGGTGTGTGAGGCAGGGTTATCTATTCTTCTACCTCTGTTGTTTTCCTTGTTGATCTCACCTGTTACCTCAGCTTCAATGATGATCTCTACACAGATTGGTCCTGAATCTATACCTCCATCTGTAGCCTATCCCTTGAACATCATCTCACACCCCCTCTTTCTTGCTGAATTACCACCAGGACCTTGAACCAGAAGTATCCCAGGCTGAATTAATCCACTTCCCTACTAAATGTATGTTGCCTTCAAATCTACCCGTTCCTATCAGTGACACCACCATCTTCCCAGCCCCTCAGGCTCAAAATCTTAGTGTCATCTTCAATTTCACCCTCTCCCTCACCCCTCTGTCCAACCAGTTGCTGAGTTGCCTTGTTAAGTTTTTCTCCATAATCTCTTCTGTTTTTATCCCCTTCTCTCTTATGATCACAAGTCTAGTTGAGTTTCTCACCCAGTAGGGTTTCTACTTGAACCATTGGAACAGCTTCCTCATGGGTCTTGATTACCGGAGCCTCTACTTTCACTTAAGAATACAAGGTCATAAAATTGGAGGTGGAAGGAATCTTCAAGATAATTTAGCCCAATCTACTCCTTTTACAAAGACATTGAAAGCTAGAGGTACCCAAGGTCATACATGGGTGAAGTAATAGGGCTGGGATCTTCATCCTTCACTCAAATCCCTGGGGTAATCTTTCTAATGCATTGCTCTGATCATCCCCTCTTTTACTCAAGAGACTTTAATGGCTTTCTATTACCACCTGATCCTGGCATTTAAGACCCTCTCAAATCTGGCTTTGACCTTTCTTACCAGCTTTCTCTCACACGATTCCCTCCATGCACTATTTGTTCTCATCTTCCCTAGTTGTCAGTCTACCTTTTCCTGTCTTCGTGTCTTTGCTTACACCATTCTTGCTTGTAGTTTGGCTTGGCCAGCCCCTCTGCCTGTCAAAATTGCTCCCTTCATTCAAGGCCAATTCCTGTGCACCTGACTCCATGAAGGCTCCAAGTGATCTTCCCCTTCTCCCATTTGTGCTAGCACCTCTGGATTCCCCTTTGCCCTTCTTATATCCTATCATGTAGCATAGTGCCTTGTATAGAGATTGTGCTCCCCCTAAGTTCCTCAAGGTAAACTGCAGATCTGAACAGGTTGCCTCCCCTGCTCAGGTAACCTTCTTGTCTCCTGTTGCTTCTAGGATCCAGGACAACCTCAGCCTAGCATTTGAAATGCTTTACAATCAGGCTTCTACCTATTTTTCGAAGACTTTGTTCACATGAATCTTCTTCCTGCAATCTCTGCTTCAGTCAAACTGGGCTATGAGATTTTCTTACAATTCAGGGTTCTGTTTCTGCTTCCCTGCCTTTGGCCAGTCTCTCCCCCTGTCTGGAGTGCCAGCTAGCATTTATAGCACTTGGGGGTTTACGTAATGTGCATCACTGAATTCTCACAACATCTGTTTGAAGGATGTGCTACTTTGTTGGTGTTTAGCTCCTTCTAGTCACGTCTTATTCTTTGTGACCCCATTTGGAGTTTTCATGGCAAAGATATCAAAGTGGTTTGCTATTTCTTTCTCCAGCTTACTTTTCTTTTTTTTTTACGGATGAGGAACGAGACAAAATAGGGTCAAGTGACTTGCCCAGGGTCACACAATTTGTTAGTTGGGGCCAGATTTGAACTCAGTAAGATGACACTTTCTCACTCCAGGCCCTGTATTCTATTCACTGAGACACTAGCTGTCCCATACGCTAAAACCCCCAATTTACAGATAAGGAAGCCAAGGAAAAGAGAGGTTAGTGACTTACCCAAGGTCATATCTTTACCTAATAAATGTCTAAGGTGGGATCTGAACTCCGATCTTCTTTACTCCGGATCTCACACAATCCACTGCACCATCTATCTATCTTTACATTCCTTCTTCACCTTGACCTCTTGGAATCCTTAGGTTGCTTCATCTTTAGCTCAATTCAGGTGCTAACTCCTAGGGGAGGACTTCCCTAACCACCAAATAGATAGCAGGGAGTCACTGAAGGTTTTAGAGCAAAGCTCTCAACCTTCCTAATGCTGTGACCCTTTAATATTCATATGTGGGCATATCTGCATGTGGGTGGACCCACCTGGAGATGGATATTGGAGTGGTGTCTCAGTTCCTAAGACCATCAGAAATATGTGTTTTCTGATGATCTTCGGCGACCCCTGTGAAAGGGTTGTTTGACCACCAAAGGGGTTGTGACCCACAGGTTGAGAACCATTGTCTTAGAGGAAAGGAGTGATAGAATTAGTTTGGAAGTATCACCCAGGAGAACAGGAGGTCAGTTAGGAGCCAGTTCCTTGGGGACAGGAAATATTTCATTCTTATCTTTATATGTCCAGCACTGGGACATAACAGGTGTTTAATCAATACCTGGTAATTGATTGCAATGGTCTAATATGACCAAGGCTCAGGGCTACATTTGCATCAGCACACTGGCTGCCTGGCATTTCCCCTCCTGCCTGGGGCCCCTGCTTACTTTCCCATGTTAGGTAATAAATGAGAACAACATTTTGGAAAGACTGGGGAAATCCCTGGGAAATTTTCAGAAGACTGTGACAATACCACCAGTCAGGATAATACCCAATAGACATTAGTAGGCATTTCTGATAGTCTTTCACAGAGAAAAGCTGGCATTTTACTCTCCATGGTATCCCTGAATTCCTAAGGTTTGGGAGAGTATCTGTAACCTGATGCATGGAGTCAGCAGAGTAGGAATCAGCTCAGCCACTGAAATCCCAGCTCCCATATCAGCAAGTTCTACTGCCCTTAGCAACAGCCAGGAAGCAGAAATGTCTGTTTTTCTTAACCAGAAAAAATGCTGTTCCTTTCCAGTGATACTGCCCAGAGCAGGGAAGCTGGAGATACCTAAAGGGCAAAGGACATGCCTTAACCACCCACCTACCCCCTAGAGGGATGCCAGAGCGATCAGGTGCCACTTGAGACTTAGTCTTTTATGCATTCTTGGAAGAAAATGTGACCAGTCCTCTTGGCCCCCAGGCTTTGGCAGAGGAGCCCAGCTTAATTAGCACCTTTAAATACAGTTAAAGACACAAATGTACTTACCTGAGGAGCCCAGGGAAAAAGAATAGCCCTGGGGATTTTGTCCTACCCCTTTCACTGGGATCAGAGGAACAAAGACATGGCCCCTGATTTTTTTTATAGTAATGGTTACAAAGCATTTTATTATTCCCAGATGAAAAAAATGATATTCATTGAGGGGAAGTGAGCAAGGGATTCCCTGACCTGAGATATTTCACTCAGCAGTAGCATTGCTCCTTCTTCCTAAGTCTACTGGATTGTGAATTTGGAATTTTACATGTACAACCTTATGGTTCTGCCTGACACTTTGGATAGTCTAGATGAACAGGCTTATGTATGGAGAGGAAAACTCTGACCTCAGAGTCATGGAACATGAGTTAATATCCTTGCTTTGCCAATTTTCACCTAGAAAATTAAGAATTATATAGTTACAAGTCCTTTGATCCAGCAGGAAGGAGATACAGGCTGCTTATGTTGGTGTGGCTCAATCAGGAAGAGTCCTGGGCCCAGAGGACCATTGGAGTTTGGGCCATGGATCATGACTTGCTTGCAAAAAGGCTGACAGATGTTGATGGTTAGGCAGTCCCTTGGAGAAGGGGAAGGGCATCTCCACCTGGTGCAGAGGAGGCAGTGATAGGAGGATAGTAAACATGTGCGGAAAATCCAGGCAGGGTTTGTACCTGGTCATCTGCAAAGTGTTAAGATCCTTGGGTTAAGATGGGGAGGAAGAATAGGTACAAGGGGCAGTGGTGGTGATGGCAGTGGTGGTGGTGGTTCTCAGGGGTAGGGGAATACAAAGGGGATTAGGAAGTCAAAGTTGATGATGTATCAGGGAGCTGGTTGTTTATCTGACTCAACTTGATTCTACAAATCTTGACTGACACTGATTGGTCTGTATGCTTGTTTGGTTTTGTTTATTTTGGGGAGGGTTGGGGACAGGTGTTTCCTGTCTCTCCTTGGTAGTATGTCTCTAGATTACCATCATTAAGGTTTGCCAAGCTTCTTGATCCAGCACTCCCGTCAGGCTTTGGACACATACAGCATGAAATACAGGCCCATGGATAATTCAGGTTCTTAACCTTGTGTCTGTGGACTCCCAAGGGTGTCTGTGTATAGGTATTGGAGGATCCGTGAACTTAGATGGGAAAAACTATGTCTTTATTTTTACTAAATTTTAGTTTCTTTTACAATCCTATATGTTTTATGTCATTTCTTTTTTCAATTTAAAAATTTTATTCTGATATGGGATCCATAGACTGCCAAAGGGATACACAAAATAAAAAGGGTTAAGAACCCTTTATCTATTGTTTTGTTAAAGAAAAAATAAATACGGGAGCATTGCTGGAGGGTCCCTTAAACCACAATGCCTGGGTTGTGCTTTCTTTGACCCTTTTCATTATGTGTATAAGGATATGGTTTTGCTTCTTAGGATTTGAAACTGCAAGTGCTTCCTTCCTCACTCCCTAGAATGTAAATGAATTGATCTTGTTTGCTAGAAAATATATACATGCCTACACCCATTTAGATAGAGCTATATTAATAATGAAGGCCTTTCTCCTCTTGTTAGAATCTTTGTGCATTAGTGGTTTATTCCCAGTCCCTTATAGACTCTGAGTTAGCATGCAGACATAGAGACCCAAGTGGAAAAAAACCATCGACTTCTCTCTAAGGCTTTTGATCCTCTCTTGAGGGACCAACCCAAGACAATCCTCTTGGCACTAACCTGGAAAATTAGAACTGGCTACTGTCCTGTATAACTATACTGTTTTATTTGTTTGTTAAGGTAGCTAGATGGCGTAGAGTCAGGAAGTCCGAGTTCAAATCCCTACCTCAAACACTTAATAATGCAACGTTAGCCAAGACATTTTACCTCTCTCTGCCTCTGTTTCCCCATCTGTAAAATGGAGATAATAATAGCATCCACCTCACTGGACTGTTTGGGGGATCCAGTGGAATAACATGAAAGGCACTTTGTAAAACTGAAACCATTATCTAAATGGCACCTGTGATTATTTCTTACTTTCTCTTTCACTCCAAAAACCAGTTCAGAAGATCTTTCCCCGTGTTTCCAATGAGAACTTCATAAGATGTGTCCAACTGGACCCAAATGGCTCATAGCTAAGATTGTCCAAAACTCCTTTGTTACACAATCTTGAATAAACTGGGGGATGTTTGAGTTTGACAATCTCATACCACTCAACAAATGACTTTGCTCAAAGATCCCAAAGTGTAGAATTGGAATTGAAGGTCATAGATGATACCTCATTTCTCACCAGTTACTATCTTAGAAACACTAAAAAGGAAGGAGCAACCCTAACACAGGTCACAGATGGGACTTATCTTTCACAAAGGAGAAAGGAGGGAAAGCTGACATATAACCCCAATCTGGAGGCAAACTGGGGGATCACAGCACCCCTTTCCTGCCTCTAGACAGCAGTAAAGAAGATCAGCTAATAAATTCATTTTTAATATATGAATCTTGTGCATGGGCTTTCTCTTTTTTCCCTCTCTAATGGAGTTATTGGGTTGCCATAGAATCACTCATTTGAAGAATCTATTAAATCTCATGCCAAGGACCACCACTGTATAACCTCCCATGCTTATTCCCCTTCTAGACTTCCTGGTAAGTCCCTTAATCCTCTGGGGCTCTGAGAAGAGGCCAAGAGTATTGACTAGCTTGGATGCATTCAGGTGTCCTGGTGGTCAGGGGGCTGGCATTCAGTGCCCATGGGACCCAGGATATGTCAAGGACAACAATTGGGAAGGGCTATTACCTGAGAAAAGTGCCAGTGAAGCTTCATTCTCTTGGCTTTGGCATAACTGCATTCAATGAGCCGGGGCCGACTGTTCACATCCACCAGGCACCTATTGTCGTCATCATCAACAGTGGGACTCAGGACGCCTAGCTGGAGCTGCTGACTGCTCGTGTAATATACATTCTGGAAGGCAGTGATACACAGAGGGACAATTGAGTTTGATAGCATCCATTCTCCTTTGAGCCAAAGGAACAATGAGAGGAAATCACTTTCTTTCTCTGGGCTTCACCTTCTTCCTCTGTAAAATGAAAGGGTAGGCTGCAATGATCTCTCTCCAAGGTCCTTACAAGTCCCAAATCCTAGGAACACACCACTACTATATAAAAGAATGAGTGTCAGAGACCTTGGATTAAAAAAAAAATACTTTCTGTGGGACAGAGAACCTTTCCCTTCAAACTCACTGTGGGCAAAACTAAGAGATTGTAGATGACTGGGAAGCAACTTAAGAGATAAAGGAAGAAACTTCGGTCCAGAGGGAGAAAGTGACTTAAAAGACCTCCTGACTCCCAGACCAGGGATCTTTCCATCACACCTTGTCTTCTTAGGGACATGTTCCCTTTAGCCAATCAATCAATTGAGCATGCAAGCCAGCAAAGATTGCTGAAAATATGAAAATAGCATTTATTTAGTTACTTATCATGTCCAAAACAGTAAGCTAAGCCTAGGGTTACAAATGCAAAAGCAAGATAGTCCTTGCCCTCAGGGAGCTCACACTCCAATTAGAGGAGACAAGCATATAGGACAATTCAGTTGCAAGTCAGATGGAAAGGCCCTCCAGTCCTTAGGGTACATGAGCAAAGCAGATAGCAATGAATCTTCTTTGACGTTGTTCTCAGTTATAAAACAATGTTTGATTCTGTTTCTGAACCATTTGACATCCTCAAGGACTTAAATGGTGGAAATTGTCTTTCCCATATCTTCAGTGAAAGTGGCTCATCAGTTACAGAGTTTCATTGACACAAGGGTTGCTTCCTTAGATGCTGGCTATGGGGGCTGGGCTGGAAGTGGGGCCAGTGTTCTGGAAGGTGATCCTGTTCTTGGGGCTCTTGAGCCTACCCACCCATTAGAAGTTGGTGGTGATAAGGATGGGGAGTTCATTTGCCACAGGGGTTGCTCACCTCCATCACGGCTATGGAGGCTGAGATGGAAGCAGGGTCAGTAGTCTGGGGTGGATTGCTATTCCCAAGACTCTTGGACCTAAGGTACCAGACTGTCTCCTTCAAGGTGTGAAGGGCAGACCTTGGCACATGTTCACTTGGCAGATGTTGCCTCTTCTTTTTCCATCAGGGTGTCTTGATGTTTCACCTACCCTATTTAAAGCAATTAATAGGAATGACTCATCCCCTTTTCCACAGTAATAATTGTGGGGGTCAAGCTGTAAGCATGGATAATGATCTGGAGGACTTTGGGAATTAGACTCTTGAGCTTTTCCATCAGGTTCTGAGTGGAGGCTGTGGTTGAGATAGTTGTGATAGTTTGAATTGCTGGGGGCATAGGCCAGACACAGTTTTAGGCACTAGGGATACAAACATAACACATGCCCTGCCCTCAAGGAGGTTACATCATGTGGGAGAAATGGAATATACAAAGTGAATTCTGGCTTTCAGCACCTCCTGAAAAACAATTGAGCAGGGTTGGGACAACCCACTCACAAAGAGAACACAGCCCTGGGCAATCTTTATGGCTCTTAAGACCAGCTGACAAGCACTGCTAGTTTTTCATTCATAGCAAACATAGATGGAAAATGCTTCCTGGAGCCATGATTTACTTCTCTACCAGAGGGGTAGAAAATGTCAGAATATGTCAGAAAAGGCAGAGTTGTGGGTTTGGGAGGGACCATAGAGATTACTCAGTCCAACCTGCTAATTTTACAGTTGAGGAACTTAACACCCAGAGAGGGGAAATGATTTAGAGTGATAAGATCATAAATTTATAACCTAAAGGGATGTTAAAGTCCCTCTAGTCCAAACCTATCATTTTACATATTAGAAAACTGAGGTCCAGAGAGATTAGGTGACTTGTCTAACATAGATGGCAAAATTAGAAGCTAAACTCAGTTCCCATGATTACAAGTTCAACACTCTTACCATGCTCCCTCCTCTAGTTGGCCAAGGTAATGGCAGAACCCAAGAGTAGGGACTATTCTTCATCAACCAGTCTATTTAAATGCCTGAGGTCATTCACAGACACTTAAGTTTTCTAGGTGCAGGGAGGATAACTATTGTTAGTTTTAGGACATTAGAGCTGATGGAGAAGATTTAATTATTTTCAAGAATTTGAAGAGCAGCCTCATCAAGCTCATTCCTTTGGAATCCATCCTGTTGTTGGTAATTAATGCAATTGCTACATGCCCTCTCCTATATCCTCAACCTTCCCATCCTGAATCCTACCACCTTTTGACTAAAGAGAGAAACATCAACCTCCTTTGTAAAATAGGGAAGAATAATCCCTACCCAGCATTCCTCACCAGGTTGTTGTGAGCCTTAAATAAGTAATGTAGAGGAAAGTGCTTTGTGACCATAAAGTGCTATAGGGACGTCATATAACAACAACTGACATTTCTATGATACTTTAAGGCTTATCAACCTTTTCTCTACATTAGAGAAGAGCAGGGTAGCAGCCAGAGCACCTGGCTGGGAACCAGGAAGAAAGACCTAGAGGTGGAAGCCCACCTCTGCTACTTACTACCTGTGCGATGGTGGGTAAAGTACTTAAGTTTGTAGAGCACATTTCTTCATCTGCAAGTAGGATCATAGATGCAGAATTGGAAGAGATATTAAGGCTAGTTAGTCAATCCCTCTCATCTGCCAGCCAGCAAGCATTTATTAAATTTCTGTTATGTGCCAGGCATAGTGCTAAGCTCTGGGGATTCAAAGAAAGGTAGAGGACAGTCTCTACTCTCAAGAAACTCAGACTCTAATGCTATGCAAATAATTGAAAAGCTTGAGACGTGAGAGGTTTCTGTAGCTAGCCCCAAAGTAGGAAATGTGAGATCCAAGGAGGAGGGCACAGATTCAGAACTGGGAGACACTTTCAAAGCCATCTAGTACAAGAACCTTAGATTAGACAGTGAGAGGTTAAGGGCCTTCTTCAAGCTGGGAAATGACAGGGTTGGATTCGAACTCAGATCCTTCTGAGTCCAAATGAAGCACATTTTCCATTGTGGTTGAGAGTGAAATGTTAATGAATGCCAATCAGTTAGCTGGGATTTCTTAAGGGCCTACTATGTGCCAAGCACTGTACTAAGTACCAGGAATACAAATACAAAAGAAAGACAGCCCCTGCCCTCAAGGAGATTCCACTCTAATGTTAGAAGATACCACATTCAGGGCAGCTAGGTGGCCCAATGAATAGAGCACCAGCCCTGGAGTCAGGAGGACCTGAGTTCAAATCGGCCTGAGACACTTAACACTTACTAGTTGTGTGACCTTGGGCAAGTCACTTAAGCCCAATTGCCCTGCCTTCCCACCCTCCAAAAAGCAAACAAACAAAAAAAAGAAGATAGCACATTAAAGGAAGCTGAAAGGGGGAGGGAAGACTCAGGCACAGAGGGGGAGAGTTATCTAAATAGCAGTCATCATAATTATTATCTCAACTGATTCTTTTAACAGTCCTTTGAAGGAGCCCAAGCAAGTATTATCCTCATTTTTCATACAGGTCAGAGTATATACAGTACCCGGCACATAGTAGGCTCTTTTTTTTTTTTTTGCTTTTTTGAGATCAATTGGGGTTAAGTGACTTGCCCAAGGTCACATGGCTAGTAAGTGTTAAGTGTCTGAGGCCGAATTTGAATGCAGGTCCTCCTGACTCCAGGGCCAGTGCTCTATTCACTGCACTAGCCGCCCTGAGTGTAGGCTCTTAATAAATGTTTATTTAATTGAATTGAAAATCAGCAAACTAAGGCTCCAAGAGGTGGTGACTTGCCCAAGGTCATACAGATGATTAGTGGCAGATCTGGGACATAGGCCAATCTTCTGACTCTAATCCAGGGCCCTTTCCTACTACATCAGTGTTTCCCACCCAATGGACACTGTTATCTTTAGGTTCTTGGATGAAATACACTTGGGTCCTTTCCCTAATCCAGCCTGGTTCTTGGGGGTACTGAGTGTCTTTCTATCTCTATGCCTGAGGCATGTCGCAGGTGGTCATAGAAGAAGAAGAGCAACCTAACGATATTAATAACAACATTTCTAGCCATACTTGTTAGACTGTGGATGGTGATCCCATATGGGGTTGCATAACTCAATGTGGGGGTCGTGAAAAATTTGGCAACAGTAAAAGGTTTCTGAATGCACAATGACCAAAAATTGATTCAAAATCTAATGTGTAATGAATCCAATGTGTTTCTGGCAACCCATGCCCATGTTGCATCACACAACTTCACTGCAGCCTTGGTTCTGAACACACAACATAAGCACTTTGCACCATTCATGCCGTCACACCACGCAATGGCGATGAACACTGCCAGAAACAGATTTGCGACTATCACATGTTATGAATTGCAGTGTTTTTACTGGACATACAAAATCGTTAAATGAATTTTGGTTTGAGATAGGGACAGAATTTTCAACAATTTCTGAAATGGCCCTAAACATACTTCTGTTGTTTTGTACTATGCATTTATGTGAATTAGCATTATGTAAAATAAAAATATTGATCAACTCTGAAAAACTTTGAAGATGCCCTACATCCTGGTATCAAACATCCCTCCAAGATTTAATTTTTATGTAAAAATAAACAAGCACATTCCTCTCATTCATATGCAAATTTGCTTTTGTCTTTAATAAGTGGTAAAATTATATGCATATCAAAGATTGTTTTAAAATAAATTTCTTCATGATTTATTATCAGTAAATGTTTGATTTGTACACTTATTTTATATACCTACATGCCCAGGGTCATGTAAAAATTTCTTTTTTTTTCTTCTGCTTTTTAGAGGGCAATTGGGGTTTAGTGACTTGCCCAAAATCACACAGCTAGTGTGTCAAGTGTCTGAAGCTGGATTTGAACTCAGGTCCTCCTGACTCCAGGGCCGGTGCTGTATTCATTATGCCACCTAGCTGTCCCACATGTAAAAATTTCTTGGGCAAAAAGGAGTCATGAATGAAAAAAGTTTAAGAAGTCCTGATTTATATACCTTGAGGCTATGTGTGTGACCCTGGACAAATCATGGAGTCATAGAGCTAGTGTCTGAGATGGGACCTGAACCCAGGCCTTCCTAATTTCAAGTCTAGCAGCCTATCCACTATGCCCCTTAGTACCCCCTGGCAAATCTCTAAGGGGCAGAATAGCTGCTGAGCTGGTAGAGAGAATTATCTACTTGAAATCTCTACTCCCATGAAGTCCCAGGTCTGGACTATTTTTTTAAAAAGAGAAGGAGGTTGTAAAACATGTTATGTACAATGATTCTTTCAGCCTTATAAGAGCCCTGAGGTATTTAGTATAATTATTCCTATTTAGAAGTCATTACATCAACATTTATTAAGTACTGTATACCAGGCCTGTGCTAAGCCCTGAGGATACAAAGAGGGCAAAAGCATGATCCCAGCCCTCAAGGAGCTCACAATATACTAACATATAAGCAGAACAAATGGGAAGCAATCAGTGGTGGTGGTGACTGGGGGATGGGGCCAGGGAAAGGTGTCTTTTTGAAGGTAGAGTTTAAGCTGATCCTTGAAGGAAGTCTGGGAGGCCGGGAGACAGAGGTGAGGGGGGAGAATGTTCCAGGCACAGGATTTGCTGAATTTGAAGGGAGTGGAGCAGGCTGGTAGAGCCTCATCTTGGGCAATGAGTCAAGAGTAAGAAGACTGGAAAAGGCAGGAGTGGGCCAAGTTATGAGGAGCTCAAAACATCAAACAGGGCATTTTACATCTGATTCTGGAGGCAATAGGCAGCCATTGGAGCTTGATGAGTAGGAGTAGAGATGGGGAATGTGACATGGTCATTCCTACACTATAGGAAACAAAAATTGGAGAAGTAAAAACAACTTGCCTGAGATCACAGGGCTGATACGTAGCTGAATCAGGGCTCTGACCAGCTCTCCTGACTGGATATCCACTATTCAGTCCATGGCACCATGCTGCTTCTCTGTAGGCAGAACTAACTGGGCTGGAAGGTCATGGAGCTTCTGATCCTTCCTAAATGGCTGCGTCTAGCTAGGAACCCTTCCTTGGGCATGATCCCCAAATGCCCTTGACATAGCAGCTAAGACTTGAAATCTGATTTATCTACTGTGAAGCATTTGGCAGAGAGGGTTTGGATAGATGGCCTAGGGATTTCCTACATGGTATACTTGTTACCACAGTGGCCCATCGCTTTAGAGAGGTGGAAAATCATAATAAAGACAGGCAGTGGTTTGTTATTTAAATAACAACCACCCAGCACATCTTGTATGTAATTGAGTGCAACTATTAACTGTGATGATACAGAAAGAAATGGAGCCTTGGAGGCTCCCTGAAGCGATCACTCACACATCAGAAGCGTCATCAGCAGTGCAAGGCCTCAGTAAATGGGGTGAACACGGAAAATAGATGTTGACCCAAATGCTCAGTTCTCCTCTCCTGTATGCCTCTGTTGAGCACCCATGAGGCTTCCTAGGCACATCATTCCTTACATTCCAGTCAAAATGGTATACTTGCTATTTCTTAAAACTGAAGCTGTATCTCCCACCTCTGTGCCTTTGTACAGGCTGTCCCTCATGCCTTAGTCACCTCCATCTCTTACAATCCCTAAGCCACTTCAGACTCAGCTCCAGTTCTACCTTCTCCAGATATTCTTACATGAACTCCTTGGTCATTGGCATCCTAACCTGACTCAATTCATATTGTAGTCATTTATATGTTTAAAGGTTGCCTTACTACCCCCTCTCCCCTAGTAAAATGTAAACTTCCTCTAAAAGTAGAATGGATCACCCTTTGGGAGGTAGGGAGCTCCTTCTTACTTGAGGTCTTTAAGCAAAGGCAAAGGACCACATGTCAGGTATGGTGTAGAGGTAAGTTCTATCCAGTATGGATTGAACCAGCTGGCCTTGGAGGTTCCCACCAGCTCTGAAATTCTGGCATTCTATTCCTTTGTGTGGAAATACCAGTCAAAGTGTACCATCTCTCAGTCAGAAAGGACCCTAGTGTTCAATCTATTGCATCACGCATGAACCTCTTGTATTCTAGCCCTCAACAAGTTTTCATCCAGTCTCCTTAAATATTTCTAATTAAATAGGAAACTCAAGAGTTTTAAAGATAAAGAAACAAAAATGTTATAAAGAAAAAAACAACACTGGAAGGACCAGACATTTAGGAATACCTTGGAAGACCAAGCTGTATCAGGTGATAGGTTTTTTTTAATCCATAAGCAAAGAAAATTGACAGAGTAGGAGGAAAATGTGTATTTCAAAGGAAATTTATGATATTTTTGCATCATTTGAAGTGCCTGGTCCTTCTAGAATTAAAAAAGACTTAAGATCTCTAACCAATGCAGTGACTAATGATGTGTCCAGAAGGTTAATAAGAACACATTCTCCACACTTCCTCAAAGAGAAGCAATGGACCCAAGATGTGGAATGGGAAATACATTTGGATATGGTCGCTGTGGGTCTCTTTTACTTGACTATGTGTATTTTTTCCCTATGGGGAAGGGTTGGAATTAGGTGGGGGGCTAGGGAGGTATGGATGGAACAGCACCAAACAGAAGAAAACAAAGGGCATTGAAATATTTAAAAATGCACAGAACAGAACAGAAGGAAGTTCAAAAGGAAAAAAAAAAACAAGCAGGATGGCTTCCCAAGTAACAGGATGAATTTCATATTATACGTATTTGCAATATTTATGCATGCATGTACACATATAATATATGTACACATATGTGTATGTGCACACATGTACCGATAACATACATGGACGTGTGTATACATACACATATATTATGCATATATTTCCATATACAAATGTGAACAGAAAAAGGGAATTTTATACATGAGTTAAGAATCTCAACTATGTGTATATTAAAAAAAATTCAACGTGATACTTTCAGAGCTGTCCTGTTAAGCACTGGGAATATAACTATAAGGAAAAAAAAGATGATGCCAATGTTCAAGGACTTCTCATTCTAATGGGGGAAATTATAGGTCAAAGGAAGCCCAGGAGTGGGCTGTGAAGGGATGAGAAGGAGGAAGGCTGCTTCAAAAGTGGAGAAATCTTGAGAGTGAGCAGTGGAGCCAGGAGTGAAGGGAGTATGACCTGGGTGACACCCAAAATTGGGGTCTGGGTCAGGGCCTCAGGAAGGAAGCAGCTCCAGGGGGAGAAGGCTGCTGCTGGGGTGGGGTGGACAGGTCCAAGAGAGAGTAGAGTGAGAAGACTGGGTTTGTCTCAAAGAGACATAGCTTCTCAATCTTTGTCCAGTCCTTGGCTTCTCTCTCTAATTCAGCAGTGATTCTCCAGGGATTTTGCATTTGCACCCAGAGACCTTTGGGCCCTGGTCACAAGAGCTCACTGGACTGATTCTTCCCACTCCCTACTTTAGAAAAGAGGAAATGAGCACCCAGAGGAGTGAAGTGACCGGCTTCCGGTCACACAGCAGCAGCTCTGGGGCTGCAGACTCAAGCCTTCTGACTTTGGTTTTCTAGCCAGCACTCTTTTTTGCTGTGTGATACATTTTGTTTCCCATGGAAACAGAGCCTCCAGAAGCAGATAGATGTAGAGAGAGATAGAGAAAGAGAGAGAGCAGATACATCATTAGATAAGCAATGTCCTCATTAGCTAAAAAAGAAATGGTTCTTAAGAAAAGAGAATGGCTGCTCTGGGCAAGCTGAGAAAGTAGGAGCTGTGGGAGCAAGCCTCAATGGCACAGAAAGCTGGCCTGAGCTCTGCCCTGATGAATCCAGCAGTTCTGCTCTCTCCCTGCCCCCCTCTTGTTCTCTCTTCTTCTTTCTCTCTTCTCTCTCATTCTCTCTCTCCCTCCTTCCTTCTCCCTCTCCTCGCCCTCTCCTCTCTCTCTCTCTCTCTCTCTCT
>CM053583.1:43313755-43365683 GCA_028627135.1 Pseudochirops cupreus | reverse complement strand
TCCCCCTCTCTCTTCTCTCTCATTCTCTCTCTCTCTTTCTCATTCTCTCTTCCTCTCTTTCTCTCCTCTCTCATTCTTTCTCTCCCTCCCTCACTCTCCTCTTCTTTCTCTCTCTCTCATCCTCCCTCTCCCTCTCTGCCCCTCTCCCTCTTCCCCTCCTCCATGGCCCTTCTCTAATGAGAAAAATGGCCTTTGTTGTAAGCATGGTAACCCCTGGATCATACTTAATCCGGTACCATTGGAGTCATTCCTACTGCAAGCCGGGCTCTGCCAGGGCAAGCCCTGAAGCAGATTGATGTGAAATTCATCTTTCCCTGCATTTCGTGCCCTTCCCTCCAACAATGGTGTCCCATGCCAGATCATGGCATAGTTGCTTGTCTTGGCTCAGTGTTCAGGGATAGCTAGTTAAACAAGATCAGGGGTCAAAATGGCCACCATTTTTATTTCCCTTCTTATCTCTTGGTCTTATAACAATGACAACCACAACAAACATTTATTAGGTGGCCATTATGTATCAGGCACTATACTAAGTGCTGGGGGTGGGGGGAGGCCAAACCCGACCCTTCCCTCAAGAAGCTTATATTCTAAGGCAGAGACAACATGTAAACGACCATGTACATACAAGACATACACAGGATAAACTGGAGATAATCTCAGAGGACAGGCACTAGTTTTCAGGGGAACAAAGAGAAAGATGAGAAGGGACAATATTTCAGGCATGGAAGACAGTCAGTAACTTGAGCATAAGTGCAGATGGAAGTCCATGCTTTTCTATTAGTGGAAAGGTGGGCTATGAACAACAGCTGACTCCTAGCTCCTCCTACACCCCTCCCAAGTGTCTACTATTAGGTAGTTATGTGGAATAGTAGTAGAATTAACTGGACTTGGAGTCAGGAAGACTTGAGTTCAAATCCTGCTTCAGACACTTACTAGCTGTGGCCCTGGGCAAGTCACTAAGCTCTCTTGGCCTCAGTTTCTTCACCTGTGAAATGGGGACAATAGTAGCATCAACCTCACGGGATTAAATACACGGCACTTTGCATTCAAGTCCCATATAAATGTGAACCATTGTTCACTCACATTCACGATAGCTCATCCGTGCGTTAGTTTTTGCAAAGCCTTTCTTGATGATAGTCTTGTAGCATGAAAAGCACAAATATTACCGTCCCCACTTTACAGATGAGAAGAAGGAGGTTCAGAGAGATGGGATGGCTTTCCTTCTGTCTTCACTATTTGTCCAGAGGGCACCCTCCTTCTTCCAGTCACCCAGGCTCCCAGGCTCAGGTAGGAATTGCCCTGCACTCTGCACTTTTCCCCACCCCTTCAACCTCTATCTTGTCAGTAGCCAAGTCTCGCTGATTGTACCTCCATAACATCCTTCCGCAATTCCATTTATCAGGCCTTCATTATCTCTCATCTGAATTATTGCTATTGCCTCCTAGTGATCTTTCCTCTCCCAGCCAGAGTCCCTTCTCTTCATGGCCAACTTGATATTCCTAAAGCACTTGACCTAACTGAGTCACTCCCCTACTTTAGATACCTCATTAGCTCTCTTTTGCCTCCAGGATAAGATCCATACTCCTTTGCTTGGCATTTAAATCTCTTCACCATCTGTCTTGACCCTGCCCTTCCGGACTGATCATATGCTACTCCCCATTGCGCATTCTCTATCAGAGACAACCTGGATCACTAACTCATCCCCAGAATCAGCATTCCATCTCCCTACTTTTGCACAGGATATTCCCTATGCTTGGAAGGATCTCCCTCCTCACCTAAGAGAAGCCCTGGCTCCTTTCAAAGCTCAGCCACCATTTCCTACAACAGGCCTTTCCTGATTCCCAAAATTAGAAGTGCTCCCCATTCTTGATATAACTTTGTACTGGGGCAGCTAGGTGCCACAGTGGATAGAGCACTGGCCCTCAAGTCAGAATGATCTGAGTTCACATCTGGCCTCAGAGGCTATCTAGGTGACCCTGGGCAAGTCAATTAACTCCAATTGCCTTCAACAAAAAAAGAGAGAAAGAAAATAAATAGTATATATTTTTCATTTATTCATTGGAATATCTATTATTTCCCCACTCCATCACAAGTAGAACGTAAACTCCTTGAAGGCAAGAGCCATTGCATTTTTGTCTTTGTATCCTCAGTGCCTTAGCAGAGTGGCCAACAATACAATTTATTCAAACGAATTGAATTCCCAATCACTTATCAGACAAGACTCAAACCCAGGTCTTTTGACTTCAAGTCTACTCCTGTTTCCATTAGGCCCTATTGCTAACAGAAACTTGCTGCTACTATACTGTTCCTGCTCCCCTTGGCCCAGCCTTACACACCTATTGCCCTGTGTACTCATTTTTATCACCTCTTCCTTTAGGCCTCTCTATTATCTTTCTTCCCTCCTTCTATCTTAGTCCTAGAAATCCCTTCACCAATTCCTTCAGTCCCTAAGGAAGAAGATTCTGGTTCAGTGTAAAGATTAGTATCCCAGTAATGGGAGTGGAGTGGGGTGGGGTATCTTGCTGCCAGAAGTCCAAAAGGCCTATGGGTACAGCCTTGGCAGGTTCCCTTGTCAATCCTTGCCAGTATCTCCTTCCCTGGAGGGTGTTCTGATACTCCACATGCACCCTCCCTCTTAAACAGAAGTCCCAGTGTTCCTGGGGGGTCTAAGTTCAGCGGGGTGCCCTAGGCCCTAAATAAATCTTTGTGGAATGACTACAATGCAGAAGTGAATTCGCCAGCCCCAAAGATCCCTCCCAGCTCTGGTCACTTTGGGCAGATATTTCAAGGAGCACAGCAGAAAGATTAGACTTTGTATGCTTTCCCCATAAGGTAGAACAAGGGGCAATGGGTGGGTGTAAGAAAGGGGGACAGATTTCAGTTCAATATAAGAAAGAACTTCTTAGCAATTAAAGCTGCACAAAAATAGAAAAGCCTGCTTTGGTAGGTAGGGAGTTCTCTGTCACTGGAGGTGTTTAAATGGAGGATATATAACAACTTTTAAGAGATGTCATAGAGAGAGAATTTACAATAGATGACCTTTAAGGTTCATCCTGTCCTGCAGAGTCTGTGGTTGGAGCTTTAAAAGGTTTGGAAATAGGTATTGGTTCCTAAGCCCTGAACATGTGGATGAGGCATCCCTGGGTCTCAGAAAGCCTAATTAACCTACTGCATCATGGAAGGACTGTCCCTGGGTGACCATTCATTGTCCTGATCAGCTGCAGTGGAGGCTAGACCAAAGATTTCCTTCAAAGGAGGCCAATGGAAGATCAGACAAGCTGTTTATATGGGGAGAAAACAGAGTTCTCGACTGGGCTACAGAGCAGAGTGAGACTTTTGGGACACATCACATAGAGCCTCTGAGCACCGATGAGCATGTAGGATCTACATACAATGGATATGGACTTTTGGAGGATTTAGGACTGGAAAGATCTTAGAGGTCACCTCAATGAGGAGATCTTAAGCAAGGAGTCTATGGAGAGGTTTCAGGGGGACTGGGAACTTGGACAGAAAAGCAATTACATCTTTATTTTTACTAACCTTTGGTTTCCTTTATAATCTTATATATTTTATTTTAATTATTGAAAAACATTATTCTGAGAAGGGGGCTTTGGCAAAAGGGTATGAGACACAAATCAAGTCAAGAAGTATTTATTAGGCACCTAAAAATGTATCAGACACTGTGCTAAGTGCTGGGGGTGCAAAGAAAGGACAGAAAACTCCAAATACACCCCCAAAGTAGTCCCTGATCTTGGGGAGATCACAGACAAATAGGGGAGATGACATACAAACAATCGTGCACTCACAAGATAAAGACAGGATAAATTGGGGATGGTTTTGGAAGGAAGGTACTGAGATTGAAGAAGACTGGCAGATGCTTCCTGTAGATGGTAGAATTTTATCTGAGACCTGAAGGAAGCCATGTAAGCCAGGGGGTGGAGATGAATATGGAGGGCATTACAGCCATAGGGAACAGCTGGAGAACACGTCCAGAGTCAGGAGGTGAGAGTGTCTTGTGTAAGGAGGAGCAGGCCAGTGTCATTGGATCATGGGTATGTGGAGGGGAGTAAGGTATAAGAAGACAGGAAAGGCAGGAGAGGGCTAGGACTTTATAAACCAAACAGAGGACTTTATATTTGATCCTGGAGGGCATAGGAAGACACTGGAGCTTATAGCATAGGGAGGTGACATGGTCAGTCTTGTGAAAGGTCACTTTGACAGCTGAGTAGAGGATGGACTGGGGTGGGGACCACCCTGGAGGCTATTGAAATAGCCCAGGTAGATGGGGATGAGGGTCACCAGGATGGTGACAGCATCAAAGGGGAGAAGGAGATGGGGATAAGATGTTATACACAGGAATGATAGGACTTGGCCACCAGTTAGATATGGGGAGATGAAAGAGAGTGAGGCATTACCGATGACCACTAGGTCATGAGCCTGGATGACAGGGAGGATAGTAAGAGGGAAGTTTGGAAGAGGAGTTTGTTTAGGGGAAAGGTTTTGAGTTCAGTTTTGTACATGTTGAGCTTAAGATGTCTATGGGACATCCAGTTTGACATGTGAGACTGGAGGTCGTGACAGAGGTTAGGACTAGACAAAGAAAGGCCAAGAATCCCCAGTCTAGAGCAATCCTTTCATTTTACTGAAAAGGAAATTAAGGCTGGAGGAGGTTAAATGACTTGTCCAAAGTCTCATAGATATTAAATACCATATTTGAACATAGCACGCTTAGACTCCATATTGTTCAGTTGTTTAAGTTGGGTTCAACTCTTTGTGATTCCATTTGGGATTCTCTTGGCAAAGACACTGGAGCGGTTTGCCATTTCCTTCTCCAGCTCATTTTACAGATGAGGAAACTGAGGCAAATAGGGTTAAGTGACTTGTCCAGGGTCATACAGCTAGTAAGTGTCTGAGGCCAGATTTGAACACAGATCTTCCTGACTCTAGGCCCATTACTCTATCCATTTCATTATCTAGCTGTCTCTTAGAATCTATATCCAATGATTTTTTTTTTGATCGTTTTGTTTTCCTATGGTGCCACAGTGTTCTTGAAGGCATGACTGTGACTCCATTTTTGTAAACAAATCAACATATGTACATGTGGGTTAGAGACATTTACAAAGTGCTTTAGGGAATGTAATGTGCAGAGTCAAGTTCTCGGTTCTCTGTTTTGTTGTTTTGCTGTTTAGAGGCCAGATTTTCTCTCTGTGGGAGCCCAAGCCTTCCAAAGATGATGGGCAAAGATGGTGAAGCTGCCTGTTGGACTTGTGGGATTGCCCTGGGATGAAAAGGAACTAGAGAAAATTCAGACTCTAGATTTCAATTGTCACTTTGGGCAAAGTGAGAATCAGAGAGGACCATGATGGGGAGAAGTCGTCCAGAATGTCAGGGACACTTGTGACTCAGGTCTGAACTCTACTTTATTAACTGATTATTCTACTCAGACACGACAAGCAAACCAACTGAATTTACTGTCTCTGTCTCTGATGTCTAAGGCCATGAGAGTTTATAAAGAGCACGTGAGTGTCTGTTGTTTTCTGTGCCCTCTTCCCCCTAGTCTCCAACAGGGAGGGAATTCATAGCCAAGTCAAAAATCTGCTCCTCAGCTCCCTTTCAGGGAGAATGGTGCAGTGGATGCAGAGTGAGACTTAAAAATCAGGATGACCCAACTTCAAATCCTCCCTCAAACACTCCCTAGCTGTGTGATCTTGGGTAAATCTCTTTGTCTTTCTCAGCCTCCGTTTCCCCATCTATGAAATGGGGATCATAATAGCACCTACCTGACAGGGTGGTTGTGGGGAACAAGTGAAATAACATACATAAACCCCTTCACATACCTTAAAGACCTTTTAAATGCTAATCATTGATACCATCATTATTATTAGAGTCATTAAAATGGAATAGTTCATAAATTACCCTATCAAACATTCATTCTTCTGGCTTTGAAGGCTTTTAAATCTTCCAGAGCCCTTGATTAAATTCTCAGACTTAAGGAAAGGGCAATTACTTAATCCTACTGGCAGAAAACTCATTAGCCAGGTTCTGTTGCCAGTATGTTGAGAGCAAAGACCTCTGGGAAAGGGACCAAGATAGCATATTCCTGGTAGGCATTGGAGAGATGTAATGCTGAAAAGGGATCAAAGGGGAGAGGGGTACAAGATCCAATTTCTACCAGTGCTGGTCCTGTGAATTGGCTGGGTCATTACCACAGAATGAGTGACCGGGAAGGTCACATAGTTACTAACTAGCTATGTAATAACTAACTAGGCAGAATTTGAACTCTGGTTTTCCTGACTCAATAAGTTAGCTAGGTGGTACAGTGGAGAGAGTGCTGGGCCTGGAGTCAGGAAGACTCATCTTCCTGAGTTCAAATCTGGCCTTCAGACACTTACTAGCTGCGTGACCTTGGGCAAGTCACTTAACCCCATTTGCCTCTGTTCCTCATCTACAAAACAAGCCAGAGAAGGAAATGGCAAACCACTCCAGCTTCTTTGCAGAGAAAACCCCAAATGGGGTCATGAAGAGTTGGACATGACTGATGACTGAACAACAACAACTTTCTGACTCAAAGTCTGGAATGGGACCTTATGCTTAGACCAAGTCTGCCTCATTTCCAAGGACTCATTAAGGCTCTGTCTTATTAATCACTTGCTAATCCTGAACCTGTACATTTTTAGAGTGCTTTACACACATTATCTTATTTAATTCTATGAACAATCCTGAGGATGTAATGCAAATACTATCATCTTCATTTTACAGGTGAAGAAAATGTGGCCCAGAGATAAAGTCATTTGCCTAAGGACACACAGCTAGTGAATAGGCAAGATGAATGCTCACATCCACAGGAAAGTATCCCTGAAGGAAAAAATGTGTGCATCCTATCAGCCACACACCAAAGCATTTCCTCCCAAGGGATTCTTACAATGCTCCCTTTTCCCAGAGCTCTTTCCTTTACAATCCACTCAGGAATTTGGAAGCTATTAAACCCTGGGGGTAAAGGGTGCCCTGGGTCTCACAGCAGATGTTTTACCAAAATATTCTGTACAAGTGTAGAAGTGTTTTTCTGCCTATTCAATCCCCTGGCTCGAACTGATTTATTCTATGGCACTATCAACTGTGAGTGATATGTAGGAACTGCTCGAAGCCCATAAAATTGCAGCAATTCCGACTACATCTTAAAAAAGAAAAACTCTCAGGTTCTCAGCATTAGAGCTTTCAAGAGAAAGAGAAAGTCATGGGCATTTTAAAAAGAATTGGGATGAAAGGAAAATATATGCTTTGACTCAGGGCCCTAAAAAAGGGACATTTTCTGGGCTTCCACAAGGGCTGGGAGAAGTAGATCGAATGTTCATGGTATCACAAAGGCTCTTGTGAATGAAGAGAGGATTAGAATACAAACACCCTGCTAAGAAATGGTCCTTATGCAACAAATAGGAGCCCTGATCCAGGGCGGGTTGACAACAATACTGCCAAGGTCACTGAGCCTGGCAAAGAAATCCAAATGGTTCCATAGAAGGAGTTTTCAACTTGCTCACAAATCCATGACAACACATGATCAGTGCTGATCTTGAGATCAAAGTGGTTGCTTCTCTGTAGCATTTTATTTCTTGAGGGAAGCTTCCTTAGATAGACTTCCTAGACTCTCCTAGCACCAGGATGCCAGGATCTCGTGGTGAATAGTCCCTTCAAGTTTCCCTGGTCTGCTGGCTGTGTCCTCAGGCAAACAACATTACCTTTATGGACCTCAGTTTGATGACCACCTCTTGGATTCAGAAACTCTGCCCATCACTAGACAATTTGTCTCAACAATGACCTGGTTCCATAGAGCCCATTCCAACTTTCCCATGGACGAAGACCAGTCTTCTTTGGTCTCGTCTTTTTCCTTTCATGTGTCTGAAATGACGTCAATTTCTCTTGGTGTCTGGATCCAGATGACTTTATTTTTACTTCTCTCTGTTTTTTTAAAATGTATTTATTCTGATACTGGATCCTCTAGTCTATTGGTTACTCTATCTGACCGCCTCCTCACATTGATGACCTTGGCTTGTGCTAACACCTTTGAAAGGATCATAGGATTAGGGAATCATAGATCCAGAGATGGGAGTGACCTCAGAGAATATCTAGTGTAAACCCCTCATTTTATGGATGAAGAAAAAAGATCAAGTGAATCGTTCAAGACCATACAGCTCAGAGGAGAGACCTGAATCCAGGACTTTGACTCCAGTGCTCTTTCCATAACGCCATCCTGCTTTCATGTGCTATAAAGACTCTCCAACATTCTAGCTCCAGCCAGGGTTAGAGGTCCAAAGAGCTAACTTTTTAATATATTTTTTTGGTAGACCAGATGTATGATTTTATCGGCATGAGAAACTCCCAAAGAAATATACTATCGATGCATATTGACACCTGCTTTGTGACTTTCAGTCTTTAAAAGTTGCCTACACTTGAACTCTGGTCTTTTTTTTTAAAACAGTTTTATTTTTAATTAATTAATTAATTTTTCTTTTTTCAACATTCAACATTTATAAGATTTTGAGTTCCAATTTCCCTCCTCTCTCTTTTCCCTCTCCCCAAGATGGCATGCAATCTGATATAGGCTACATATGTACAATCATATTAAACATTTCCACATTAGCCATGTTGTGAAAGAAGAATCAGAACAGAAGGGAAAAAACACAAGAAAGAAAAAAAGAGAAAATAGTCTGCTTCGATCTGCATGCAGACTCCATAGTTCTTTTTCTGGATGTTGATAGCATTTTCCATCATGAGTCTTTTGAAATTGTCTTAGATCATTGTCTAGAATTGGAATTGTCTTAGATAGATTGTCTTATTGTTGAGAAAAGCTAAGTCTATCAAAGTTGGTCATCCCACAAACCCTGGTCTTTCTGATGATGAAGTTGGCTTCTTATTGAATGTTCCATCAGACTGAGAAAAGACATGAGAATTTTATGTTTCTTTTTCCAATCCATAGTCATGCAACTGTCCGGGTAAGGCCATAGTGGAATGAAGACTAGGCAACTTTCTCCTCTTCCCAAATTCATGGAATGTGTAGCCCTCAGTAAAGGAAAGGGTAGAGGGAATCATAGTTTACTAGAGATAAGTGCTAAAAGAAGCGGAATTCCACCAATAATCTGCTAGATATTTTGGGGCATCTTGGGGTATCTTGTAAGATTTTGGAGTTCAAAAGGGCTTTCATGGTCAATTGATTGTACCACCTCATTTTACAGATGAAGAGACTATGGAGAGAACTATAGTTCATCTAAATCACACAGTTAGTAAACAGCAGGGCTAAGACTTGAATCCAAGTCTTCCGGACTTAGACACCAAAAATAGTTCCCTTCCTCCCTCCTTTCTTCATTCCCTCTTTTCTTTCCATTCTCCTACTCGGCCTTCCCCCTCCTCCCTTTCCTTCTCTTCTCCTTTCATTTCCTTTCTTCTAAATCATTATTTTATTGTTACTTTTTAAAGATGACTGTCCCTTTCTAGTGATCCCCCTCCCAAAAAAATTCTCCTTTGTAACAAAAAAAGTACAGTTCAGCCAAGTAAACCAGGACATCGACAAGAATATGACTCATTCCACACCTATATATAGAGTTCTTTTCATTACCACTAGAGTTCTTTCGATTACCATACTATGGTAACTTGGCAGATCCCTCAAGAAGACAGGGTTATCTCTAGGTCTCCATGAGGCACCAAAGTAGGACATTAGTGGAGGAGTATATGAATATATACTAGAATCAGGAAGACTCATATCTTAGAGTTCAAATCCTGCCTCAGACACGTACTAGCTGTGTGACCCTGGGCAAGTCATTTAACCCTGTTTGCCTCAGTTTCATCCTCTGCAAAATGAGCTGGAGAAGGAAATGGTAAAGCACCCCAATATCTTAATCAGGAAAACCTCAAAAGGGCTCACAAAGAGTTGGATGCTACTGAAATGATTAAACAAAAACACATAAATATCACCAATCTCAGTTTGTAGATGCAGAAAAGTGATTTTTTTCCCTAGGTCACAGAGCTAGCAATTATTGGCGCCAGGATTCCAACCCAGCTCTTCTGACTTTACTGACTCCTTTTTTCTAGACCACAGTCACACAGCATTAAAAGTTTTGCTCACCCCAAGGCTACATTTTTTCCCTGGGGGTCCCCAGGCATTGAAAAATCCCGATCTCCTGGTCCCCTTTCTGCCGATCTAAGCCTCAATGACACTTGTGTGCCCACTGCAGGTCTCTGGTTTATGAAGTAATAGCTTAGGGTATGAATACTCCAGGGATACTTCATTGGAATGGAAGCTAACGTGTAGTTTTGGGCTTCCCCAAGCCCCCAAGGACTGTCAGAATCGTCATTCTGGATGAGTTGTGAACCTCCGCTCATTGAGAAGTTGTTCAGGGTAGAAAAATGACTTCTCCTACAAGACATTCTGCTGCCTATGGTATGTGGGACGAGTTCATGAATTAAACATGAAAAACATACAAAAGAACATTTGCGGTTCTAAATTTAACTTTCCAGCCGCATTAATAACATGGAGCAGTCTCCCCAGACAGAAACAGGCATGAACAAATGTCAGCTCCATTCACCAAATTGCTTGCTCAGATGTACAATGGAGATAGGTTTCAGGATCAGCCCTCCCTACGCCTCCCAGTCCCCGTTACAAGGCAGCCTCCTCTCTGTTTATCTTTACCTCCTCTCCCTTGGTCTCCTGGCCTCAGCTGAGAGGGGGCAGGCAGACCTGTGGGAGCTATTGGAATTGTCTCCAGGCTGGGTAGGCAGCCTTGCAGAAATAGGTCTCAAGGGCCCATGCTAATTTTCTACTCCAAAACCCTTGCCCAAAGCAGTGTCCATCTACCTGGGAGAACTGGGACAACAAATAGACCTTCCTTACAAACACTGAGGGTGTTGAAAGGGATACTGACTGAGCATTCCAAGGAGAAGAGTGAAGGAAGACCCAATCAAGAGAGCAGGGACCTCCTTGCCTCCTCCCTCCCATGATACATAAAAAGAGGGGCCCAATGTCACTCTGCCTTACTTTTTATTACTTTGTTCATCAGTCAACAAGCATTTATTAGGCCCTTACTGTTTTCCAGAGAGTGTGCAAAGATACAAAGAAAGACAAAAGTAGTCCTTGACCTCAAGGAATACACATTCTAATGTAGGGAGAGAAGATGTAAATAACTAGGAGAATGTAAGCTATATCCAGAATAGAAGATGATAATATGAAAGGGAAAACTAGGGGAATACAAGGTAGATACAGAATAGAAAATGATAATATGAAAGGGAAAGTAACAGCTGGGGGAAGCAGGGAACATCTCCTGCAGAAGGTGGGACTTGAGCTATCTTGAAGGAAGTCAAGGCAACTGAAAGGTAAAGGTGAGGGGGCCAGAACGTGCTAGGTATGGGGAAAGCCAATGCACCGAGATGGGAAATAGATTGCTGTGTTTGGGAGCAGGCCAGTCTAGCTGAATTGTACAGTGAGTAGAAGGGAGTAAAGGTAAAAAGTCTGAAAAAATTGGAATGGGCCAGATTACAAAGAACTTGAATGGCCACAGAGGACTTTACATCTGATCTTGAAGGTAAAAGGGAGACACTGGAGCTTATTCAGAGCACGGGATGACATAATCAGACCTGCACTTTAGGAAAACCCTCTTGGCAGCTCAGTGGAGAATGGATTGGAGTGTGGAGAGACCTGAGGCAGGAAGACAAGTTAGAAGGCTATTGTATTAGCTCAGGCAAGATATGATGAGGCCCTGAACCAGGGTAGAAGCTGTGGGAGTGGAGAGAAGGAGAACAGGAAATGTCATAAAGGTAAAAATAACGAGATTTGGCCACAGACTGCGTATGTAAAGACTTGAGGAGAATGCTGAGGTTGTGGGTCTAGTGGACTCAGAGGGTGGTGGTGCTTTTTAGAGAAATAACTTGGGAAAGGAAGAGGATTTTGGAGAAAATAATGAGTTTGTTATAACTGAATATAAACTGTATGTCAGGGCTGCAGGGGACCCAAAAGGCTCCAATCTCCTCATTTTACAGAGGAGGGAACCAACGCCTAGGGAGCTGAAATGATTTGCCCAGTGTTACACAGGCGGCAATCATCAGAGGTGGGATTTGAACCTAGGTCTTCTGACTCCAGACTCTGTACTCTTTCCATAGCATCACATTGCATCTCCCACACAGCTACCAAAACAATACTCTGAAAGCAGAGGCACGATCATGTCCTTCTCCTTTTTAAATAGTTTTATTTGTCTTTATTTACCTCCCAGTAACCTCTTGGATCAACTACAATCTCCTTGTTTCCACACTAAGGGCCCTCCAAAATTTGGTTCCTGTAAGACTATCCAGCCTTATTTCACATGATTCCCACCCCCATTTATATATTCTAGGCAAACTGCACACCATTTATCTCTGTATATGCATCCTAGCTATGTGTCTATACCTAGAATGCACTCACTCCTCAGCTACACCTTTCAGAATCCTTTGCTTTCAAGGCCCAGTTAGGACACACCTCCTCTGTGTAATCTTCCTAGATCCACCCAGATAAGAATGCTAGGCCTGGCCCTGGTTGTGGGCTGTTGGCATGGACTTTGGACCTTGCTCCTTGATTTGCTTTCTTGGTTCCTGACTTTGTATCCTAATGTTGCCCTGATTTCTCTCTCTCCTCTCATCCCCTTTATTTCCATATACTGATCTTCCTCAGCCTAGCTCCTCACATATTCAAATTCATGGAATTTGGACGTAGGGAGATCTTTTAATGATCTAGTGAAAATTCCTCATTTTATGGATGTAGAAATTGAAACAGAGAAGTGATGTGACTTTCCTAAGATGACAGGTGGTAAGTAGCAGAGTTGGAATTTGAAACTAGTTCTTCTGATTTCAAATTGAGTATCTTTCTATATCAAAATACAGTATCCTGTTCCTCTCAACCTAATGCTTCCCATGACTCAGTTATATACCTAGAGCTCCTCCCACTCCCCCTCTGCCTTCTGTTCATCTCCCTTCCCCTCACCCCCAAACACATGCCCGACTCAGACTAACATCAGGAACCTGCCTAGGCTTTTTTCCTTGGCCTGAGACTCTCTTTGGATGTTGTGTGAATCCAACACAAAACTGAGTACAGGTAGAACTATCAAGAAGGAGAAAATGAATGGTGAAAAGGGTTCTGGGCGTCAGGGTTCCATAGGCTAAGGAATAGGATCCAGCACTCATTGGAGCAAGGAAAGGTATGGGTGGGGACATGTGCTGCTGCTGAAACAAGATTAGAGGGGAAAGAGAGAGCCATAAGACGGGCAGCACCAAAGGATGACAGAAGCTTGCATGTCCATGGGGCAGAATGGGAGCTCCAGAAATGCCACACTGCACCATCTTTGTAACTGACCTAATGGAAGGCATTGAATCACTAATGGCTCAGTTCCTCAGGAGAGTCAGAGAAGGGAGCATAATACTTATTCTGTAATAAATTACAAGTCTGGGGTGCTTTCTATGAAGGATGGTTTATCTCACAAAAGCCATACTCTACAGGTCAGGGTTAGGTCTGGTCTAGTCAGAAATCTTTATTAATGATCTGGAAGAGGTGGGAAGTGGCATGTTAATGCCACCAAGAAAGTAGACCTAATCTGACTGAAATAATGGCCATTGATTTTTATCTGTAAGTACAAGTCCTTCTCATTCTGCCTCTTCATCAGCTTTCCCTTCTGTCTTCTGTATGGCATAGGAATGAGATTTAAGATCTGATGAGTCATTTATAGTTCCTTACACAGGGAAAAATGCGATAGGCTTCAGGAAGTATACTTACGGCCAGTTCCCTAGGGACTGGGGCAGACTCAATAGGACGAAATCAAGGAGAGGCTGGAACTATGGCCTAGGACAATGCTTTTGGAGTAATTTGTGAATATCATTACTTTGAGGGCATTTCAAAGGCTCTCAAGATGAGCACATTTCGTTGGAGTTTCCACTTCCCAGCCTTTGCTCAGGTAGGTTACCCTGCCTAGAAAGACCCTCTTTCAGTTCCTTCTGCCAACCAAAGTTGACCCACCCTTCTAGGCCAAACTCAATCTTACCTCAACCAAAAAGCCTTTCCTTACAATATCAATTTTCCAATCTTTTTTTTTAACTTCTGATTCCAACTTAAAGTTAGAACAATGCAATTCACTAATTATACTGTCAGATACCTTGAAGGGGGTAAAAACCCCAACAACATAGGATTAAGACAATTGACTGAGCATGAGAAAGAATCTCTGCTTGGGTAATGAGTTTCAGAGTTGAAAACATGCTTATAAATCAAAGGTCAAACTAGGTCAGGAGCCAGCATCCCTCAGGATGTCAAATCCAAGAGGACAAGATAGGTGCAAGAAGCCAGGAGCCAGAATAAATGTTTCAAGCCAAGGCGATGTGTGTATGCAGGTCAATTAGCATGCTAAGAGAAGTGCTGGCAAAGTAACAGTCTGAAGGTATATGCTTTCTTGAAAATCTGCCCTCTTACTGCCATGATGAGTATTTCCCACCACCATGTTGAATGAATGAAAATGCATTTATTTATTGTGTTGCGTGCTATGCAAGGTGTTAGGGATACTAAGTAAAAGTGAGATAGTCTTCCCTTAAAAAGCTTATATTTTAATAGGAAGAGGAAATACATCTAGGAGAGTGGTAAGCTGGAATGGGATTTTGGTCTGGTGAGTCACAGGGATGGTGAGTGGAGTTGGAGGGCAGTCACCCTCTTTCTAGAAGCAATGGTGGTATGGATTTGAGTTTGATTACTTTTTCCTGTGCAAAAGATGGCAAGCAGAGAATGTGGGGAGAGTTGGGAGTTGGAGGAAGGATTATACATATGTACAATCAGCAGCATTTTGAAATACAAGATACTTCAAGATGCCAGATATGGATGGATATGAAGTATGATGTGGGGTCAGTCATGGAGGGAGGTCTAATCTCTAGTATTTAATGTTCTATTTTGGGTAGTGTGTGTGGGGGCAGGGCAAGGAAAAGGTAAAGTGGAAGGGCATATGGCAAGATGTTTCAAAATGTTTAGGGTGGATGTACAAAGAGGGTCTGGGGCTAGTCAGGGAGGTAGGCATGGTCTCTAAAATGTGTGAGTCCCCAAGTGCTATATCACATGCCATAGAACCCCACCTTGACCCATTATACCAGCAAAGCTGAACAGGAGGGAATGAAGGATAGAAATGTTGCAGAAGTAAAAATTAACAAGATACGGTAGAAGGAGTAAAGTCAAGACAGTAGAGTGAACTGAGCATTTTTGTCTAGTTCTTGAAACATATACCCTCTAACCAACTTTAAAAGGTGCATCAAATTGGATTCTGAGTGGGAAAACCAACAAAAAGTAACATTCGTTTTTCATAGTCATTTTTTTCATCCAGAGCAGTTTAGTAAGACAGAAAAAGGTCTCTGGGCATTGGGTTAGGGGCTGGTTACACACTGGGTAAAGAGTTGACTGAGAGCATGGCACGGTGAAAGTGGAATGTGCTGTGGACCTTGGAGGCAGCAGTAGCAGCAGCAGCAGTAGCAGTGGTGGTGGTAGTAACACTGGGAGTGCAAAGCACCCAGGGATAGTAAAGGGGCTAAACACATAATCATAAAGAGATTTCTAGGAGATCTCTGTTCACCAAGAGCACCAGGAATCGGAAGTAGGAGCAGACACCATTTGGCAGTTCTATTGCCCATTACCCAGTTCTGGGTCACAGTTCTGAGGTGGAGAGTGATGGTTATTTGAGAGTAGAGGGTGCTATCTAGGTAAGGACTAGAGTGCAGACCAGAACTCTTCCCAAATCACACAATCTGGAAGCACTGAAAACCTACAGGCCCCTAGACATGGCTGACAAAGGAGCAGGACCAAAAATTAGAAGACCAGGCCAAATATCCCACACACAGGCGCTCCCCACCCCCCGCCCCCGAGATGAATAGAGCCCAACTCTAATATAAAGTCCAAAGTCTAGTAATAGGCTCAAAAAATGATCAAACAACAAAAAAGAACGTGACCATAAAAATCTCCTATGGTAACAGGGAAGTTCAAGACAAAAATTCAGAAGACAATGATGCAAAAACTTCTACAAGCAAAACCTAAAAGGAAAATGCAAATGGACACAAACTCAACAAGAACACCTAGAAGAGCTAAAGAAGAAAATTTTAGGAATTAAATGAGTGGTAAAGAAAAATCGAGAAAAGAAATGAGACTACTGCAAAGAAATTATGAAAAGAGAATAAATAGCTTGGTAAAAGAGGCACAAAAATACGGAAGAAAATTCCCTAAAAATCAGAACTGGCAAAATGGTAGAACAAAACAAACACAAAAACAAAACTTCACTTAAGGAAATTACTCCTTAAAAAGTAGAATTGGTCAAGTGGAAGCTAATAATTCCATGAGATATCAAGAAATAATAAAACAAAGTAAAAAAACACAAAATCAAAATTAGGAAATGTGAAGTATCTAATAGGAAAAACAGCTGATTAGGAAAATAAGTCAAGGAGAGATAATTGAGCAATTATTGGACTATTTGAAAACCATGATCAAAAAAAGAGCTGAGACATCATATTTCAAGAAATTATTAAGGAAAACTGCCCAGATCTCAGAACCAGAGGATGAATCAGAAATTGAATGCCATGATCAGCTCTTGAAAAAGATCTCAAAATTATAACTTTCAGGAATATTATAACCAAATTAGAGATCTCCTAGATCAAGGAACAATACTGGAAGGGGCCTGAAAGAAATAATTAAAATACCATGGAACCATAATCAGGATCACACAACATCTAGTAGCTATCAATTAACAGAGCACAGGACTTACTTGGCAGTACAAAAGGGCGATGATTACAACTAATAATAACCTACCCAGAAAAACTGAGTATAATCTGACAGGGGAAAATGGATATTTAATGAATTTGAGGGCTTTTGAACATTCCTGATGAAAAGACCAGAGCTGAATAGAAAGTATGACATTCAAACACACAACTCAAGAGAAGTATAAAAATTTAAACATGAATGAGAAATCATAATGGACTTAATAAGATTAAGTTGTTTACATTCCTATATGGGAAGGGGATACATATAACTTCTAAGAACTTTATCATCATTAGGGCAACTATAATGAGTCCACTTAGAAGGCCTGGGTGTGAGTCTATTATGTTAGGATGACCTCAAAAGAAAAATGGAAAGATGAGAAGGAGGGATTTAATGGGAGAAGAGGGAAGGGAAAGGAAGAATGGGGAAATTATTTCATGTAAAAGAGGTGCATAAGGAAGAGTTTTTAAAATGGAAAAGAAATTAGGGTAGTAGGCAACTCTTGAACCTCACTCTCATTTGAACTGGTGCAATAAGGGAAGAATACTCACACATACATAGATTTGGATATAGAAATTCATCTTGGGGTGGCTAGGTGGAGCAGTGAATAGAGCACTGACCCTGGAGTTAGGAGGACCTGAGTTCAAATCCAGCCTCAGACATTTGATACACTTACTAGCCATGTGACTTTGGCCAAGTCACTTAACCCCAATTGCCTTTCAAAAAGAAAAAAAAAAAGAAATTCATCTTATTCAATAGGGAAGTAGGTGGGGAAGGATCTAAGAGAAAAGTGGGGGTGGGATGGGGTAAATGTTATAAGAGAGAGCAGATTAAGAAAGATAGTAGTCAGAAGCAAAACAGACTTTTGAAAAGGGGAGAGCATTAAAGAAAAAAAGATAAATAGAAGAGAATAGTCTGGGGTGGGGGGAATCATAGCTAGTAATCATAACTGTGAATACGAATGGCATGAACTCACTCACAAAAAGGAAGAGGATAGTAGACTGGATTAGAAATTAAAATCCAACAATATGTCATTCACAAGAAACACATTTGAACCAAAAAGACATATTTAGAGTTAAAATGAGAAAATGGAGCAAAAGTTATTATACTTCAGCTGAAGTAAAAAAGGCAGGGGCAGCAATCATGATTTCAGTCAAAGCCAAAGCAAACACACGCCTAATTAAAAGAGATAACCAGGGAAACTACATTTTGCTGAAAGGTACCATAGACAATGAAATAATATCAATATTGAACATACATGCAACAAATGACATAGCATTCAAATTCTTGAAGGAAAAGTTAAATTAATTACAGGAGGAAGTAGACAGTGAAACCACTCTAGTGGAGGACCTTAATTTATCCCTCTTACTAAATAAATCTAACCATTGAAAAAAGAAAGAAGTTAAGGAGATAAATAGCATTTTTTAAAAGTTTGGCATGATAAACCTCTGGAGAATAGAAAGGAGTATACCTTTTTCTCAGTTGCATATAACACCTTTACAAAATCTCACAAACAAATGCAGAAAAGTAGACATATCAGATGAATCCTTTTTTGACCACAATGCAATAAAAATTGCATTAAATAAAGGGCCTTAAAAACACTAGAAAGCATAGGAATAAATACAGCTTTTCTTAAAATGATAAATTGTTCATTCAGTCTTGTCCAATTCCTTGTTACTCCATGGACCATAGCATGCCAGTACTGTCCATGGAGTTTTCTTGCCAAAGATACTACAGTGGTTCTCTATTTCCTTCTCCAGTAATTAAGGTAAACAGAATTTAAGTGACTTGCTCTGGGTCACACAATCAGAGGTTGGATTTGAATTCAGATCTTCCTGACTCCAGGCCCAATGAGTCACCTAGACTATTACAAAATGATAAGTAGTATCTATCTAAAACCAGAATCTACCATTAGCTATAATGGGATGAACTAGAAACCCTTTCAATTAGATGAGAGATGAAGGAAGGATGTCTATTATCACCACTATTATTCAATATTATACTAGAAATGCTAGCTAGAACAATGAGAAAAGCAAAAGAAATGATAGGAATTAGCATAGCACTGAGGAAAAAATTATCACTTTTTTGCAGATGATATAATATTCTTGATTTATCTTAAGGAACCCTAGAAAATCAACTAAAAATTAGTCAAAACAATGAATAACTTTAGTAAAGTTTCAAGATAGAAAATAAACTCACACAGATCATCAGCATTTCTATATATTTCCCACAGGAAGAGATAGAAAGAGAAATTACATTTAGAGTAATGGCAAACAGTTTAAAATACTTGGGAGTCTACTTGCCAAGACACACAGAAGAACTATACGAACACAATCTTACAACACTTTTCACACAAATAGGCAGATTTTAACAATTGGAGAAACATTAATTACTCATAGGCAAGACAAGCCAACATAATAAAAATTAAAATTCTACCTAAATTAATTTACTTATTCAATATCATACAAATTGAACTACTAAATAATTATTTAATGGAGCTAGAAAAAAATGAGAAAATTCATCTGGAGGAAAAAAAGATCATGATTAACAAAGGAATCAATAAAAAAAGGTGAAGGTAGGGGGTCTAGCAGTACTAGATTTCAAACTATATTACAAAGCATTAATCATTAAATAATTTGGAATTAGATAAGAAATAGAATGATCATTGGAATACATTAGGGACACAATATACAGAAGCAAATGAGCCCAGTAGCCTAGAGTTTAATAAACCCAAAGATCTCAGCTATTGGGACAGAAACTCAGGATCTGACAAAAACTGCTGGGAAAATTGGAAAGTAATCTAGTATAGAATAGAACTACTCACACTGTATATCCAACAACTCAGTTGTACAAGATAAGCTATGTACAAGATAAGCTCAAAATGGGTACATGATCAGGCACAAAGGGTGGTATTATAAGTAAAGTAGGAGACCACAGAAAAACAGTTACCTATCAGTTCTTTCTGGAGGAGAAGAATGCATGACCAAACAAGAGAGAAATTTAAGAAGTAAAATGGATAAATTTGATTACGTTAAATTAAAATTTTTTGCACAATGAAATTGATGTAGTCAAAATTAGAAGAAAAGTATGAAAATTGGAAAAGTTGAGGCAAATTTCTCTAAGATTTCATTTCTCAAATATAAGGAAAAGTGAGTTAAATTTATAAAAATAGGAGTCATTCCCCAACTGATAAATTGTCAAAAGTATATGAACAGGCAGTTCTAAGAGGAAGAAATAAAAGCTATCAATAGCCATATGAAAAAATTCTCTAAATTAATAATAATTAAGAGAAATACAAATTGAAACAATTCTTGGGTACCACCTCACACCCATCATACTGGCTAAGATGAGAGAAAAAGTAAATGACAAATACTGAAGAGGAAGTGGGAAAATAACCATAAATAAAATAACCACCACTTTGATGGTGCTGTGAACTAGTATAATCATACTGGAGAACAATTTGTAACTATGTGCAAAGAGCTGTACAACTGTGTGTACCCTTTGACTCAGCAATACTGTTACTAGACCTGTACTCCAAGGAGATCAAAGGAAAACAAAAGGGCTTATATAGACAAAAATACTTATAGCAGCTCTTTTTGTGGTGGCAAAGAATTGGAAACTAAGGGGATGCTCATTAATTAGAGAATGACTGAAGAAGTTATGGCATATAAATATGATGAAATACTATTGTGCTATAAGATATGAAGGAGATGGTTTCAGGGGGAAAACAAACATGGAAAGTTTCATCTGAACTGATGCAAAGTGAAGTGTGCAGAACCAGAAGTACAAGTTACACAGTAACAGCAATATTGTAATGATGATCAACTATGAAATACTTAGCTACTCTGATCAATATTATAATCTACTAGAACTCCTCCAAATGACTCATGAAATAAAATGGTACCCACCTCTAGAAAGAAAACTGATGAACTCAGAATGCAAAATTGAAACATACTTTTTCCCTTTATTTGTTTTGCCTTGATTTTTTTTTGGAACATAGTTAATGGCAGAAATATGTTTTGCATGACTTCCTATGAATAATTACTATCATATTTTTTGCCTTCTTAGGGGGTGAGGGAGGGAGAGAATTCAGAAATGGAAAATAAAACTAGGACATGGTAGAATCACTAAAACTCAGAACAGATTCGCAAGAATATGCCAAGCCAAACAAACTTTTGGATATACCGTCTACCTCTGGCCTGGAAGAAAATACGTACACTGATTCCTTAGAGGAAGGGTAGGATCAATCAAATAATTCAGAGGTAGAGTTGCTCAGCAATGTCAATCCCACTTATACTATTTCACTCAGGGGGATTGTTCTGCAAACAGCCCCAGTGAAGTTGGGGAATGAAAGAGAAAAAATACCCAGCCAAGAATACACCAGAATCAAAATTATACAGATAGAGTTGGAAGGGACTTGAAAAGGAGGGAGAAAGTAAGGAAACAAGCCTATATTAAGCATTTACTGTGTGCCAGGAATGGTGCTAAACACATCACAAATATTATCTCATTTGATCCTTACGACAGCACTGGAAGGTAGGTGTTATTACTACCCCCTTTTTATAGTTGAAGAAACTCAGGCAAACAGAGATTAAGTCACTTGTCCAGGGTCACACCTGTTAGCAGGTGTCTCAGGCCTGATTCCAGGACTAGCATTCTATCTACTGTCCCACTCACTTACCTTAGAGATCAGCTAGACCTAATCCCCTCAGTGAGGACCAATGAGGTAAAGTGATTTGTTCAAAGCCAATGAGGTATTCAGTTCAATGGTAGAGGGACTTGAACCCAGATCTTCTGACTCTAAACCCAGTACTATTTCCATCATATTGTATAGCCTCCCATGATGGCACTAAGACCTCAGTGCTGAGTTTCATTGTTTCAGCAGCATAGATACTTCTTCTGGACAGAGATCACTGTCCTTGCAGGATCTAAGCCGTGATCATCAAGCCCCATCTCTGTGTCCTATAGCACATAAGTAAACCTGATATCTATGAATGGCTGGGTGGCAGATATGATAGCTCCAGCTCTCATTAAGGTCAAACAGGGAAAGACCACCCTAGAGATCCCACAGTGGAGATAACACAGGTTATGGTTCAATTTGTCTTGCGGTCAGCACTTGAAAAAGACTTTAATTTACTTCCCAATTGAATCAGATTTGATTTGGGGTCATTCTCAACTTGGCAAGAAAAGAGAATTTTGCTGACACACACATCTATTCTGAAGGCCCAAGCTATGAGAGAAAATTATTTTTCACAAATAGAAAAAAAGATCTTTGGAAACTTTCATTTGCAATGCGTCCTTCGCCCAAGCCAGCCTCCATCCCCACATGCTATTCCAGTAGTTTATAATTTATTTTTGAGGAAATAAACCCATTCTGGCAATTGATTTAGAAGGTCCAAACCAGCATCAATTCTCCTGTCATTAATACATCTCTGACTTCAAGGCCTTCTCGCCCGTGCTTCAACCACTTTTCATCCCCATCACTTCCATAGATGGGTTCTCAAGGTGTATCCATAGCAAAATGAATAGCAGTGGTAATGGTACAGATACATAAGCTCCAGAAATTTTCTCTGTATCTATGGTTGTCAATTATTTCTCCCCAACAAATCTTTTTGTGGATGCACTTGAAAAGACTGAGTGTGTCCCATAGCTATTCTTGATTTAAAAAAATATTTTCCCCATGGTATAGTGTAGTGGAAAGAAGGCAAACTTTGGAGTCAGGAACACCTGAGCTATCTGTGTGACCCTGGGCAATTCACTTAACTTCTCAGTACATCTAAGAGACTCTCTAACACTATAAGTTACTAAGGAATTGCCAGTCTGCATTGGTGCATTCTACATCAAGACTTTCCTCTACTGATTATATAATGGGTCCCAATAACAAACCACCCATCCTTATGCACAGAGAGCTTGTTCCCATGATAGGGCCATCAGTTTACTGACACTGGCTGTAGCTTCCTACATTGCTTCTCATATTATCATAGGATTCTATGTCTAGGATTCTATTGGATCTTGATGGTCATCTAAATATTCAACACTCCCATTTTACAGATGAGACATGTAAGGCCCAGAGAGTTTAAGTGACTTGACTAATTTTTATATGCAAAGGGAAAAAAAAATACACAACTTCCTCTCTCTCTTGGTCCAGCTAGTGGCAAGGATAGAACATGGTCCCCAGTCCATATCACAGATAGGCTGTGAGCTCCCCTAACAAAGCGCCTTAGGATGAACCCATTACTACTTTCCCTCAGGCTGAACACTCCCCTATATGAACAGGCACTACTCATGCAAGAAGCATGGGAAAAGGACTTTTCCCTCCTCAGAGTGGAATGTACCACCCTTCAAACTAGGCTTTACAAATGGATCTCTCTTAAAGATGTCCACTTGACAAATGTTTGTCTTGTTTAGCTTCTAGAGGCCCTATGTATGGGAAAGAACGTGGGATCTATAAATGCATAGAGAAAAAGTGCTGTCTTGGTTCCTCTGTAAAACTTTACCCAAACCCAAGTGCTCTTCTCATGCTGTACTGACTTTTCTGCCATCCATGTCCACCTATGCATGAGTGTGCCAAAGGACTTTTCTTTTGGGTCCTCTTCCCACTGTCTCTATACTTCCAATGATCTATATGTGGATGAATGCCAACTTTACATATGTAGCCCCAAGATCCAAGTGGGCAGCTAGGTAGTATAGTGTATAGAGCATTGACCCTGGAGTCAGGAAGACCTGAGTTCAAATCTGGCCTCACATGCTTACTAGTTGTGTGACCCCGGGCAAGTCACTTAATCTTGTTTTCCTCAGTTTTCTCATCTATAAGGTGAGCTAGAGAAGGAAATGGCAAATTGCTCCAGTATCTTTGCTCCAAATAGGGTCAGGAAGAGGCAGACGCAACTGAAATAATTAATTCAAGTGAGAGGAAAAGACTCATGTATACAAAAATATTTATAACAGCCCTTTTATAGAGGGGCAAAAATCTGAAAACTATGAGAGTACCCATCAATTAGAGAATGACTGAACAAATCATAGACTATTTATATAATGGAATATTATCATACCAAAAGAGATAATAAAGGTAGTAGTTTCAGAAAACCAGGGAAAATCTTTATGAACTGATGCAGCATAACTGAGCAGAACTAAAAGACCAATTTAGACAATTGCTATTCAGTCATTTCAGTCATGTCCAACTCTTTGTGATCCCAACTGGGGTTTTCTTAAGATACTGGAGAGGTTTGACATTTCCTTCTCCAGCTCATTTTACAGATGAGGAAACAGAAGCAAGCAGGATGAAGTGACTTGCCCAGGGTCACACAGCTAAGAAGTGTCTGAGGCCAGACTTGAACTCAGGTCTTCCTGACTTCAAGGATGGCAATACATACCCTGTACCACTTAGCTGCCTAATTTATATAATAAAAACAGCACTATAAAGACAAAGAACTTTGAAGGATTTATGAACTCTGAGAAACATAATGACCAACCATGGTTCCAGAGGACAGATGATGGAGAATGCTTCCTGACAGAGAAGTGATGGACTCAAGATGCAGAATGAGACATAAAGTGTTGGACGTGATCAATGCAGGAATTGTTTTGCTTTACTATGCATATTTCTTATGAGTTTTGTTTTTCTTTTCTTTTTTCTCCAACAGTTATAGAGAATGAAAAAGAAGATAAACACCTTTTAATTGAAAATTAGCTTACAAATGCATATAGCTCTAACTTTCTACTGAATTTTAGTCTAGTATTAGCAGTTGTTTCCTGGACATCTCTACCTGGATGTCCCATAGACCTTCTCAAACTCGACATGTACAAAACTGAACTCATTCTTCCTACAAAATCCTTGCCTTTTCTGAACTTTTCTGTTTTTATTGAGGATGCTATTATCTTTCCAGTCACCCAAGGTCAGCCTAGCAGCCACCCACAATTCTTCTAATTCCCTTCTCCTATATACAATCATTTGCCGATTCTTGTTGATTCTATCTCTGTAACATCTCTTGTGGCTCTCTCCTTCTACTCACAGTTACCATTCTGAATAATCTCTCATTACCTTTAGTGAAATAACTTCAAAATCTCTTCTAGTGTCTCCCTTTCAATCTATCCTCTACACAGATATGAAATTAATATTCCAAGTGACCATATTACTTCCTGTTCATGAAACTCTAGGGACTCCCTACTGTGTCTTGGATAAACTAATTCCTCTACTTGACATCTAAAGTTCATACTGTCTTTTTAGTCTGAATTCATATTACTTCCTGCTCATATACTCTACATTTCAGCCTGATTGACCTTCTCACCCTTCCCTACAAGACATTCTGCCTCCTACCCTTATGTTTTAGTACAGATCATTCCACATGCCTGATGTGCTCCCTTTCCTCACTTTTACATTTGGAATCTCCAGCTCCCTTCAAGGCTCAGTTCTAGGGTAATTTCCTTCAGAAGTTTTTCCCCAGATCTCTCAAGTTGTAAGCACCCTCCCTGATAATTCCATTGAGCTTATTTGACTGTATATGTGCTATTTTTGGCTAATAGAGTGTAAGCTCCTTGAGGGCAGCCATCATTTAATTTCTTTTCTTTGCATCTCCAGTGGCTACAACAGTGCCTGACACATACTTACATATTAATTGGGGTAAATTAATTAATTTACCCCAACTATGCAGATCACAATGCATTTATGCATGCCCAACTCGTGTGATTCTTATTTATGTTCTCTCAAAAGGCTGAACATGAGGTCCACCCAAACTTACTAGAGACCTTCCTTGCTTTTTTCCCAACATTAACAAGTGCCCCTAGTCACACAGTAACCTATCCTCTCTTCCTATCATACAATTCCGCAACCATACCATTTACTGGTGGTTTTTCTTTGATTTCAACATTGATTACATGTTGCATAGCCTGCTCACACCCACCACAAATCTCTTCCTTTTCCTCCATGTGATCCTTATCTCTAGTTCTTCAGAGGCATTGGTGTTTCACATTTTGTTACCATATGGCAACACCAGTAAAATATTAGAATTGAAAAGATGGCCCTTTCCTCTCATGGGAAGTTTGGGGTCAGTAAAAGAGCTTTCCAATTTTTCAAAAGCAATTCAGGTCTCTTCTCTCTTGCCCGGCACATAATAGAGGTGTAACAAAGGTTTATTGGATGCATGTTGGGTGAATCCACTCCTCTTCTCCTATCTTAGTTTTCTAGATGGAAAGGTACTAGAGAGGTGTTAATCTTACCTTGATTTCCAAGCAAGAAAAACCAGGAAGAAAACAGAAGCCTGAATCCTGGTTCATGAGTCTAAGGCATTCTCTGTTCCGTGTTGGTTGACATATGGAAGTATCCAATCCTGAAGTATTTCACAGAAGTACCACTAATCTCCCATTTTCTAAACCCACATGCAAAGTTTGGATAAGCTGCTGATACATGCCTGTGTTCTGAATGGTGGGGCAGTGACAGCAGTGTCAGGGCCATCATGAGCATGCTGAGCAAATAGAGGTGAGGGGGCCACTTCTAGGGGGGCTGAATACAGTCATTAGAACCTTCCCTGGGAGGCTGCAGGCTGTGATACATCTCCCATTGAGCTGACAAGTCTGTCATCCCAGGCCTAGCCTTGCCTTGCTTGTTTATTCTACTTCTAAAAGGAAATGCAAATGAGATCTTTTATAAGACAGAATAAGAAATTAGCTGCAGAGTTAACTCAGAGAGAAGAGACAAGCCCTGAGCCCCTCTCTTTGGGAGTATGAGAACCACCAGCTCGTCCCAACAGACATCATCGAGGAATCATCTATAAACAAATCCAGCACGTCTTCCAGGAGAGTAGTAATAGGAAATAAGGAATGGAGAAGGAAAAAACCACCTTTCCTCTTTATCAAGTGAGGTACCATGAAAATTAGGTAGCTATAACATGGAAAGAGTAGCAGTAGGGATGCCCCAAAATTTATAACAGATGTAATCTTAGGAAAGAACTGGTAATAATATAACCCATGATCTCAAATGTTTATACACAAATTCATGATATTGAGTAATAGGCAAAGTCAACTGGTGATCCTAACACAAGGAGACAAATTTGACTTCAGAGATATCACTGAGATTTGGTGGGATGAGATTTACCACTGGAATACGGCTCTTAAAGGTGATGTCTCATTCAAAAAGAATAGAATGAGTTAAAGGAGTCAATAGCCCTGTCTGTTAAGAAGATAAACTCACGTAAGGAAATCCAGAAAACATGGTAGATGATATTGGTGCAAAAATTAACAGGGGTAGAGACAGAAGAGATTGTTTTTGGAGTGCCTGACACATAATGAGTTTGGCAAGCAGATCGCAAATTTGGTACAGAGGATGACACAGCAATGATATGGGACTTAGATTATGCATACATCTGCTGGAAGCACCCTCCCCCATCTCTCTTGGCGTATCTGTACTAAAGGCAAAGCAGCTAATAATAGCTTGATGTTGATTTAAAGATAACTCTATTTATCAAAAGTTAGAAGAACCAATAAGGGGGACATCTGTTCTATATACAATTCTCAGTGATGATGGCAAACTCTTTTTGGGGGGTGGGTGGAAGTGAGAGAAGCCTCGGGGGGAAGTGTCCACTCCAACTTAGAAAGACAGAGAAGGTAGGAAGAAAGACAGACATTGTGTGACGGGATATATTTTTGGACAACAGATTTGAAAGGGCTCAGAAAAAGGATAGGTAGGATTCCATGGACTAAAATTCATTGAAGAAAGTCAGCCTATGAGGTTCTCAATAATGAAATTCTAAAGACACAAAGAAAATAATTCTGATGAGGAAGAAGGTGAGGAGGTTGTTTTTAAAAGCCAGGTATTGAAGATGGAATCAAGGGCAACAAACTGAGATGGAATGAATATGAAAGCTTGGCATGGTCCTGTAAGAATTCTGTCAGGAATGCTAAATCTCAGAATGAGCTGAGGCTAGCAATGAGAGCTAAGAATAACAAGAGGGATTTAAAAAGCTCTATTGGGGGAGGGGGAAGGAAGATGAAAGAAGGGATAGGTCTATTGCTCAGAATGGATGGGACAAAGATAATGCATAATGGAGAGAAAGCAGAGCTGCTCAACACTTATTTTGCTTCTATTTTTACTTCCTAGAAGAAGGATTTTTGAACTGGAAAGGAGAGAACAAAAATGGCTAATGGAGAATTGATATCCAAGATAATGAGGAGGATAATGAGAGTGAAGAACAATGAGTAAAAAAATAGAATGTCTAGCTACCCTTGATGAGTTCAAGTATCCAGATCTATGAATAACATCCTTATGTACTGAAAGAACCCAAGAAATGTGATTCATGAGCTTCTGCCAATTCTCTTGGAAAGATCCTGGAGAATGCAAGAGGAACCACAGGATTGGAGAAGGCCAAGTATCCCAATTTTCAGAAAACAGAAAGTGCCTGTAATCTCTATTATTAGGGAGGCTGAGGCTGGTGAATCTCTTGAGTTTGGGAGTTCCGAACTTCAGTGAGACTAAAGCTGATCGAGCATCCACACCAGATTCAACACCACTATGTTAAGCCCTTGTAAGCAGGGAGACAGCAGGCTGCCTAAGGAGGCATGAACCAGTCCAGGTCAGAAATGGAAGAGGTTAAAGCTACTGTGTCCACCCACAGTGGGGTTGGGCTGGCCCATGAAAGGCTTCTGCACTTCTAGCCTCAGTAAGATAAGGACACTCATTAAAAACAAAAACAAACAAACAAAAAAATAACAAGGAAGAGAATACAGACTGTAAACTATGGATCAATGGGCCTGAATTAGTTTCCCAACAAAATTTTAGAACATAATATTAAAACAATGGTTAGCACACATGTGGAAAAGGACATTAAGAAGAGGTCAGAGAAGACTAATCTCATTAACTTTCTTGACAGCTTTTTCAAACCAAGTAGATTACAGGAAAGGTGTAGATATAGTTTACCTATATTATAGTAAAATACATGATAAAGACTCACATGTTATTCTTGTGAATAAGATAAACAGATGAAAGCTACATTATGATTTTTTTGGTGTATTAAGAAGTGGTCAAATGACTAGATTAATTGTTCAGCCAACAGACTCAAAGTTTAGTAAATAATGGGTATTTGCTTGAAAGAAATTCTCCAGTGGAGTGTTCTGGAGATCAGTGTTTTTTTCTGCAAATTGACCAATTTTGGATCCCACATGGGTTAAAAAAAATCATCTTCATAAATCAGAGATAGGAGAGGAATGGGGCTATTGATCAGTTTGAAATAAAGCTGAGTATTTTATATTTTATTGGACTGCAAACTTAGTATGAGTCAACAACTTAATTCAGCAGCCAAAAACATCCAAGTTGATTATAGGCTGTATTAAGAGTTCACAGAAGTAGGAAGGTGATGCCCCTGCCTTATTTTACCCTAGTCAGACCCAATCTAGAGTATTATATTCAGACCTAGGTTTGAATATATTTTAGGAAGGATGTTGATAATCTGCAAGGCATCCAGAATAGGGCAGCCGGAATGGTGAAGGGCCACTCAATCATGACAAATATTTAGTCTGGAGAACAAAAGATTTAGGGTAATAGTTCTTAACCCAGGATCTACAAACTTAAAAAAATGACAACTGTCTTCCAATATAATTAGCTGCCTTTGTCGTCCTACATATTTTATTTTATGCATTTAAAGACATTATTCTGAAGGTCCATAGGCTTTACCAGACTTCCAAAGAAGTCCATGACATAAAAAGGATAAGACCCCTTGATTTGGGGAACATGAAAGTAATCTCCAAAAGCTTGAAAGACAGTTATTTTCAAGGAGATTTAGACTTAATCTGCTTTACCTGGGAGGGGATAACTAGAGAGCAAGTAGTGGGAGTTGCAGAAGGGGATTAACTTCCATTAACTTCCATTAACTTCTCCTTAGCAATGAGAACTACCTAAAGTGGAATGGGTTGCCTCAAAGAGAATGGGGTTCCCTTTCTCTGGAAGCCTTCAAGATGACCATTGGTTGGGTATTTTGCAGAGGGGAATCTTGTTTAGGTGTGGGTTAAGCTCAGTGTTGTTCTGGTAAATATTTAACAACTTGCTCTCCAAAACATGTATGCAGGATATACTTTTAGGTTTAATCTGCATTATTTACCTTTTTTCTATCTTAAGTCTAAAGCTTGTACTGAAAAATCTAACAATCAGCTCTCTCAAACCAGTATCAAGTTGAGCATAAACACAACCCTGGTCAAAGCAGCAAACCCCAAAGTTCTCTTCCAATTCTGTGCCTAATTAATACCATTCTTCATACCTGCCTCTTTTTCTCCTCTTCATTATATGATTTTTCTTAGAAATCAACTATTGCTTCATACAGCCTGCAACTCCAAGAACATCAGAGTTAATAGGGATACATCTTAGCAAGGAGCACACTCCTTGGCATCTTATCCACACTGTGAATTTCCCCCCATGACAAACTGTGAATTTCCCCCCATATTCTAGTCCCTTCATTCCCCCAAATAACAGACCAAAGTTAAAGAGATACACAATCTAGAGTTATAAATCCGAGGACCATTATATCTGGAAGAAAATTGGATGGAATCACCTTTAGAAAGGCATGAATGAATAGTATCCTTGGAAGTTTCCCGGTGAAAATCTAGGAGGAAAGTAGGCAAAGCACTATTCCAAGAATCAAGAGCCCCAAGATCTGGTCTAGCTCTGATACTTCTTAGTGTATATGAGCATAAGAAAGTCACTTAACCTTTTTTATCTTATTTTCCATATCTGTAGAGTCAAGAATACCCATAGGATCTTTCTCATAGGATTGCTTTGAAATTCAAATAAGATTACACATAAGGTTCATTCAAAACTTTAAAGAACCATATAGATATAACTTAGTATTCTTATTGTTGGTGGTAGGAGTAGTAGTAGTGTTATTGTGTCTTTATTTGATGCAGAAAGGAAAGCATGCCAGCCTAGCCAAGAGCCTATAGCTAATATTTAAATCTGCTCAGTTCATCACTTAGCCCATGCTCTTGCAAATCTCCCCAAGGAGGACTGGGAAGGCAGTCATTGAATATGATGGTAAGGTATGCACCAAACATTACTGTGACTTCATTATATTCATGAAAACTACTATGGAAAGGGTTCAGCTGGTGTATTTCCAGGCCCCCACCACTGTCAGCTGCTTCTACTTTACTTTAGATCTCTGAGTGGGAAGGAACAGAATGGAATAGAATTAAGAGAATATATGAAGAGTTATTTCACCATCTCACTCTATCCTGGGCAGCTAGGTGGTGCAGTGGATCGAGCACTGGGCTTGGAGTCAGGAGGACCAGTGCTCATCCTTCATTTTTGAAGAGGACCAAGGACTTCAAGATGTGATGGGTGATGTCTTGACTTTTGCATGAATGTGAATTGAAGCGAGGCAGAGTTTCACAAAGTCATCAGTCTCACTCTCTCTTCCAGAGTCATTGAAGTCCAGTGGCAGGACAAATGTCCAGATGATTGGTGATGGCCTGGGATGCAGCTCTCTCTATACTAAACCCACCACAAAGGCACAGCCACTGTTGGTTACTATGATTCCACACAAGTGAAAGCAAAACTGTCCCCCAGGCAAATTTAGAAGGGTCATTAGGTGAATCCCACAGGTATTTGGCAAAAGGGAGTTGGTAGGGGAGTGTCCCACCTCAGTCAGGTGTCTGGCTGGCTTTACAGGCAGCTCTGCTAAAACAGACTCCAGCTTTAAAGCTGAAAAGGGCCTTAGGGTCAGTCAAGTCAAGACCCTGAATTCAAATTTGGCCTTAGACGCTTACTTAGCTGTGTGACACCGGGCAAGCCACTAAATCCTGTTTGCTTTAGTTTCTTCAGCTGTAAAAGGAGCTAAAAAAGGAAATGACAAACTGTTCCAGTATCTTTGCTAAGAAAACCCCAAATAGGATAAAGAAGAATTGGATGTACCGGAAACAATTGAACATTAACAACAACAATCCATACTGGTCAAAGATTTGGATGGAGAGGGGGAGGGGTGGAAATGGAGATGACATGGAATGGAGATGATGACTGGCATGGGAATTTGATGAGAAGGAAGAAAGATACAGATATGAATGGGAATAAGGATGGTAATTGGATGGAAAGATACATGTTTGAAAATGGGTTTGGGATAATGACAGTGATGGGATGGGTTAGGATAGAGATATGGATATAGATGGGGACAGGATGGAAAGGGAGAGAGATGTTGTTGGGGATGAGAACAAGAAGGGAGGAGGAGGCTGCTCGGTCTGGGGGTGGGTAGCCCATTATAATGGGCTAGGATGAAGATGGGGAGGAGATGATTGGTGCTCATACACGTGAGGAGTACAGGAGGTGGAGACTGGTCCTAAAAAGAAGGAATTCAAAGACATGTTGGGGTGTGGACTAGATGATCTCAAATGTCCCTTTAACTTTCCCTTTCTTCAGTTCTGTGGTTTAAAGTGACTTCAAGAGAGGCCACTTATTGTAGGGAAATAGCAATTTGGGGCTAGAGGACTTGGATTCAATCCCCTATTTTGTTACTTCTCGCCAATGTCACCTCGGTCAAATATATTCTCTTTGGCCTGCCTCTATTATAAAACATGAGGTTGATAAATGATTTCCAATGTCTCTTCTATTTCTAAATTCTATGAAACAGGAAGTACCTTGTTCAATAGAGGGGCAGGGAATAAATAGAAGACAGAAAAAATAAACATCCTCTCAACCTGAGAAAACCTTCACACATGTGAAGTCAAACATCTGAGGAAAAGAGAATAAGAGGAGTTTGCCACTATCTTAAAAGGATGAGAAGAATAATTTCTTGCTGAAACTGAGCCTCTTTAGAGATAGAATTACACAAATCATAGAAAATCTGTGAAGTCTTTGCCTCCTGAAAATCCCAGCTGCCCACACCTGAGGAAAGGGAAAGAACGTTTGAGGAAAGACATCTTCTTAGAATTATCAAGCATGTGAAGACTAAATGAAGCAGTGCAGGTTCCCAGGAGGACTCAGGGTGGGAGAGGATGAGGGAAGTGGGGGCTCCCACCTCTGACAGCTTTAATGCTGATCTGCTTCTAGCAGTCTTTCATGTCTCTCTCCCTGGAGAGGAGAGGATGCTACACAGGTGTGAGACATGGTGTGATCCTCTTCTCCATCTCTGGGCTAGCCCACTGTCTTTACCAACCAACCCTGATTGTAGGTGCATAGAATTAGAGCTAGAAAGGACCTCAGAAGTTGTCTAGCCCAACCTCTGGCTAGAGGCCCAAAGAGTTTAAGTGACTCATTCCAGGTTACTCAGATAGTAAGTAATAGAGTCAAGATTTGAACCCAAGTTTTCTGACTCCAGAGCCAAAGATCTTTCTAATGTATCATTGCTTCACTGATTTTTGTTTGGGATGTTAAGACCTGAAGAGCTGAACATCTTACTCCATCAGTGGTTCTCACTCACCTAGCAGCTAGGTATTACATGTGTCAGGCAGTATGTTAAGTGTTTTCCAAATATTATCTCATTTGATCACACATAGCTATTAAGGAGCAGGTGGACTGATTGCAACTTTGTCTGACTCCTGGATTTCCATTCAGCAGTGTTCCTGCTCAGACCTCCACAGGACATCCCATCTGCCTAGGGCTCCTGCCAGACCACTGATTCCAGGATTCAGAGGCTAGTTACTTCTTAAAGTTGCACTAAATGTCTTAAAGTTGTACTAAACAGACATGCAAAGATCTGAGACCAGCATCGAACACTGAGTACTATAGTTGCTTGGAAAACATTTGCTGACTGGTGTACTTGGGGTACCCCAGGAGTTCCACTGATAACATTAGATTGTGTTAGGACTCTTTGAGGTAAATGTCCCAAGTGGCTCTGGGTGTTCAAGACTTCATTTTAATGGGAACAAGAGCTTTCTCTGCTGTGAAATCAAGTCCTGGTCCCCAACCATAATGCCTGAAAAATCCCAAGTGGGGGTCCTCACCATTCTGTTCATTCAATTCAGGAATTCATCAAGTTTTTATGGAGTACACACACTCCATATGGCGAAGCACTGTATTAAGCACTGGAGATACTGACAAAATGAAAAACACTCACGCCCACCAGAGGCTTATATTCCACTGGGGGAAACAATATATGCAAAGATAAGCAAATATGGGACAGCTAGGTGATGTGGTGAATAGAGGACCAGCCCTGAAGTCAGGAGGACCTGTGTCCATATTCGGCCTCAGGCACTTAACACTTATTAGCCATGTGACCTTGGGCAAGTCACTTAACCCCAATTGCCCTGCCCTCTCCCCTCCAAAAAGCAAAAAAAAAAAAAAAAGCGAATACAAAATGTATACATCTGAGTCAGGGCTAGATATAATAAAATAAAATAGAAACAGTGTTCCATGGTGGATAGAGTTGGCTTTGGAATCAGGAAGACTTGTATTCAAATACTGATTCTGACATAAACTAGCTGTGTGACCCTGGGCAAGTCATTTATGTCTCACTGACTAGACAACTCTCTAAGATCACAGTTGAAGAAAAGGTACAGTTCTGCATCTGGAGGGGAAGTCTTTATAATTGGAAGATCTTTATAACAATGGAATCACAAGCTTAGTTTACAAAACAAAAAAGGATAAAAACCTTATATCATGCTGCCTGAGCTTCTTACCAGATCTCACAGAGGCAGGAAAGAATGTTGGTCCTCAGATATCCCCTTGCTCACAGAATCTTGATGCCTTCCAGATTTCTTTGGCAAAACCCTTCCATCTCCTTCCTTTCTGTGCCCTTGGATATCACCTGATTCTAAATGGGCAGCCAGAGTGTAGCCTGATGCTGGCAAGGCAGAACATTCTAGCTCATTGCCCTGACCTCCCCTACCCCCAGCCTCCATTCCTTTCCTATATGGAGCACCACATCCTGAGCAGCAATAGCAATGGCCGTCCATCTCTGAGGCTGTCTGTGTGACTTACCTGTGGGGTCATGCCATGACACAAGTACATGATGGGAACATTTTCCGTATCTGGTCCTTGATCAAGACATAAGTCACTCTTCAGAGAATTCTGCAGCTGGGGCACAGAGAGAAGAGACATGTAAGAGGGGGAAGAAAGGGGTGAAAAATGAATGGATTATGCCAAGAAAAGCAAGCATTCCATGGAGATTACCATCATTTCCCATAATAAAACCATAAGGTCCCCAAATGCTATGGAAACCAGTGAGTCTGGGCATTTGGGAAACAGTTGCTGTTTGAAGGATAAAGTCAAGACTCGGTAAGCTGCAGACTGAAGCTCTGTGGCCAAGGCCACACTACTCTGAAGAAAAGAAAACAGCCCGATGTATGATTCATAAAATCTTGGAATTTGGAACTAGAAAAAGAAGTAGGTGCCATCTGATCTCATCCTCTCATTTTACAGGAGAGCAAACTACACCCATAGAGGAGTGAGGGCTTGCCCCCATAATGCACAGCTAATCAATAGCATGGATGGGGTAACAAACCAGATTTTCTGACTCCAAATGCTGGGCTCTCTGTACTATGACACATCACCTCCCTCTCCAGCATTACCTCTGACACGTCCTACAAAGTGAGCCTGAGAGGGGAAACTCTACTGCCTCTGCCTAAGTGAATGTGAAGCCATGGGGCTGGGGTGGAAGGATGGGCTGCCTTGGGCTCAGAACTGCTTATGAAAATGCTTCCCAACTCCAGGTATAGATTTAGAGGCCATCTGACCCAGCAGTAAATGGGAAACAAGCCTAATGAAACGAAGAGATTTGCTCAAGGTCGCATAGGTAATAAGTGGTGGAATTAAGACTTGAACCCAGGTCCTCTGACCACAAAATTCATGCTCTTTCTACTCCCCAGCTGCTCTGTAGCCATACCCTTTCACCCTCTCATTATTCTCTCTGTCTCTGCCTCTCTCTCTCTCTCTCTCTTTCTCTCTCTCTCTCTCTCCCCCTCTCTGTTAAGTGACTTGCCCAGGGTCATATAGCACAGCTAGTAAGTATCTGAGGCCGAATTTGACCTCAGGAGCTCCTGACTCAAGTGCCAGTGCTTTATCTGCTGTGCCACCTAACTGCCCCTCATTGCTATCTCTAAAGGATCCCTGGGCCTTGTCCCCTCTTTCCCCACTTCACCTTTAATACTTTCAGGTATTTCCTTCTTGGTCATTCAGTTGTTTTTCAGTTGTGTCTGATTCTTTGTGATCCCAGTTGGGATTCTGTTGGCAGAGATACTGAAATGGTTGGCCATTTCCTTTTCTAGCTCATTTCATAGATGAAGAAACTGAGGCAAATAGGATTAAGTGATTTATCCAGGGTCACACAGTTAGTAAGGGTCTGAGGCTGGATTTGAACTCATGTCCTTCTGACTTTAGGGCTGGTGCTCTATCATGCTACCCAGCTGCTACCCAGCTTTTGTGTGTCAGGTCCCCAATTAGATTATGAGCTTCCTGGAGAGCGGGGCCTGTCTTACTGTTTCTTTTTGCCTCACCAGTGTTTAGCACAGTGCTTGGCACGTAATAATTGCTCAATAAAGGCTTCTTCATTTATTCATTTATTCATTCTTACGTCTCCTTGGGACATACAGCTGTTCCTTCCAGGGACTCCTATGGTTTAGTTCTCTAGTTAAGAGAACCCTGGTTTAGTTCTCTAGTTAAGTGCTTGACACATAGTAGGTACTTAGTAAATTCTCATCGATTGTTTGACTGACTGATGCCCCTTTCACTTCCTGCATCCTTCCTGCCTTCCCCCCTCCTTCATCCTTTGGCTCTCTCTCCTAAATTTCACTTTGGGGCCACTTGGGTTGATCCATTGTTCATGACCTGTGCAAGCACTGAATCCCAGGGAATAACGATTCCCCTGTCATCCAATAAATACAGCACTTGCTCAGGGAAGCAAAGCGGGGTGCATCCTGCCAGGACTTTCTGTTGAGCAAAGATAGATTATTCCTGGGAGGAGAAACAAACTACACTGGTCTGTTCCTCTGACCACACATGGGAAGGAAGGCAGAGACAAATTCTCCTACCCCGGACTTCTTTCCCTCCGTAGATTTACAGCAGCCCCACCTCCAATACACAGAGCAGAGTATGGAGGACTAATAATAGTAACTCTCTTGGGGTGGGAGAAGCATAATCACCAAGGGAAAATATCCTCTATCATTAAGCTATTACTTAAACTGCTCCCCTAATCCTCATTGCGTTAATGGGCATGTGTAACAAACAATTCATAATGATAGAAACATGTAATTTGTCGTTAGCTGGAATTGCTGTCCACCCCCCCCACCCGTTAGATAATCTTTGTAATAATAATAGCTCACATTGATAGCGTGCTTTATAGTCATAAATATGCTTGGAGCAACTCCGCGAGGTAGACGTTGCATATATTATTCACCCCATTTAACAGGGGAGAAAGCTAAAGTCAAGAGGAAACCAATGACTTGCCCAAGGTCATGCAGCTATAAAGGGGAGAAGCTGGGGCTTGAACCTAGCTAGGCTCTGAGTCTAGGCCTCTTTCTGTTGCTCCACATTGCCCCATTCCTTTGCACCACTATTCTTGTGACCAGTTCACCAGTGTCTGTGCCTTCTGCCTTTCACAAAGACCCCCAGGTTAGAGGAATTCATTAGGCTATAGACAAGGGTGAAAGCTATGCTTGACCCTCGTGAGCTACAAGGAGATGACATCAGATTACCAAAAAAAAAAAGACTGAAGGAGAATATGTTAGCCATCCTCCATATTGGAAAGGTGGTCATATGGAAGAGGGGTTAGGTTTGTTCTTCTTGGCCCCACGGGTTGGAACTGAGACAGGAAGTTATAGAGAGGTAGAATCAGGCTCCATGTAAGAAAAACAACAACAACATTCCTAACAATTGGATTTATCCCAACGTGTGGAATGGGCTGCCTTGGGAGATAGTGAGTTCCTTATGGTTGGTGATCTTCAGGCACAGTGCGGGTGAACATAGGTCAGGTCTGTCTAGGGGAGATTCTCCTTCTAGCTCTGAGAGGCTATACAGAGGGCATTGTTATATAGGGGGGTCAAGTGTTAGATTTTGAGTCAGACAAGACCTATTTCCAAATTCTGTCTCTGAGGCTCTCTCTCTCTTCTCCTCTCCCTCTCCCTCTCTTCTCTGTCTCTTTTCCTCTCTATCTGTTCTCCCCTCCCCCATCTCAAGTTCACATACCCCAGGTTAATAACCTCCATTTTAGAGTTACATTGGGGGAAGTGACCAGTCCAAGGTCATGCAGAGTATCAAAAGCAAAGCTGGTTTTCAAAGCTAGGCCCAGCCTGCCCACCCCCATCTTCAATGTGGATGCTGAGTCTTGGGCTCTGTCCCCATGAAGTCACCAGCACTGTTGTTTCTGTGTCCCCAGAACTGCCTCAGCCAGGTGTCTAGGCCTGGGACCCCATGCTGCAGTAGGCACCTTCAAGTTTACTTGCAAAGTAACATAATGAATCCAATACTAAACTGGGAAATTTTAACTAGTGGAAAAGGGAGTGGCAAGGCCTGCTTAGTCCTGTACCCATCTTATTTATTATCATTGGTCTTGCTTTATCTGGAATGATCAGATTTAAAGCCTGTTTATTCAAAGATTTTGTTTGCATTCCAGACTGCATGGCCAGACTGGGAGTGTTTGTGCCAACCATGGGTTTTTTTCATTTTTTTTTAATAAAAGGAAGCATAATGTTTATTTGTAGAAGGGAAATTTAGAGGAAAGCAATCTGGAAATGTCAACTGAAGACATAGATGACACTGCCCTGCAACTGTGGACTGAGTTGTAGACAAGTCCTAGGCAAAAAGCAGCCTGCAAAGAGCACTGGCCTGGAAAGTGTGAATCCTAGTCTGCCTTTGACCTGCTGTGCCATCTTGGGTCAATCAGTGAATTATGGCTTCATTCTCTTTGTACCCTCAATGCCCAGCACAGTGCCTGGCACACAGTAGGAACTTGCTGATGAATTGGTTGATGGATTGCCATACATTGACCCAAGTCCTAGGGAGTAGAAAGAAAAATAGCAAGACAATCCCTGACTCCAAAGGGCACATGTTCTAACAAAGGAGAATCATGTCTTGTCTCCAAGTCTTCATTCCTCCATAGGAAAATGATGACACTATTAAACTGCCTAGCTCATAGGTCTGTTGTTCCCTTTAAATGAGGTTACATAGACAGAGTGATTAAGAACTATAATGAGCCACAGAAGTATGAGCTGAAATACCAGAAGGACAGGAGCATCAATTGAGTCAAAAAATGTACTTTGAAAGAAAACTCTTCATTGTATGAGTTTTGTTTTCTTTACCTTATGGATTAAAAAAAAATCACTGTTCAGTAGACACAAATGAGCTCTTTGAGATGTTCATAGATTTTGGTCCCCTTAGTGTTAATAATAGTGAGAACTGATGTTCATATAAGCCCTTTACCTCACAACCTCAGAGGTAGGTGCTACAGGTATTACTATCTTCATTTTACAGATAAGGAAACTGAGTCTTAGCAAGGTTAATGGCTTGCCTAGGGTCACACAGTCTGTAAGTATTAGAAGTGGGATTTGAACCTAGGCCTTCTTGACTCTGTTTCCAGTATCTCTCCCCTAGAGATAGGTAGTGGACTTGATGTCTTCAGCATAGAGAATTTCCAAATGAAGATGCTCATTTTCCCAGTGGGCATCATCACTTTCTCTGCAGCTCACAGGTTTAGAACATTGCCTAGAGGACTGAGAAGTGAAGTATCTTGGCCTGGCCTTCCTAATTCCAAGGCCAGCTCCCTCTCCACTCTCCCATGCTGTTCCTCTGCCTTTCTACTACATGATTGTTATTCTAAGTCATCTCCCTCTCCTCAATCCCTCACTCCTCTCCCAGTGGTCCTGCTGACTCACCTCCCCAGGATGTTCTTTACCATGCCCTAGAACCCTCTTCACTCTGGAAGAGACTGGCCTACTCCCATTGGAAGTCCCCTCCATCCCTTCAGCTTCTCCCTCTGAGGGGCTGCTCCTCCTAGAACTCCATCTGAAGCAGAAGGCCTAGGTCACCCATGTCTTCATCCCTTTCTCCTTTGTGCTTGGCTGACTCACTGGATTTTCTTTGCCATGCCTCCTCAATGGGTACCTTGACACCTGCCCCATTTTCAGTTCCCTTTTATGTGCTGCCTGCCCTATTAGAATGGAAGCTCCTTGAGGCCAGGGACTGTCTTTTTGCTTGAGTACTTAGGTTTAGTGCTTGGCACATTGTAAGCACTTAATAAATGTCCATGCTTGCTAATTGATTCTTATTCTTAAAAGTCCAAAGAACAACTAAGGATATGATAGCTGCCTCAAGTAGTTGAAGGATTATCATATGAAAGACGGATTATTTTTTTCTGTCTGACCCTAGAAGGAAGAACCAGTAGTAGCAAAGGGGTAGAAGTTGCAAAGGGGCAGATTTAGTTCATAAGGGAAAACTTTCTAACAACTAGACATTGTCAAAAAGGGAATGGTATGGCTCAGGAGATAGTGGGTTCCCCCTCATTGGACAATCTTCAAGCAGAGGTTGGGTGGCCACTAACTGACTATGTTATAGGTAATGGGATGAGTGATGGGCTTTTGCCAGCTGGGGCTTAAGTTCTCCCAAATGGAACCATGCTCTCAAATATTCCAGTGTGCTTAGGATTCTGACCCAGAACTGTAGGTACCAAAAAAGACAGTGATAATATATGTGTGTGTATACATACACAAATAAAGTTTCTATCTATCTATCATCACTCCCCTGTACAAACATGCACACACATACATATATACATGCATATACACATATGTGAGTATGTATGTATGTATGTATGTGGGAAGCTCTTTTGGCAAACAGAAAGTAAATTATCAGGCATCAGAAGAATAGTCAACAAATTAAGAATCTATTGTGTGCTGGGCACTGTGCAAAGCAATAAGGAGGTGAAGAAAGTTGGAAAGAAGGCTCACCTCTACCTGTGCGACTTTAGTTGGGTCTCAGCTTCCTCATCTATAAAATAAGGAAAGTTTGGACTAAATGTCCTTACAAAATGCTGTTAGAGTTTGCATCCATGATACCATGAACTTCCTCTTTCTTTTGGACTATCCACATGTCTTGCCCACTTCACAGAATTTTGATAGCACTTTGCCTTAAAAGGCAAAGGACTTTATAAAACACAAAGGTGATAGGGTACAGTTCTATTGTAGCCACCTGGGATTGGAGTGGGGTAGAAAAGAGCCCTTCCCCCCTACCACCCTTCTTGCTTTATCAGGGTCTTGGGAACAGGCAAAGGAAGTAGATATATGGGGGAAACAAAGTCTGGGATTTTCAAATGGGAGACTGTGAGACAGAGACACTCTTGAGAAGAAAATGCCCCTGGGATGGGTGTGTCAGAGGAGTTTATTTTAAGTCCTGTCTTTGCCACTTATGATCAGTATGATTTGGGGCAATAAACTTCTGTGCTGAGCTTCATCCATATAAAATGAAGGGGTTAGATTCGTATGGCTTCTGAGTTAGAAATATATAGTATTCAGTCTTATGATCAGACTAGGGAAGTAGAGGATGTGGGTGGTGGGACACCCATGTGAATCTCCACCTTAGTGGGCCATGATGGCCTGAAAAATCCTTAAAGCTCAGCTCATCAAGGTTCCCAAGTCCTCCTTTCTTACTGAAATTCCATTTTCTAGGGGCTTTAGTGATAGAGGATACTAAATGTTTCTCAAAAAGGACTCCAGGGGAGAATGATCTAAAGGTCATTCTAGCTTCTTGAAATCTCAGATACATAAGTTTCAAAAGAACTGCCATTTTGTAAGCAGAACAAAGACAAACTAGTGGAAGGAAGATCTCTGAAGCTTGAAAGCCAAGTCTGGCATTCTGGGCTCCAACTCTGCCCCTGGAGAGAGGAATTTGAAAAGCAGGGGCTGAAACATTCTTTCCCAGTCCCTCTTCTTCCTCTCTTTCCATGAGAATTCCTTGATGAAACAGATGAGACTTTTTTCTACAGCATTTTATTGGCTACAAAGTATTGGACTTCCATTATCTGATTTGAGTCTAGCTACAATGATATTTGGTAAGTTGAACAGGGTATTATTTCAATGTATTCCATTCAAGAAACATTTATTAACTGTTCACTGTGTGCAAAGACCTGTGCTAGACACTGAAGGAGATACAAATTTGGCAGCTGTGGTCTGTACCATCACAGAAATTATATTTCTTATATAGATTATATAATATTGATTATAATATAACAACATATATGTAATACAGAACATATTAGATATATTATATTTCTTAGACATAAAATTTCATATACATATATATGAAATTATATTTTTACATGGGGCTATGACTCATATATAGATAACAAGATTACCATGTCCTATACCTTTGAAAATACTGAGTTTCCCTCAACCTCAGCTTAGGGGGCACCTGCTACACAATTCATTTCATCAGTTGTTATTGCCTTGTTCCTCTTGAAATTATTTCATTTAATTCTGTACATAATTTTTATTTACTTATCTGGGTACATTTTCTACTTACCCCCTCTTCTCAGAGTGTAAGCTCCCTGAGGACAAGGTCAGTTTCATTTTTGTCTTTCAATTCCCATTGTCTAGAATAGTGCCTTGCATCTACTAGTTGCTTAATTAACAATTGATAGAATATGGGATTGAAATCAGGAAGAGCTGCCTTTAAATTCTTCAACTCTCTCACGTACTTATCAGCTATGATTTTGGGTGAGTCACTCAATCTTTTTCTGCCATCATGCTCTTCATCTGTGAAATGACGGGGTTGGACATGGTGGTTTTAAAGATCCTTTCCAGCTCTAAAACTAAGATTCAATGATCCCATGATTTGATTAGAACTAGATATTTCTAAACTCATTTCACAGATGAGGAAACTGAGGCTCAAAAGGTTAATTAGAGTCACACAGGTTAAATAGTCCCAAAGATTAGTCTAGACTAGAGCCCTGCAAATGCTAAGTGTTTGAGCTGGAACTTCAACCCAAGTCCTCTGACTCCTTATTAGGAACCTTTCCACTGTTTCCACCATCCTCATTGCCTCTGCCTTTAAATTATTTCCTTTTTAAAATAAAAATGCACCCAATTATTTCATAAAGACTTATGAAAAGAAACAGAGTCTTACCACCCCATATGCGATGATGTCTGAGTACATCCTCATTTCTGGGTACACACTGACAAGGTACCATCGAAATGTCTTGCACTGAAGTTTTTTCCTCAGGGCTTTCCTTGTAGAAATGTCACCAATATCAATTCCAGGATCCTGTACATGAAAGACAGTCAAGATTGAAGAGCAGTTTCTCTTGCTCACACATCAGATGTAAGCCCCTATCAGCAGCTTCCTGAGGAATAGTTGTGCTGGTGTCAGCTCTTGGCTGCCAAAGAAGGGCTTTAGACAATACCACTCAGCCTTGAGTAATTGTAATTTAAAGCCATTGACTTCCTTTGGGGCCCCTGTCCTGCAGCAATTACCTGTATGGTAACTGAAACTAAAACCTACTTGTGATCAGAGGAGTAACAAACTAAAGGTAATCACCCAAACTCTGAGGTGCAGGAATTCCCAAGGCTTATTTGGAAAGAAGGGATATGGAAGTGGGGTCAATGTGAAAGTGTGGAGTGAGAGCATTGAGCCCTTGTGTCTGTTGGTGTGCTCTGATGGAGTTGAGGAGTGTAATGAGTTATTACTTGTGGTCTTCAAGCACCTGCAGGGCTTTCATAAAATATTACATACATACACACATATATTGCATGTATGTGTATGTATGCGTGGTAATCCTGGGTGAGGAAATCAACTCTACCAATGTCAGCTGACACTTTCTCTGTACTTTATAATCTTTGGGAGTTACCAGGAGCATGGAAAAGTTAATTAACTTATCTAAGATCAGTAAGTGTGAGAGGAGGAACTTGAATTCATGTCTTCTAAGTCTTGAGGCCAACTCTTTATCCACAAAGTAACACTGCTGAACAAAAACATATGAGTGTGTGTGTATGACATTATATAGTGTGTAGCTGCACACGCATGTATACATGTGTCCCAAAAATCTTAGTGCACATCTACGCATTAATAACTTAAACCTAAGACTTTGGGGTCATGTGCATAAATAACATAATTATTATTAAGAGACAGTAGGACTGAAGTGACAGACTGAGTAGAGACTCCTCTATAACTTATAGTACAGAGACTTGATGGAATCTAGCTATTGCTGAAGAACTGGGCTCCAGCCTAGCTTTCTATATGTAGTTCACATTTATTAACTTCATGCACTCTACATTCCAGACAAATGGGCATGCTTGCTGCTTCCTAGGCATAGTTTTCCATCTCCCCCCCTCCACCCATAAAATGAAGTCCTTCACTACCTCCAGCCCTTGGAATCTCTAGCTTCCTTCAAGGTACAACTCAAGCGGCTCCAGCTCCATAAGATCTTTTCTGCCCCTGCCCCTCCAACAGCACTGTGTTGGTGCTCCCCCATCCTGATACTAGTCTACATTTATTTGCATGGACTAACCACTACTTGTTGAATTCCTCCTCCTTTCCAGTCAAATGTAAGCTCCTTGAGGAGAGGAACTATTTCATTTTTGTTTTTGTACATTCTACAATATGCTGTTTTTCTTCCCTCTCAACTTCAGATTTCAGGGTTGTAGAGAACTTCCTGCGCCTGTGAATATTAGCAACTGTTCTGCATCTCATTTTTAGAGAAATGCAGAAGCACTTGTTTCGAAGCTTTCTTATGGATCTATAAAATCACAGCTTTTTCTGCCTTATCAGCCTAATAGCCTGGAATCTCCAAGAAGACACAGGCTATGCCTTATCCACATGTGCTCTCCATGGAGCACTTCCTTATTAAAAGGGTTTTTTTGAGTGAATAAATGAATGAATGGGAAGTGGTAAGGTAGAGTGGCTAAACTGACTCGAAGTAAGGAAGTTATTTTTTTCAGTCATATCTGATTCTTTGTGACCCTATTTGGGGTTTTCTTGGCAGAGATACTGGAGTGGTTTGCCATTTCTTGCTCCAGCCCATTTTACAGATGAGGAAACTGAAGCAAACAGGATTAAGTGACTTGCGCAGGTCTTCCTGACTTCAGGTCCAGCACTCTATCCACTGCATCACCTAGTTGCCTGGAGTAAGGAAGAATTGGATTCAAATTCAACTTCTGATATTATGTGACACTGGGCAAGTCACTTAAAATTTTGGAGCATCATTTTCCTTGCCCATAAAGTGACAGGACTGCATGATGTGGCCCTTGAGGTCCCTTCCAATGAATATGTGAATGAATAAATGAATGCATGCATGCATCCCAGAAGGAAAGGCATTATGATATGATAGAAAAGGGACTAAAGTAGGAATATGGAAAACTTGGTTCTAGTCTCCATTTGCTACTAACTAGTTTTTTGACCTAAAGAAAGACTTTTCACAGGAGCCTAGATTTGGGACTGGAAAGATCTTTAGAGGTCAGGCCTCACCCCTTCCTTTTTTTTCAGATAAGGAAACCAAGATCCAGAAAGATTAAGTGATTTGTCAAAAGTACTGAAGCATACCTGGTATTTGAACCCAACCCTAATGATTTCAAATCCAGAACTTACTGGCTTCTACTCCCTGGATCTTAGCCTGTCCTTTATAAAAAGAGGGATTTGGTCTCTATTGGTCTTTTGAGCTCTGACATTCTCTAAATTGCGTGACTCAATCCTTTTCATGGTCCTAGGGAGTTAGATCACTCTCCTCACAGACCCCAAGGATTTTCCAAAGCCTTTAGTAATGAGGCTTTTGTTGTCATTAGATTGACTTTGTTGAAGTCATTAGGCTGGTACAAAAGGTTTCTTTTGCTGGCTGAGGAAACATCCTAGGGGATGGATTCTGAACTAAAGCTCTATGATTGGACAGCCATCACTAATTTCAAGCCTAGAATTTGGTTCTGTTTTCCTGAAAAGATTTCCCCTGTCAAAGTTTCACTCTGGCAGCTGATTCATCAGCGTATTTTGTCCAGAGTCCTGAGCAGGATTTACCTCATTTTCTCCTGGTAGAGGATGGAGCTCTTCTCCTATCTGATGAAGTCTCATCTAATTGGTTGGTACAAAGCTTAAAGATTACTTCTGGTGAAAATAATTGCTACCTTCCCTGTCATCTTCCTCTATATCTTGGTTCATGTGGTAGCAGTTTCATGGCATTTGTGAAACAGGAGTTTTCTATGGAAAGCGAAGATCCATAGACCTCTCAATGGCCTGCCTCAGTCAAAATGCAAGACTCTCAAGGAAAGTCATGGCCCAAAGTAGGAAGAGTGGGGGCTAGGTTCTAAATTATACACAAGCTCTGGAGATGGGGTTGGAAACCTGTTGCCAAATCCAAAGAACCTTCCCATTTCCAAAGTAAGAATCCTTAAACTAGGCACCCACCAAGGTTAGAAGGACACCCAAACAACGCATTAATAATATTATTCTTTCCCTAGTTTTTCATAGAATTTGGTGGTTTGAGGCCATATTGCAGAGTACATAGTGTAGAGTCAGGAGTCAAGAAGACTTCTGTTAAAATCCAACCTCTGAGACTTTTTAGAGAACTTATCTCACAGGTTTTTAATTTAATATTTTTTATCAATAAACAAATCTATTTTTCTCCCTCTTTCCTCTGATACTTATTGGCTGTATGCTCCCTGGTAAGTCACATAGCTTTTCTGAGCCCTAGACTTTAGGATTTATCTATTAAGTCATAGAGGGGGAGTGTTCCATGTTGGTGGACAGAATTCCCACATGAGGAATTTCCTACCTTGAGAAGATCAGAGATAATTTGTATATCTGTGTTTGTGGAGAAGAGAATAGAGGGTGGTGGATGAATGAATCCCAGCAGGAAAGGCATTGTGATGTGGTAGATAGGACCAGTTTTTATAAAATTCAGTACCTTCTAGGGAAATGGCTGAACTTATCCATCTGCATGATGGGTCCTGATGGAAAAATCTCTAGCTCAGGCAAAGAAAAATATAGTTTTCACTTAATGTGGTCTGTGGTGGACACTGCAACATCAGTAATCTCAGTGGTGGGTTTTGGAGAGAGCTTTGAACACAGGTTGCAAGCCTATATCCAAAGGTTTAGTGAACAAAGATGTGTGAATTCACTGGCAATTGGGAAATTGGGAATTGTCTTAATATATAATATTAGAACACCATAGCTGGGAGGGACCTTCCCCACTTAGTCCATTTCCATCAATTCTCAAACAAGGAAACTGAGAGCAAGAGAGAAAGTCACTGGCCCTGGTTAAACAGGATAGCATGGACTCGACTCTCCTGCTCCTTCCTTTAAACTTTCAAAATCTTTTCTAGGTGGCTGCAAAAGTTGCAAGATAAGCTGTATAAACCATTGTATTTGTCCCTACTAGAACCCTGAGTATCCTAGAACCTGTGGGGAATGACCTACCTCTAGAGGGATATTCCATGCCATATAAACATGGCTCTTAAATTCATCCATCCAGACTTCTGCCACCCTCAGAGCATTTCTCCGGACATGGGCCGTGAGGTCCTCAGTGTAGGGCTTGTGAGCGCGCTCAATGTGGGCTATTCTGGAGCAGGGCAGGACCTCCACACTCCCACCACACTGCCACACCTGTAGGGGAGATGACCAGTGCAACTCAGTTGAAATCAGCAGACATTGATGGAGAATTTCTTGTTCACAGAGCTCTGAGAGAGTTACCAAGTTCAGATCTGGTCCTTGCTCTCCTGGAGTTCATAGTCCCATAGGGGTGGATAAAGAAAGTCCAGACCAAGTGTTGTGAGAGGGACTTCTAAAGAAGGAGAGAATATACACAGCTGAAAAGATCAGAATCAGGGAAAAGAGATGGCTGGGACTTTAGAGAGAGGCTCAAGCCTACTGATAAGGAGAGGGAGGCCCAGAAAGGGGAAGCAACTTGCCCATGATCACACAGGAGGTCAGTGGCAGAGCCTGATCAAGAAGGAAACTCTCCTCACTCCAAAGCCAGGACTCCTTCCCACTGTATAATATCGCCTTTTACCCACAAGCAAATCATGGAGCCATAAGATTACGGACTTACAGATTCATAGAGAGAAAATTTCAGGTCATCTATTCCAACCTCTGCATTTTACAGATGAGGAAACTGAGGACCAGAGAGGTTAGGTGACTTATCAAAGGTCAAAGGGCCATCTATAGAGAGTAGAAGACCACCAAGTCCAACCCACTCATTTTACAGATGCAGAAACTGAGGTCAAGGGATGCATAGGTAATTCTGGTAATTCAAATTTAACACCTCTGCCTCTGAACCCCTTGGCTTTTCCACTTTAGTATGTCAATTAGATTTCTTCCTCTTCCTTCTGAGCTTCCCAGGCCAGCATCAAGAAGACAGTAGTGTCTCACTAGACGTGCAAAACATTTTGCATGTTAGCACTTTCTGTTTTACAATGAGTCACCCTCCCAGCCCCCTAGGAAGGCAGGTCACTTCATCTCTCGAGCTCATTATCCCCATAACCAACTGAGAAATGTTTCATTTTTATTTCCACTTATCTCAAGCAGGAAATATCCTGGTGAGAGCTAGCAAGTTTCCCAATACTCAAGGCAGAAACTACTGGACCCTGATTCCCTGCATGCTCAGTGGCTCATTGTATAGCTAGGAGCACTTGGCAGGGGTGGTGGCATGGAGGTACCTATGCCATACTCCTACAAGGACATTAGACATTATTTTTCCCAACCTATCACGTCACTGAGAAGAAGGTGGAAGCCAAAAAGGGAAAGAACTCCCCCAAGTTCCCTTAGGAAGCTTCAGAAGCAGAATCCCAGTTCTGTAAACACCTTCACTGGAGTCTTCACTCACTCAGATATCCTGGGAGTGATGGTAGGGCAAGTCATTTCTTTTTTCTGAGTCTCAGTTTCACCATCTATAAAATGGCAATACATGTGCTTGCATTATCTGCCTCATGAAGTTTTGAGATAAGTTCTTTGCACCTACCTCCCAGGATTGTTGTGAGGATTTAGTGAGATAATAATTATAAAGCATTTAGCATAGTGCCTGGCACATAATAAGTACCATATGAACATTAACTATCATTATCATCATCATCAACATCATCATCATCATCATCAGTAGTAGTAGTAGTGGTAGTGGTGGTGGTGGTGGTGATGATGATGACAGTGATGGTGGTGGTGGTGGTGGCGGTGATGGTGATGGCGGTGGTGGTGGTGGTGATGGTGGTGGTGGTGGTTGTGGTGGTGGTGGTGATGGTGGTGGTGGTGGTGGTGGTGGTGGTAGTGGTGGCTGAGTCTTATGATTCCAAAGTTAGTCATTATTGCCTAGAAGGGAGGGGAATCAACTTCCATCATAAGTTCATTTTAAATGAACTCTTTGGCAGAATTAATCTTAACTCAATGGGCTGTTATAGTAAAACATGAAAGCTTTAAGGGCAGAGACTGTCACAATTTTGGAACCAAGAAAGACCTAGATTCAAACCCTGCCTCTTACATATATTGGATGTGTGACGTTGGACAAGTTGCTTAACCTCTCAGTGCTCTAACCGACTCTCTAAGGCAGGAAGTTGCAGAAAAGTTGCTCATCTGCGACAGCAGAAGGAGTTTCCTTACTGGGAGCATCCATGAAATCACAGGGCCACTCCTATTCCTATCCCCTATTTCCAGCATCAAAAACAATGCTTGGGATACAGTAGGAGCTTAGGCAGTGTTTGTTGATGGATTAGTCTACATGGCACCTTTCTCCCAGGCAGAGTTAAATGATCCCCAATAATGTCAATGCTTAGTAAGCACTACCATGTCCATGGTTGACCTTAGGGACTAATTTCCATTACCTATAAGCAACCTGGACAGTTTTTATTTTCCTCTCACTTTCTCCCACTAATGAAACAGCACCTGCAGGCTCTTAAGACAATATCGTTAATACTAATATGCAAGGGAATTATTTTTTTATTGCAGTGGGAATGGGGAATATTACATAAGACATTTCAGCATTGCCAAATTGAACACAAGGCATAACATAGCTATTTCTCTAAAGAGACACACCTCTAAAATACCTATATTTAAATTTAATTAAATTTAAGAAACATTTATTAACCTTTGTGTAAGACACTACGTTAAACACTGGGAATCCCAAGATAAAAATGAAATAATCTTTGTCCTCAAGGAGCTCACACTCACTTGGGGGTGGGGTGGGAAATGGTATCAAGAGGGGGAGCAGTTAAGGTAACTCATACTAACCCCAGAATCCTTAGAGTTGCAATGGAAAGAGAGTTACTTTCCTGCAAAATTTCACCTTCAATATAATCAATTTGGAAATAAAAGGGATCTTAGAAGCTACTGCATTTTATAGAAGAAGCTGAAGTTCAAGGAGGTGAACTGATTCACCCAAGGAACATAAGTAGTAATAAACAAGCATTTACTGAGTGCTCAGAATGAGTCAGGCACTGTGCTAAGCATATACAAACTGGACATATGAAAACAAACAAAAAGATAGGCCTTCTCCTCAAAGAGCTTATAGGTGGGGTAGTGAAAAGCTAGGGGTAAATAATAATGGAGCTCAATGGCAAATCTTGGGGGGTGGTGTTCTAGTCTGAAGAAGTATATAAACTGAACCTGACCTTTCAAGTCACCAGGGAAACACTTAGATACCTCCTTATGAAGGGCTGTGTATATAGAGAACCACAGTATCTTCAGAGTTTCAGAGGTGAAGGGGTCTTCAAAATCATAGAGTCCAACCTCCCAATGACCCAATAAAAAACCCCTTCTCTAGTACCCCTGAAAGACAGTCATTCAGTCTTTGCTCAGATATTTCTAATGAGAGGAGATTCACTGCCTCCTGAGGCAGGCAGTTCTATTTTTGTGTAGCTCTAATTGTTAGGAAACCATCCCTTATATATGAAAGTGACATCCACTTCTCTGCACTTTCCACTCATTGATCCTAAGTCTGCTCTCCAGGGACAAGCAGAAAGTTTAATCCCTCTCCTACTTTCCTGACAACCTTTCAGGTACTTAAAGACAGTGATTATGTTTCTTTCCTCCAGGCTAAACATCTCTAGCACCTTTAACTGTTCCTTGTATGACATGGTTGTCAGATCCCTTGCCTGATGTATGTATGTATGTATGTATGTATGTATGTATGCATGTATGATGTGTCCTGGACACAGAACTGAAAACAGGTCTCTAGATGAGGTCTATACAGGGCACAGCACAGTGGTACTGGGGTTTCCCTGGATCTGGACAAGAAAGCAGGTTGAATTGCCTCACCTGCTCTTCTCCTGAGGTTCATGAGAATATGGAAAGGAGTGGTTTTGACAAAGTTGTTATCTGCCCATGATCATTCCTGTGTGTGTGTGTGTGTGTGTGTGTGTGTGTGTGTGTGTGTGTGTGTAGAGGGCAATCAGATGAATTCTCCAATTAAAGTGAGGTGCCTAAAAGGCAGTGAATCTTTGTCTGGACCTTTGGTTCTCCACACATCTTTCTGTATTGAGTGTAGGCATATGTATTGGCATCTTATTAAAAGATAGCACCCAATAAGGTCTCAGTGACTGGGCCTGTTCTGAGGGCAGCATCTTGTTTAGTGTCCCCCTTTGGCTCCTCTGAAGGCAATGGGTCCCATTTAGTGCTTCAAGAAACCCCAAGATTCTCAACAATTCTCCAAAAAAAATTCTCTAATGGTACCTATACCAGTAAATAATTGTAATATTATGAAAAACACAAACAACCCTGGGGGTTCACAATGCATTTTGTTTTTGTTGCTGAAAGGGGTTTGTGGAACAAAATGTTTTGGGAACTACTGTCTTATGGTATGGGTTTTATTGACTGGAGCTACTTCCAAGATGAGTTGGTTGCCTTGGAGTCATAGGAGGAATGATGTTTGTCTGAGGATTCAGTACCTTGTGCTGGCCTATAAAGAAGGAAGGAAGTGTTCATTAAATGCCTACTATGTGCCAAGCACTATGCTAAGTGCTTTACAGATATGATGTTATTTGATCTTCCTGTAGGTGAAATTATTACCCTGATTTTGTACTGAAGAAACTCAGGCAAACAGAGGTCAAATGACTTGCCTAGAATCACAACTCAGGTCTTCCTGACTCCAGACTCATTGCTCTAGCTATTGCACCTTTTGACAAAATACAACATCCATTTCTTTTAAAAACACTAGAATGTATAGGAATAAATGGAGTTTTCCTTAGACTAATAGGTAGCATCTACTTAAAGCCATCAGCAAATATTATATGCAATGGAGATAAACTTGAAGCATTTCCAATAAGATCAGGAGTGAAACAAGGATGTCCATTATCACCCCTCTT
>CM053583.1:43257894-43313255 GCA_028627135.1 Pseudochirops cupreus | reverse complement strand
TTTTGGAGTTCCAGGATTGGTTTAGAGTCCTATTTTATGGGTATTTTGGGGTGGCTATGTGAGAGCTGCGCTATGTTGCTGCTTCTACGCCGCCATCTTGGCTCCGCCCCCTATGCTATGTGATCTTAAGGAAGGAAAATTCACTTCCTGTTGTTGTTGATGACCAATCTATGAACACCTCATGTAAGTAGGTGGGCACCAGAGATCAAAGCCAGCTGTTGGTGGAAGGAAAGAATTTGATGGAAGGGAGGCCATGTCCAACACTTTCTGCCCCAAAGGTGCACAATCCAGTTAAGAGGAGTATCAAGTGATCAATTGTTCTGGGGAAACATAGTTTTAAATATCACCTCTGCATACTTTTATTTATAAACGGCCATAAAAGTGACATATGACTAGACTTAATTGTACCCAGTGATTTCCCTCAAACCAAAGCTGTTTTTCAGCAAGGCTCTGCTGCCTAAGTGCATCCTGTTGCAGCCCAATGGAGGCATTTAGTTATTTTGATTATGTAGTTTAAATTAATGTCATAAAACCAGGCAAGCCATTGAATGAACAGTCTCAAACAGCTTCATATAGTGAAAACAATAACTTCATTTCACTGTAGAGAAACCACCAAACTGCCCCCATATCCTAAGGCATCTACTATAGAAGTGCTTCTCCAAGACTCCCAGTTATAACAGATAACTTAATATGAATAGTAAACAACAATTAGCTAACACTTGAGCAAACTGCAATTAATCAGTCTTTCTTTCCTGAAGCAGGGAGTTGTGTTCCCGTCTCCCAGAAGGGCTGATACTGCAATCTCAGGAAATACATGCAGTGAATGCTGCTCTTTGAGGGCCAAAGATGTGGTGAGGATGTTGTAGGTTATAGGGACCAAGATCTTGGTTTGGAAGGAACTTGAGAGGTCATTTAGTCCAGCATGTTTTTTACACATTAGGAAACAAGTCCAGAGAGGTCGACTAGTCTAAGGTCACACAAATAGAAAGGCCAGGATTTGAAACGTGGATCTGTGACTCCAAATTTTGTATTTTTTCTCATGGAACTGAGGTGATGAGCTCCTGCAACTGGTTAAAGATGAATGACAGAAGAGATGTACCTAAGAAATGTTGTGAAGGTGAAATCAACAGACCTTGGCAAGAGCTTAGATATGGGGGAAGAGGGAGTGAGAGAGGAGGATGGCATTCTTCTACAGTAATAGAGAAGGAAAGAGGGAGGAAGATTTAGGGAAAAGATAACGAGTTCTGTATTGATCATATTGAGTTTAAAATGTCTACTGGACATCCAATTTAAGATGTCTGGATTTGTTGGAGGATCAATTGATATAACAGAAATGAAGTAAATAGCATAGCACTATATCTAGGTAAGTTATTGCCATTATAATTCTCTTCTCAGGTTGTTGGACTTAGTTTGGACTGACCCATCCCTATTCACCCTCTTCCCAAATGAACTGATGTGCAAGGTTGGTCCTGGGTTTGGACTCATTCACTATGGACTGAATCCCCAGCAGCTATAGATCCAGTCTCTGATATTCACAGCCCACACTCAGAGGCAGCTCTATCTAAGTCAACTCTCCAAAGGTAGATTATCCACTTTATGGATTCTAATAATAGCTTGCATTTTTATTGCAATTTAAGATTTGCAAATCACTTTTTATAGATGAACCTCACACCAACTCAGGGAAGCAGGTAGTAAAAGAATTATTCCCAGATGAGGAAACAGAGGTACAGGAAACTTGGATGACTTGTCACCAAGGCTAGACTTGTGGATGCTGCTAAGAGGGCCAAAGTGAAGTAGGGGTTCTATATAGAAGAGGGCCAGTTTGGGTATTATAATCTATTTGGAAGTAGTCATGTTCCTGCACCCTGGAATCATCAGCATGTACTAGAATCCCTTCCTCATGTAGCTATGCCTGTATCTGTGATGTTCAGGCCAAGATTACTCCCTTTGAGTGCATCATCCTCGACTCTAGCTTTAGACTCCCATATCTTCCTGGGGAAAATCTTTCTTGACCTGGTTTACTCCAGGTCCCTGCTATCAGGCTTCACATAAAAGCCTTTTCCACTTGTGAGGTATCACCCTCCTACCCAACACCTCCATTGTTTATCCAATATTGTTTCATTTCTCATGGATTCCCACTCTAAAATGTAAGCTTCCTGAGGACAGAGACTTTTTCATTTAGGCTCCCAAAGCCTAACATAGTAACATACACATAGAAGACACTTAATATTTGCTTGTTGATTAACTAATTCACTGACAAAATCCCCACATCCACTGTACCAGGTTTTTTCCATGGGGCTCCAGTTTCCAAACTCATCCTCCCATTTCTTTAATGGAAGATTCATCTCCTTTCTACTTTACTGAGACATTTGAGACAATATAACAGAAAAGGTTCTGTATTTGTTGCCATAGGACTTGGATTCAAATTCTGTGTGATGTTGAGCAAATCAATTGCCCTCTCTAGGCCTCAATTTCTTTACCTATAAAATGAAAGGATTGGGCTAGTTATAAATTTATGATCTAATGAGTTTATCAGGTTATAATTTTCCTATCTCTCCTTCTTTAAATTCTAACTATTTGTATCCTCACACTCATCTCCTCATATTCCTCTCAGGTCTCAGTGGAGAAATGGTTCCTCTTCCCTACCAAGACCCAGCCCCCTCCCAGGCATGCTTGATTCCACCTTCTCCTATCTATTCTGGGGCCTTGTTTGGTCTTTCCATGCCTCCCCTGCTTTCTGCTCTATATTCCTTTCTTTCTTCTCTGATGCCTTCTTTCCTTCTGCTTTCAAACATGCAGAGATCTCACCAATCACCAAACAACTTGTCTTTTTTTTTCTTCCATATCCTCAAGCAAAGTTCCCTATTTCTCCCTTTCCTTTCCTCTCCACTGATTCCTCTCCACTGATTCTTTCTGTAATTCCATGCAATTATCCATCTACAGAAATTACTCTCTCAATCAGAAAGTCACCAATGGCATCTTCATTTCAAATTCCAATGGTAATTTCTCTATCATCATTTTCCTTAAAAAAAAATCTTTGCAGCATTTGAAATTCTTGACCAGTCCCTCTATGAAATTCTTCATTCCTCTGGTTTCCATGGCATTCCGCTAGCCTGGCTGGCCTCTGCCTTTCTTGCTCTTTTTCTTTCTATTCATAAAATTGTAGATCTAGAAATGGAAAGGACCTCAGAGGCCACCTAGTCCAACCTACTCATTTTATGGTGATTATTACTGTTAATAATAATAATGGCATTTATATACCCATTAACGGTCTGCTAAACTCCTTATTAGTATCATCTCACTTTATCCTCGTAACAGCTCTAGAAGGCAAGTGGTATTTTCCTTCATTTTTCAGATGAGGAAACTGAAGCAAACAGTGATGAAGTGACCTACTCAAGGTCACAGAGATAGAATCAAAAACCACGTTCTTGGACTCTATAGATATTTCTCTTTAGAGCATACTATGCTTTCTTCCCACTTCTGCCTCCTTAAGTAGACAGCTTCCTAGATCTTCATTCATGGCCCTCTTGGAGGCTGAACTCCTCTCTTGGCTACATTGCCCACTCCCATTTTCCAGCTATTCACCTTCATATGGATGACATATATGTATATACACATATATTTATATATGTATGTGTGTATATATACATATGCATGTATGTATATATCTTAATTCCAGCTTCTCTTCTGAAGTCCACTTTTGCATGACCAACTCCCTACCTCCATTCTCTTTCCTCTACCATCCATCTCATACACTAATAAAAATATTTTCATCTGAGTTTAACAAACACCAAATGAAATGCACATTTCAATATACACAGTACACCAGAAAAAGAGAATTGTACATGAAATTTCAGATCTTCCTTATATACCACTTACTTTTCTTTTAAAATAAGTAATAAATTCAATGCATAGTTTTTAAAGCTGCCCCAATTGGTGGTAGTTCCTTCTGGCATTTCTTCTATTCTCTTGTGTGGATTAAAACAAAAACAAAGCTATAACTCACTAACCCTCTTTTCTTTTTTACCTTTATCTTTTAGTATCCTACAATGTCCTTCTCACTTCCAACCTCCATTAGAAAGAAACTGATAAAGAAGTCAAAGCCCTTAAAAATGTAGATAGTCAAGCAACACAAATTCCTCCGTTCAATGTGGGGGCCTGAAAATATTCTGCATCTTGAGCCCATCACCTATTTGCCAAGAGTTGGGTAGCATGCTTCTCGTAGTATCCTACACATCATTGCCAAACCAGTCTCCATAAAGCACAGCTCTGACCACATCATCTCCCTCACCAAAAATCTCTTCAAAAATTCCCTATTGCCTAAAGAATAAAGTTCCAACTCCTCACCCTGATATTTAAAAGCCTCTGGTATCTTGCTGATTTCCTGTCTTATCACATGATAGTTTCCTATATATTTTTCTTTTATAGCCAATCTGTTTCAAGAGTATTTTATTCTTTAGCTAGGGATGTTCTAAGAAAAGAATAAAGATAAGAGAAACTTCAGAGTTATTCTCTCAAACAATCAATCAGTATGTTTTTTTAAATTAAATTATATTATGTGATATGAAGATTCAAGGGATGGTTTAGTCTTCCAGACAGCAGAGATACTTCATAATCTGATAAGCTCAGGCCACTCCTCAGTTCCTTCCTATTGCTCAGATTCTCACAATAACCCTGTGAAACTGGTAGGGCAAATATCACTATCTCTGTCTTATAGATGAGGAAGATGAAGTTCATGGGAGTTAAATTACTTGGCCAAGTTAACACAGCCACTCAGTATCAGAGCTAAGGTTGAGCTTCTTCCAATACAATAAAGCTTCCTCTTCAACTTAACTCTCTTCCAAGAGAAACAGAAAGCTCTTGGGGGAAGGAGAAACATCCTGTATTTATTTATACTCCTTTCCCCTCATAGTACCTACTACAGAATCACAGTGTTATGAAGATCAAGCAGGACTCCGATGAAGACACCCTCAACCTATTCCTTCATGGAAGTTGGAGGTCCACAGATGTTACACATTGCACATATTTTCAACCTTTTTCAATGTATCAATCAATTATTTGTGCTACCATTTTTTGTCATTAAAATATTATTTGTTATATGGGATGGTTCTCTTAAAGGGAGAGGGAAAGGGATACATGGGATAATTGTGGCGATGTAAAAAAACTGAAAATATCAATAAAATTTATTTTAAAATACAGTATTGGGTAGAATAGGTTTTCAGTGAATATCAGTTGAGTTATTGATCAAGTGATGACTTTACTAGCTTCCTACTTTGGTGTAGAACTTGAATATTGGTATTCCTACCATATCTACCTCCCCCAATTCTCCTAGATCCACTTGAAATTCTTTTGAAATTGCAGAAATATTCATAAGCTCATAGATTTAGTGTTGGAAAGGACATTAAAGGTCTCCTAGTCCAACCCCTTTATTTTGCAAATGAGGAATTAAGAAAGAGGCTAAGTGACTTGTGGAGAGTCATATTTCAGCAGAGCCAGGATGTAAACTTGGGTGTCCTTTTTCTAGATTCCCAGTTCTCTGCACTGGGCTACATCTTCCCATTCATGCCAAGGAAAAAGAACCTTTGCAATACTATTTCCCAAACTGTGCTTCTGTGATTGGTCCCATTGGAAGTGTCCTTTGGACAGGATTACTGCTGGGAAAAATCATGCTTATTCTTGGAAGGACTCCCTGGGGGTCTGAGTATTTGGGACAGCCCCAAGACAGATTTTAAAAGATTTCCCTCTTTGGAAGGCTTTTTTCCTAACTCTTAAGAGGTGGCAGAGAATGGACTTCCTGGATGAATTCCAAGGCAAGAGGGGGTGGGATGAGGTGGGTAGAAGAGTCCAGCTGAATTATCTTGAAGCTTTTTATGTTTCAGAATTTTTTTAAAAAAGGCTTTTCTCCAAGGATTTAGGATTTGCCAAAGTGACAGTCTTGGAAACTTTTGGAAACTCAGCAGGATAAGTGTGAGAAAGAAGAGCTTAGCAATGTCATTGATCCAAGCAAACCGTCCATTACATAAAGGGAACCCTCGGTCCTCTCTCAGACTCCAAGGATAGGTATTAGGCCATGTGTACTTTAACCACAAGAGTACCAGAAGAGTGATTTTGGAGATGGTACCTGCACAGATTATCTGTATTTATTTACTCTTCCGTTGTTAAATATAAGAGGCAATGTGGAGCAATGGATGCAAGACCCAGCCTTGGAATCAAGAAGCCCTGAATTTAAAACTTGACTCCAATATAGACTGCTTGTGTGACCTCACTGTACCTCTCAGGATCCTCAGGAACTCTCTAAAACTACAAATTACAGATGAACTGCTCATCTGTCTCATCAGAGAGGCTTTCCATAATGGGAATTCTACACTATGAAATCATAAGTCTGGACCCCTCAAAAAATCTGTAAACTGTAATTGAATGTTTTTGTCTAGCACACATACCACCCCCCCTTCCCACAGAACACATAGTAGGTGCTTAATAATGCTTGTTGAATTATTTTAAATAATCTGAACAATGAAAGGCAGCAACCATTATTCATCAAAATTTTCTATCTCTTCCAGCAGTGTTCGGCACACAGTAGGTATTTAACAAATGTTTATTTCATGACTGTTGAATGAATGAATGGGACCACGGGAACCATACAGAAGTTTCCTAACAGTCAAATAAGGCTCCTTTACTCTAATCTGAAAGCTATTTGCATCAGATAAATGGGCCTAGCTATTTGTTCTGAATATCTGGAGCCCTCTCTGGTGGGTTACGTCTCTTTCAATTGCACTGAGACACATTCTTCTTACCAATGAATTCTGAAAAATTCAATCAAATCAGCTGCTATTCTAAAGCTGATCCCCTGGACTGGGCTTAATTTATGCTTTGCTTTATGAAGATGAACCACTTATTCATTTAAAGTGTTTCCTTTTTTATCTCCTTAATCAGTGGCTGTTCCTTTCATGTTACTATGGCTTAATCTAATCAGAAACAAATCCTACATGATGTTAAGCAGCTCGTTTGCATGTCATTACCAAGTCCAAATTGTCCATCTGGAAGAGAGGCACAAAATGGCTAATGTGGTCCTTATGATGACCTGAGCACTTCCTCCAACCCCTAAATTGTTGAATAAGTGAATTGCACATAAAGACCTTCCCAAAATTCAGGAGACTTGGTCTTGTTAATCTTCAAAGTCCCCAGAAGGGAAATGAAGAAAGGAGTTTCTCGGGTCCATGAGAAGGAAAAGGACCACAATAGGCATTGTTAGTATAGGTGAAACATGTCAGTGTCACAGAAAAAAGATGTAGGTGGGAGCTAGTTGGCAACCCATTGTCGGACTGCCACATTAAAAACTGGAAACTAAATATTAAAGACCAGACTGGCAGAGCTGAAAGGTCCCTTGAGATCCCTTACTCCAACCTCCCTCATTTTATAAAAAAAAAAAAGCTGAGGGCCATGGTGGGTTGGGAGCTGGTAGCAGAGGCAGGTCTAGAACCCATGAATGTTGAGTACCAGTTCTGAGGTCTCTTTGCCACATCAGGTTGACTCTTATTCTTTACCATTGGGACCTGGATGCTCCTAAGGTGGGATACCATACAACTATTATCCTATGGGCCCAGAATAGCTCAAACTTACTGGTTATTTCCTTGAGTGATCAGACTGAGTCTGAAAGTTGAACTCTGTTGTGATTATTGACTTCTTAGAAAACTTATTCTAAGGGGTTAGTGGTTAGATTTGCTATACTGTTGTTGTTGAGTCACTTCAATGACTTCTGACTCTCCGTGACCCCCTTTGGGGTTTTCTTGGCAAATACTGGAGTGGTTTGCCATTTTCTTCTCCAGCTCATTTTATAGATGAGGAAACTGAGGCAAATAGGGGTAAGTGACTTGCCCAGGGTCACACAGTGAGTAAGTGTCTGAGGTCAGATTTGAACACAGGGAGCTAAGTCTTCCTGACTCCAGGCCTGGCACTATGTCCACTGCACCACCTAGCTGCCATACTACCCTGCTCATAATGCTTAGATTAGAAAAGCTGGTGTGTTGTGTCTTTTGAAGTCTTTGGTCCTTTTGGTCCTATGTCATGATGACTTTTTCACTTTAGCTTCATCATCATTATTTCATCCACAAGGGCCTTCCATCCACCAGTACATACCCTAACCTTCAACGCCTTAGTCTATTAACTTCATGTATTGTAGCAGTTGGAAAAGTCATCAATCTGGTGGACTAGTTATAAGACTTGGAATCTAGCTAGCCTGGCTCTCAGATAAGAGATGCACAATCTGCCATCAACACACAAAGGCATTAGAATTTCAGAGGGCCTATTCGAACTTAAACTTCCATTACTGAGTCCTAGCACTGAGCCCAAGGTCAGCTCCAAACCACATTCAGTCTACCATAGGATGACTTTATTGAAGGTATACCATCATCATTGAGAAAAGCCACCTCTGAGTGGCTACTTCACTTGAGGTAGTTTGAACTAGGTGAGCAAGAACTAGACTTGGAAGTTGAGAAGACCAGAGTTCTAATCTAGCCCTACATGCTAGCTCTGTGACCCTGGGAAAGCCACTTAACCTCTGTCTGAGTTTCCTCAACTATAAAATGGGGATCATATCACTTACCTTCTAGCATTATTTTGAGGATTAGATGAGATATTTATAAAGCTTGGCACATAGTAGGGTCTTAAATGCTTGTTCACCCTCCTTCCCTTTCCCCTCACTTTAAACAAGCTCATCAGTCATCAAATACAAACCTCCATAAAGATAAGGATTCCTGGGGTGGCTAGGTGGTACAGTGAATAGAGCACCAGCCCTGGAGTGAGGAGGCCCTGAGTTCAAATGCAGCCTAAGACACTTTACTCTTACTAGCCATGTGACCTTGGGCAAGTCACTTAACCCCAACTGCCCTTCAAAAAGCAAAAAAAAAAAAAAAAAGATAAGGATTCCTTCAAACCAGGGGTCTGAATCTTTGGGTCATGGATTCCTTTGTTGGTAAAGCCTATGGACTTTTATTTTTAAATGCATCCAACAAAATACATAGGATTACAAAATGAAACCAATTACACTGAAATAGAGTTGGCAAAATAAGATAAACAAGGTTATAGACTCCAAGTTCAAAAAGTTCAAAACCACTGATTGAAATAATGAGCCTGCCTGCTACAATTTGGTCTTTGGAAAATCTGATTGAAGGTTCCGTTTCCATTTTCAGAAAACTGAAAGCTGCCCATATATATGTGTTACAGACCTTTTTATTAAAAAAAAAGTTTTCATAAACTGAATCCTTCTGCCAACTTGCATTAGCACCCATCCCTTGATTTACGTGTGACTATTCAGGAAATGTACAGAGGACAAAGCCAGTAGTATCATGTGTTTGTGATGAATATTATATTCTGGAACATCCAAACTGATTGTCTGGGAACTCTTCTATTTCAAAAGCAACTTTATACAGAAGGGTGTTTTACAGTTTTGGTTTGTGTCTTGAGGTGGAGAGTCTAGACCTCTAATATCACTGGTGTTGGGAGGTAACCCTGGGGGAGATGCCCTCCACTAAAGCAGAACTACAATTGTCTGGTGATTTATTCTTTGAAAGTTGCCTGGGGCAGAGAGATGGTAAGTGACTTTTCCATGGTCACACAGCTAGTATGTATCAGAAACAAGACCTTACCCCACGTCTTCCCAACTCTAAAGACCACTTTCTCATTGTTGCTGTTAGGTTGTATCTTATACTTTCTGCAATAAAATATTACTAAGAAGTCTTGTATAATTAAAATATAGGTTGGTGGAGGCAGGTAGATGCATAGAACCCTAGGCTTGGAGTCAGGAAGACCTGTTCTCAAATCTAGTTTCATACAGTTAACTGGTTGAGTGACCCTGGGCAAGTCACTTAACCTCTGTTTGCCTTAATCCACTGGAGAAGGAAATGACAAACTACTCTAGTATCTTTGCAAAGGAAATGCCATGAACAATATGGTCCACTGGGTCACAAATGAACAACAAGAACTAGGTTAATTGAATTATGGTTGAAATGTATTGGGAGAACTAATCATTTAAGTAAACTTTTTATAAAGTACTTATCCTTTCATAATAAGCAGTCACTATCTCTTCCTTCCCTAATAACCTGATGAATTTGCTCAAATGTATTTGATGTTTTCTTAAAGTGGAGAAACATTAGGACCTAAGGCTAAAAAAAAAATTAGGGATACCTCCCAACCAGCAAGATAAGGAAAACTCTCATCCATGCCTAGGAAGCATCTTAAGCTGTCTTGCGGAATTAGCCTTTGTCTGCCTAGTCATTCCTCCCTAAACAGCAAAAATGTCCTGGGAAGTATTGTCAGTGGCTGAGAGTCTTTATAGCCCCTGGCTGACTGCAGCGTTGAAGCAGAGAGGCCCTGAGGCTACGGGACATAGATGTGGTCGGCTGTAATCAACATCCACACCTGAACAGCACCTATTAGTCACAGCATGGAAAACAGTTTGGCTTCCACTATTTAAACCAACACTAGGGAGTCCCCTGCTGCTGGTGATCCTGACTGGCCCTGTCTTCACTTCATATGATCTTAGCCTAGTGGAGCTGTTGGGCAAAACTGAAAGGAGGGTCCCTACTATGTGCCAGGCACTGTGCTAAGCCTGGCAATATAAGAAAGGTTAAAAAAAAAAAGGTCTTGCTTTCAAGGATCTTAGTCTAATGGAAAGATAGCATGCAAGCAACTATATGCAAACAAACTAGATAGGCAGGATAAATTGGAGATATCCCAATTTAATCCAGAGGAAAGGTGCTAGCAAAAAAAAAGGGGGACCAGGAAAAATGCCTTCTAGAAGATGGGGCTTTAGCTGAGACTTGAAGGAAATCTGATCTCAAGAAGAGATGTCCCTCCTCAGCTTGAAGTGTCTAGTTCAAGCTTGCCCTTATCTGTGAATGTTGTGCTTCCTTCTGAATCAGAATCTCAGATCACAGTTTGGGGAAAAAGCCAGGTGGTATCATGGATGGGTCCTGGACTTTGATTCCTGCCCCAAACTCTTACCAAGTCTTTGACAGTACACAAATTACTTCACCTCTCTGTGCCTTAGTTTCTCCATCTGTAAAATGAGGAGTAGGGTTGAACTCAATAGCCTCCAAATTTCTTTTCAGCTCTAAATCAATGAAGAAGCATCTCATCCTGTGAGTCTCCTGAAAAAGTATCTATCCCTAGCAGGATCTGATGGGTTTGTGACCATCAGTGGGCATCAAGAAGGAGCTGGGGCTGGCACAGGCTGGTCAGGTTAGAACACATGTGGAGGGAATTAGCCCCAGAGAAGGTTGACTAGATTCATCATTGAGAGATATCATTGGTGCTTAGCAGGGCCATGAAATCATCCCATCAGGAGCTTCAGGATGCCTGATAACTAGGCAGTATATTCTCCAAGCCTAGGGCTTGGTGCTAATGCAAACCAGCAGGAGGGCTAGTTTATGGAAACCTTGTTTTTTTCCTTCTTCTCCTCAAATTTGATAATCTCAATGGACATTAGCACTTATGCCACCAACCTCCAGCTTTTTCTTAAAAATGGAAATCACACCTTTCCTATGACTCTCCAAAGGCTTTCTAACTGCCTCTTCAATACCAGCTCCTCTGAACCTTGCTTGTCCCAACACCATCATGTCTCACACAAAGTAGTCTGAGAAGGACTTCTCTGGGTAAAATGGCCCACGGGTTCTCTCTCCTCTACCACTAGCCATTTTTTGCTAATTGCTTCATTATGTACTTTTAAAATTGCTTTGTTCTTTAGGGATTAATTTTGCACTTATCTTCACTCACCGTAAAAGTTTTACAATGTATTGTTAAACTGCATCTGGGCAGTGTCTGTTTGTAATTGCAAAAAAGTCACTCTCAGGCTGGTGTCACTGAGAGATAATATGCTTCCAGGTTGACTGATGGGTACCAAGTGGGAGCGTGCACATGCACACATGGAGGCACACACACACACACACACACACACACAGACACACACACCTTTCTTCAGTTGTTTTCAAATGCATCATCTATCGTACTGCCAGGCACCATAAACTAATTGGTCCCCAAGTCACTGGGTGTCAGATTTCCTCTTTGCACAGAAAGTGTGGACCAAAAACCATCCTTCACCTTCAAAGAACAGAGCATAGTCTCCTTGCAGGTTCCTGGGAATGTGGCTACTCCCTGGGTCATGCTGGTAAAATCAGGAGCAGGCATCACTGGCACCCCCTCCTGGGGCTGTCACCCTTGGCCCCTAGAGGGGTCTAGCTTGAAGCAGTGATCAGGCAGGGCTAGGTGGGATTGATTTCAGGCTTCAGAGGAGGCACCTCAGTAGACCTGCAAGTTCCTTTCTCAGACTGCTGGCATATGGATGCATGTGAGCTCATGCATACTTGTGTGGGCACACCTAATGATTTCCCTCCATCGGCGTTTCCTTTTCTTCTTCTTCTTGTTGGCTATCACCTGAGTCCAAGCTCTGTTAGCAGAGAGTAGCCAGAGCCCTAGACAGATTTTTAAAATAGAATCCTCATCATCCCTGCAGACAAGATGGTACAGGCAGCAGGTTGGGTCTCTATCACATCTTATTTTCTTTTCCCTCTAATGGAAGATTTTTCTTCTCAAATAGGAAAAAGGCAGAGAGTCTCTGAGGCTATCTGGGAGGCTCAGGGGCCTGAAGGGTGGAAGTGGGATAGGGAAGAAGTTGAGCAGTGGGGGGAATGGGGCAGGATGAGGGCTCTCTTATTTTCCTTGATGTCTGGTGCTAAGATAGAAGCTGCTCCAGAGAGCAGGACTTGACAGGTGCAGTGACTGACACCCAATTGTGTTACTGACACTTTGAAAAGCCAGTGCTCACAGCTTCAGTTCCCTCTTCCAACTTAAGGCAGCTTGTTTTGTGGAAATAACCATCACTTAGGAATGACAGTCTGAGAATGGGGAATGGTAGGCCTGGGCTCCTGGGGCTTCACTTGGTAAACATGAAGGGGGAGTGTGAAAGCCACAACAGTGAGATAATTATTCTGTCCAAGGAAAGAAAGAAGCTTCTATAACCACCCAGTGTGGGTAGACTGGGATGGGGAAAGGAGGTGAATATCAAGGTCTGACTGAACCCCTCTCCTCAAAATGACAACATTTCTGCATAGGAAGAGGCTGTGAATCACTGATGCTAGGCCCTCTGAATGTATAGTTCAATAGGATACTTTGACACCATACTTTCCTTAATGAGGGAAGTTCTCAGTGATTTTTCCAGCTCCCCTCTGGAAAAGTTCCTGGAACAGTGAGGCCTCAAGAGGCACAAAGAGGCCATGTGGTTTATTTTCTTGCCTCAAGGTAGAATTTCACAGGGCAAAGATGCCAGGCAGTGGGTTTTCAATGTAGACAAAGGCAAGTGTGGAAGGCATGGGAACAGAAGGAGGAAGGAAGGAAACAAACATTTATTAGATGCCTACTATATACCAGGGGCTCTAGAAATATCTCATTTCCCCCTGCATAATAACCCTGGGATGTAGGTGCTATTATCACCCTTTTATTTTTACAGATGAACAAGCTGGGGTAGAAGTTTAATGACTTTGTTCAGGGACATGCAGTTAGTCAGTGTCCAAGGCCAAATCTGAACTAATAATGTCTTTCTGACTCCATGTGCAGCACCCTAACCACTAAGCCAAGTACTTGCCTTGGGAGGCATGCATCTTAAAAGACCAGTACATTTTGCAAATTCTCCAGGATAAAAACCCTTAAAAATTCAAGAATCATCATTTTTAGTGAATGGATCCCAAATCACGTGCAAGCAGGAGGCAGGATGCAGAAACTATCCCTTCCTAGTCCCCAAGGTCAGGCCTGCCTAGCACCAAGTGAAAGGTGATTTTTCTAGTCTGTTGGCTCAGTATGGATAGCCAGTGATGCACATAAATTGGGATGGGGATGAGAGTTCTTTGGTCTAGGAATCCTCAGCATGACATTGGTTTAAACCCTTCCTTTGACACTCTCTATGTGACAATGTATAAGTCATTTAACCCATCAGTGATTTTTTAATCAATTGTGTTTACATTATAATATATTGAAGTTGTTCTCCCTCAGGACCACAGTTCTAAGAGCAGAAGATGGCCCACTATACTTAACAGACTTGGCAGAACCCCTTCCATTTTCTGTTAGGAGGGCCCTTCCCAAGTCTGCCTTTCACTGGTGCTCACAGATGTGCCCACAGTTGTCCAGGAGGCCTCCTGGTATAGGAAAAGTGCTGGGTCTGGAATCAAAAAATCTAGGTTTAAACCCTGCCACTACTAATCACTTTTGCGAACTTGGCCAAATCACTTAACATCTCTTTGCCTTATTTCCCTTCTGTGTACAATAAGGGTGTTGGGGTAGATCACTGTTGATTTCTGGTCCAGCTCTAAATCTATGGTCCTATATTCATTCATGTATTTATTTATTTAACCACTATTTCTTAATCCACCACTGCATATATGGCATCATTCTAGTTGCTAGGGAGGGAAGAAGCAAATATTAAATGATATATTCTTGTTGTGTACTCTCAGGTAATAAGGAATGACTTAAGCAAATTATTTGGGGAGAGAGCACCTATGTGGTGCTTTCCTTTCCCTTCCCAAAGTTTCTTAAAATGGTCAAATACTGACCCCCTCAAAGGTGCCCCCAAAGTTTGCAGCTGGGCAAGAATTCCATAGTGCCAAACATAACACAAAATAAGTCAGCCAGTGACTAGGGTCTAGGAATAATTTTTTACACAGACATTTTGATGGTGTTGATACTGGTTGTAATATGATTATTTAAATATATGATGAGAGGAGAAAGAGGAAAATTTCTCTGAAGAACAAGAGATGAGGAAGAGAGAGGAGGGGAAGAGAGAGGAGAAGAAAAGAGAGGAAAGGAAAGAAGAGGAGAGGAGAGGAGAGGAGAGGAGAGGAGAGGGGAAGGGAGGGGAGGGGAGGAGAGGAGAGGAAAGGGCCCAAAGCTAATGTGATTTGAGTTTGTTAATCTTGAAAAATTGGATCACCTGGAATGGCATGCTGTCTAAGATAAGTGTTGGCTTTGAGAGATTATTTGAAGATAGATTCCAGACATAGTAGAAACACAACTGATAGAAACTGTGGTACTTACAGGACATATTTCTTCAGAGTGAGAGGGAAAGATCACTTCCAGGGAGCCACAGGGCCACACTGCAAAGAACACTGGCTCTGGATTTGAGGGACCTTAGTTCAAATCCTGATGCTGATGCTTACTACTTGTGTGACCATGGGCAAAGTACTTAATGTCCCTGGGTCTGTTTTCTTATTTGTAAAATGAAGGAATTAGAATAGATGGTGCCTGAGTCCCCTTTCAAGTTAAATGCTATGATCCTAGGGTAGTTGGTCTCAAGTGATGAGTCCTCAACTTCCCCCTGATGCCTCTGGCACAGTGAAGGTAGAGGCTACCATTAAATGCAAAAAACAAAACGGCCTCTGGTAATGGATGCTGAGCTATTGGCTGCCCCTCTCTACAAACATACAAATGGAAGTAGAAAGACAGATGTGGAGTCTAATGAAAGGAGGGTTAGCATTACCAAATTTCTGCCAGTTTAATGGAGTGGCTGAGAAAGAAATCCATTAAAAAAGACTCTCTCTGCTTCATCTGCTCCCAGCACTAATCTGATCTCCTTGGTTTTCCAGTAACCACAAAATGAAACCACGGACCATCCTAGGGAGAATCATAATGGGCAGGGCAATTGAGGCTCTATCCCAAGGTGCAAAATTTGGGGGGTGCTGATAGGATTGGCCATTCTTCCTCAGCATAAAGACAAAAGAGCATACTACCTAATTAGCAAGAATAGTTAGTTGAAATAGGAGGCTACCAGCTGGTGGGTTGGGGCAGAGTCTTCCTTGCCTCATCCTGCTCCCCAATCTCTTCAACTGGAGACATGTTCCATGCTTCATGTCATTTGACCTGGGTTTAATTTATGGCACTTCATAGAAGTACAAAAAATTCCAAGATGCCTATACTGAGTTAAAGAAATCATACCAAGCAGATGAATTGTTTATTGGGGCTATCACTGATGGTCCCCCAAGACTTCCAAAGGGAGAATCCTAGATGGATGGGAGTCAGTCTAAGAATAAAGCTATACCATACATTTTGGGCTAACAGCTTCCCAACTAGGTACTTTGGTAGGGGATGGGAAGAGATGGAGGGAAAGATTGAGGAATAGGAAGAGCAAGAGAAAAGAAAGAGGGAGAGAGGGAAGGAAAAGAAAGGGAAGGGAGGGAGGAAGAGGGAGAGAGAGAGAGAGAGAGAGAGAGAGAGAGAGAGAGAGAGAGAGAAAGAGAGCGTGAGAGAGCGCACTAATAGAAACCACTCAGCATTACAGTCCACTTGAACATGCCAGGAGCTGCACCTGGGGTTCCTCTACACCTGACAGAAATCATTTATCTAAGATGTGGCTGAATGTTTTACAAGTCTGGGGGCAGTGTAGTCAAGTAATGAGAAAAATAAGGGGAGGACTGTTTTACTTTGAAAAAAATGCCCCAACTCATTCCTCTGATTTCAGATGGGACCTAAGACGCCACCCCATAATAGGAAAATCTGGATCTGAGGCTTGACTGACTTCCTCTCAGGGCCATTTTCTGGCTTCTAAGGGCCTCCAATCTTCTTTGAGTAAAAGACCAATTAGGCCCCTGTGCTTTAGCTCAGTTCTGGACAGCTCCCATCTGTGTCCTGTCGGTAAACCTGTAACAGAGAACCTCTTCCATCTAATTGACCTTCGAACCCTCCCCAGGTGCTGCTATCACTCCTTGCTACTTCAGCCCAGCCAGGGAAATTTTCATTTGAAATCCACAGATGGGACAGATATACCTGTAGTGTCTGATCATGTCAATAATTGAAGCCATTTGTTTTACCTGAGAATGTCAACACACCAATTTTTTTTCTACCATAAGAATGGAAGAAAGGGGCAGTGCATACAGGTTCTTAAAAAAATCTTCATTTGCAAAAGTCACCTCAAGTCCTTCCCCTGATCCCCCTTTCAATCCCATGTTGCTACACAGAGCACAGAACTGCTTGGGAAATCTGAAGTAAAGCTCCATGTCCACATTCCACTCCCTTTATTTGTATCCTGATGTCATCACAAACAGGGAGGCAGGGCAGTGGGTCTGAGGAAAGAAATGTGGCAGGTGTTCCCAGTCATCCTAGTGAGTCACCAACCTCTCTTGAATTCTGAGACTGCCCGCAGGAAGGAGAAAAATGCAAGGTAACTCATTATCCTTAGACCCATGATGCTTTGTAACTGGCCCTTACACTGGGATGAAAAAGCCTACCAGAAAAAGAGATCCAGGTGAGACCTGTTCACAGAAGAGTGATATGGCTTGAGGATGGAGTACTCCTGGTGCCTTTTCTTATCTGTCTCTGTCTTGTCTTGCATTACGTATGCCCAGGAAGAAGTCTTCGGCACCACTCTCTGTTGCAAGATGCCTAAGGTTTAGGTCAGAATACTAAAAAGAATACTAGAGCATTGAGCAATGGTGACTCAGTGGCCCAGGATCAGGGGTAGCTATGTCCTCAGCAACTCCTTCTGGACCTTATTGTATTGTCTGTGTTTGTGTCTGATGTGTGAGTTAGCAGATCAGAAGTCTGGGATCTTTGACACTGAATTACTTTAAGGCACATACACAACCTCCTGGCCAGCTGAGTAAGTGGGTGGGAGAGAATATGTTTCACTTCTTGATCTAGACCAGAATCCCCTGGGAGAGGCATAACTGGTCTCCAGCCCTTTCTGATGCAAGTAATTTTACAGTAAGTCTGTGGGAAATAAAAATGTCTTATGTTTAAAATGAAGTAAGACCTGCCCCTTTTCCAGAATATTTGTCCCTTCCCCTCTGTCTTCCCATGTCCACACGCTCCTAGCATTGTGGGGTCGGGTGTAGTGGTGGACAACTTAACTTGTCTCTAGCATTCACTCTAATTACTATCCTAATCTCACCTTTCTTTTTCTGTTGACCCTTCTCAAATAAATGGCTTATGCCCACCATCTCTATTTCTTCTCCAGCCACTCTCTATGAGGATAGCTATTTCTTGATTTTTGTCTTCATTACTTCATTACTCTGGTCCCTCAAAAGTCATCAGTGAATTCTCTGATGCCAAATTCAGTAGCCACTTATTCTTCTTGATCTTTCTGTTACAATCTCAAAATTCTCCTTCCTTATCCTCTTTAATACTTCATTGTCCTACTTTGGCACCTACTTCTCTTAACCTCTCTTGTTTCCTTGAAGTGTCTTCATTCTACTTCCACTCTCTGACTTCCGGTTTTCCTCAAGGCTCAGTCCTTGGCCATCTGAATTTCTGTTCCTACGTTCTCTTTCCCGGAGCATTCATCCATTCCCATAGCTTCAACTACTATCTTTATGGGAATAAATCACAGTTCTTATTTCCAGGCCTGTCTTCTTTCCTCAGCCTCAGGAATATAACTTTAACTTCCTGTTAAATATCTCCATCCAGACTTACCATCAGTTCAAACTCAATAAAACTGAACTAATCATCTCCTCCCAGCTAACTCCTCCTCCTAATCTTCTTTTCTCTGTCAATAGGCCCATAATTCTTCAAAATATTTGAGCTAGAAGCCTTGGAGTCATCTTTGACAATCTCCTTCATCCCCTATATTCAAAGAGTCACCAATTCTAGTTGATTTTTCTTTAACGATGTTTCCTGAATCTGTTTCTCTAAGCTCATCCCTATCACTCTAGTCCAGCCCCACATTACCTCAAGCCAGGACTACTGAAACAGCCTCTTAGATAGCTTGCTGTCTCTAGGCTCTCTGCCCTTCAATTCATTCTGTCTATAGCTGCTAAGATAATCTTCCCTAAATACTGTATTTATCATATCACTACCTGCTCAAAAACCTTCAATTTCTCCCCATTTCCTCTTCCATATATCTAAATTCCCAGATAGGGGTTTCCAGGTAATTTTTACATGGCCCTAACTTGGCCTCATTTCTCAGTAACCCCCTAACACAGACACAAACACACACATGTGTGTGCACACATTATGTTAAGTCAAAAATGGTTTTTTCATTGCTTGACAGATAAACTTGACCAGTTTCAGCAGAGTAACCAAGACAGAATATATGCTTATTCCTGATCACTTTTAAATACCTCCCCGCACACAGAGGGATGTGTATATATATATATATATATATATATATATATATATATGTATGTATGTATGTATATACACACACATACATATATACATACATGCACATAAACACATAAGCACATGTATATATAATTCCTGCTATATACCAACAATGAGTTAGAGATACCAAGCACCCCCTCCCCCCCAATTAAACAGTCTCTACTCAAAAGAAGTTTACATTCTACTGGACATGACAATCCACACACAATAATATCAGGAACGCTCAGTGTCATTTGTTGTAATTTATTTGTATTCAACTCTTTGTAACCTATTTTTATTTGGGGGAAGGTTCTTGGCAAACACTGGCATAGATTGTCATTTCCTTCTCCAGCTTATTTTATAGATGAGGAACAGAAGCAAACACGTTTAAATTACTTTCCAGATTTTAATTCATGAAGATGAGTCTTCCTCATTCCAAGCCTAGTATTCTATCCACTGTACCACCTAGTTGCCTTCTTAAAATTCAATGTAAAGGAGGCTATTCATATTTTAAGATCATCCTCTTCTGTAAAGATTTCCCTAATTGTCTCTCTCCTCCTTGCCTCCTGTTCTTAATGAAATTAGAAGATACTGGTGCTCAGTTGGAGGCCAATGCTTCATTCTTTTCAGGGGTACCATCCCTTGTGGGATGAGCAGGAAGAATGAGGATGAGCAGCTGGCCTTTCATTAACGCATATTGAAAAATTTTCCTCAGCTCTTGCAAAGGAGCACCACTTTCTGGTAGTCCTTTAAAGTGGGCATGAGCATGGAAAGAACAGGGTGTTTTCCATTCATTTACACAATTTGAATGATTGCTTTTATGTTGGTGTCTTTCTAGTCTTGTCTTTTCTCCTAAGCCTCAGTCAAGTGTCTTCAAATGTCAGTGAACATTTCTGTTCAGATATGTCTTGCCATTGGCTTTGAGTGTTGAGGGGATTTGGGGGAGAAAAAAGTAAAGATCTAAGCTTAATTCATAGATTTTAAACTTGCACATTTTTAGAGTTCTTTGGTAACTCCTGCCCTCAGGAAACCATAGTCTATTAACATGTGTTTGATTTGATCTGCTGGTATTTGGTAGGCCCAACTACAAAGCTATGGATGATGTGCAATAAAAGTACAGCTTAAGATTAAAGATGAAAGAAAATGGAAATGAGGGTAGGATTTTCTCCTCTCTTGATGACATTGTATGAGTTCCCCAGTACCATGCTTGATCTGGCCAGAAGAAGTATAGCATTTAATGGCAATCTGAGAATGAAATCCAATTTGAAGTGTTTAATTTTCTTAGTCTCAGGGGAAATGGGGAGGGAGTATCTTCTCTGAGTCTGTTTGATGGGCACATTTACATTTTGTAGTTTTCTCTTCCTGTCACTGTTGCTCGGACAATGTTTCAGAAATGCCCTTTACAGGTTCTCTTTTAAAGTCACTGAGACAGGACTTTGCACAGACCATCTACCTTTACCTGGAAGCTGTAGTCCCTAATAGACTTCATTACCTTCTCTGTTGGAATTTTTACTGTTATGAAGGAAGCCAAGATACACAGCTGAAAGGAGAACTTTAAGAGCCTCAGCGGAAAAAGGAATAACCTGCTAGCGGCCAGGAGCTGTTCATGGTTCTGAATCTTCTGAACATGTAAGGGATAGCTACCTAACCCCCAATTTCAAATATTTCAGGGCCAGATACAAGACCCATAAAGAAGCCATCTGGACAAGGTGATTGTAATCACTTCAGTGGAGCCCAAGTCCTACCCAGGGCACAAGAATTAGGTATTAGGAGAGAACTCAAAGCCATCTAAACTAAGCCATCCTGAACAGGAATCCTCTATATGGTAACAGTATCTATTCAGCAAGTGGTCAACCCTAACTCTTGAGGCACTTCATCCCACTAATCATTAAGAATTTCACCTCTCATATCAAGTCAAATTTTCTTTTTGGAAATTCTATCCACAGCTTCCAGCTCTGCTTTCAGAGGCCAAGCAGAGAAAATACATTCCTTTATTCTACATGACGGTCATTCAGATATTTAAACACTATTGTGACACCTCCCCTCCCCCAAGTCTTCTCTTCTCCATGTTTAGTATTCCCAGTTCTTCATATGGTACCAGTATTTTTATTATTATTTACTAAATAGTATACAGGTTATGGGGAAGGGAACAAATATTTATTAAGCACCTACTATGTGCCAGAGTCCTCACAATGACCCTGGCACACGGATGCTATTACCCCCATTTTGCATATGAAAAAACTGAGGCAGACAGAGGGTAAGTGACTTGCCTAGGGTTACACAGCTAGTAAGTATCTGAAGTTGGCTTTGAACTTAGATCTTCCTGACTCTAGGTCCAGCATTCAGTCCATCGTGCCACCCAGCTGCCTTTATTGATGGCATCCCCCTGGTTCTACCAATCTAGTAAGCCTGTTACAAAAAAAGTGAAATGAATTTCATTTAGCATCCCTTGTTTTTGATGAAGCCAGGCAAACTTTTTGTGATCACCACACACACACACACACACACACACACACACACACACACGTATATAAGTATGTGTATACACATACATACACATACATACATACATATGGTTTATAAAGCCCGTTCTCACCCCCACCCTAAAAAAGAAAATTTTGCCTCTCCTCATTTCTGAAATACTTCTCTTATTCTCCACATTCTTTCAGAGGTGACAGATTATGACTCAGAAATCACATTTGCCAATTTTTTTTGTTCACTTAGTATTAGTGACTTGACCTTATAAGGGGCAGCTCGGTGCTGTATTACTATTGCCTTATTTATATTGTATAGCAACACCTTATTATGAATTTTTATTCTGTCCTTTCTAGTCTAAAGGTTATTTTCTTTCTCAGTCAAAAACAGAAATAAGAGAGTGAATAGCTCTGCTTCTTTCCATCTTTTGTTTTCATCATCTCATCCTCCCCAATGAGAGTCTTAACTTTTCTCTGATCTTTTCTTTTATAAATAGATTTGTTTTCCATACTTTCCTCAGCTCATTCTAAGTTTTAGCATTCCTGACATCATTTTTATAGGAAGATGTCATTTCTTTGTATTTATTCCCCTAAATTACCACCGTGGTAGTAACAATATCTCTCATGTAAGTTAGGTTAGTTTTTCATTAAAATGTATTTGAACAATTCTTGAGAACTAAGTTGCTCAAAAACTAAAGCTTGGACTACTGATGTAGTTTCCTAGTGTCCTAAGCATGTAATTCATCCCCTAAAGAAGTAGCAGTGACTTTCTTTGGATAGTGTGCCAGCATAGCCAACAAAGAGGCAGGGAAGCTGCCACTTCTCTGAACCATGCTGTTATAATTGGTAATTCACAACAACAACATTAATAGAGTGCTTAAGGTTTGCAAGGTACCTTACATAGCTTACATATTACACGTCTCATTTGATTCTTACAACAAGCCTGTGAAGTAGGTGCTATTATTATCCCCATTTTAAAGATGAAGAAACTTGGGGCAGCTAAGTGGCACAGTGAATAGAGCACCAGCCCTGGAGTCAGGAGGACCTGAGTTCAAATCTGTCCTCAGACACTTAACACTTAGTAGTCATGTGACCTTGGGCAAAATCACTTAACCCCAACTGCCCTTCCAAGAAGCAAAAAAAAAAAAGATAAAGAAACTGAGGTCAAGAGAGTTTAAGTGGTTTTTATTATAGTTATATAGTTTGGGAGTTTCTGAGGCAGGATTCCTGACTCCAAATCCAGCATTCTCTTTACTATTCCATCTTGTTGTCTACAATGATAATTGTTAGCCAATATTCTTTAATTGGCTAAGTTATGGTTAAGTAAACCTTCCTTTATTAACTGTCAGATATTCTACAAATATCTATTTCATTCCAATGCTGAAACTGAAATACCAGACTGGCCTGGTATAGGCCTGACCTATAATACCTTCTCTTGCTTACTTCTTTACATGCCTTTAAAAAGTTCTAAGTCAATGAATGTCCTGTATATCCATGTTAGTCTTCTTAGACAATTGCCCTTTTCTTCATCAGGATTGTTTTGCTTTATATCATCTTAGTTTCTTCCCTGAAAGCATTCTGTGATTCCTGGGCTGATTTCCCCTGTCAAATTTTCCATGGGATCCTATCTATTCTTTATCCAAATATCACAAAAATTTAGGATACATAATAAATCACATTAACTTTCTTCTCCTTTTGTATTGAAAACTCTAAGATGGAATGGTAACCTCGCTTCCAGCAACCAGTTACTTTGCTGGTGAGATCCAGAATGGAATTTCCCTTTTTTGATTCTGTCACCCTTTGAAAATTAAAATTATTTGGTATGTATATATGGTAAGTCAAGAAATTAGTAGCTACTCAGCTTTTGATAGAGAGAGAACTCCAGTGGATGTCTGAATAATTGTTGTCTCCAAATACTATTATATCAAACATTTGTGCTGAGCTTGCGGTCTCTCTTCCAGTCTCATGAGCTAGATTTTCTTTTTGTACAGGAGATCTGTAGTATACTCACGGCAATATCACTTTGGTGTCAATAACAAGTGGTCTTTATACAAATGAAATCCACCCCTCTCCCTTCCTTTGTTCCCTTTCTCTTTTCAGATACCCCTTCCCAAAGGTTCATTCTACTCACCAAGTCTCAGTGGCCTCTGAGGCCAAATTCACGTTAGGATGTTTAGTTTGTTTTGTTTGTTACACATGCTTTCTGCATTTATGTGTAGACATTTAAGGTGATTGATTTCTAGATCCTTTCTTACATTTCATCTTTCATAAACTTCCAAGTGCCTCAATTACCATTCTTCTTACATCACAACTAATTATTAATATACTTAACTTGGGGGATTTTTGTTGATAGTTTTCTTTCTTACTTTTCTTTTTCAGTTGATTAGATACATAAGACTCCAGGTGAATACATTCTTACCAGTCCCTACTAGACATACTCTATCCTTGGCCAGAATATTGTCATTCTTATATTTTAATCCATGGTACAGCATCCAAGTCACATTTTCCATTACTGTTTTGTTCACCAACTATTTGTTTCCCAGATATCTCTCTCATCTCTGAATCACTTGCTTTTCATGGGCAGGAATGATGAAAACATTACTTGTGCCCCTAAATTCTTTAGTTTCATGACAAAACTTAATAACACTTAATATTCATTATTGAAGGACATCAGTCATGATGGTGGAGCAGGAGGAAGCAGTATAACCCAATTATTCCAACAACTACCTCAACAAAGATGTAAGAAAAATGCTCGACCATGTAGTGATTAGGACAGCTAAGAAGAAACCACAGTTTTTCTAGCATAAATCACATGTCTGACACATAGATCATAGCAGGAAATAAGGAGCAGAGGTGGGCCAAGCTCCTGGACCCAGATCCTAGGCTAAGAACAGGGCCTCTATACAGTTGCTCTAACCTTGGAAAACAGGTCACAGATTCAGAAGAAGGTACAAACTCTATAACTCTAAAAGAGAGGGATCATAGATTCAGTTCCCGGAGTAAGAACAGGACCAAAGACTGCCTGTAGCTTAAAAGAAGAGGGCCCTAGCTCCATTGCCTTGACACAGAAAAGAAATCACAGACTCAGTCTTCATGTTATGAATAGGGTCAAAGATTCTAGGACTCAATCTCCAGGCCCAGAACAGGATAGAATGGGAGTGGCCACTGTTTATCTGATGACAGAGAAGGCTTGTGGATTCAACTCCCAGTCCCCAAAAATAGAAGGTTGCTCTAAACCTGCAAATCTTTCAGCTAGATGACAGGTTCTGGGGCCAGAAACTTTACCCAAGACCCTAGATCCTAACTGGGGTCTAGAGTCTGGAAAGTCTAGAGGGAAACAATCAGACTGTGCCCTAGATCATATCGCCTATAGCTTGCTGAAAAATTTGAGCTCCTTTGGTCAAGCTTACCTTCTTGTCCTTGAAGAATATAGCATTTAGTATATAAAAATGTAGCAACAGGATCTCAGATGAGACAGTCTAAGACCAGACAAGGTCATAGCCCTAGCCATACCTCCAGAAACATGGAACCTGGTAATAACACAAAGTTTCAAACAGATAAGTAAGGCTAGAGGAATAAGTAAATTTTAAAAAATGATGAAGAGTTATTGTGGTGCCAGGGACAAAGTAAGGGTTTAAAATAATGTTATAAATGAAATGAAGACTCTAGAGGAAAAGAGTGGGGAAAAATGAGAGCTATGGAGGAAAGACATAGAAAGACAATTAATTGCTTTTTGTACAAAAGCCACAAAAATACTCAAATACAATTGAAATTAGAATGGACCAAACAGAAATTAATGACCCCATGAGACAAAAAAGGAAAAGAAATTTTAAAGCAAAATCAGAGGTTTGAAAAAACTATCAAAATAAATAAAAACCAAGTAGAGATAATTTAAAAATCATTGGATTACCCAAAAGGAATGACCAAAAAAGGGAGCTTGGGTATCAATGTTACAAGAAAATATGAAAGAAAATTGTCTACATATATTAGAACAAGAGGGCAGAGTGAAACTAGAAAGAATCTACATATCATTTCCTGAAGGAAACTCTAAAATGAAAGCTCTCAGGAATGTTATAGCCAAAATAAAGAGTTTCCAGGTGAAAGAATAAATGCTGCAAGTAGCCAGAGAGAGAGTTCAAGTACTATGGGACAATCAGGATCACATTTAGCAGATACCACTGTGAAGAGCATTGAATACATTAGTCTAGAAGGTTAAAAGACATAGTCCTACAACCAAGAATAACTTATTCAGCAAAACAGAGAACAATCCTACAGGGGAAAAACGGATTTGCAATGAAGTAGAGAACTTCTAAGCATTTTTGATAAAAAGACTAGAGCTAAGTAGAAACATTAAAATACAAACATGGGAATCAAGAGAAACATAAAAAGTTAAATACAAGTGAGCAATTGGAAGGAGTTTTATAAGGGTGAATGAAGTATTTGCATTCTAAATGGGAAAAGTGATATATACATAGAAATCTAATGTTATCAAGGATCATGAAGAGAGTCAAATAAGGCAAAGGTTCTAGAGTGGTTTTGTTACAGTTGTTATTATCTTAAAATAAAAGAACAGAGAGGGAGGAAAGGGTCACCATGGAATAAAAAAGGAGAAAAAATAGGTGAATATACCTTGCATAATTTGAATGCAAAAATATAAGTCAATACAAAAGAGAAAGGAGTGGAAGAATAGCCATTACTCAAACCTTATTTTGATATGAATTGATCAGCAAAGAGTAGAACACACACACACACACACACACACACACACACACACACACACACTTAGGATCGCACAAGATTTAGCAGATATCACTGTGAGGAGTGTTGAATACATTAGTTCAGAAGGTTAAAAGATATAGTCCTACAACCAAGAATAACTTTAGTTTAGAAATATATTCAAACCAACAAGGGAACAAGGGAATGGGGAGAAGGGAAAGAGAGAAGAGAACAGGCAGAAATAGCCCTAAGCTTAGAAAGGTTTTTTTAACAGGGAATTGTCAAATGGTATGATTGGGACATCACTGGGGAACATGATAAAATGGGAATTCTAAACAGTAATCCTTTTTGATGATTTTTTCAACATATCCCAAGTCATATCCACTAAATTGCCATTGAACCTGGTGTTTTGGGGGTTTTACCAGAAAAAAAAAGACTTAGGAAAGAGGCAACTGGAGCAGGAATGAGGAGTAGGCTATTCAGAGGTAGTTGGCTCACCATCCACAGACCAAATAGCATACTATCTTCCTTTCCAATGACTAAATGACTGTCTCATCATATTACAGGAAGGAATGGAGGAAAGTGAGTATTATCTTGTTTGATCCTCACTACAACTTTGGGGGGTGAGTGCTATCATTATATCCATTTTATAGTTGAGGAAACTGAGGCAAACAAAGATTATGTGACTTTCCCAGGGTTGCATAACTAGTAAGCATCTGAGGCCAAATTTGAACTTAGGTCTTTCTTGGCTCCATGCCTACCCTCTATACATTGTGCCACCAGCTGTCACAAACAGCCTGTTTTCTCTAGAATAGTGGAGAGAGGGAATAAGGAAATGAGCTAAGGGTGGTATGGTCACTAAGTACAACTTTTAATACTGCATCTACCACCTACCACCCAAACAACCTATTATAGTATTGTAACAGGCTCCCACACATATAATAGATTTTTTAAAATGGTAACCAACCACCACATTTTCTCTTAGTTTTCTGCAACTGCTTATTATAAGAACCCCAATATTCTGACACAATTATACCTGAGAGAATAGGACAAGTCTCAGATAATGGTCAAAATACAGAACCTAAGAATTGGAAGGGATCTCAGGAACTGTCTAAACAAATGCAAACCTTTTAAAGAACATAGCTCTCATTGATCCTGTGACTCAAAATCATTCCTGCCAACTCCTTATGGCATAGCATCGAACACATGACTTCTTGAGGGAAAATCACCAGAAAGAAAAGTAGTACAGAGTGCCCTTTTCTCTCAGGTATAATCTGTCTCTTCCAAGACAGTCAACTCTGTGATGGCAACAGAACAGACCATTTCATACAATCTTCTCTTTGACATTATCTGTTGCCAGAGGCCAATACTCTACTCACAGTTTTTGCCTGTAGGTGCTGCTCTTGTTTTTTAGGGCAGTAACACTTACTTCCATAAAGAATTTTAATGAAATTAAACACTGACATGGTAAAGGAATTATATTTCAATTTATGTATTTTAATACATTCAAGGATCCATAATTTCCTCAATATGGATGCTCCCTCAACCATTGAAGTTCATAACCCCTCTGTTCCTTAATGAGAGATCTTCATAAATTTTTGTAGCTGAAAATAATTCATCACCTTGTAGTCAATTTTCTAATGATTAGGGCACTTGTATTATCATTTTAAAATAAGGTTGACTAGAGTTCTTTTTGTGTCACCTATTTTCTTAAAAAATACTGATTTCAAAACCAAAAGCATTATAACTCAAAATTTTAAAAAATATTAAAAATTTTCTTCAGATGTAATTTGGGAAAAATAAAATATTATTTATAATCTAAAGAACAAACAAATAAACAAACCAAAACCAGAGACAATCAGGTCCTCTAATGTTTGCCTCACAGAGAATCCAGATCCTTGATCAAAAATTGCTTAACCAAATGGCCATCAACCTTAAGAACTAGATTTAACTTATTTGACCGTTCTCATCATCATCAGTAACTGTCTACCCTCCCCCTCCCCCGCAGTGATATATCACTATACCTAGTCATGGGCAACACTGAAACACCAAGGTCTTTGTGGACTCAGTAACACTAAGCAAGGTGTACTCATACCTGAACACAAAATAGCAGTAATGTTGGCTTCCTTGACCTTTCTTGGTCACAGATCCTGTCCTGAATCCAAGAGGATATTGATCCACCATTAAAAATGTCAATGCCCTGAACCATTTTTTTCCGTCATACCATTCCACATTCCCTTTCTCACCTGGTAGGACCAGGATTTTATGACCAGTGGCATGCCCTCTGAATTAAGGCTGTTCAGGGTGATAGATTTGGCTGCAGAACAAACAGAAGGTAGTGGTTATAAATGGAGACTGTACCTCCAACTCATATGTGACAAAGTATTTGGATTAAAGAGTTTGAGTTGAGAGTCAGGAGTTAGGTTTTGGAGTTCCAGCCACTAAGGAGCTCTGTGATTTGGGGAAATCATTTCATCTCTTTAGGCCTCAGTGTCTTCATCTGCAAAATGGGAATAATAATATCTGGCCTATCTATCTTATGGAGTATCCCATGGACATAAGGAACTGAGATTACACATGTGAAAACACAGAAATTATAAAGCATCATATAAATGTAATGACTAGTATTTTTAATGATTGTTCTCCACTACCATCCTACTCAGAGCCTTCATCATGGTTATGCTGATACTCCTGGTTTCTGGGAGACTATGCCAATGGAGCACAGTCCTTGGCAAATGCTATGAAGTTGGAGAATTTTATGCCACAGGGTGAAGTCCAACCATTTGTCTTATTACCAAGAACCAGCCTAGCTAAGTTCATAAAGTCTTATTCCCTGAGGATAGGCCACCAGTTAATGGCATTGTTGACCAAAGAAACTGACTGAGACACATAGGAGATGTGATTTCCAGTGGTCAAGGGAGGTCAAGCAGTAAGATGGTACAGTGGATAGTGTGCTGGGCCTGGAATTATGAAGACTCATTATCATTACATTCAATCTGGCCTCAGACACTTACTAGTTTGTGTAACCCTAGGTAAGTAACTTTACCTTGTTTGCCTCAGTTTCTTTATTTGTCAAAGAAGCTAGAGAAGGAAATAACAAATCACATCTGAATTTTTGCCAAGAAAACCCCAAATGGGATCACAAAGAGTTGGACATGACTAATCGATGAAGAGTGAGGTACTTATTACTAATAAAAAGCACTAATCTTTTTTGAAATACTAAAATGTTATCATCATCATTACTCAATAGTCAATAAATATTTATTAAGTGCCTACTATGTGCCAGGAACTGTGCTAATTAATCATTATAATTATCTTCTCTGGAATATCCTCCTTCCAACTCTAGCTGTTGAAATTCCACCAATCCTTTAGGGCCCAGATCAAATTTCACCTCCATAAGTCTCTCATTGCCACACCTGGAAGTGAAAGCATTGGACCTTGTTCATAACTTTCCTATACACTTAGAGTGCACTTTCCATCATAGTTGTCTATGGGCATGCTTTATGCAGCTAGGTAGCATAGTGGAGACAGTGCTGGACTTTTTAGTCAGGAAGACCTGAGTACAAATACTGCCTCTGACACTGATTAACTGTGTGAACTTAGGTAAGTCACTGGACCTGAGTCCTAGTTTACTCCTCTGTAAATGAAGGGTTGCATGTGATGGCCTCTAAGGTTTCCTTCAGTTCTAAGTCTATGATTCTCACATTATGAACTCTTTGGGGACAATGACTGAGTCTTATTCATATTTGTATGAGCTGCACCTAACACAATGCAGTGAACACAGTATGGCTTAAATGTGAATCTTGAATTCTTACTATTACTGTTGTCATTATATTCATCATGATCATTATTCAATACATCCTTAGTCATACTCAGACCCAGAAGGGGTGCTGGAGGGCATCCAGTCCAACTCCTCCATTTAATAGATAAAGAAACCGAAACTCAGAGAGATTACATAGTCTGTCCATTGTCACATTGTAGCAGATTGGATTTGAACCCAGGCCCTCTGACTCCAAATGCAGCCCTCTTTCCACCCTGATCATGTATTCATAGAAAAGGAAGATGAGGTCACTATTTCAGGATTCATATGGCTACCAATTCACTGGTCTTCCTCAGTTCTGCACAGCAATCTGCTGTTCCTGTTTTTTCCTCCATATCCCTCCCTTTGAACACCCCTGAAAAGTCTGCAGAGTACCCTTCTCAATTTCCCTCCAGATATACAATTTGCCACAAAGGCAAGAGCAGGGCTTAGCTTGGAGCTTCTGAAAATAAAGATGCTATAGAGGAATGGGAAGATTAGAGAAGGAAACGGCAAACCACTCCAGTATCTTTGCCAAGAAAACCCCAGATGGGGTCATGAAGAATTGGACATGACTGAAAGACAACTGAATAACAAAGGCAGATGGAGCCTGAGGAGCAAAACCCTGGTCATCAGCTAAGCACGAAGCTTAGAGTGAAATGTATTATCCTAGGCACTTTGGGGGGAGAGGGTAGAGGAAGAGTGCTAAATCTGAAATTTCATCAACACAGGAAATTCCTAGTATAGACTCTCCATCCACCTATACAGATAAGTAACTCATGAGGAATTCAGAGTTTTAGTGTTGTCTGAAGCACTGGGAGGTTAAGCATGATTGGATGACTTCTCCCAGAACCCCCATTTAAGGAGAGTGCCCAGGCCAGTCATGTATTGATTTTTCGCTGGGCTGCACTCCAGATTTCATTACTATGTCTGTGCCTTGTGCACAGTACCTTCATTATCCCACCCACTGTTTAGTTTCCTCTTATGTGTTGTTTCCCCCCACTAGAACATAAACACCTTGAAGGCAGGAGTTGCCCTTTTGCTTGTGTCTGCATTCCCAGCCCTTAGCCCAGTGCCTGGCACATAGGAAGCACTTAATAAGTATTCCTTTACTGACTGATTCATTTTAAGTCAGAGGTAGGACTTCAATCCAGTTCTTTCTGTGTCCAAGCTTGGTCCTCTATCCAGGATGTCATGCTACCCTTCATCCTAGATACTGTGGTTATAAGTACTGTATCATTCCAATTGCATTTGAATCATTTCAATCATTAATACATCGTCTGAGGCTGCACCCCACAGTTAAGTGCATCACCAGGATAACGACTTAGAAGATAGAAATGGGAATATGCAGATAGTTGACAAAACTGCCCCAACCACCTTGAGATCCTCCTTTAAATCTAGTCATGCCTTGGGAGGGCTCAACGTAACGTGTATGGGAAGGGAAAAACTGATAGTCACATGGAAACATTTCCAAAGTTCATTGCTGCCTGTCACTAAAGGGCTATAGTCTGGAGTATGGGGGTGTGAGCAGCTCTCAGACACCGAAAAGTCTCCCTTGTTCATAAGTCCACAAACCCATGGGCAATCTGAGATTATTGCCCAGTACCATGGTTGTGACTGTGCTTAGCCTCAGGAACCCCTCAGCGGACACACAGGACAATCTACCAATTTGCTGCCATAAACTTAGGGTGTATTCCTGTTTCAGTCTAGACTCATTGGAACAAAATAAAGATGATGCTGTATGCCTGTCTGTCTGTCTTGTTTCAGAAATTCAAGAGTTATCCCTTTAAATAATCAAATTGTTTCACTTCAGACATTTGAGGAGAAAATTTTTCAAAGTACTACACAACTCTTCACTTATATTTTTTTGCTTTTTGGCGGGCAATTGGAGTTAAGTGACTTGCTCAAAGTCACATGGTTAGCAAATGTGTGAAGTGTCTGAGGCCGGATTTGAACTCAGGTCCTCCTGACTCCAGGGCCAGTGCTCTATTCACTGTGCCACCTAGCCACCTCAACTCCTCACCTTCTTTAACCAAAGAACGAGAACAAAATTTAACTTTGTCTTGATGACTCTAGGTCGTTGTCATGAATGTCCATTCCTGTCTTGTACTGTGTAAAACAAGGCTGCCTTATGGTAAATTGGGCCCTTAGACCCTGCACCTAATGGGTCCAGGATGCTGGGCTCTGAATTTTTGCACTTGCTTTTCATAGTCCATTTCCTCCCTCACGATCAGGTTTGTCCACTGATACTTCCACTACTACCATTTGTGAGCCTACCTACAGTATGCCCGTCCCCTGCTTTCAGCTTGCTGCTCCTAATCTGCTGTGGACTGGAAACACAGATAACTAGGCTTATGAGAAATGTACATAAAGAAGAGCCAGTACATGGGCTCTGTGGCATCTGTTTTGTCTGCTAAGAAGCAGACAAACTTTTTTGCTACCTGTCTAGTCCTGGACTGGATTCCAGATATGTGTAGGAGGAAGGGAGGAAAGGTAACTGAAGGTTAATTGACATTGGTCTAGGTAAAATAATACTGTAATAACAATCTCCTACACATGAGGAATTTATCCTTTTTCAGAGTGCTTTCATTATCACATTCAAACCTCACAGTAAAGCCGTGGGGCATTATTATGACCACTGGACATGTGAAGAAACTAAGGCTCAATGAAATTAAAGATGAATCATTTGAGGAAGCAGGCTCAGGTGATGCAAAGATTCAAGGACCTGTTGGGCTAGAAGGCTCTTTGAAATCACCTCGTCAGTTTCAGATAGGGACATTGCCAATGGGCTGCAGTTCTTCCCACTCTCAGTTGGGGTAGGTCTGACGCCACAGAATAGGACAGAGAAGTCAAAAGCTCCCCTTTTTTGTTAGCTCCATTGTCACCTGGTTCTTGGGCAGTATGGGTGAGGACCATCCATCCTCTCTGCTACCGTTGTAATAACACTATCTCTGACAAGAGGGAAAAGAAGGAATCTGAAGAGCCAAGAAGGAAAAGAATTCTATGTTTTCATAGCACCTTTAAACCCCAAATACTAAATTACCTTCAGATATCTCACCATATACATAGAGAACTGCATATTTTCCAGTAGACCAGAGTAGCTTTATATTCAAAGAACTGAAAAGCCACACAACTCTGGCTTATCATGATTGACTTACATGCCTGATGGTAACGGAGTTCACAAATCTAATTCCCTGATACAAACCCAGTCATTTCTACCCATTTTACATAGGCAACAGGAGGCACCTCCTGCCTATACCACCAATCCCTGCCAGCCACTTCAATAGGACAATATTATGTTTGGGGGTGAGCATTTTATCTAGGAGCGGAGATGGAATGAGATACCGAGGCTGGCAAATGGTGAATAAATGACCAGGGCTGAGAGAGCAGGGGAAATGAGGGTGATTATGCAGGCACCATTCTCTATGAATATATTAGCTCCCCAATAATCCTGTTCATTCCAGCTGCCTCCAAAGCAATTTCCCTCCGTTTAAATGAGTCCAGGTGTCAGGAGGATCTTTCCTTGCTCAGCTTCATGCAGGATGCTGATACTTCATCCTCCTATTAAGAATGGGCAATTAGATTATCCCATCCATTGGCATGAGCTGCCCACAAACACCCCCTGCACCTGCTAGGCTCCAGCAATCCTGGGTGAGATTTTGATGGTTTTGCACATTCAGTCTTTCTGTCCACAGGACAGTTCTGCTCCATTTCTCCATTTTCCCATGTTCTCTCTTAAGTCCTTACTCCCTAGAAACCAACTCACCCTGATCCCCAGTTCCACATTTTCTCCTCCATAGACCTCCATTCCTTCATCCAATAAGCCGATCTCCTGGAAATATTGCCTGTCCACAATAAAGCAGCCAATGAGGGCTGGGCTCCTGTAGACAGGATAGAGATGGAAACAGTTATCAGAGGTTGCCCTTCATGGATTCCTGTGGATCAAAAAGCTGTAAGGGCCCCCTGGAGGTATGGTCATCTGTTGTGATGGCTCACACTTACCAAGCCCCAGACACTCTACTGGGCAGTCCACTCAACATAAAGAAGGTGTCTCAATATTTAGGAAGAGGGCGGACAGTCCCTGCCCAGGGATCTCTGGTTATTACATTGTGCCAATCTGCCAGCTTCCTCTAGGGTCTTCAATGATGTTCCATGGTTTCTAATGTGAGCCACATTTCCTGTTCCATTGTCTGACTCTAGTCTTAACCTCCAGCCCCTCCTTTGTACACTTGGGATTTTTTTCTACCCGTGCCTTCTGCCAGGCTTGGGCTTCTGAGTATCAGCCCTATCTCCCTAATTAGACTCCCAGTGTCATCTATTGTCCTCAGTTTTCTCTAATACTAAGAGATATAGAATCAACAGCTTGGAGGTAGAAGAGTTTCCAGAAGCTCTAGAAGTGATTTAGTACAGTGGAAAGACCACTAGATCTAAAACCAAGCAGCATGGGTTCAGATCTGTCTCTGATACTTAACAGTCTTGTAACCAGGAGAAAATAATTTCATGTCTGTGCTTCAATTTCATTATTTATAAACATGGATAATAATATTTCCACTATTGTTTTCAAGGGATTGTTATGAGGCAAATAATTTGTAAATCTTAAAAAATAATTGAGTAGTAGTCATAGTAATAGAATTTATATGGCAGTTTAAGGTTTGCAAAGCATATAGGTATTATCTCCATCCTTACCACAACCCTGAGCCATTTTATGGATGAGGAAAATGAGGTTGGGAAAGTTAAAGGATTTGCCCAGAGTCACAGAATCCTCCTGAGGGAGGATTTGAATTCAGATCTTCCTGACTCCAAGGCTAGAGCTCTAGACTAGAAATCCCCTCAACAATGTTGCACTTGAAAATTCAGTGGTCATTGACCTTGACTTTGCCCTCAAAATTTACAGTAACATCTCTGCTAATGCTCCAGATATAACCCCACTTATATGGCTTTCCAGCTGTTACTTTCGGCCCAGTTAAACACTATGTCTTAGTCCTCGCAGACTGCCCTACTCTGGAGTCACTCCCAACTTGATGCTGACAATACAAAATCAGGCCAAATTCTGCTTTGATGTGAATAATGTAAACATCATTCCTGCTTAGCTTTAGGTTATGTTCCTAAATTGTATTTTCACAGGAACATACCACTTCCATTTGGGGCAGGGTTACTAAGTTGGCAGATCAGGAAATGCCATAGGCACGATACATCTTTATCTTCAGACAAACATTTGACAAACTCTCCCATGATAGCCTGGTGGGTTGAGAGGCAGTGTAGTGAGGTAGAGTAAGAACTGGTTGAACATTACAATTTTCATTATCAGCAAGGTGGCATGGTAAAATTAGAAGGACGTAGGTCCTAGTTTTCTCTGTCACTAACACACATCCTTGGGCAAATAACCTCTCCTCTCTGGACAGCAGTTTCTTCTGCTATAAAATGAACGAGATAGATTTAATTAACTCTTAAGTCCCTCCTAGCCCTAACATTCTATTATCTTATTCCTGAATCATGTCTCCCTCTTCAACCTGGAGGCTGTCTTTATTCAAGTGCTATTTGGCTCTGTCCTTGGTACTGATCTGTTCAACATTTTATAGAGTGACTTGGGTGAACATAGATGACATACTCAACAAATTCACAGCTGACACAAAATTGGGAGGGAGAGTTCATACCACAGATGAAACTATCAAGATTCAAAATCATTTTGACAGGCTGGAATACTGAAATGAAGGCAAAAAGATGAACTGTAGTAAGAGCGAATATCATCCTACATTTGTCACCCTCCTCCATCACACACACAAACACACACACACCAGAGAAATGACAAGCTGTATATGTAACTGTGTAAGCAAAGGAACTGAAAATATGTGTCCTAAAATTAGTTCTTATAAAAGATCTGGGGGTTTTATTTGATCACAAGTTTAATATGAACCAACAGTGCCAGTATGGCCACTTTAAAAGTTAACACAATCTAAGACTGAACTAAGAGAAACAAAGTAATTAAATCATGGAAAATAACAATCCTCCATCACAATTATATACCACAACTATTTCTCAGTATCTTCAAATATCTGAAGGACTAGTATGTGTAGAAGAGAAATTACACTTGTTCTGTGTAGGAGCAGAACCACAGGCAATGGCTGGAAATAGGAAACAAATTTTGGTCCAACATAAGAAAAAACTTTCTAATTCAATTAAACAAACATTTATTAATCATCTTTTACATGTAAGGCATAGTGCTAGATAATGGAGACATAGAGACAAAAGCTGGAATGACTTGTTTGATTCGTTAGATTGTAAATCTTTTGAAGGCAGGGACTGATTTTTCTTTCATTTGTATCCTGAGCACTTAGTACAGTGTCTGTCAAATAGTAAGCACTTAATAAATGCTTATTGACTGATAGTCTGAGGTGCTCAGTTTTGAGGAACAGTGGTCATTGATCTGCTGCCTCACTAGACTCTTGTATGAGATCATACCTCTGCAGGTCCCCTCTGCCTCTATCATAAAGTAAGAATTATCAGAGGGAAGAACAGCCTTCTGTCACCTACTTCGAGGAGGTTACTTATTGGGTTTAAAGGTGTTCTTGGGAAATAGACTTCATACATGGAAGGAACAGTCAAAATAAATGAGTGAGTAAATAGTGGCAGCAAAGTATTTTATCACATTCCCCCACTTAATTATGTTGATAATTGTGACAAGCCAGCAATAATCATAGGTGAAGTGTACCCTTGGGAAAAGAATCATTAATGATCCCCTCCTCTGAGGCAAGAGTGCCCCAAGAGGATATGCAGCAAAACAAATCATGTCCCTCCCCAAAGCACATGGCAGAATTCACTTGCTTCACTGTCTTTTAGTAATTTCCTACAAACACACAATAAAGAGAATGTCCTCTTTGTCATTGTGCTCATGTAGGAAACCCTGGACACAATGGGGTGTTAATTAAAGAGGGCAGGATGGTAACAAAGGGCTGGTAGAAACATCCAGTATTTCTCTGTAGTAGGATGATCCAGCTGAGAAGAAATGAAGACTTCTGCCTTTGAGAGATCATAAGCTTGCTAAAATGGTTCCAAATCATTCTACCAAACAGTGCTATACATTTCTGGATCTTGCCTGGTGTTTTATCAACCTCTGGATAGGGATTTGATGGGAGAAAGAGAAAAAAGAAGAGGAACAGAAAGTATTAGTCATTCATATACCAATGTTCCTGAAACTCATGCAATTACTGGGCATCCCCTGACCCAGGGGTCATGCTGCTAGAATATTTCTCAGGAAAAATGTGGCAGCATTGATTTGGGGAATTTCTGAACAAATTATGGCATATATAGAATGCAATGAAATATTACTGTGCCATAAAAATGACTAATAGGAACAATTCAAAAAAGCTCATTAAGTCTTGAATTAACTGATGCAGAGTCAAACAAGCAGAAGGAGTAGGTGAGGAATGTTCATGAGGACCACAATGATGTGGAGGAAAACAACAATACAAGTCTTTGGAACACTGATGATTTCAGAGACCTGTTTAGCAATAAATTTACCTCTTGTCTAACAACTGAGGCTAAATGACCTGTCTGATGTCACACAGCTAGTAACTGTCTGAGGATAGTTTTGGGTCCAGGTCTTCCAGACTCCAGGCCCAATGCTACACACTGTTCCACCAAGTTGCCGAAGTGACTTGGTCAGGTTTACACAGCCAACATGGGCCAGAAGTGAAAACTGATCCAGAGTCTTCTGGCTTCGTTTGTGTTTACTGTGTGTACATTTTATACTTACTTATCTATGAATATTTTATATCCTTTCAGTAGAATATTTGCTCTCTGAGGGCAGGAACTATTGAATTTGTGCCTTTATAGCTTTACCTAACATAGCGTCATAAAGCGAGAGAGACAAAGACAGAGACAGACAGAGAGACAGACAAAGAGAACATACCATAGCTGATCAAATAGTGGGCCTGGAATTAGAAAGGCCTAAGTTCAAATCCCATCTCAAACACTTAGTAGCTGTGTGACCCTTACCAAGTCACTTAACATCTCTGAGCCTCAGTTTCCTCATGTGTGATTGTAATGTTCAGATGAGAAAACATGAGAATTCCTTTGAAGACCTTAAAACACTATATAAATGTCAATTATTTTCATTGCACAGTTTAATTGATTTTCAGTCATGTCTGATACTTTGTGATCCCTTTTGGGGTTTTCTTGGCAAAAATATTGGAATAGCTTGCCATTTTCTTCTCCACTTTTACAGATGAGGAAACTGAAGCAGACTGTATTAAGTCACAGAGCTAGTGAGTGTCTGAGGTTGGAATTGAACTCAGGTCTTCCTGACCCCAGGCCTGGTGCTCTAACTCCTGCCCATTGTTGCACATATTTAATAAATGTTTGATGAATCAAATTGAATAATAATGTAGAATTTTATGTTACAAAGAACTTTATGTACTTTAAATAATTTGCTCTTCACACCAATATTACCTACAGAGGTAATATAAACATTATTATTCTCATTTTCTGGATTAAAAAAATGAGGATCCCAAAGGGGATTTGATTTCTGTGCAGTGTCAGCAACGAGGAGTCTGGACCTCTTCTATTATGCCTCTTAACAGTTGCTCATTGCAACATTTTCAAAAATACACTGTTAAGCTATCAGACCACAACTTAGCATGGTGATGGTAACATGACTCCCTATTAACAAAGAACATAGTAACTGTCGTGTAGGGCTTAATTTTTTTTTATGGGTTTTGACTCATAAGAAGCTAAATCTACCTAATCCAATATATTGTATTTTCCAGTTGATAACACTAAAGATAGCAATGGCAGAGATGATTTGGGGCCTTGAAAGGCAGTTGGAAGCCCCATTTTCTGTTGGTGAAATTTCATTTGCTTTCTTCTGGGGAAAGCCCCCAGGTCCTGGCCCAACTCTCTTATATTTCCTTTATCGAATTAACTGAGAGTGGAATTGGTGGGTGAGAACAGATTAGAGAGTGGGAGTGGATAGGTTTGGGCCAGAAGCCAAATGGCCTCCAAGAGAGGTTGGAAACAGATAACCAACTTGTATATCAGAAGGGCCAGCACATACCTTATTGGAGCAGTTGAATTCTCCAACTTCCACCAGGACTTGGGAGGATTTAAATAGCGACACCACAATTCCCAGTCAAAGCCTTGTGCAGCTAGGGGATACTCTTCAATCTCAAAATTGTCATATTTGATATTGTCAAAGGACGGAGAAATGATCCGCTTCCGGTTTTCTTTTATCCTGGTGAGCACAGGTTCTGCCCTGGGGGGGAAGAAGGCAGAGAGATAGCTACTGCTGCAGAGATAAACCTGGAAAAAATGGGAAAAGTTTCTAGAGTAACAATACTCTTCCTCACCCTGGCAAAGGGGAGGTAGAATGGAACCCTGGAACCACGCTTAAAGATTCCCTTGGGAGCAAGGGGGAGGAATTTTATCGACTTATGAGTTCATCTAGGTCATCTAGGTCATCTAGGCCAAGATTCGGTCCAAGCATCAACCTTCTCCATTGTAATCTAGACAAATACTCATCTAAGATCCACTTAAAGACCCCTCATTCCCCAAAACAACTAATTTCACTTTAGGACAACTCTAATTGTTAGGAAATTTTATCCTCATATGGAATTAAAGTTTACCTTTTTTGTATTACATTAATGATTACTATTTGGGTGAGCCAATTCCAAATCCACCTTTCTGTATCTATCATCGAACCCACATCTTTCCAACTTGCCACGAGTATAGTATGAAAGACGTTATCAAGTACTTTAAGAATGTTTATATTTATCATACATATGACACTCCCCTGATCTATCGGTCTAGTAACTTCTTCAAAAGAAGGACCGAGGTTAGTCTGACATGACTCGTTCTTGATGAAACCACATTGCTGGTTAGCGTCCATTGTTTCTCTTTCTGTCTGTTTAAAAACCATCCCTTTTCCTTGATTTGTTCCGGATCTGTATGACAACCATTCTAGGGTCCTTGGAACACAGGTGTCAGACTAGAGGTTGAAAGCACCTGCAGAACTCCCAGCTGAGCCAGACGGAAACGTAATTGGGAAATGGATGACAAAATAAAGACAAATAAAACATAAAAAAATAATAAATAAAAAAAATCATCCCTTTAATAGGAAACAAAGTCAATTTCACCGGCCTAGATCCTGTAGATTCTAAATTATTCTCTTCCTTAAAAATTAGAGAAACATCTCCATTTCCACTTATATTTTAATGTATTTTAAAATGTATTTTAATGATCTATGGCAAAGATAACAAAAATTCATTTTTAACAATTTTGTAAAAGTTCCCTTTACCCTGGAAAGTTCCCTAAAGCAAGGCCCAAGGCCAGAGTGTTAGAATAATTTGTAATTCCTATTTCATGTTGACCAAAGTCAACCAAACCAGGTCTGATTCTCTTTTTCTACCTTTTTCCATATAAGAATAATTATTGTTCTCAAGGTGAAAAAAAGAACTTTAGCTTTCATGGGAATGACTAAATTTTAGCTTTGGTCTTGTATAAGTTCACATTGCATTATTGAGGGAAATTTATTGTTCAGTCATTTTTAGTCATGTCTTAACTCTCCATGAGCCCCTTTGGGGTTTTCTTGGCAGAGATACTGGAGTACTTTGCCATTTCCTCTTCCAGCTCATTTTACATATGAGGAAACTGAGGCAAACAGGATTAAGTGACTTTCCCAGGGTCACACAGCTAGTAAGTGTCTGAGGCCAGATTTGAACTCAGTCTTCTTGACTCCAGGCCCCCATACTCTATCCACTATGCCATATAGCTGCCCCACAGAGGGAAGAGAAACACTTAAACCAAGTGTAACTGTGTATTGTCATCCTGGTAGAAGACCCGGAGAAACTCCTTTTTGTCAGTTGTCACTGTGTGGTATTCATAGAATCACCAAATCTTAGAGCTAGAAAGGAGGATAGACATCATTTATTCCTACTCATACCTGCTTATGAATCTCCTCTGCTACCTCCTTGGCAACTAATCATCCAAATTTCTCATTGAATACCTTCAGTGATGGAAAAATATTACCTTCTAAGGCAATCCATTCCATTTTTGAAGAGCCCTCATTGTTAAGAAGTTCCTCCTTGGAAATCCAATCTGACAACAACTATATTTTTCTAAAAATGCTCCAATTCACTAATGATTAGAGAAATGCAAATTAAGGCAACTCTGAAGTTCTACTTCACACTCATCAGATTGGCAAAGATGACAAAAACATATAAATTGAAAATGTTGGAGAGACTGAGGGAAAGCAGGCACACTAACGGGCAGTGGTGGAGCTGCGGATTGGTTCAACCATTCTGGAAAGCAATTTGGAACCATGCCCCAAACATCATGAAACTATGCATACCTTTGAACCCAGCAATACCAAGAAATTCCTCCTTACACTGAACCAAAGTATACTTCCCTAGATTTTATAAGATTGTAGGGCTATAGATTTAGAATTAGAAGGAAAATCATAGATCTGATAGTCTGATCTCCTTCATTTTACAGATATGAAAACCGAAGCACAGAGAGAGAAGAAATGACTTGGCCAAAATAACACATATGCTAAGTGACAGAGCTGAGATTCAAACACAGGACCTTTGTCTTCACATTCAGTTGATTTTCACCATATCACAGTACCACTCCCACTTGGTCCTTGCTCTCCTTTTCTGTATCTCAGCAGAATTCTAACCCCTCTTCCTTATCCTTTCAGATATTTTAAGACAATAATCCATCCTGACTATGTCTTTTCTTCTCTAGGCTTCTCTCTGTCTGTCTGTCTGTCTCTGTCTTTGTCTCTGTCTGACTCTGTTTCTGTCTCTGTCTCTCTGTCTCTCTCTGTCTCTGTCTCTGTCTCTTTCATTTTACTTATCATCTCTGGCTCCTTCAACCCTCAAGACATATGTTAGGAAGACTAGTAAACAGCCTCAAAGAAGATTAAGATTTGGGGGCCTATCAATGGCAGCTTCAAATACCTGTTGACTCAAGATGATTAATGCATTTCTGGAGAGGGCCTCTGATCATTAGCATTAGATTTCCTGCATAATTGTTTATTCAAATCAGCTTTAAATAATCCAATTCCCTCTCCTATCCCAACCATAAATTCAATGAAAATGGTTTGTAAATGGCTGGAAATGCCAAGCAGGAACTTTAATCATAAAAAACTGTTAGCTGCAATCTTAATTTTCCTTGAGTTATGGGAAAACAAGCCCAGGTCTAGTCTGCAATCCAGAAGGGACCTCCTCTGCTTGTTGTTTCTTCCTGTTTCTTGAGCAGTCTAATGGAAAGAACCCAGAATGGGAAATCGGAAGTGGGTTCAAGTTTCGGTTTCATTAAGTACTTAACTATGTGATCTTGGATAAGTCATTCCCTCTTTCCAAGCCTCAATTTACTCACTCACAAAATGGGGACAATTTTCACCATCCACTTCATAAGCGAAGTCTCCGCTTGGCATTTCCAGGAGGCAGCTGGTGGTATGGTAGATAGAACACTGGGCCTAAGGTCAGGAAGACCTGAGTTCAAATCCAGTTTCAGAAACTTCTAACTGTATAAGCCTGGGCAAATCACTTAATCTCTGTCTGTTTCAGACTATAATATGAAAATACTAATAAAACTTACCTCCTAGAATTGTTATGGTATCTGTTACAACAAAAAAAGGGCTCACGAGGTGGCTAGGCAGTGCAGTGAATAGAACACTGGTCCTGGAGTCAGGAGGACCTGAGTTCAAATCCGGCCTTAGACACTAAACACAAAACTAGCTATGTGATCTTGGGCAAGTCACTTAACCCCAATTGCCCTGCCTTTCCCCTTCAAAAGGGAAAAAAAAAAAGGAGTCAGGTCTTGGCACAGAGTAGGTGCTATATAAATGTCCTTGTATTTGTGTACTGCTATAATATTTGTAATGCTGAAAATGATATTTGACAATTTAAAATTTAATAAATTACATGTATATGTATATATGTATACATACATATATATGTATATATGTATATCTCTTTTAAAATTAACTGCAGTCCTGTAAGGCAAGTACAATAGGCATAATTATTTCATTTTTATAGATGAGGAAACTGAATCTTGAGAGTGAAAGTGACTTTGCCCAAAGTCACATGGCTACTAAGTAGCTGTGGCAGGATTTGAACCCACATTTTCCTGATTCAAAATCCAGCAATGCTATCAACATGATCATCATCCTAGGATAACAGATTTGTAGATTTAAAGCTGAAAGGGCTCTTAGAAGCTGTTTGCAGTCAGGCAATACTCTCATCTTACAGGTGAGGAAACTGAGGTCTAGAAGTGAAGTTATTTGCCTGTGGTCTTACTCCATAGGTAGTAAGTTGCAGAACTGAGATTTGAACCTTAGTCCAGAATCCAGTCCTCCTTCCACTGTATCACTCTGCCTCCTATTAATATTAAGTTTCCATCTGATGCAATGTAGAGATAGTAAGAAACCCCAAATTGAGGAGATCTGATGTTTATTAGAAATATTTTCTACAAAGGCATAGCTCACAACCTGATAAAACCTAGGTGTTTTACCCATTCTGTAAAATGTAATCCTTTCTCTGCCAGCAGAGGATCTCTGCATGACCAGGAATTCGCATTGTCAGTGAGCAATCATGCCATTGCTACTTAACCACTTTAATGGCTAAGCACTGGAACTGTCTCCAGCTCATGCTCCCCAACATGGGAAGAAAAGGTTGGGGAAGTCCAGAATTCAAGCCAGTGGTGCCTCCAAGATCTTTTCACAGAAAGCCTCAGAGAGATGATAGAAGTCTAGGCACCTACCAGCCAACATTGAACTCCACATGGGCATCAAAGAGAGCGACCACCGGGGCTGTGGCTGCTCGCCAGCCACTTACACGGGAACGGATCAGCCCTTCTTGCTTGCTATGGCGGACAACCTTAATGAAGCCAGGCTTGTGAGCATTCACCTTGTCCACGTAGTCTTTCAGCTTCTCCTTGAGTTCTTCTGTTGCAAAGAAAATGAATGGGATGTCAGAAAGAGGAAGTGGTGAAGGGGAGGAGTTCCCCCAAATCTCCAGTTGAACACAAAAGATTCCTGATAGGAAATAGGCACAGAAAATATGAAGCAAACTCTTCAGTCATGATCACGTATATGATCCTATACATTTCACAGATGAGAACTAAGGTGATAAATAAGTGACTAGTGGTGAGGGTCCCAAGAGACCAATTGGTTGGAACAATTTATCCCCTGCTAGCTACCTCTCATGCTCCAATCCTCTGATGAGTTAAAAAAATCCAAATTGCTTTAATTAAGACCCACTCTGATAACCAGTCAAAAATAAGACTATCATTTTGGGTCCAATCAAAGAGACAAATGAGGGAAACCTGGGGCCAAAGACTTCAGAAATGGGTGAGTGGGGTCACAAGGCACTTCCCCCCTTTTAGAGGATGGTGGTGGTAGAGTCCCTGCTCAGGTGCTTCTGATTACAGCAGCCTAGCCAGCCTCACATTGTGCTTCGCTACATGAAAAAAGAATTTTATGTTCCCTGATCACACTCCATCACACATGTGGGAGAGGATGAGGGGAAAGCACGAAAACACCCAAGTAAGAGAGAAAAATAAAGCATTTATGAAGCACTATGTGCTAGACATTGTGCTAATCTCTGAGAATACAAACAAGGCAGTCCAGACCCTCAAGGAGCAGTGCCTCAAGGAAAGCTGGAAAGTGGGTGTGAGAGGGTGGCTACATGAACAACTGGGATTGTCAGTTTCTCATGGTTTATTATGGGTTGGCTTGATTAAGAAGCATGGGAAAATTTATCCCAACACCCTAAAGCCTGAAATAAATGGGTTATTACTATACCACATAGCCAAATATTTTTTGCCCTTATAGATAGTGATCACATGAATAGTCCTGGACCTATTTTATCATTCATTCATTCATTCAACCAACCAAATAAGTAAACAACAAACAATGACTACATGCCTACTCTGTGTATTATTTTAAGTGCTGAGAGAGATATGTAGATAAATCAGTAACTGTCCTCTTGTGTCTTATGGTCTAGAAGGGGAATAAGGCCCAGCATAATGCACAATGTCACATGAAAAGTCCAATGGAAGTGCATAAGAAAGTGTCAATGAGAGGTCTTAAAAAGGATAATTAGTAATATTGAATCATTTCAACGGTTTTTTATTTGTAAATTTGCTTTTGTTAAAGATGATGGCCCACAAGAGATGGGGATAAAGAGTAAGAGGGAAAAGGCTTGTGCCTACAAATGGTTCCAAGGCATGGGCTAATCCATCCAGAAAGTGGGTAGAGAGATGAATACATGTGGCCAGGGCCTTTGGGCTAGTTAGCTCAGTTGACTTGCAGTAGAGTAGGATGCTTATAAAGATAGGCTTGAAGTTCAATCCCCACATGGTCTACTTTAGTCCACAGGGTATCTCACTCTGTTTTTCAACCGCAGGCTGACTCTCTGATTCCAGCCAGTTTCTTCTCAAATATAACACAAGATTACCTATACATCAGAGTATAGGTAGACCAGACCAAATCCTTCCTCATTCCTAGAAAATAAAACAACTCCCAGCATCTATCTGATTGACGGTGGGTCAAAATCACTACCCATCTGAAAGAAAGTTGGGGTTGAGACTTTAATTTGGGGGGTGGCTTTGCTAAATCTCAATTTAATATCTCCACTGCTGGTTGTGTCTATATTGCTAAAGAAATGTCAGAATCAGGGTATATTAGAGGTAAAAGGACCTCAGAAAAGATCCCGCCCAACCCTACCTAAGGCATTACTCTACAAAATCTTTTGCTAAAGCATTCTTTAATCAAAAGACACTAAATAGTTGAATTAAAATACATATCTTTGTTGTTCAGTTGTTTTTCAGTAGTGTCTGACTCTTTATGATCTTGTTTGTGGTTTTCTTGGCAAAGATACAGATGTGTTTTGCCTTTTCCTTCCACTCATTTTACAGATGAGAAACTGAGGCAAACAGGGTTAAGTGACTTGCCCAGGGTCACACAGCTAGTAAGTGTCCAAAGTCAGCTTTGAACTCATGAAGATGAGTCTTCTTGACTCCAGACCCAGCGCTTTATCCATGGAACTATCTAACTGCCCAAAAAAGAAATACATATTTATTTAATTAATTAAAATATGTACCTGCTTTACGAGAGGCAGAAGTCACCATGGCTTAGTTCATAGAGTGCTGGACTTAAAATCAGGGAGACTTTGGTTCAGGTCTTCACCTCTGTCACTAGTTTTGTGATTTGGGGCAAATCACTTAACCCCTCCAGGTGCCTTGGGTAGTTCTCTAGAACTTACCTATGAAGCTTGTGATGGTGAAAGGAGCTGGGAGACCCCATGCTGATGAACTCAGGAATCCTGCATATAGTCATATATGTATATGGCATTGGAGAAATGAAATAAAAAAAGAACAGTTCCTGCCTTTAAGGCACTCAGGTTCTACTGAGTAATTCAAGGGGTGATCCAAGGGGAATATACCAGGTCCACTGTTAAATATGATGCAAAGCAGACAATGATGGGAGGGAAGGAGAAATCTAAACAATGTGGTATAAGAATACTTTAGGAATGAAAGAAAACATTCAGTGGAGATGACCAGGGAAAGCTATATAGAGGAAAGTGAGAAAGTCAGAAATTATAGAAGGTGGAATTGAAAAGAGACATTGGAGATGGCCTTAGCAAATGCCTGGTGGGGGGGAGATGGCATGTTGAGTAAAGAGGATGCCTACTCATCCAGTTAGACTGACATGTATAGTGCAGCCACCGCGTGAGTGCCTCCACTGAGATGAACGCACCATCTTGAGGTCATCCCCTTTCATCCAAAGAATACTTCGGTATGATGGAAAGAATCAGAGGGTCTCAGTTCAAATCTCACTTCATACTATTTGTGTGACCTTGGGCAGATAGTTAACTCCTGTCCACCTCAGTTTCCTCTTCTGTGAAATAAGGGGATTGGCCTCTAAGGTCCTCTGAATTTAATCCCATGCTTTGTTGACAACTGATTGTTTTCAAGAAGTCCTTTATCCTGAACCCAACTCTGCCTGCTGGTAGCTTCTACCTATCACTTCACATTCTGCATTATGGGAGTCATTCAGCTTGGCTGCTTCTGAAGTTCCATTATGGTAGGCAGAAATCTCTGCCTTGCTGATGGTTTCAACCAAGTTCAAGGCTCCTGATTTCCTGACTCAAATGAAGAGATGCTGATAAAATCCCATTTGTCTCTCAGGAGACCACACACCACACTCTTTTCCAAACCACAGTCCATCAGAACAGCCTGGGCAGGGTCACCTCCAAATCACACATCTTTCAGAGGAAGCCTCTAAAGGCACAGATATCATCTTCCTCCAGCACAACTGTGAGTCCTACCAACTCCTAGTAAAAGGCATGTCTCATTATGATGTCATGGCAGAAGGGTGTCTGCAAACATGGCACAGGCAGGAGGAGGCCTGGAATAGATTTGCTTCATCTCCAGAACTGGCATCTCCGACCTTGTGCACAAAGGAAATGATCCGCAAATAGATGCCCAGCAGTCTTTGCTATTTCAAAGGCAGCTGTGCTGCTATATTTGCAAAACTGCCTGTCCCAGCCAGACCTGCTAGAGGGAACTGACGGAGGCTACTCATGCCTTCCTTCACACTCATGTGCTAGTAACTGGTCATCATGAGGTGGGAAAGAAGTAATCTCAGCTAAAGTTCAAGGATTTGTGGATAGAACCAGCCACTGCAAGGGCATTGGTGCACCTTAATAAAAGAGAGATTTTTAAGGAAAAGACAGAGAACTTCACCAACCTGTAACATGTCTGTAGCACTCAAGCCGACAAAATGACATGGTTAACAGGCTATGGAAAGTGGCATGGTTTGTGAGAGACCCTTTGGGAAATTACTTAGAAAATTAAGCTTCAGTCAGGCAGGTGTTGAGATGATAGAGTTGAACGAATTCAAGTCTGAAGTCCTAAGTCCTATTACTTCTCTTCTCCTCTTAATTAATGAATATAGTCAGCACCCGCCTTCCTAGTGGCTGCCCCTCCCCCGCAAAAAACCCTCTGACAATAGATTCAGGAAAAGCAAAGGGAGGGATAGGGAAAATGAAGAATAAATCAAGAAATGATGTTTTTAAGATAAGTTATTTCAAATTACTTTAGGAGCCAAAGAAGATGAGAAAAAGTATCTCATAAAAGTTAAGTATGCAAGATGAGTCAACTACAAAACCAAATTAAACTTAAAAACTTAAATGCACAGTCATCATTGCATCTGAACTGTGAATGACAAATGATTTGTGCCTGTTCACTGCTCAAAGAATTTGGTAGCTAGGGGGTGGAGAGAGAGAGAGAGCACAAGAGAGACATTTTGTAACAAGGTCATGGAAAGGAGAATGGGCATCTGTATTTGGGGAGAAATGGAATCGTTTACTGGTTAATCCTGGCATTAACCAGGCTGATCCACTTGCTGTTCAGTCTTGCAGAGAGAAGTATACTCTCTGAAACAGGGTTTAAAATGGGGTCACTCACTTCGCATACTTAAAATTGTTTGTCATTACTGGTCTCTAATAGTACAAATTAAAAGATTAAAGGTGTTGCAAATTCCTAATTTTTTTTTCTAAAAATAACCATTAACCAGACTCATCACTACTGGTTCTCTACTTAAGTTGTATGAGACCTAAAAGCTACTTCTGCAAAGGACACATTTGGAAAGAAGACTAGCCTTGTGCACATTTCCCAGTGTAGGCCAAACAAGACAAACTAACCTCTATCACAGTAAGAATTAATTCAACTATCTATTTTTTATTTTAAAAATCACTCCAGTGAAGCTCTCGATGACTTGAATGGTTCAATATTCTTATGGGTTCATTCTCTCATTGATTCTGCTTATTGTAAATTACAAAGAACCACATTTGCATGAGTCTTGACGCTCTTTTAAAGCATTTTAACAATAAAGTTTATTCTGAATGGTTCTAAAGGGTTTTCCTAACTTGGACAGGCTCCAGCTAACTCCTGTAAATGGAGCCCTTTGGGACAAGTTGCTAAATATAGACCATAGCCTATGGCATGTATAGCAATCATCACTCCAATTTTGATCACCACTTACAATTTACAAAGGGGTTTCCTTACAAAAGCTTGGAGATGAAGGTGGTCCTCAAGAGCTCAAATGGATCTATGACCTCATCAATGATGCTATTCACTCCTATGATACAGATTGCAAGCCTTCCAGTCCTGCCCAACCTGCAAAATTTTTACAGAATCATAGATTCAGAGCTGTGGGGAAACTTAGTGGACATCTAGCTCAACCCCCTCATTTTACAGATGAGAATACTGAGGCCCAGAAAAGTGAAATGACATACTGAAGGTCATGATAGAGGCAGGATTTGAACCCAGGTCTTTTGATGTTAAATCCATTACCATGATGCCTTACGTCCATGACGTCAAAGTTTGCCATAGGAGAGTTACTTAGCATGTTGGAAGATTTCCTCACTTTCTCTTGACATCACAAAAATAACAGTGGAGGACATGAGCTATCCCGTGATTGCCTTTCTCTCATCACAAGACCAGACTACTTTCTTTTTTGGATCAAACATTTCTTGATATTTTCTCTCCAGTTTTCCTCTGTCATTCCTTCTTTTTAATCTGTTGCAGCCTCCTCACATTCCATCATGCACCTCTATTGACCTCTGGGGAATGGTTGCTTTCAATTCTTCAGAGACAACTCAGGAAACAAAGACGAGTATTATTATTCCCACTTCACAGATGAGGAAACCGAAGCTAAAAGAGATTATGGAACTTGCCCAAAATGATGAAACCAGTAAATAGTAGAATCAAAACTAAAGCCCAGATCTGTTAACTCTTCATTCATGCTTCATAGGCATCTAATACTTACACACACACACACACACACACACACACACACACACACACACACACACACAAATTCTGTATATTGTCACAATCCTCTTGGTTATCCTAAGATGATTGCTTTGAAATATTGGTAAACTACAGGAGTCCCAGTCAGGAACACGGTCTCAGCAATATACCACCATGTTCATCTAACACTCAGGCTCCCAAGGCCATTAAAGTCAAAGACAACATGTGTTCTCCAAGGAAGGTCTCCATGGTCTCCCTTGCTAAATCCAATGTTATTCTGCTATTGACCAGTTGTGATGGATTCTGCATCATTCCCCTCCCTCCTCCCAGGCAGACAGGCCTCGTACCATCCCCCTCTCTGCACTGGATCAGAATAGGATTGGCAGATGTGAAGAAATCTGTTTCGGCTGCTTGACGGTCCTAAGCCTTGTTAGGCCTTAAGTACCTCAGGGGCTGAAACTTGGCTACGGTCTGGCATATTTCAGTTACCATAATGTACGTCAACAGCTTTCTCTTTTTATTAAATGACAATGTCAGAAACAGGCCTGCCTCATGCGGCTGGGGACTATGTACCCGCCTTTTGAGAACTTGGCTGGGGGAGGCAAGTCAGGCAGCTGGACAGACGCCTCATCCATTTAATTAAAGCAGGCCAAAAATGGACTTTTCTTGTTCTCAGAACAGTTGAAGAAACCTACATCAAGGGACTTGGCAATGAGGGCACAAATCTGGGAAGACATATCCCAGTCATTTGCTACTCAAGGGAATTTAGAGATTGCATATCTGAATAGGGAAGGATGGTATAGAGCCCAAGGGAGAAAATGGCAAATAAGAGGATCACAGAATTCTAAATTTTGACTTGGGAGGGTTCTCAGGGGTCATGAAGTCTTCTGCCTGGTAGAGGCTGCTCTGGATGAGGCTCTGCACTGCTCTGCCTTACCTCCCTTTCTTCCTCATCTAGATCACTCTCACTCTGACCTTGCACCCCCTTCCCCAGCTCAGGGCTCCACCCAGCACCTTTCTCAGGGATACTTCTTTATATTTATCCTAGGATACCTCTGTGGGTGCTATCAGTGTCTACACAGTGCAAAGAAAGGATAGGACAAATATTGAATTTTTATGTTAAAGCGATCCATACAGACAATCCAGGATAAGGGGAAATAATCCACTTGGTAGAAACTATCTTCATTGCTAAGCACCTAAACGTGCTTGAGTTAAGAGTCAGAAAGAGACCTAAACTCAAATCCCACTTCTGGTACTCTCTGTCAGTCAACCTTTCTGAGCCTCAATTTCCACCTTTAGACATCCTATCTCCAAAAAAAAAAAATGGCATAAGAGCAGAGAATCCTCAGTAAGGCTTAAGCAGGAGCTACAAGGGTAGGCCAAGATGAAGACTGAAACTGAGCCTCAGGGAGCCTGGCACATGCTTCGGGTCTACACATATGATGAGAAGGAAGCTAAGGTTAGAGAGGAGCAAACTTGTCTCAGGGACCCAGGCAGAGAAGGAAGGTCAAGGAGGAGAAGGGAAGGCTCCCTCTGCTGCATTTGACACTGATAACCCCTCTCTCTGCATTTCTCTTCAATCACTGCTCTCCTCTTTCAGCTCAGACTTGCCTGAAAGCTCCTCCTGGTCTCTTCTGCTGGATCATCCTTCCCGACTTGCCCCTTATCTGTGGGTGTCCCCCCAGGACACAAAGGGGGCTGTCTTAAGCTGTCTTATCTTCTAAGTCTGTATGCTCAGTGATCTTGCTAGTTCCCATGGGTTCAATTATCATGTCTATGCTGATGAAGCCCAGCTCTATATATCCACCCGTAATCTCTCTTGAGTGCCAATTCCCCCATCACCATCTGTCTATTTGACATTTTAAAGTGGATTTTCCATAGGAAAATTGTTGGCTCTCTTTTTTTTTATTCCTTATCTTTCCTCCAAACCTAACCTCTTCTAAGCTTCCTCTTTTGTTTTTTGCTTTTTGGGGGAGGGGGGAAGGCAGAGCAATTGTGGTTAAGTGACTTGCCCAAGGTCACATGGCTAGTAAGTGTTAAGTGTCTGAGGCTGGATTTGAATTCAGGTCCTCCTGACTCCAGGGCTGGTGCTCTACTCACTGTGCCATCTAGCAGCCCCTAAGCCTCCTCTTTTTGCTGAGCGTATCACCAGCTTCTTAGGTACCCAGGTTTACAACCTCCTAGGCATTCACTGTTCCTCATCCTCACCCTGTCCTCATGCATCTAGTCAGTTGCCTGATCTTGTCAATTGTATGTCTGTGACATCTCTTGCAGATTTCCCCCCCCCACCCCACCCCTATGGCCACTACTCTAGTTTGGAATCTCATCACTTAGCACCGGCATGATTACAATAGCCTCCTAATTGGCTAGCCAGCCTTGAGACTCTTCTTTCCAACATAGCCAGTCAGCCAACAATTACTAAGTATTTACCATGTACCAGGCACTGTGTTAAGTGCTAGGGGTACAAGAAAGGTCAACCACCACCACCACCACCACCACAATTCTTGCTCTTAAGAAGTTCACATTCTAATGGGAGAGACAATATATAAAAAATTATATCTATGAGATAACAGTTTGCAGTATAAAAGAAAGCTGATCCATCCTCCATTCAGCCTCCTAAACTACTATTTCTAAAGTTTATGTATGACCACGCCACTCTCTTGCTCAATCAACTCCAAAGGCTCTTTATGAGCTCTAGGAACAAATACACACTCCTCTGTTTTAAAACCCTTCACTGGACATGTAAATGGGGGAAAAAATAAAATACTATAATAAAAAAACCAAAAAATTCTTTTAAAAATCCCTTCGCTACTTGACTTCATTTCCTTTTTCAAGGTTTGCTGTACAGGACACCTGCCTTTGTGGACGTTATTGGGCCAAACTGGGCTTTTTGTTGTTATTCTACTAGGCCATTTCATCTCCCACCTCCACGCCTCTGTCCAGGCTTTCCTCCATGTGTGGAATTCTGTCCCTCCCCACCTCCGCCTCTAAGAATACCTAGATCATTCAAAGTTCAGTTTAAATGCCCCTTCCTACATGAGACTTCCCTGATAATCCCAGCTACTACTAGTGTTTGCCTCTCTGAAGAATTATCTTGTATCTACTGTGCACAGAATCATATATATTCATGTTGTTTTCCTCTAAAGAATGCAAGCTTCATGAGGACAGGTGAGATTTTATGTTTGTATTTTTATCCCTGGCATTTAGAAGGTGCTTAATAAAACCTTGTTTATTGCTTGACTGAGGGTCAATAAAGTAGGAATTGGCAGGTATTTTGGTGTTCAGATGGGCTTGTAGAGTCCAGAGAAGGAAAGGCCAACTGGGGCAGAAAGCAGGAGAATATGATAAAAGCAGTGCTCAAGAACAGATTCAGGACCTAAGGCAGAAGTTTCCTTCTCTCTGCCAAGAGCTCATGTTCTGTGTTCAATGTGGTTTTGTCATTAGTCTCAGGCCAAGTTTTATGGGAGATGGCAAATCCCTGATGACAGGAAGGGAGGTGGGTCTTCCAGGGGTTTCTTATATATCATGTGGCTGTCAGACTGGCCTTTGGAAGCATTAAATTACAATAACAATATGACAATGTGTGTCTTACTGTCTCAAAATATATGCTCTTTAGTAAACCGGAAGGAAGCTGGACAGCACACAGGAACCCACCTTCAATGATAGATGTGTCCCAACAAAAAACATGCGGAGTGGGGTGGCTAGGTGGCACAGTGAGTAGAGCACAGGTCCTGGAGTCAGGAGGACCTGAGTTCAAATCCTACCTCATATACTTAACACTCACTAACTGTGTGACCTTGAGCAAGTCATTTAACCCCAATTGCTCTGCCTTCCCCTCTCCAAAAATACCAAAAGAAAATAAAAACCCAAACATGCTGAGTATGGCAAAAAGTGTCACTCAAGGAAAACTCGACTTCTGCCTTGCTCTTCATTTCCTGGTTGCAGTACCAAACTGACATTTTGGTTTCATCTTATCTCCTGTATCTGCATTATCTTCTGTCATGGTGAAAGGGTTTGGACACAGAGGGTTAGATGGTACTAAGTAGGAAAGTCAGGATTTGAACCTCAGCCCTTTTTATCCATCATACCATGTAACAACCTGTCCTGACTCTTGGTTCAAATCCAGGTGTCCTGATTTTGACAGATGTGTCTTCATCAACATTTATTAAGCAGTACGGCATAACAAAGGGATTGCTTTTCTGGCTCTCCTTACTTCCCTTTGTAGCAGATCATATATGTCTTCCCATGTTTACCTAACTTCCTCACTTTCATTTTTTCTTTCTTTCTTCTTTTTTTTTTTTTTGATTTTTTGGAGGGGAGAAGGTAGGGCACTTGGGGTTAAGTGACTTGCCTAAGGTCACATGGCTAGTTTTTTGTGTTAAATGTCTGAGGTCAGATTTGAACTCAGGTCCTCCTGATTCCAGGGCTGGTGCTCTATTCACCGTGACACCTAGCTGCCCCACTTTTGTTTTTTTCTTACACAACAATAATAATTTATTATGTCCATGTACTACCTTTTGTTTATCATTACCTTTTTAGTAAATATTTAATGAGTTAAATTGGAGTTCCAAAGAAGTGATACAAGGACACTCTCAAGGTCTCTCTGAAGAGCTTTGGAACAGAGTGTGAGACATAGGAACCTCTGGTACAGGACCACCCAGCATGGCATTTCCAAATCAAAAAAAGTGCTGTGCTCTTTCGAATTGTACAAATTTAGAGAAATCTCCCAAATTTAGAGGCACTTTCAAATGGTCATACTATTTGAGTCTGATCTCTAGTAGAGCCTTCTGAACTCATATTTGTCTATCAACCACAAGCAGACACACTACACATTGACCTCAACGTAGTGATGTCATTTTGTTCCTCTTCAAGAATGAAGGACAACAACTAGTTATTGAATTAACTGAACTGGGCATTTAAGTGGATTGAAAGCTAAAAATAAGTCAATATTGTGATATAGTGGCCAAGAAATGAACACATTCTCAAGCTGCATTAAGAGAGGTATGATAGAGGGGCGGAGCCAAGATGGTGGCGTAGAAGCAGCAACATATTGCAGCTCTCACATAGCCGCCCCAAAATACCCATAAAATAGGACTCTAAACCAATCCTAGAACTCCAAAACCCACACAAAGATACTTCCCACTAAAGTCAGCTCGGCTATGAGGAACCATATCAGCACTGCCAACCGAAACCAGCCTGGCCTGAAGCCGAGGCTGTGCCCCAGGGGCGGCTAAACGGGAGGAGAGGAGGAGCCTCTCAGGTGAGCGGATTAGCGGGAGCTGCCAGCAGCTCAGTGGGACTTGTGAATTTGGGAGGGGAGCAGTCTGGCCGAAAAGCCTCCAGAGCGGAAAAGCAAAAGGCAGAGGTTTTACACCCACCTCCGCGTTGCAGCTTCCCACCCATGGCCTGCAGACAGCAGGGGTACTAAGCAATTGTTC
>CM053583.1:43234651-43257394 GCA_028627135.1 Pseudochirops cupreus | reverse complement strand
AAAAAAAGAAGAAAAATAAAATAAAATAAAATATATTAAAACATTAAAAAAAAAAAAGAAAAATGAAGTCTTGCATGAGATGAGTGCCTGAAAATAACATTTATTCATTTCCCCAAAGACTGGTCCAAATCATTTAAACTGATCAGTGAAGTAACTCCTGCCACTCGAGAACACAAATGTCCAACAAGGGAAGATCTGCAGCGTTAGATAAAATCTAACATTTCAGATAGTAGAAGTACCAGGCATTTAAATACTGATACTTATTTTGATTTCACAAAATGTCACAATATCCCCTACAAAATTCTTAGCCTCAGAACCTTAGTTTCCTCACCTATAAAATGGGGGTAATGACAAAAGGACAAAATGGAGGTCTTTAATGGAGTAATCAGGGGTCTGTGGTTGGCCTTATGCTGTTTGACTTTTTTTTTCAATAAACTGAATGAAGACACATCCTTATCCAATCGGCAGATGAGATTTAGCTAGGAGGGACAGGTAACTGTTGACTGGAAGAGTTAGAATCCAAAAAAGTCTGAATACGTTAGAATATCAATGAAACTGAACAGGGATGAATGTCAAGTCTAGTTGGATTCAAAAATCGACTATAAAAGTACAAGTTAGGGAGGTATGGTTGGATAGCAGTTCACTATGAGCTCTCAATACATACTGAAGCATGTTTTTTCACTGTATTTTTCTTACTTTTTTGCAACATGGCTAATATGGAAATATTTTGCATGATTTCACATGTGTAATGAGTATTGTATTGCTTGCCTTCTCAATGGGTAGAGGAAGGGTTGAAGGGAGAGAGAAAATTTGGAACTCAAAATTTAAAAATACATGTAAAATTACATAACAGTTCATCTGAAAAATATCTGGGTTTTGTAAACTACAGACTCAAATGAATGAATGAACAAACAAACGAATGAATGAATGAATGAATGAATGAATGAATGAAAAAACTTTAAGTGCTTACTGTGTTACAGGAACTATGCTGTTTTGAGGAGATACATTTTTTAAAATAATATTTTGTTTTTTCCAGTTGCATGTAAAAACAATTTTGAACATTCCTTTTGATGTTTTGAGTTCCAAATTGTCTTCCTCCCTCCTTTCCTCTCTGATATGATAAACAAATTGATGTAGGTTACACATGTGCAATCATGAAAAACATATTACCATATTAGTCATGTTGTGAAAGAAGATACAGACCTAAAGGGAAAAAGCCACGAAAAAAATAAAGAACGTGAAAAAGTATTATGTTCTGATCTGCATTCAGACTCCATCAGTTCTTTCTCTGGAGGCAGAATTGTCTTGAATCATTGTACTACTGAGATGAACTAAGTCATTCATTTGATCAGTCAACAATATTGCTGTTACTGTGCTCAATGTTCTGGTTCTGCTCACTTCACTTTACATCAATTTGTGTAAATCTTTCCAGGCTTTTCTGAAATTAGCCAGCTTGTTATTTCCTATAGCACAACAGTATTCCATCACAATCATATGCCACAATTTGTTCAGTTATTCTCCAATTGATGAGCATTCCCTCAATTTCCAATTCTTTGACACCACAAAAAGAGCTGGTAAAAATATGTTTTTGTACAAATAGGTCCTCCTCCAGCTTCTTTTTATCTCTTTGGGATGCAGACCTAGTGTTATTGTGGATCAAAGGGTATGTACAATTTTACAGCCCTTTGTAAATAGTTCCAAATTGCTCTCCAGAGTGGTTGGATCAGTCAATGCATTAGTGTATCAATTTTCTCACAGACCATCCAACATTCATCATTTTTCTTTTCTGAGATATTAGCAGATCAGATGTGAGATGGTGCCTCAGAGTTTTAATTTTCATTGGAGAGAGATTTTTTAAAAAGACCTGTGTTTTCATTAGTATAAGGAACCACCTCTGCCAATACAGGTCTGCACTTAGCTTGCCTTCAGGTTTATATTCTACTGAAAAATGAATTGCTTCATGACTCTAGTGACAAGCCTATCAAAACACCTAAAATGACAGACATAAAAACTTTGGTTGGTCCTGGGCTTAGAGTCTCTTCAGTTTGAGAGGATCTATTAGAGCTTGTATTCTGCTGACCTTGCCTTTGAGAACCCAAAGTCACATGCTGAGCCACCACAAGAGTAATAATAATAATGCTAAGTGACATTTTGGGAGTTCTTTACCCATATGATCCCATTAGATGATCATGTCCAATGAGTCTGAAACGAATCTTTAAACTTCTAGAGTTTGAGGTCAAGAGCTTCACCAGAAATACGGAAGTGCCCTGGAGAGGCCCAGTTTAGCTCTAAATCAACTGTTTCCTCCATAATTTCAGGTTTTTTTCAGTGTTTTCTGACGCACCCAAAGTCACAACTTAAGGAAGAATGAGTCAAAAGACCATTTGGCTAAGCAACTCTTCATTTCATGAACCTAAAACAACACTCTTGAATGTGTCTAAGGATCTAAGGTCATTCCAATAAAATCAGAAGAGAAACTAATCAGAACTTGCTTCTGCCAAATGGAGAATTCTTCTGAAAGAGCAAGTCCATCCTATATGAGGGTATCAAGCAGCTCTTAATCAGGTACAGATAGCTCCTTAATAGCTCAATCACACAGCAAATGGGTCAAGAGTGAAATTACCCAATTATCCCAGAATTCTGGGCTCTGAGAGTTGGGAGGAATCTCAGAGGACATATAATATACCTACTATTTGAAGTAGGAATCTCTTTCACAATATCCTCAAGAGGTCATCTAATTTTTGCTTGAATATTTTTAGTGATGAGGAAGTCACTATTTTTTGAAAGAACACATTCAATTTTTGGATATCTCTGATGGTTTGAAAGGTTTATTTTCCAAATCTACCTCCCTGTGACTTCTACTCATTGGTCCTATTCCTGCCCTCAAAGTCAAGCAGAATAAGTCAAATCATTCTTTCATATGACAGTGCTTCAAATATTTGAAAATAACTTAGTTCCCCCTTAAGCTTCCTCCTCCCCAGGTTAAACACTACCTGTTCCTTTAAATAATCCTCATATAATGTAGTCTCTAGCTCCCCTCACCATGCTGCTTACATCCCAGTTTGTAAGCATTCCTCCTACTATTTGATGCCAAGAAATGAACATGGCAGGCTACTTTCTAGAGAAGCCACCTTACCACTGTTGCCATTTCTGCTGCTTATCCTCCTAAATGAATCTCCAGCTCCTGCTCTGGGGATGTGCTGATTGATGGAAGCTCACTTCATCTAGCTAGCCAGCCCCAGCCACCTGGTCATATCATCTTTCTTCCACTTTGCAGTGTGCACCTCTCCTAATTTTGTTTCTCCCTCTACTTTCCACCCCTTGTTCTGTGAACAATTGAATCATTTATACCACTGCTTCTAGAAAGGGCTCATTATTCAATTGCCCGGAGCTCCACTGTGCCATCTCTGTAACCTCACATTTCTCTACCTATTGTTCTCTTTTATATGCTGTCTCCCCCCTATTAGGGTGTATTTATTATATATTATTTTATATTTTATGTTATATATTTCTTATATTTTATGTAATTATTGACGGCAAAGAATGCCCCTCTTTTTATTTATATCATCACTATTTATTGCAATACCTGTTCCTAGATCATAGTAAGCATTTAATAAATGTTTTCTCACTCACTCATTCATTCATTCATTCACTCATTCATTCATTCATGGTATTCAGAATGTGGTCTGACCAGGGCAGAATACAACAGTATTAGCATCATTCTTTCTCTATTAAGGTGTTCTGACATTAAATTTGCTGCCTGGAACTGGGGGAAAGAAGTACGCACAGGGTTTCGGCCAATGATCAAAGCTTTGTGCCTTGAGATCTTTCACCAGCTACCAGCACCAGACTTTTCTAAAGAAAATATGAGAAGGTAATTTGGACCCTTCTCCTGGCATTGGTTCCCTTGAATCTCTGAAATCAAACTTGCAAGCTTCCCCTTGTGGGAACCCTTGATGCAGACTTGAATCAGGTCTGCACTCAGTTACCCTGCAGGGTGTAACCTCACATTTGCTCTCCCACTTCCCACTTTACCTAATAAATGCTGCCAGAGAAGTTGGAAAAGGCAAGAAGTCTGAAAATGAGCTTATATTCACCCTTGCCCCCACAAGCTTCCCACAGGAACATGACTAACATCCTTTTGGTAGGGAGCAATTGAAAGGTGGTGACACCATCCTTGGCATCACTTATGAATAGTTATATGGAAATTGGAACATTAGTAACAACAACGATAAGACAAAGTAGTAGTGCTGCTGGTGGTAGTAGTAAAGGCAGCTAGGTGGGGAAGTGGTAAGATGAGCATTGGATCAAGAGTCAGGAAGGTCTGGGTTCAAACTCTACCTCAGACACTTGTTGTGTGTGACCCTGGGAAAGTCACATAACCTCTCTGTCTCAGTTTTCTCTTGGGTAAAATGAAGGTAATACCTAGTTAAAGCACTAAAGCTAGTGCCTAGCTCACAGGGTCACTGTGAGAATCACATAAGATAATAAATAATAGAGTGATTTACAAACCTTAAAGTCCAGTATAAAGGCCAGCTATTATTAGTAGTTGGAAGAAGAGGAAAAGTCATTCTTCTCTCAGCTCCTCTCAGGACTTCTCCACATCCACACCTCTATAACCCGTGGCTCAACTCCCTGGTATATGTCGTCTTCCCCTATTCCAATATAAACTTTTTTAGGGCAGAGAATGTCTTTCTTTTGTTTATATTTGTGTTTCCAGTAATGAGCACAGTGCCTGACATCTTGCAAGCACTTAATAAATGCTCTATCTATCTGTGGATCGATCTGCCTATCTATTGAGTATTAGTCATAGAAGTTGCAACATCAGCATTTGATAGATGAGGAAATTGAAAGGGCAAATGACTTGTCCAAGGACCTATATCTAGAAAGTGACTGAACTGTATCATTCTCCTTAGAATCACAGAATCTCAGATTGGGAAGGGATCTCATCTTGTTCAACACATCCTTGACCTGGAATCCCCACTTTAATATCCATGACAAGTGACCAATTCAACCTCCACTCGAAGACCTCAACTGATGGAAAAATCATTATATTCCAAGGCAACTCATTTACTTTGGAACAGCTCTAATTATTACATTTTTCTTTGTGTTGAACCCAAACCTCTCTCTCTGTTATTTCCCTTTCCTTGACCCATCCTCCTGCTCTCTGGGGGACAAGCTGAATAAGTCAAATCCTTCTTTCATTTGACAGCCCCTCAAATACCTAGAGATAGCCCTCAGGCCCTCAGACTTCCCCAAGTCTCTCATCCAGGGTAATCATCTCTAATTTATGCCACTGATCTTATGGGACATGGTTTTGCCCATCCTCCTTTTCTGATCCATTGTCCTATGATCTTTGCAAGGAAGGGCAAAGGTTCTCCAGGATCCAAAAGATGGAATCTTAACCCAAACCAGACAGCTGCCCATTGTAGCACAACTGATGAAGGACACATCAACAAAGGGGTTAACGACTCTTTGAATGCCTGATGCCAAGTGAGATTATTGATGCTGTCATTGGCTGTGAAGATACTTAAGATTCTGATGCTGAATCTGCCACATTTACTCACTAGGTGACCTTGGGCAACTAACTTCCATTCACTGGGCCTCTGTTTCTTCATTGGTAAGCTAAAGATAAGGATACCAGCTCCACATACCTCCTAGGGATTTCATGAGGACACAATGAGCAAAGAAACAAAAGAAGTACTTCAGGACATGAAAAGCATCAGATGGATGCTGGCAGTCATACATACTAAGAGAGTGATTATATTTTAAAATATATTTTTATTGAAGCCTTTTGTTCTTACACCACCTACATTTTCCACAGTACCCTTTCCATCCTTCTCCCAGAGAGCCATCTCTTATAACAAAGAGATGGGGGGAGGGAAATAATTTTCATCAAAACTAACCATCACATGGGAAAACCCAACATTACTTGTGGTATTCTATACCCATAGTCCCCCACCTTTACAAAGAAAAAGGGATAAATGACATGGAGATTAATTTTAAAGAAATAAACTAGAATTCTGACACCTTGTTAGAGCTGTCTCTTCAAAATAGAAGAGTTGATTCCAGTGAGGCAGTCCATGTTCAGAGCCTTTCTGGTCTCCTTTGGGAGTAACCTGCGGGGGATCCTGGCAAATTCTTTTGAATCTCTTCACTGCTGATAAATCTGTACCCATTTCACACTTATCATATGGTTGTGAAAAAAGTAGTTCACACTCCCACTCCCTTCCATTCTCCCTCCCTATCCCTGTTAAATCTGACTGGAGAAAAATGGGAGTGCAGTTTATTATAGTGATCTTGGGACAAGAGGCAGCCCTCCAGTCAAGCTTGAACCAGGTAGGAGGGTAAAGATGAGCTTTGCAACTGGATTTTGACTACAAGGGAAAGATTGTCTCCTGAATCTCTTCGCAGCAAAAATGCTGCTTCTTTTAATTGAGTGGATGGTGGTAAAGATACCATGTTTGGGAGAGAGCAAGGAGAAAATAACAGCACTGAAAATGATGATAGAAATGCATAAACCATCTCCATTTAAATGGGAAGAAATGTACACTAAATTCCCACTTTGGAAGTGAATATATTTTTATGTGGTAATTTTGTGCAAATATTCTTCATCGTGTGACTATTGTTTTTCTTTGAAAGAGATCTTATTCTAGGGGTGTAGATTATATTTGGGGTCATCTGTAATCAGACCAATGTGCTATCAAGTGCTTTTTGGCGGTAGATTGCTATGTTTCCGTTATTTTCTGAGACTCGTGGTAACCCTACGGGGACAAGAGCATAAATGTTATTATCTCCATTTTATACATGAGGAAACTAAGGCTCATCAAGGTTACAGAGCTGATATTAAAGGACATGATTAGACACATAGACTCTCTCTTAGAGAGTGGGTTTCATTTTTGGAAAAAGCTAGCAGGCATTTAAGGTCAAGTCTGGTGAATTAATAACTAGCTAGAAACTATATAGAACCCTGAAGTTTGCAAAAGGTTTTATCTATGTTATCTCATTTGATCTTCACAACAACCCTATGAGATAGGTGCTATTATTATCCTCATTTTACAGATGGGGAAACTGAGGCAAGTTGTGATTTTTTTTTTTTCTCAGTCATATGGCTAGTTAGTGTCTGAGGCTGAATTTGAACTCAGAAAGATGAATCTTCCTAACTTCAGTCTCTGTTCCATTCCATAGTGCTTTACAAACCTAGCAACTCCTGATATATGAAGTTCAAATCAACCCAGAGAAATAGGTTGCTATTGTCATCCAATTTTGCAAATAGGGGAACTGAAGTCAAGCAAGTCAAGTGACTTACTCTGGAGCACAGAGCTAGTAAGTGAATGAGGCAGGATTTAAAGTCAGATCTCCCTGGCTCCAAGTCTAAGGTATTATCCACTGCACTACCTAGCTGCTCCTCCTCTATTGAATATTTCCCTCTGTTTCCTCTGGGTGAGGGTTGGGGTAGTATAAGTGCAATCTGGGAAGCAAAAGCCTCAACCAAAGATAGTTTTCAATTCCCAATCTTTGACCTTCTGAGAGAAATTTGATGGGATTGAAGGAATGAACTGGAAATTGGATCAGGGCTGACCATTCATATTTTAAATTTCATGCCAAGAAATAAGGCACTAGAATATTGTGTGTGTTGGATGTGGGGGGAAGGGAGAGGTTGATAATGAGGGCAATGTTCTTTGGGAGGAGTATAATGTGATCCTGCCCTCTTGGAGAGGGATTGAAGGAATTGCTGTGCAGACCTTGCTGATGGAATCAGGAAATCTGGAGAGATTTTCTGCCCAGACAGTGAGAAGGAATTAAATTGGCTTTCCATGGCATATTCTTATATGGCTGAGATTTTTTCACAGACTCTGCAGGATACCTTTCAATATCCCTTGCTCTGTCCTCTCTCCCCTCAATGGCAACCACAACTAAAAGTATTTGCTTCAAAAGAAAGTCTCTCTTTCTATTACTGAAAGATCATGGCTTTCCTGCTGGAAAGGGTCTTAGCAAACATCCAATCCAACCCCTCATCTTTACAGATAAGGAAACTGAGGCTTAGAGAGGTTAAGTAATTTAGTGAAGGTCACATGGATAGTAAGTAAGTGACCAAGTCAAGATGTGAATCCTTCCCTCTGACTACAAATTTGGCTCTCTGTTGTATCCTGTATTTAAATGTCTTCTAAATGCTGCAGCTAAACTACAGGTTCCTCTTTCCATGGTCTGACCATCTGCAAATTTATCTGCATTTTCAGACATTTCATTTCCAAAAATTTTAAAAAAAAATGGAAAGACTGAACCAAGTAATTTGCCAAGCATTCCTGCAGATGCTGCCTTGACACAAGATAACTAAAGGCAAAGACTTTCTAGGTTAGCTGGCTAATCTTTTCCCAGCTGTTCACACTATCTTCTCCCACCCCCAACTCCCATGAAATGACTTCACATCAGGGCCTTAGACTCTTAAACACAAGGATATGTTGATATTCCAGAAAGATTGGTTAGGATCCCACATCAGGTCCCTGAACTAGTGTAAAACGAAGAGACGCAGTGGAAAGAACTCTGGACTGAGGCAGAAGTCTTCAGTTCAAGTCTCAGGTCTGGTATTTACTAGCTGTTGTAACCTTGGACAGTTTAATTTTCTGACCCAGGGTTTCATCTGTGAAATGGGATTTATAATGCTTGTACTGTCTACCCACAGGGTTTGGCAAAATGTTATGTAAAATGTAAAACCCTGTAAAAATGTATTAGTGACCACAATAATGCTCTAAAAGTTCACATTATCTTATTTGAACCTCGCAAATATTCCTTGCTATGATCAATGATTTCATTATGGAGTTCCCAGTAAGAAAGCAGCTCAACTTCTTGGAAAGAGCACAGAGGACCTGGGTGCATATCCTGACTATGCTACTTACTATCTTTGTGATTTTGAGGAAGTCATTTTGCTTTTCTCTGCCTCAGTTTCCTCAACTGGAAAAATTAAAAAAATACCTCAATGACCTCTGAGGTCCCTTTAAGAGGCAGTTGGGTGGCTCAGCGGACAGAGCACCAGGGTCCTGAGTGACTTGTCCACAGTCACATAGACAATGTGTCAAAGGTGGGACTTGAAATGAGGTCTTCTTTTCTCAAAGGCCAGCTCTCTATTTACCACATATTTCCATGGTATCTCATGTATTGCTAGATACATGTTTAGAGAAAGCCCAAGCTCAGACTGGTTAAGAGATTTGTCTAGGGTCACACAGTTAGAAAACGTCAGAGGCGGGATTCTGATGTTCATTTCAGGGCAAACCTTGAGTCTGATGCTAAGTAGTCACATCAGTGACTTCTGTTCTGATTTAACAAAAAGAGGGAAGCATGTTACAAACTGATGGGAAGACTTGTTAAGGTTCAATGGCTAGAAATGTGTCCCTTGTCACTCTAGAGACAGAACAACAAGGACTATTTTCAGGGAGGTTTATGCATCTCTGCTGGCAATGGACTTTGTTATGTCTCAGGTAAAAGCTGTTTCTGATACCATGGACACTGGTGTCATCTGAGTTTCTGATTGGCTCTAGGCTCAGATATTCCCAATAATCAATGCAGAGCTGTCCAAAAATACCTTTAAACCGGATTTACATTTAGGAAGAATGTTTTCCCTTCTGCTAATAACCCAGGCTTCACTTCTCTGAATCTTGGGGTCCCCCATTCCAGAGAGATGTTGACCTTCAGAAACAGCATCCCTAGGGCTAGGGTTTCTACCATTTCCCTCCCCCAGCTCCCAGAAGGCAGAAGAATTACCAGCGCTTTGGCCCTTAGCAAGTAGCTCCATGCCACATTTGGTCATCTTCCTGAGAACAGTACTCAGAGGCCAGTCAGCCAGCTACTCTGGGCAGCCAGAAGGGGTCAACTATTATTTGCATATATATACATACATATGTGTATATATATATATATATATATATATATATATATATATATATATATATATATATATATATATGATTGCAAGGTTGCAAACTGCTTCACATATGATCATGCTATTTCACTGTCAAACAGCCTTGTGGGTTAGCTCTAGAATCCCCATTTTGGAGATGAAGAAACTGAGTCCTGAAGAGTTCAAATGACTTGTCTTGAGTCATATTGCTTATAAGTGTCTTAGGCAGAATTTGAACCCAGGTCTTCCTGACCCCAAACCTAGTGCTCTATGTGTTCGTTATTCAGTATACCAGAGATGTCCAAATCTCTGCCTGAGGGTCATGTGGCCCATAGCACTACCAAACAAATTACAGTATAATTGGGAAATGTTCCACAAAATAAACAAAAATACAATACAACATAGAGACTGTTAATTTGTGGTTTTCTCAATCAGTATGCCTCCTTGGGGATCCTTTTGGATTTGAGCTAGTCACCTCCATATTACACCACACTAATTCTCTCCAATTTGGGCTTTCTCTCCAACAATGCAGCACATCACTGATCCCTGACTTCTCAGCAGACTCCACTCTTATCCGTGTCCTGATGGGATTCCACTGAATGGTCGCAGGGGCTTCCTCTATGTTTCCTGGCATATTCAAAGGCCGCTCATCTGCTATCTCACACTCTTGGTGTCTGATGGCCTTTTCTAGTCATGTTGCCAAAGCCCTCCTCTGATGTCTCAATCTTGCTGTGGAGTCAACCCAGGGCTCTTGAAGCCTCTGACAATGGAACTCTAGCATGTCAAAGTCTGGCAAGCCCTACAAGAGGGAGTGTCCTCACCTATGGGTCCAAGGATGGACTCTCTGCCGGTCATCTGAAGACCAGCCTAGATTCATCTGGAAAGGCTCATCCCTGAAAGGTTGAACTCTTGGGGATTAACTTTTTTTGACCATAGCAATGGACAGAAGCTAGCTACTAGGGGAGGTCATCTTAAGGGGCAGAAGGAAGGCTCACTCAGCTGCTGTCACAGATTCAGGAAGGGAAAGAGAAAGGAAATAAGCATTTACATAACACCTACTAGATGCCAGGCACTGCGCTGAGTGGTTAATAAAGATTAATCATTTGATATTCACAACAACCCTGGGAGGTGAGTGCCATTATTATTATTACCATTTTAGATTTGAGAAAACTGGGGCAAATGGAGCTTAAGTGACTCACCCAGAGGCCAAATTTGAACCCAGGTCTTCCTGACTCAACCCAGAGCACAATCCACTGCACCACCATGATACTTTGGAAGTGTACATTTGTATTACAATGTAGCTAGGTTTCAAAGTGTTGTCATACTCCTTATCTTGTATCCTCACAGCAGTGCCTGGCGAAAGCAGTTATTAAGATCCCATTTTTTAAAGATAAGGAAACTGAGTCTTAGGAAGAGTTAAATGAATTACCCAAGGAAACAGGACTGCTAAGTGGCAAAGGCCAGGTCTCTTAACTGTCTAGTGTGCCCTCTTTGGTTTCCTTGTGGTACAGAAGAAAAAGTTCTGGAATAAGAGGACTTTAGGGTTTACATGGCCCCTCTGATTCTGTATGACCTGGGGGCTTAATGACTTAGCCCATCTTGTCTGAAGCCAAAGGATCAAGGGAATGAGTCCTCTTCCTTCTTCAGGAAGGTCACATCACCTTAAGCTTCTGAAATAACTGATCCCCTGGAAAACAATTATGAAAAGTGTGCTTAATTTGGTTTCAGAGGACATGGGTTTAAATCTTGGCACCACTAATTACTGCTTAGGCAAGTTCCTTAATCTCTATAGACATCAGTTTCTTCATCTGTAAAAGGCAGGGTTATATTAGATATCCTCAAAGGTTCTTTCTAGATCTAGGAGGCAATGGTCCTCCACACACAGCGGCCAGAGTGGCGGCAGGGCCGGTAGCAGCAATGGCAGAGCCTCGGAGGCAAGGATGCCAGGAAAGCACCCATAACATGAAGTGACTAATGCTTCAGTGCATTATTTAAATTGTCCTGGGCTAGTAGTAAGGTGCATTAAGCACCAAATTGTATAAACCTAAAAATTACAGCGTAATGCTGTAAAGAGGCCTAAGGGACTCAAAGAAGAATGAGCTTGAACATTGGTGTAGTCTGTAAGATGATCAAATCCCTGATTAAAATCACCTCCTAGGATCCAATGGCCTCTGGAAGAAGTGGTGAGAGCCTTGGAATTCTAATTGGGCAGAGGGGGAGTGCTTTGCAGAACTGTGTATAGATACAGTTCTCTAGGGATGGAAGAGGTCCAGAATGGGCTGAGCTGCCCAGTAGCAAGCTCGCCCCTATGTCTTCTGGACCCCTTCCAACACATTAGAAGAAATATCTCACATTTGGCATGGTTTAGACTTCCAACAGTCGGTCAATAAACCTTTATCAAACACCTGCTCTGTGGTAAACACTGTGCTAAGTGCTGGAGATACAGAGAATGGCAAAACACAGCCCTTGCCCTTGAGATGCTTACAGTCTAATGATGAAGGAGAATATCCAAAGAACCATCCACAAACAAGATATAGATAGATGGGACAAACTGGAGATAATCACAGACGGAAGGATTTAACATTAATAACGAGGTCTTTCAAAAGAACAAATATTTGGGACCAATATTTTGCACTTTGCCAAAATATATGTGACAGTAACATAATGTAACCCACCAGTTGTCTGAATGTGAGCTCTCTGATTAGCTATATTGAGCTATTAGTCAACAGATGTGACCATGCCACTTACTCATTCAAGCTTCAGTGGCACCCAGTTACCTCCAAGACACACTACAGATTCTTCTATGTCACATTTAAATCCCTGTATAGCCTGCTTTCAAGATGATTAACGCTCTATATTCCAGACAAACTGGCCTTGTTGCTATTGCCCGTACATGACATTTCTTCTCTTTCCTCCAAGACTTTGCCCCCATGGCATCTCTAGCTCCAGCTCTTAGAACAGTGGTTCTCAACCTGTGGGTCGCGACCCCTTTGGGGGTTGAACAACCCTTTCACAGGGGTCACAGAGGTCGCCTGAGACCATTGGAAAACATATTTCTGATGGTCTAAGGAACTGAGACACTGCTCCTCTATCCATCTCCAGGTAAGTCCATCCACATGCAGATACGCCCACATACAAGTATCAAAGGGTCACAGCATTAGGAAGGTTGAGAGCCACTGTCATAGAATCTGTAACTCCCATCAAAGCTTAGCTCAGGTTCCACTCCTTCCATGAGGATTTTCCTGATTCCCCTGTTGGTTATTATCCTCTCCTGTTCATTCTGTATTTTTCTGTATCTATCCTGCACTTACTTACTTGTGACCATGCTGTATCTCTCCAAGAGAATATTAGCTTCATGAGAACATGGACTATCTGACTTTCAATTGATTGACAAACATTTTTTGAGTACTTCCTACATTATGTTTTCTGTGTAGACACAGTGATGGACTATGGAAAACCCAACCAGTGTCAAGGAGTGTACATAGAAGTATATGAGTGTGAGTGTGTCTCTATATATTAGCACCTATGTGTACTCACTCCAATTCTATTGATAAGTTAAAAGAGGAGTGAGGATAAGGGAACTTGCCAGAGAGATATGAAGAAAGGGAGAGGAGAAAGAAGGAAAAGAGAAAATGGGAAAGGAGGGAGAGAGATGAAAGAGAGAAGACAAAAGGAAGAGAGAGAAGACAAACATTGGAGGATCTGGACCCGGCTCATTCATAGTTAGTAAGTACCTATTCTGCATCATGCATTGGGCTAGGTACTAGGGACACAAAAATGAAATAGTCTCTGCCTCTATGCCTAGGGGTAAGGATACTGAAGCAATATAAATATATTTACAAAGAGAAGTATATAATATGGTCATTTCCTCAAATATGCCTCAAGAGATGGTTCTGGTCTTCCAAAGTTGTTTCCAGCAGCAGATGGGTTCTGTTGGGATCCCTGCCCCCATACAAGAGGAAACTTGTGTTGTATGATGTAATATTAGTATGAAAAAAGGTTGAGTCAGGACTGGATCGCTCTATACTTTTGCTCAAAAGCTCACATTTAGAGTTTGGTGGGATGATCTCTGAGCCAATGGCCCTGCTAGAGATAAGCACTATTCCCTGCTTGACCATCATTGCAGAAAATGAATGTGGGATTTCTATCTTTCTTACATTCAAACCTTCACCATTTTCATGTGTAGGTCTACCCTCAATTAACTCTCAGATTCCAGCCATTATCTGCCAAAGTTAGTATAATAAGCAGTGGAGCATACTGAATACAGTGGCTATAAGGAATGACTCATTGAGTAGGGGAGGAGGGGCAGATCATTTATAAAATAGGAAATATTTTTTTTAAATGCTTTGACATAGGTAGGACAAGCATCGTCTTCATTTTATGGATGAAGAAACTGAAGCAAGAGAAATGAAATGATTTGCCCAGAGTCACATGACTAGAAATTACAGAATCAGAGAATCAGTGTTGGAAGGAATCTCAGAGGTCAAGTAGTTAAATCCACACACAAATTGACCTACTGCAGGGGCAATAACCTTGGGGCCACAGACTCTCATGGACAGATTTCAAGGGGTCCACAGATTTAGATAGGGAAAAGATTACATTTTACCTTTGCAACATCTCTTGAATATTCTCCTTTCTCTCCTCTGACACTGCCCCTGCTCCAGTGCAAGCCCTCCCCACCTCATGCTTCGATTCTTGCAATAGTCTGAGAGTGGGTCTGCCCACCTCAGATCTCTCTTGTTCTAGCCTCCATTCAGCCACTAAAGTGATTTTCCTAAAATGTAGGTCTGATCACATCTCCCTCATACTCAATGAATTCCTGTGGCTTTCTATTGTCTCCAGTGGTGTCTATGGGGTGTTAAGGGAGGACTAGCACCCCTGGTATGAGAGCTTGCCAAACCCTTTTCAGGGCCACTCATTCACTTTTGGTGTTCACCTTTCACCCAGCTCTCACTTGTGGCTCCAAGAATCTGTTGTATGCAACAACAGCCGCACGTCAGTAAAACCATCTAGGCAGACAACTAACCTAGAATGAGGGAAACCTACAGGCCTCAAACCCATTGGTGAGTTAGGGGTTGTCTACCACAAACATATGAAGACTCCTCTCCACCAGACCGACAGAATGGGCAGATGAGAACGATTTGTTCCAATGGCCCTGAGGGCAGCTGAATGAGGTGTTGTGGAGAACTTAAAGCTTGGTCAGATATCAAAGATGCCCAGGTCATCCACTGCATCTTGGGCCATTGTCAGTTGTCTTAATTTTTGTCCTGCCACTGGACTCTGATGACTCTGGAAGAGAGAGTGAGGCTGACAACTTTGTGCATGCTGCCTCACTTAAATCCAATTCATGAGTGAGTCAAGTGATGTCATTGGTCCTTGTTGAAAATGAAGGATCCACAACATCCACAGCATTCACAACAACAACATGGCCTCCAGGAGCAAATGAAAAATGCTTTGTTTGACATTCAAATCCCTTTGTAACCTATTTCCCTCCTACCTTTCCAGTCTTCTTACACCTTATATCTTACCATGTGCTTTTTGATGCAATGACACTGACCTCCTGACTCTTCCACAAACAAGACACTCCATTGCTCAGCTTTGGGCATTTTCCTTGGTTGTCTCCCTGGAATTCTCTCCCTTCTCCACTCCAACTGCTGACCTCCCTGGCTTCCTTTAAGAACCATGTAAAATTTCACCTTCTACCAGAGGCTTTCTCTAACCCACTCTTAATTCCTGTGCCTTGGTGCAAAACAGCCATCTAACATCCACTTGAGAAAATCCAGTATGTCTGAATGCAACCAAACTCCATAGTCTGGGATAATACAGCAAAAAGGTGATACCCAGAGAAGACAACCACATTAAGCAGGGCAGATGAAAAGGAAGCTAGGACTATAGGGAGCCAGGGCCAGAATGATTGTAAAGCTGGTCATGGGTGATGAGAGTAGGTCATTGTTGAGACAACTTGTCAAGAGACAGGGTAGAGCATTTGGTGAGCTGCTTTGGACAAGGGCTATCCTATGACATCTCAAAACACTCAAGGCTCTGCCAGGCTGAATTCCAATATTCATTGTTGAGAGCAGTAGTGGTTGGATCTTGGTGCCACTCACCATCCTGGTAATTATTTGAAGCAGAATGCCCTTCCCAGGCCAATATTCCCTTTTGTTTATTATCTGTCTCATTAGAATACATGTTCCTGGAGGGTTAGGACTGTCTTTGTTTTTTTGAATTTGTATCCCCAGTGCTTAGCATAATGTTTGGTTGGCACATAAACATTTTTTTTTTGGTTCATTCGTTCATTTGTTCCTCTATTCATCCACACATGAATTCATTCAAAGCTCGGTACTTAGTAGGGTAACCCTGTTTCCCTCATATTACCATCCCTCTCTTCCTTCCTCTGGCCAAGCCTTCATGTTCTGTGTTCCTCCCCCATAACTCTTGCTTTGGAGAATCCCAGATTTGGCATCTTTTCCTTTTGCCTTGTAAACCAGGGCAAGTTTGTTCAGACACATTTCTCCACTTTCGTCTTCCTCAAGGGTTTATTTATTTAGTTCAATGGCCAAATAAAGTTACACGCTCCCCCTCGGCGCCGTACTGCTCACTTACGGGGGCCTTTGATAATATCAATCACCCTGAATCTCTTTTCTGTTACATCAATCCTCTGACAGCCTCTGACAGATCACGCAGCTGACTTTGAGGAGGAGATGACTGCTGTTCCTGAATAGTAACGAACAAAGCAGAGAGTTCAACAGTCTCTGTTATTTGTGCCTTGGTTCTTCGGAGCCAACAGTGTATGATTGGGTGGGATCATGGGGTCTGTCCAGCTCGATGGTCTGCTTGATTTTGTTGTATGAGATGCTTCCTAGGGGAAGATCAAGCCACATCAACAAATACATACAAAATAAATATGAGATTAAAATGTGTGCTTTCATAGGGCGCTACATTACTATCTCTGTTGCACGAATGAAGAAACTAAGGCTGAAACTAAGTGATTTGGCTAACGTCACACCTATTATAAGTAAGTGTCTGAAAGTGAATTTGAACTCAGATCTTTGTGACTACAAGCCCACTACTCCTAGCTCCCCATTTACCCATTTCAATTGAACAGCCACTTCTTAATACCTATTATATGAAAATATGAAGGGGCCTCAGAAGCTGCCTAGTCCAGTTCTTTAATTTAAGGAAATTAAAGGCTAAAGAGGTTAGGTACCTTCCCCAATACCATGTAGTTAGTAAATGATAAGAGCAAGATTTGAACCCAACCACTCTGACTCTCAATCTAGAATTCTTTCCACTGTGCTTCTCTGCAATTATAGTGGGAGTAGGGTCAGGGTCACTATAACTTAGGATGGACCTGGAGAATTTTCTTATTAAGATCTTCACCATGTCCCCACTGGCTGGCTACTTGCTAGGAGACAAAAAAGCTATCTTCCTTTTGAGGAACACTCAGAAGAGGGAGGAGGGTGGAAAGATCCTCCACTGGCAAGCATATACCAGGACATTAACTAATCACACCTTAGTGTGCAACTCTACTATGGCAACCACTCTGACTGGATGTTGTTCTGATAGTGTTTTGTAGTCTCTCCTCCTTTCGTATCCTTTTATTGAAAGCGAAGGGACGGATGTCCATGTAGAGGAGCCAGGAGCAAGTTCTGATTGGTAATCTATGATTGTACTGATAATTGTTGGCTACAGAGACTGGTTTATCTCCCATTACCATGTTGAGGATCTGAAGTGATGCTCCTCAAACAGCCTTATACCTATGGTGAGCCACCTGAAACATCCTACCAACTGCAGCCCAAAGGTTGCTATTGATCTCTGCCTGTTCATGCCAGGACTGGCTTCAAGTGGCAAGGCACACTCTCAGTGGCAATGCTGACTACCTGCTTCATGGGCAGAGCATGGAGAGTGTCACCAATGTGCCATCTGCTAGGTGATCTGTCTATGTTGTTCACCCAGGAAACCCAAGAATCTAGGGTTACATTGTCCCACATACAGGAGAAGAGGAAGGTATACCATGGACTCTGGATACCAGGTTAGAAATTTGAGGAAGGGAGGAAAATAATCATGGCTAACTGTTGATATTTCCATAGGATTTCCATAGGATGGAGCAGTGGGTAGAGTTGACCTTAGACTTAGGAAGACCTTGATGCTCTATTTGACTTAACCTCTCAGTGCCCCCAGGCAATTTTGTAAGACTTTAAGTGCAGAGAAGGAGCCAACCTACTTTGCTAGAGGGAGTTTTCTCCCTAGGAAGTTCCCTAGGTAAGTAAAATCACAGGCATAATCCCTATTCCTATGTGCATTAGGTCACATCTCACAAAGCCCCATGAGGTATGTATTGGGTCCAACCACCACCATTTTGTAGAGGGGAAATAGAGTCTCAGAGAAGCTAAATGGCATGGAGAAGGTCCCTCAGCTAACAGATGGTGACTGTTAAACTGAAATGCCTGGTCTTCTGCCTCCAGGTCCAGCATCCTTCCAACTTTAGGGACCAAGAGAACCCAGGTCAGTGAGCCAAGAAGGGCAGATGCTTCCTTTATGACTATTGGATGCCAGTTCTCTTCCCTTAGCTTGATGATATGCAGGAAAATATTCTTGGACTGTATTATTCATGTAGCATTTGGTATGAATATTTGGGGGGCTCAGAACTCAGCCCTTCAGGCCCACAGTGGGTCTCCAGATGGCATGCGCAATCCTCTTCCACCTCTCCAGCAGTGTGCGCTGGGTTTGGGGGAGCCAGATGGAGGGGATGTCATCTGACTATTCTGCTCAAGAATCTCACTGAGAGTTGGCGTCCAACAACAAGGGCAGTCCTGAGAGCCAAAGACCCTGTCTTGTCTGAGGATTGGGACATTCCCCATGCAGCAGAACAGCATATGCAATAACCAAAATTTTTCTCTCTGTAAGGTGTGAATGCTTGAGAAAAACACTTCCAAACAGCACTTGAATCTTTGATTCAAAATATAATGATGATAATTTCATTCAAAATATTACAATAATAACTCATACATACAGTGCTTTAAGGTTGGTAAAGTATTTAATAGCTGCTTCTCGCTACAACCTATGAGTCTCTCCATTTCACAGATGAGTAAATTGAGGCTGAGAAGTTTAGTGTCTGAGCCAGATTTTGAACTCAAGTTTTCCAGCACTTTCACCCTATAACACCACCTCCTCATCAGTATAATCAGCAGAAACAATATTGAGGGTAGAACTTAATTCCATTTCTTTTTGTTGAATGTTTGAAAGGGAAGAAACAAAATCAGGGCTCCACAGATAAGGAGAGGGATAGATTTCATTCAGATAGAACCAGACCTCCAGAGAGCCCTGTCTCAGTGCAAGATTCTCCATTATCTTAGAGAGGCCATGTGGCATTGAGGTCTAGACTTGGAGTAAGGGAGATCTGGGTTCAATTTCCTCTTCAGACTTTTATTTACTAATTGTGGTCCCAAAAGTAAGTTATTTACCACATCTCTAAAATGGGGATGCTGATAGCACCATTCAACTCTCTTGGGATGTCAGGCAAATGCCTTCCTCATAACTTAAGTGAAACTCAATTTTCTAAGAATTTTTTTAATCTTTCTGAAAGATGACAGTTAAACTCCATTTTCTCAGGGTGAAAACAAACCTTCCCTTAGCTCTTTCTCCTTACACCACAATCTTAGTTACCTTATCTGTAGAATGAAACATTGATAGCACCTACTTCACAGAGTTGTTCAAAGCAAGGATCTAGGCAGCTTAGTGGCATGCTAGACCTGGGATCTGAAAGACCTGAGTTCAAATCCTACCAAAGACATTTACTAGCTTTGTGACCCTAGGCAAGTCACTTCTACGCACAGCCTCAATTTCCTTTTCAATAAAATGGGGAAAATAACAGGACTTACCTTCCAAAGGTGTTGTGAAGATAAAATGAGATAATGTGTAAAAATTGCTAGTTATTGTAAGTGCTATGTGTCAATGATTGTTCCTAGTTATTACAAGTGTTATATGTTATAGAGGGTTATTGTTAGTTGCTTGATAAACAAAGGCCACAGTGTGGACTGGGATGTTTTGATGGATAGGAGTGTATGTTAGTCTGGAAAATCTGGACTTTGGGTCTGTCTTTTCTGGGGCTAAGGTTGTACAAGGAACACTTTGAAGCCCCAAAGGCAGTAAGTAGATTTTGTGTTTGCTATATCATCCACCTACTCCCTGTACCTTTCCTTCTGGGGCTCTGGGATCTAATTAGGCAACCTTAAGGTTTCACTGAGTAAGGGGTGGGGCATAACACTCCAAAGGGGTGATTTCTTCTTGAGGTCTTATTTCCCAAACAACTTTCTCCACTTGCCCTCTCTAACTAGAAATGGGTTAGGTGCCTGAGTAGCTGTTAAAATGTAAATCATTAGGGAGAGATACCACTTTAATCTGTTATCAGTCCTTGACACTGTAGCTTGAATAAATTTACCATCTTTTCCCTAGGGGAGGTTTTGATAGGGAGACTGCAAGAGGACCCTGCAGCCCAGAGAATATGGGTTGGGAAAGGGAGGGAGCTATCAGAAAGTAGGGGAAAGTTCAGAAGTGGGAGGTAGGGGCACCAAGTTCAGTTACTTGACAATTTTCTGAGGGCTGGTGCTGGTTAAAGATAAGATATTTAATGTAAGAGGTCCAAAATTACTCTGGCAGCCAATTTGGAGACACATTGAAAATTTATGTCATTGACAGCCCCAGACACTGGTAAGACTAGCTTCCTAGGGTGAGTGAAACTGTTTCCTTGTTAGGATATGGTTATCCACAGAATCATGGAGTTGGAAGGGACTTTAGAGGCATCCAGGACAACCCATCCCTGTATAGGGTCACCCAGCCTCTAATGAATTTCATTGAGAGCAGAATCCGTGACCATATGAGAATCAGTTAAAAGAGCTGGGGCTATTTAGCCTGAAGAAGAGAAGAATGGGGAGGCGGGGATGAGAGCTAGGTTCAAATATCTGAAGGTTTGTTAAATGAAATATGGATCAAACTTGTTCTGTAAGAGCAATGTTAAGTAGAAGCTGCCAAGAGGCAGCTTGATATTAAAATTTTTTTCATAAAATTTTGAGTTCAGGCTGGATGACCAGGGATGCTGGGAATAGAGGGGATGGTTTCCTCTTCCTAGCACCTAGATTTTGTGGTTCTAGGATTCCAAGTCCCACAGCTCCAGGTCTGAGAGTGAGTGTGCCTGTGACTTTCACTTTTTCTTTTGAGCCTGGAAATCACCTAGCAACATGACATTTTTCCTAATGCCATTTTCCCTGAGTGGTCTCACACCATCAACTTAGCATTTCTGCTGCTGGTGGGCTAACCTCACATGGGCAAAACGTCCTCACCTGGGCCTCTCTCCTCTTAATGGAAATAAAATGGACTTGTGCCATTTCAGTTCTGGGTTGTGGGCTGCTTAGAAAGGAGGCTCCAGTACCAAGAGTAGATCTTTAATGCTGCCCATGGAACTCTGCTGGCTTTGACCTGGGTCAGAAAATTGGTACAATTAGCTAGTGAAGAGGAGGGAATAGCTGACAAATTTGTGTTTCATTTGGCCATCCCCTAGGAGTGACTGAGAGGATCCACCCACTGGGAGAAGTTGAATGCTGCTGGGGTTCTCACCTGAGCTGTTGTAATAGGCTCCTAACTTGTCTCCCTACTCCAAAGCATCCTGTGAATAAAGTTCTTTTAAAAAACATTTATTTATTTATTTATTTTTAGTTTTCAACATTCACTTCCGTAAGATTTTGAATTCTAAATTTTCTCCGCTTCCTTTCCCTCCCTGCTCCCCAAGACAGCATGCAATTTAATATAGGCTCTACATATACATTCATATTAGACCTATTTTTCATATTAGTCATGTTGTAAAGAAGAATTAGAATCCACCAGAGGAACCACGAGAAAGAAGAAACAAACAAACGAAAAGAGTCAATAGTCTACTTCGATCTGCATTTAGACTTCATGGTTCTTTCTCTGCACGTGGATAGCATTTTTGATCATTGAGTCTTTTGGAGTTGTCTTAGAACCTTGCATTATTGAGAATAGCTTAAGTAAAGTTAGTCATCACACAATGTTGCTGTTATTGCGTACAGTGTTCTCCTGGTTCTGGAACAAAGTTCTTAATGCATGGCTCTTACTTCAACCCAACAAGTACTTAGTAAGCTCCTACTATGTGTTAGGCAATGTAACAGGCACTAATGGATACTCAGATGAATCTGTGATTTCAGCCATATGGCATACAGGTCAAAACCCAGCCTTTCCTGCCTGTCTTGCACATTTCTTGTTCATGTTCCTTGCTTGGAGTGCAAACAATGTGTTGGAAGCCTTCCTTCCATGTAGAATCCTTACTTAAATTCAATTCACATGAATGTCAGGACATCATCCTTGTGATATCTTTGGTCCTGTTCAAAAACAAAGGACAAACAAGACAAAAGTTCTATGTAGAATCACAGATCTAAAGATTGAAGGAATCTCAGAGGCCTTCTTGTAAAACCCTCTCACTTTTACAAGTGGGGAAATTGAGATATAGGGAAGGTTAAGTGATTTTTCCCAAGATTATGCATATATTAAATGTCAGAGAAGGGATTTGAACATCAAGCCATTGACTCCAAAATGAGCCTCCTTTCTTCTGAACCAAGCTGCCTCCCTTGCTTTCCTTGACATCATAAGGATGTCAGTGGAGGACAAAGGATGGCCATCGGTATCTATGATTTTTTTTTTTGTTTATTTACTTTTAGTTTACAAGATTCAGTTCCACAATCACTTGAGTTTCAGATTTTCTCCCCTCCCTTCCCCCCTCCCCCCATGGTGGCGTGCAGTCATGTATAGGATCTGCAAATACTTTCACATTGTACAAC
>CM053583.1:43213525-43234151 GCA_028627135.1 Pseudochirops cupreus | reverse complement strand
TTTTTTTTTTTAAAGACTTTACTTCTTTTGTTCTGTCACTTTAACTACTGGTAAGGTATTGTCTATGCCCCACTCTCTTCTTGTTCCATGGATTATGAATTGGGTGCAAAAAGACTGATGGATGGGAGAAGGCAGTAGAGCTATAGATGTCTCTGACCCTTTGCAGTGGAGCCAGAGATGGGAAGATAATGTGGCCACTGGAGGGAACTGTGCCTTGCTCAGAAACTCCTAAGAGAAACTTCAAGTTCAGAACTTTGGCTCTGAAAGGGCCATGTGATTGCAGTGAAGGCAGGATAATAGAGAATAGGCTTTGCTCATGAAAGGTAAGAAGGTTAGAGATAGGGAGAAAATGCTAATCTTCTGTGGAATTTTTTCTTACATAATACAAAATTTTATTTTAGAGAGAACAGTCTGAGTCTGTTGATATAAATCTGAAATGAGGATTCTGAGTAAAGAAGCTCTCCTTTATTTCCTTTGGTAGCTGTTCTGTTGTGTTTAATGTGCTTTAATATATTTAGAAAAAGAAGGGGAAAAGGTTTGGATCCTACAAATACCTGGAAAGCAATTATGGGAGATTAAGAGACATTTTGTAAAATGAGAAGGACTGAGAGAAGTTACTTTTCAGGCAGATCTGTTAAATACTTTCAGTGGTGTACGTCAGTTTCATGGCAAGTATGACTTTTCATGTGAACCTCAACAATAAACATAAATTAAATGTGGGTTTTCCCTGGCAGGTAGAGGAATTTATTCCTTAACTGTCATAAGTACCTGGAAATATTCTAGAGTGCTGATACATACTGAAGAGGGGGAGGCAGGAAGAGAGAGGGAGAGAGAGAGAGAGAGAGAGAGAGAGAGAGAGAGAGAGAGAGAGAGAGAGAGAGAGAGAGAGAGAGAGAGAGAGAGAGAGAGAGAGAGAGAGAGAGAAAGAGAGAAGGGGAGGGAGAGAGGGAGAGAGACAGAGAGACAGAGAGACAGAGAGAGAGAGACTTTAAACCTTATTTAACAATAGTAAAGTTTAGTGACAAGAATACTTAACTTGAACCAAAGTGTTGCATTATTTTTATTTTGAATCTTATTCTGATTTGTCTTTGATGTCATATGTTGAATTTAGACTAATCAAAATCTGTGCTTTTAGTTCCTTTTTGTAAGAGAATCATTGGTGAGGAGACCTTTTAATATCCAGCTGACATGCCTAAGAGTGGAAGTAATCCCATTGTTCCTAGGAATCAGCCTCTATAGGTAATACCTTACAATCCCAAATCTGTTCTGTTCTACCTTAAATAGTTCGACACACTATAATGATAAATAATAAAAATGCTAAACAACTTGAAAAAAAGCCTTAAGAAAAATCTTCATAAAATGTTAACTATGTCACCTTTCTATTTCCCACCAGCCCCTGGGGATGCTTTCATAATTTCATTCGATCATATATTTAGAACTGAAAAGGATGCAAGGGGCCATTGAGACTTACACCCTCATTTTCTGGATGAGGAAGCTGAGAGACAGAGAATTTAAGTGACTTGGCCAAAATCACAAAACTAGTTAGTTTCTTAAACAAAATTTAAACTCCGGATCTTCTAGACTACAAATCCAGCACTAACCATTATGGTACCTGTCCCATTTTGGGTTCAGGGCTTTAAAGATTTAACTGGGAACTAAGACAGCATTTCATCACCAGCCTTCCACTCCCTTTCCACATTCATTATTCATCCTTCAAGTCTGAGCTTGAACAGGAAGCCTATTCCTCTTTGGAACTTGTAGGAGGTCAGAGAGATGGTTCTCCCTTCTATTCCCATGCGCTACCTCTCCCCTAGAAAGACTGATTTTAAAGAAGACTCAGTACCCTCACCTTTGGTGAGAGAGGAGAATTGCTGGAAATAGAATGAGAGAAGTTCTGTAAATTTCTGGTAACCATAGAGACAGAGATTTCAGTTTATCTATCTCACCTACTTAAGCAGGTATTGGTCCCAAGGAGATTCTTCTAAAATGAGCTGTACTAGTTACCCTTTGACCTCTTACAAGGAACCAGGAAGGTCACTGTGTTTCCCTTGGGCATTTTACCCACAAGTAAAACCCTCACATTATTATTAGTTTCACCATGACTGTATTCTCTTTTTGGAGAAAGACAATTCAGCACAATATTGTCTCCTCCATGGAACAGAGTATTAGGAGCATTGACTAACTTCTAATTGCTAGGATCCGATGACTTTTGACTTCCAGGATCTAATGACTTTTGACACAGACCCAAATGAAAAAAATTAGACAGTAGAAAAAGTTTCGAGGAGCACCTTATGAGCAAAGTGACCTGCCAGGAAGGATGCTGTCCAGTGGTCTATCTCTTCTGTCGTATGGTATATAAATGGTTGCCTGGGTATGCTCAGAGTAGAATTTCTGAGGCCATTAGTCAGAAAGTAATGTAATTGGGCAATAAACCTATGAAGCCTTTGACCTGGCAGGAGAACTATGGAGGGGCCCCGACCCCATTACTCACTCTCACTTGGAGTCAGCTTGCTATTTTTACAGTCTTTTCCTGCACGATGGACACCATGCCCTTGGTTTCTCCATGTTAATGGGACCTGGTGTTTATGACAAGGTGACATTCCAGCCCAGAGTTGCTTGGCTCCCCTGAACCGGATGAGACAGATAGAACACATAAAACCCTGGCTATCATATGGTCCCTCCCCTGGCTAGACCACATCTGGATCACCAATGTTTAGATTTGGGTGCCACAGGATGTAGCCTGAGCTCAGGAAAGGACTCTGGCTTGATAGGCATCAAATAAAGGGTTCACAGAGTGACTTGATCCCACATTGCTTCTGGAAGAAGGGAGGGAAGAGTAACAGAAGAACTTCAACATAGAGAGACACCTGGGGTGTGGAAAATATGGGTCAGTACCAGGCAGTGGGTGAACCATCTGATTACCTGGAAGGGGCCAGAGGCTTCAGATAGTGTCAGAGGCAGAAGCAAATTCCCATCATTCCAGAACAGGGTGGATGAAGGGTGAAACCTGGATTTCAGACTGCTAGAGTTCAGTGCCCATTGACAGATGAAAGACAGAACTCAATGATAAGCATGAATGTAATTTGTTCACACACAAAAGCTTCATGGATATTTGTGAATTCTAAACCCAGCCTGTGCCAACCAACCTGTTCCCTCAACTCACCACAACCCTTGTCAATTGAGAAATTATTCTCATTACTGCTCGTGTGACCATCCTTCACAGAATCTATGGAAAGGTATGCTTGTTCACAGGGCTATCAGATCACCCCTTGTACTGTTTCTGCCTTCATTAACCCTCTTGGAACTTATAGGCTAGTAGACCCTTAATGCCTTCTCTTTTCTAGGCTAGTGATCCCCAGTTATTTGAATGACATGGCTTTAAGGCTATCATATCTTGGTTGCTTTCTTTCAAATGTGCTCCATTTTATGAATAAACCTATCAATACACTTCTTAAAATGTGGCACCCAAATCTAAACATTGGTGCTCCAGATGTGGTCTAGCCAGGGGAGGTCACAGTGGAACTATTGCTTCCCCCCTTCTGAATATAGGGAAGCAAGGTAGTGCAGTGGATAGGGCACTGGACTTGAAGTCAGGAAGATCTGAATTCAAACCCAGTTTCAAACGCTTAGTAGCTGTGTGATCACAGGTAAGTGACTTAGCCTGCATTTGCCTCAGTTTCTCATCTGGAAAATGGGAACACACTTGAGAAGGAAATGGCAAACTACCCTGATACCTTTATCAAGAAATCCCCATGAACTGAGGTCATGAAAAACTGGACACAACTGAATGACGGATAAACAACAAGAAATTCTAGACATTGTGTTTCTATTAAGGCATCTGAATATTGAGCTAGCTTTTTTTTTTTTTCTTTATTTTATCCTTTACGCCACATTATTGAATTTCTAGTCAAACAAAATCCCTATTTTTATAGGAGCTGTTGTCCAGCCAGACCTTACCCAATCCTGTACATATGCAATTGCTTTCTTTAGTCTCATTATGATACTATTGAATTTGATTCCAATTAAATTCTATTTTGTTGGATTTGGACCATCTTGTTGAGATGGTTTGGATCCCAGTTCTGTCATTCAACATGTTAGCCACCCCATCCATTCATCTCTGAGTCATCGGAGAATGTGGTAAGTATGCTGCTGTCTTCATCCAAATCATTAAGAAGTATTGAACTGCATGACATCAGCAACAGATCTTGGAGGACACTTCACCAGTGTTTGGCATCTTCCTGTCAGACCTCAATTTCCTTCTCTGTAAAAAGAGCAGCTCAAGTTAGATGACATCTAGGTAGTATATTATGGTAGAAATATCCCTCTCATGGGAGGCAGGAGGCATGAATTGTAGTCATAGGTCTGCCAATTATTAGTATGGCTTTGAGGCCAGTCCTTTCAGCTTCCTCGTCAGGACAGAACCTTCCTGCTCTAAAACCCTACATACTGTTTGGTTCTGTGATTCTGACTCTAGCTTCTTGCCAGCAGCTGAGTGTGGCCAGACAACCCAATGGGATTCTGGAGATAGTGCCTTGAGTGGGAGGACAGAGGCAAAAGGATAGATTTCTGTGATCTTCAGCCCTGCAGTTCTGTTATAGATCGATGGTGCCAAACTTGAACAAAAATGGGGGCCACTAAACCATACATACATCAACCATGCATATGCAGGCTAAATATTGATTTCAATAGTCACACTAACATTCACTGTGTTTTATTAAATTACATTTTAATTTTAGTTCAGGCCAAACTAGAGAGTGTTCTGGAATCCATGGGTCTTGTGTTTGATAACTCTGTTATAGATGAGGATAAAATGGAAGTGGACCATGAACTGCCCAGAATTTGGATGGGTATCAAAGGCTGATTGCTTTACATCAGTGATTTTTGATGCTGTACTCAGCAGGCCCTTCTTGAATCCTCAAAGGGTTTGGGAACTATTTTGTAGAAACCAGTGGTTTTCACTGGGGATGTTCTCTTGGTGTTGGAAGGATTCACTGCAAGAAGCCTGTTTGAAGATCCAAGTTGCTGGCTTAGCTGCCTTTAATAGGCTGTGGATTGGTTTCAATTCAGAGCTTGTTGGACTTTCTAAGAGTAAAGGGTGACGTGGTCCTGAAAGATGATAAATGAATCAATGAATGAAAAAGCAGTTTTAGTTACTTGCTGAATATGTTAAGCACTGTGATAAGTACAAGGGGAAATAAACACAGAAGTGAACTAGCCCTTGCCCTCAAAGAAGGGAAGAAGGGGAGAGAATACAGCCCCCACTATGTACCATTACCATGCTAAGTACTTTGTGCAAATATTTCCTCATAAATTCAAGCAGGCGACATTCTAATAAGGAGAGACACATATAGGGGAGTGAAGGCCAAGGAAAGGTATTTTGTTCTGGGGACTTACAGAAATGACAAGTGGAACAATTGGGGGGTCCACTGACATGACCTTTCCAGACTTTGATTGATCACAGTTGTCAGGACAAGGTATCAAAAGAGTATGGAGGTGTGTACTGTGTCAGGAAGGAAAATATTGGGGTGAAGTAGAGTCTGCATGGCACTAGCGAGTAAAGAGCTGGATGGCTTGGCTCTCATTCTTCCCAAGCATGGCCTCTGGTGTTCTGGTTTGGAGGGCCAACATCTGGCACAGTGAAAAGGGATAGGATTTCTACATAGTGCTTTTACATAGCGCTTCTTTTGCAGGGTAGGGGCGGGTGAGTGATATAGTTGGCTCAGTTGGCTGACTCACAAGACTAAGTCTCCGGCTGTTTTCTCTTTCCAGGTGCCGGAATCTCTCCTTTCCTGATAGCCTCCCAGAAGTCAGCATTGTTTTTATCTTTGTTAATGAGGCTCTCTCTGTGATCCTGAGATCCATTCACTCTGCTATTGACCGGACTCCTCCTCATCTGCTCAAGGAGATCATTTTGGTGGATGATAATAGCAGCAATGGTAGGTTCCTTCTCACCTTGAGATACATATCACATGTTGCTGTCTTTGAGAAAACTCATTCGCTTGACAAGCATTTTTTGCATTGTGCTAGACAATAGGAAAACAAAGAAAAAATGAACAACAATCTTCTGCCTTCAAAAGGATTACCTTCTTTTGGGGGGAGGGGTAATGTGAACATGGATAAGCTAATAAAAAAATATATGTATGTATATATATGTGTGTCTGTGTATATGTGTATATGTCTGTATATGTATATATGCATATTGATGTGTGTATGTCTATGTCTGTGTCTGTGTCTGTGTCTGTGTGTATGTCTGTGTCTATGTCTATGTCTATGTCTAATTGTGTGTAGTATTTTCTCTACTTCTTAGATTCCACTCACTTTGGCAGGTAAGGACCCCAGAGGGAAGCTAAATACTTCTCCTCTTGAGTGCTAGGCATAACCCTGAGGGGTTGGGTGTATTCTCATATTCCTTCTCATGAGCTCCTACCAGAATACTCTTCATTGATTGTCCAGTTAATATCAATTAGCCAGCCAGAGTTAATTAGCTTTTATAGGGAAGCATTTACTGAGATGATATAGTAAGAACAGTGAGTATAATGCACTCCCTCTAAAAGTCTGAGACCCACTCCTCCATATGGACATATGAGATCCAGAGGAAAGTGATTGTGGGCTTGGAGAACACATATGGCAAAGGAGTAAGTCACAGGTCCAGGGTGGATGGAAGATCTTCTCTCCCTTCATCTAGTTCTCATGAAATTCTGCTCAAATATATAGCTCCCTGATGGGCCATGAGGGTCAGGGCCTTTGTAGAAGCTTGGAGATGTTATACTCCTTGAAGCTGTCTTTCTCTGGGGCCTCTTCTCCCAGCATTTTTGGTTGCTGGTCCAGCTTCTCTGATGGCATGGTGAATGGGGGTAGGGGAGGTGTGATACTCCCTCTGGTGGGAATGCATTCCAAGCATGGGAGATATGCTATACAAAGATATAAAGATGAACTATAGAAAGGGAATGGCTGATAGGCTGATCTGGCTGAAGCCCAGAATGCATGAGTGGGAGTATTCCGCAATATGCTTGGAATGTCATTGACTTCACCTTTGCAGCCATGTTCCTTTTCAGGGAGCTCACATAATACAGAGAAATCTTATGACTGACCCTTCTCTGAAAAGTTCACTGACCAGACTTGTCTCCACTGAGGCCTCTTTCCAAGGCATCAATGACTTGGAACTTTCACACCTGCTGCCCGACTGCATCAGTAGAGGAACCTGGGGACTCTGGCATGTTTGCAGCCAAGGAAAATTAAAAACAGCCATCTCTGAAACTGTAACAGCAACCATACCCACAGATCAGGTCCTGTCTTTACCAACAACAAGACCACCATTATATCAACCAATATAAGGAATCCTTCAGTGTTGGTTATTCCCATTAGCCCCTTCTTATCTTCTCTAGAGGGTCCCTGAGGAGCAGTGTCTTTCTGGGTGAAAATCATAGTGGACTATGTATAGGCCCAGGATCTGAAGGAGCTTTGCTGACATTTGGGACATTTGGGCTGACTTCAGAGTCAGCCCACTTCAGAGCAGGCAGGTCTTATCTTCTGTGCCCACAAAAGAGCAAGATCCCTGATTCTCTGATGGATACCCTACTCACCTGTGTATGTCTCTGGGTGTTAGGAGATAATGACAGCTATTCTAAGCTTCTCAGGTTAATTGGCACATTAACCATTGATGGGAAGTAGCTCTAGACTTATCCGATTAAATATGTAGCTGAGAGTGTGGCCCTAGGATTCCTGTCTTCCAGGAAGGGAGAGCTTCCAGGGAGGAGCTCACAGGTCCTGTTAACTAAGAGAAGCTGTGTTTTTGTGGTTAGCCCTTCTGTGTACACTGAGTGATGATCTGTGGTGTCTGGCAAACCTCCCTGTATACCTCCAGGTCCCAGATCAACTTTTGGAGACCTCGTTTAATCTTGCTGTGACCTCTTCTGCCCCACTCCTGAGGAAAAAAAAAAAAACCTGTATGGCCACATGGGCTTTCAAATTGAGTACAGGATGTTGATGAACCACCTCTCCACCCTCTGCTGCTATGGTTTCCTAATGTTACTGTGCTGGTTTGATGTCAGAATCCAGCCTGTAAACTGGTTCTTGGGGAGTTTGGAACACAGACAGTCTGAATGAGAAATGTTCTGTCTGCATCTGTGAATGGTGTCTTTGAAAGCTCTGATTTTAATTAATCCTACAAAAAGTGTTTTTAATGTGTGCCTGCACCCAAAATCAAAAAAACAAACCACTCAGGGCCAACAGGAATTATGGGCTGGGGTCAACAACTGGAGAGGCATTTCTCTAAAGCAAACACTTTGAAACTCTGAGGGTAAAACCCAGAGAAAAATCCTGCCTCTGTCTGCATGGATGCCCCTTGAACAGGGTTTCCTTTGTCATGGAAGATGTTCTGTCTTGGGCTCACACTGTAACTGGGCCTCTCCTATCTTTAGAGCCTCCATTTGTTTCCATGAGCTAATTCCTCAATATGATGCATTTGCTAGTAAAATTCAGGGTTTAAATGAGTTATTTGTGTTTTGTTGAAGGTTAAAAGCTTGAAAGCTTCACATAATCGACATGTATTTAATTTGGTCCAAATAGACAACTCGGCTCTTATTTTTGGCTTGATTATTACTCAGGGATGGATGTGTGGAGAATATTTGGTGCTTTCCGAAGGGCATCAGTCATGTATTAGCTTACATCTGGTGTTTCTAATGGGACAGTAGGAAGAGTCTAGTCTTGGAATCCAAAGACATGGGTTTGAGTTCCACCTCTGACACCATCTAGTTAGGAGGCCTTGGATATGGCATGACATAGTGGCTTTGGGCTTAGAGTCAGGGAGAGCTGGGAGACTCAAACCTCAGCTCAGATACTCACCATCTGTGTGAGACCTTGGGCAAACTGTTTAACACCTCTGTGCCTTAGCTCCTCATCTGACAAATGGGTATAGTAATAGCTATCAGAATCTGACAAAGGGTTATTGTGAGCTCAAAATGTGATCATATTTATAAAATACTTTGTAAACCTTCAAGAGCCACATAAATGCAAGCAATAATTGCTACTATTATTGTACACGGTATGTATGGCTATTATTATTGCGTGCATTAACTATTGATGTTATTATAAATATTAATTATTACTATTATCGAAAATATTGAGCATTACTATTATTGTACAAATCAACAAGGGCTGTTATCCTGATTATTAATTAATAATATTAATAATTATTAATTAACCAAATTATTAATGAATATAAATATTATTATATTGTTGATTATTATTAATATAACTTTTATTGCATATATTAATTGTTGCTTTTGTTATTGCATAAATTAATTATTAAAATATTAATTATTGCTAGTATTCTTGCAAATATTAATATTGCTAGAGTCAGCATGGTGCAGGGGATGAAGCTGGCCCTGAGGGGTTCAGGCACTACCATGACACATACTGGCCATGTGACCATGCATACATCATGTAACATCTCAATGCTCTAGGTAACTTTCTAAGATTATGAAGTTCAGAGAAGATACCAAAATGCATTAGAGGAGGGAATTTCCTCACCTGGGGGTGACCCAAGTTCAGTCCTTATTCCCATTATTATTGCTATTATTGTGATTATTATTGCTTTTTGGAGGGACAAGGAAGGGCAATTGGGGTTAAGTGACTTGCCCACGGTCACATGGCTAGTAAGTGTTAAGTGTCTGACGCTGGATTTGAACTCAGGTCCTCCTGACTCCAGGGCTAGTGCTCTATTCACTGTGTCACCTAGCTGCCCCTATTCCCATTGTTACTAATTAATAATAATTATTATTTATTAATGATTATAGTACCATTTGCAATGTCTGTGACACATACAGGGAATTTTCTCACATGGGCTTTCCTATACTAATTATATTCCAGGTCCAGTCCTTATTCCTATTAATTATTATTATGTAGAATGGGGATCATACCACTTGCAATGTTTATGACACAGGGCAGCTATCAGGATCAAATGAGATAAGCTATCTAAAGGATTTTATAATTTTTAAAATGTTGTGTATGTGTGAGCTGTCATTTATTAAATAAAGGAAAGAGAAACCAGCAATAAAAAGGCACCTATATTTATTGGGCTTGTTGTTGTCACTTACAAATCTGGTAAAATTCCAATCAAATGGTCTTTCCAGGCCAAGGCCCCTGTGGCCTGTGGAAAGAGCAGAGCCATCTTGGCTTTGGGCCTTGAGCCAGACAAACTATCCATGAAGGGCTGATCGTATTTGGGCAGATACTTTACATCATCATCCAATATCTGTCAGCACCTGGTGCCCCAAGTGAGTAGAACTTGCAGAAAAACGTGGAGATCTCAGGAGATTAGTTGGGCCCCTCTCTGGTTTCCGGTCCCTAAAACTACCCAGGTTCCCATCGGGTCAGATGACTTCGGGCAGCAATTATGCCTACTGTTCAGGGCTCCTACATACCAAACATGAATAAGGTTTGTAGCTGTAGCTCATTGCTTGAGGTAGATTTCTTAAAATATTATTTAGTTTTACTAATGCCTTTTGCTTTTAGATCACCATTATTTTCAGATATAGCCATATCCCACCCCCTTGACACACCTCCCTGGAACTGAGCCTTCATTTGCGGTGAAGAAAGAGCCTTAAGTAAAACCAGCAAACATAGCACCTGGCAGTGCATGCACCATCCCACCACCATATTCCTTCACCTCTCCAACAGAACTCATTTAGTCAACAAGCACTTTATTAAGCACTTCATGTTTCAGGCACTGTATGAAGTACTGAGAAGGAAGTGTATTTCCTCTCTGAGGCAGATTTATTTATCTAAAAAAATTCTGGTGATTTTATTAGTATCAAGAACTCCCAGGTAAGGAAAATCCCTCTACCAAAACAAGTTGGTACCTACTCTGTAACTTAGAGAGATTAAATGAGTTGCCCAGGATCACAGAGGGCAGGCATTAGGTTTGACTCCAAATTCAGCATTTGAACCACTGTACCTTTCTCTCCATAGTGTAATGTTCAGAAAGCTAATAGATTCACTGCAGACAGCTGAGGGATCAAACAAGTAGATGGTATGCATATAGCACCCTAAGCTGGTTCTGTTGGGACACTGGAAGAAGATAGGAAGCCATTTTTTTAAAATTCCTATGCATCAGGTTGCTTAGAGGCTGACCTGCTGATGATGTCAATGAGAGAGGCTGCTCACCATCGTCCCTACCAAAGAACACTTTGCCGACTGACTAGATAGAAAAAAAACCCCACATTTTAGATTTGGGGCCCTGAGAGGAGGTAGAATGTGAAATTTCCCTTTAGATGTAGTGATTCCACCTGAAGAGGCAGAAACAAGATTCAAAATGTCTAAGAACAGAGAATCTATTGTCATCTCTGTTGTCTTTGAAATGTTATGACATTTAAGCAAAAGTCCAATTAGAAGTCAGTTCCTTTTCTGTCTCTTCCTTGCTAAGCCAATCCTTCTCGACTTTGTCACTTACTAGCTATGTGACTTTTAGGCAAGTCACTTAAGCAAGCCTCTGAACCTTAGCAATCTCATGGGGTGATTGTTGGTGAGATGCTTTGCAAACCTTAGCAAAGTGTGAATTATTAGGGATACGGAATGTACCTGTGATTTCACTGATACAGGAAACTTTACCAAAATCTAGGTAAACTTCTTTGCAACTTTAGTTTAGAGAGTTTCCCAGAGCACCAAGAGGTTAGGTGACTTGTTGTGGGGTCATATAGCCAGGATGTGTTAGAGCAGTGATTCTCAACCTTCAACCTCAACCGCGACCCTTTAATACAGCTCCTCATGTTGTGGTGACCCCCAACCATAAAATTATTTTCGTTGCTACTTCATAACTGTAATTTTGCTACTGTTATGAATAGTAATGTAAATATCTGATATGCAGGGTGTATTTTCATTGTTTCAAATTAAACATAACCCACAGGTTGAGAACCGCTGTGTTAGAGGAATACCTTGAACTCAGGTTTTTCTGGATCTGAAGTCAACCTTGCCAAGCTGCCCCATTTGTGAGTTCTTGTTATGTAAATGTGAGCTATTATCATTACTATCGATAATTGTTATCAGAGAAGCTTATTTAAGGATTTGTTAATGGCTTACTAACTTTTCTCTGGACTCAAACCTTTTCCCTTGATTAGATCAGTATCTACACATGGCAGCCAAAAAGAAGGAAAGTCATTGATTTTTCATTGTCTTACCTTTCCTGCCTCCTTGAAGCAAGTCTTTCTGCTATTCTCTTCATTTCCAAAGGAGTAGTCAGATTTTGGAGCTGCTGAAATGATCTGGATTCCTCCCTTGGTCCTTGTGGGTCCCCTGGAGTCCCATCTTGTGCCCCTTTTGCTAGCAAACATTGAAGTGGTGGGCATTTACAAAATGAGCTCCTCCTTCTCACTGTGCATTTTGCAGTTACATCGTGAACACCAGGTACCCAATTCAGGATTCAGTGCTGTCTGGGACCTTTCAGGCCTTAATGTGACAGGGTAAGAATGATGGCTTTTCCTTAAACTGAAAGGCGTTAGTTTAAGACTACATGTAGCTTGCCATGGGGTAGATGTGAGTGTTTCCTTGGCTCAGGGATCTCAGCAATGTGGGCACTTCTTCCTGGGAGTGAAGATCACAATCCATGGTTTGGCTCACAGATTTAGAGCCCTAATAGATCTCAGAAGCCATCTAGTCTGATCTCTCATTTTACAGATGGGAAAACTGAGGCCCAGAGCATTTGAATGACTTTTCCAGGGTCATACAGACAGTAAACATCAGAGTGAGATTTGAACCAGGGATTTTTTTCCTCTAGAGCCAGTGTTCTTTCCACTATACCATGGTAATGGTTCTATGACTTGCAGCATGACCAGTCTGCTCCTCTTTGAGCCATCTCTCTCTGTAGTGACCCATCTTGGGCTGCTTCTTGAATATGATTCACCACTGGTAGCATGCTGCAGTTTCCTTTCCTCTCCATGTCTTCACATTGCTCTTTGGATAACTTGCGATTTTGATTCCTTAGAGATTTTTGGTGTTCCATGACTCACAGCCAAATAGCATAATGGCCTCTAAAAAGATGACCAGAGCACAGCAGAAAGAGAATTAGCACTGAGTTCTGAGGACCTGGGTTCAAATCCTGCCTTTGCCCATTACTATCTTGAGCAAATCACTTAATATCCCTGGGCCTCAATTTTCTCATTGGAAAAATGAGGCCCCTGAGGCTCCTCCACCTCTAGTTCCATGATCTAAGTTCTCTTAATAGGGTTTGAACAGTCACCCTACTGCTCTGTAGTTCCCTGTGGTTGTTCAGTAGTTTCAGTAATGTCCAACTCTTCATGATCCTATTTGAGGTTTTCTTGGAAAAGATACTGGAGTGGTTTGTCTTTCCCTTCTCCAGCTCATTTTATACATGAGGAAAATGAAATAAACAGGTTGAGTGACTTGCCCAGTTTCACACAGCTAGTAAGTATCTAAGACCAGATTTGAACTCAGGAAGATGAGTCTTCCGGACTCCAGGCTCTGTGTACTATGACACCACCTAGCTGTCCCATCTGTAGTCCTATTGGCTATCACTGTACTATTAGTCCTAACCAGAATATAGTGCGCAAAAAAAGGTTTCCTTATTGAATTTTCATACCTCATCATCCATGTATAGACCATTCTCTTAAAGGGACATCTCTTGCTAATTGTTGATGCCCTCTCAATCACTTGTTTTTGGTTTAGTACCTAAACCATCCATGATTTTTTCCAATTCTTTGGTATCTTCCCCTTCTGTCTCCCTCTCTAGCTTCCTTATTTCTCCTCCCATTCACTCTCAGCTAGCTCTTTATCCCTCTGTCAAACCTTGCCTTCCTAGCATGGACCTCCTTTGCCTAGCATGGGGGATGATGGTGATAGGTGGTGCCACTGAATAGGTCTTTCAACTTCCAAATGAGAGAGGTCCACACTTTTCCCTATGTCCCATCAAAAAGAGGCTGACACCTGGCACTCATTGTCACTTAATGATTCATCTCCACAGTGATTGAGTTCCCTGCGATCTTTGTGGCATCATCATGGTACTGACTCTTGGATCCTCATTACTGGTTTTCCTCTGTTGTGTATCTCATTCAAATCTGTCTAGTCTTCTGCTCCTTTTTGCCCTGGTTGACCTGGCTCATGTTTGCCTTCCACTTCTGCCAGCTCCCTGTGCCTCCCTTTCTGACTCCCTTGTTACCCCTCCCATTCACCTCTCCATTGTACACTAGCTCCTCCAAGGCACTTGGCTCAAGGCCTAGCCAAGGCCATGATTGCTGGCCACTAATCCCACTTGTCCCTCAGAGCTTTGGGCTGGGACTCAGCATATTTTTGTGCTAGGAATCTCTGCTTGAGTCTGAGTGCTTATTTTCCACCTCATCTCACTGTACCAAGATGACACCAATGGGGTGTGTGTGTGTGTGTGTGTATGTGTGTGTGTGTGTGTGTGTGTGTGTGTGTGTGTATGCATGTGATTTAAGCATAGGAAGGAAAAACTCATGTTAATGCCATTTCTGCACTGTTTTTCATTATCTTGGAGAAAAGGAGAGTGCATCTACTTTGTATCCTTCAGTATTTAAAAATATAAATAAAACACATTTCTATGGTGCTTTGGGGGTTTTGTTGTTCAGTCATTTCAGTCATGTCTGAGTCTTTGTGACTCCTCGTGAGTTTTCTTGGCAAAGATACTGAAGTGGTTTGCCATTTCCTTCTCCAGCATATTTTACAGGTGAGGAAACTGAGGCAAACAGGGGTAAGTGACTTGTCCAGGGTAACATAGCTAGAATCTGAGGCCAGATTTGAACTCAAGAAGATAAATCTTCTTTAGACCATACCTGTGGTTTTATTGGCATAAGGAACTCCCATTGAGAAAATTCCCTATACCAATACAGAGTTGCTGGCCAATGTATGATACTCTGTAATCTGCGGTCTTGAAGAGATACCTGAGGGTACTGAGGGGTTCTGGGACTTGCTCAGGGTCTCACAACCAGTAAATGTTAGAGAAAAGACTTGAACCTATGCCTCCCTGACTCTAAAGTCAGAGCTCTATCCTTTATGCCATGATGTCCCATTTTACAGATGAGAAGACTAAGGTTTCAAGAGGCGAAGTTAACTTTATCCAAGGCCACTAAGCAGAAATGGAACTTTAGCTCCAGTATTCCAACTCTACCATGCCATAAAGGGGAACAATGGCCCAGGAGGATGCTGCAAACATGAGTGCTCACATACGAAGCTAGGGAGACATAAAGGTTAAGGAAAAAGGCCCTAAGTGGAGACCATCCTCTTTCAGCACATCTTTCTTGTTCATCAGGATGATTGCAGAGTAACTCAGAGGCTCTTGGTTTCCATTAACTTGACTTTTAGTGTCTCCCAACAGGACAGTTTCCTTGTCTAGGGATGAGTTTCAATGGTTCCCCAATAAACCTAGGGAATCCACAGTGATGTACATTGAAGAAATAACCTTTATTTCTCATAATGCCTTCAGACGGGTCTTTATGTACACCAAGGTGTCCTTTCTGAAACTTGGCCATGGCCACTGACAGTCCAACTCTCCATGCTGCATTGGCACTGGGGCAATTAGACATAACTTAGTAACTGGCATGGCCTCAGTCATGCCATGGGCATTGGGAGCCCTGGTGGGGGTAAAGTTGGCAATATTAAACCCTTGCTAATGAGGAAAAAAGATGAAAGGAACATTAAGTGTGAGTATGAGGAGGTCTAGGTTTAAGTCATGACTGGGCTAACTAGCTATGTGACCTTGGGCAAGCACAAACCCTCTTTGAGCCTCAGTTTCCCCTTCTATTAAATGGGATTAATAATATTTGTACTGCCTACCTCATAGAGTTATTTTGAAGTTAAAAGGAGATAATGAATAGGAAAATACTTTGTAACTCTAGAACATTTTATGAAAGTGTTGTTTTTCCTTTTAAAAATTCTTTTATTGACATCCCTGTTCTTCTTAGTCTTATTGTTTTGTTTGACCTGGACCTTTGATTTCACTGGCAGGAGGCACTACATATAAGCAGTTGTTTATACCAATGCATATTGGCAACTATCCTGCAGCTTCTATCCTGGGAATGTTGCCTGGGCAGGCCTCGGGAGATTCAGAGATTGGTCTTGGGTTACACAGCCAGTATGGATGAGAATGGGATTGGAGTCTAGGTTTTCTTTGCTCTGAAGCAAGGTCTCTGTGCCCCATGAAACTTTGCCTCTGCCTTATGTCCTTATATAACAATCATTTGGGGACAAGAGGAAGGGACCTCCTCTCTGCAAATGAATTTCATCTTGTGGCAAAGAAAGACAACTAGCAACGATGCCCAATGCATTGACCACATCTGGCAATACATGTAATGTTCTGCCATAGCAGCCCCCACCTCTCTTGTGAGTAGTCAATTATATTTCACTATCTCTTGTCCACAACCATTATTGACTTTTCATTTGTTCAGGGTGTGGTTTCCTTTTAGTGAGTTTTCCTTTACTTTGTTGAACAAAGTAGATTATTCTTGTGGCTCTGCTTCCCTTCCCCCATCCCCTCAGCCTTCCTTCTCCTCTCCATCCCTCCTGCACATAATTAGATGGCTCTTTGGTACAGAGTTACGCGTCATTATACAACTATTATTTATCTCTCACATGTATCTAGTGGAGAAGGCCCTGAGCTTGGAGCCCATATCTGACAGCCTCTTTACTTCCCTCCCCTAATTGGGGTTAGTGACATTAGGCCACTTCCAACTCTAGGATTCTATCATCTTATTTTCCTAGATATGTGGATTGAACTTTTAAGAGGCATTATCCTGAAGACATTTCCCCAACCTCAGATGGGAAGACCCATATCTTAAACTTACTGACATGTTGAGGGTCTTCTCCTGTTTGACCCTCAGTCTATATATCTGTAAACTGTGGATTGGACTGCTCTGTTTTGATCTTGTCAGACCATATTTAAAGTGTTCTATTCAGTTCTGGATGCTCTATATAGAAGAAGCTGGAGGGTATCCAGAAGATAGTCATTGGAATGATGAATGGCCTAGAATGGCCTTCACTGTTTGAAGACCAGTTAAAGGACTGGAGAAGAGAAGACTCAGGTAAGACATGATAGGGGCCTTCAAGTATTTGAAGGGCTGCTATGAGGAAGAAGGATTTGATTTGTTTTGTTTAGCTGGAAGAGGAAAGGCTAAACAAGATACAGAAGTTGCAGAAAGGCAACTTTAGGTTGGATGCAGGGGAAAACTTCCCAACAATTAGGGTCATGCAAAAATAGAATTTTCTGATAGAAAGTTTCACCAGCCTGAGAAGGTGGTGAGTTCTCCTTTTTAGAAAATCGCAAAAAAAAAAAAAAGTCTGGATGGCCATTTCAAGGGGTGGGGACCTTCTTTTCATATAGAAGTTGGATGAGACAGCTGCTGGTTTTCTTCTCTCTGGTATAATTTGGATGAGAGTATTCCTCCTAATTCTGAAATTTGGTTGTTTTGTGATTCTGTGAACAGCTTAGAATACAAGCTCATTGAGGTCAGAGACCATGTGTTTGCTTTTACTTTGTTATCCCCAGCACTTAGCAGAGTGACTGGCATGAAAAGTTTAATCAATATTTGTGAATTTATTGGTAGATAGATTATCCTGAGATCCTTTTCTATTCTTAGTGAAAGCAAAGGGCAGAGATCTGAAGGAAGAAAGCACAGAAAGGAAAGGTCTGGCTGTTTCACCAGTTGGAGGTACTAGGGGTGGCAACAGAATTTCAAACAATAGGGTTTCAGTCCTGAACTTTTCCTCATACCAAAAGCTAGGTTTGAAAGGAAGAGTCTAAGACAACTCAAGGCTTCCTCTTACATATGAGGCAGGTTTCTCATTCTTTGAAAATATTGGGTTGCATGTATATGTGTGTGTTTGCACATGTGCATAGGATTGTCCATTTGTGTCTGCACACAGGTGTGCTGTCTATAAGTGGGCCCATCATTTCTCTCCAGAGTCCTCTTTAAAAATGCCAATGAATGATGAGTAATAACATCACATGCATCATTATTATTTCCATTTGTCAGTAGAGAAAATCTTGATGCAATTACTAAGTGTTATCGGTTTTCTCAAGATTGCTTACTGCCAGCTGCTGGGCGGCTCCCTTCCCCAGAAACCGCCCAGTCCTCTGGCCCAGTGCCTGCCTAATCATTGTTTAATGTTTCCAAAGATGCCATCTTACGCTGGAGACAGGCATTCCAGGCAGTAAAAATACCAACATATTTGCATGCAGCTAGAATAATTGGAAAAATAGAAAGAAGGGGCCGGGGCGGAGGAGGGAGGGGGAAGCTGGGGAAAAGAATGTGCAAACAGCATTATGCTTTATGGAGCTGAAAGAATCCCACATAGCTAATCAAATTACAACCAAGACTTAGGAAGCTTAAAGATGTTTATACAATTGAGCACATACTCTGTTTGCTGCCAGGGCTGGAATACTACCCCTCTCCAATCAGCCATCCTTGGGAAATGAGGAAATTCCTAAATGTTCCTATATACTTTCTTCAACTCAAATTCATAGGCTCGAAGACAATTTTCCTAAGTTCAAGATATTGTGTGCATCCATACTTCGAAAACTATAGGAGCTCCTATTGGTGCATTTACCTTTGATAGTCAACCAGTTGATATAATTAGCTCAAAGCATTTACTAAAATAGTATAAGAACAATAGCTACAAAACATTATACCCATAAACCTAGAACATGCTCTTCTACAAATGCACAAAGACTCAACAGGAATAATGGACACATACATAGAGTATACCAGTAGGGAGGCAGACATATGGTGAAGGCAATTCATATATTTGGACCTGCGGTCCTATCATGTCCTTTTTCTTCTGCTGGTGTCTTCATGCTGCTCCCCATGGTGCAGCGTCTTTAGTGTACGTTGGGTCACGCCCTTGGACACACAGGGCCTGCTTCTTTCCATAGCAAACTCATTTCCATGGCTTATCTGTCTGGGTTTGCTCTCTGCTAATTATGTTGAGTTCAGAATCTCCTACTGGATGAGTTCCTCAGCTGCCAGATCCCACTGCTGATCAAGGCAAAGCAGGGAGAAATCCCTTCCTCTTACACTGTACTCTGGAAGAAGAGTGAGCGGAAAGACCTGAGTTCTTCTGTCATAACTGTCTTTCTTTTATACCAGTAGGAGTGATTATCTCTTGATCAACTGAGCTTCTCCTGTCTCAACTGATTCTAAAACTGGCAAACGTGCTTTCTAAAGGCCAGTGGGGCTATGGCTGATACTTGAGCTGGCCAATGGCCAACCATCCTATAATTTCATCAAGTTCATCTGAACAATTTCTTAATACCTCCCAAATTAGCAAAGAAAAATCAACACTTCTTTACACTTTCTTTATAGTCCCAGTGGCCAGCCAGCAGCTAGTAATTTAGGAAAATTCTTGGGAAGAAAAGATGTAACTACCTTACCAAGAATTGTTGCTTCCCTTCCAACTTCAGAAAAAAAGGATTTGAGTTTGTTTGTTGGGAAATAGCAAATTTTGTTATTAAAAGCAAATGGAGTTGTTTAGGGTGCCAATAGGAGTAGATGGTGATAGCTAAGGTTCTGCTGTGCCCTCATCACTGTAGCCAGAATAGCAATGTTGTCAATCATGGCAATACCATCATGGACAGAACTGGAGATGGATCTGGGTACAAAATTTTAGGAAAGATGCCGATAAGGTGGGGGAATAGCCAGAGGAGAATGACCAGTATTGTAAGGAGACTCAGAACAATGCCAAGTCAGCATCATTTGAACTGGAGTTTAGGCTGAAGAAGAGAAGATTTAGGAAAGACATGATAGCTATATTCAAGTATTTGTAGGGTTGCTATGGACAAAAGGGATGAGATTTATTTTGCTTAGCCCCAGTGGGCAGATATAGAAGCAATGCTAAGGAGCTGTCAAGAGGCAGAGTCAGTCTTGATATAAGGAAAACTACCCAGTTATTAGAGGTATCTGAAAATGGAGTTGGCCACTTTGTGAGGTAGCACTATCCCCATCACTGGTGATATTATGGCAAAAGCTGGAAATCTACCTGTCAAGTATGTTGGAGCAGGCAGAACTGAGCAACCAAATAGACCAGGAACCTTTGACTCTGAGATTCAGTGATCGTGTGAATCAAGTGTTGAGAATCAAAATCTAAAAGAGAAGTCTACACTCCAATGCAATGACCTGTCAGTTCCATCTTCATGCTTCCCATCACATCAGGACCTTTAGAAATGATCAGATAACAGGAGTCACTGCATAAGGCCCACCTATGTTAGGGGCTCCTGGGTCATCTCAATATTGTGAGCAAGAGTGACCTCTTACCGTATATTTTGTATAGAGTTCATCCTAGTTATACTGAAAAAAGACAAAAGTCATTTTAAAATCAAAAGCACAGCTGATTCCAGTGACAAATATCCATGGAGCCTAAATTCCTACTCTTTGTCTTTCCTTAGATATTTTGAAGAATATTAGATTAGGGAAAAAAAAAACTTACAAATGGATCACCCATTGGTTGTTGAGTTGAAAAATGAAGTCTTGGGGGGCGGAGCCAAGATGGCGGCGTAGCAGCAGCAACACATCGCAGCTCTCACATAGCCACCCCAAAATACCCATAAAATAGGACTCTAAACCAATCCTGGAACTCCAAAACGCACACAAAGATACTTCCCACT
>CM053583.1:43201407-43213025 GCA_028627135.1 Pseudochirops cupreus | reverse complement strand
CTTTCTAAGTCATTCTTCTCCTCACTGGCTTTTTGGACCTCTGTTGTCATTTGGGTTAGTCTATTTTTTAAGGTGTTATTTTCTTCGGTATTTTGGGGGTCTTCTTTAGCAGGCTGTTGACTCATTTTTCATTATTTTCTTGCATCACTGTCATTTATCTTACCAACTTTTCCTCTACTTCTCTTACTTGATTTTCAAAATCCTTTTTGATCTCTTACATGCCTTGTGAACAATTTATATTTTTCTTGGAAGTTTTTGATGTAGGAGCTTTGACTCTGTTGTCTTCTGGTTGTATGTTTTGATCTTCTTTGTCACCAAAGTGAGATTCCATAGTCTGAGCTTTTTTATGCTCTTTTCTCATTTTCTCAGCCAAATATTTGACTTTGTAACTCTTTGTTTAGGTATTACTCTGCTTCCAATGTATAGGATGTCCTGTCCCAAACTTCAGGGGTTTTGTGCACCTGTTTTCAGAGATACTTCTAGAGCTCTATAAATTTACAGTTCTTCCAAGGTGGTATGATCAAAGGAGAGGTGTTTACTCCTCTCCTGGCCTGTGCTCTGGTCTGTGAGTGACCACAAGCGCTCTTTTCTGCCTTGGAACTATGAGGAAGGTTCCCTCTCCTCTGTAGCCTCAAGCTTTGCCACATCAGTGCTCCTCCTTACCCCAGGACCACCCCCCAGGACTGTGACCCAGATCCAAGCATGGGCAAAGTAAGAGAATCTTGCCTCAGTGCCAGCAGAGAGATCCCTGAAATCCCTCTCTGATCATCCACTCGATCCCCACGCTGTCTACAGGCCAGAAGTTCTGGAAGCAGACACTGCTGCTGCCGCCACCAGGATTGCCTCTGCAGTCCTGGGGCTGGGGCCATACGGTGCTGCTCTCTCACCCAGGTCCCACAGAGTTTTCCCATCCACCTTCTATGGTGTCTTTGGCATTTGTGGGCAGAAAAGTCTGGAAACTGCCACTGCTGCCAGTGATTCAGTCACCTGCAGCCTGCTCTGGCCCTGACTGTGCTCCATTCCCAGCCTGGTGGGACAGATTCTTCCTGTAGACCTTCCAGGTTGTCTTGGGCTGGATATTTGTTTTACTCCAACATTTTGTGGAGTCTGCCCCTTTAGAATTTGTTTGGAGTAATTTTTACATTTATCTGGAGGGGTTTGGGGGAGAGTTCAAGCAAGTCCCTGCTTTTACTCTGTCATCTTGGCTCTACCCCCCAAAAATGGCATTTCAGTTGGGACTTAAAAGGAAGGCAGGGAGTCAGCAGGTGGATTTGAGGACAGAGAGCCCTCCAGGTATTGGAGACATGCAGAGAGAATACCTGGAGCTGGAGATAAATTATCTGGCTGTTGAAACAGCCAGGAGACCAGTGTCACTGGACTGAAGAGTATGAGTTGGAGAATAAGATGTAAAAAGACTGTGAAGATAGGAGGAGGCTAGGTTATCAAGGGCTTTGAATGCCACACAAAGGACTGTGTACTTCATCTTCAACACAACAGTAAATCCTTGAAGTTTGTTGAGTGGTGAGTGATGGGGTTGGAATTGCACTCTAGGAAAATCACTTTAGAGGCTGAAAGAAGAATGGATTGGAGTGGGGAGAGGTTTGAGGCAGGCAAACCCACTAGAGGCTTTTACAATAATTCAGATGTGAGAGAATGAGGGTCTTCTCTAGAGTAGTACTGGTGGTGTCAGAGGAAAAGGAATAGAGTGCCAGACTTGGAGTCAGAAAGACCCAAGTTGACATCCAGCTGCAGACATCTACTGTGTGACCCTGGCAAAGTCACTTAACTCCTGTTTGCCTCAGTTTCCTCATCTGTAAAGTGGAGATACTAGTACCTCCTGCCAACATTTTTGTGAGGATAAAATGAGATAAAAGTAAAGTACTTTGTGAACCTTAAAGCGCTCTATAAATGTTACTCATTATTAGTGTTGGATGTTGCTGATTTCTAGCTCTGGGTGCCAGAGCTGGGATATCTGTACTAGGATCTGGCTAAACTGGGAGAGAGTAAGGGAAGGTAGAGGGGGGTGGAGAGGGGCGGCTCTTTGCCACCACCATAAAATGAGCCACCCTACCTGCCTGGAGTTAACTCTCAGAACGAAGAAAATAGCCCTTATCACACTTGCACACTCCCACCTCTGGCTGTTTCCTGACACTTCCCTGTTTGGGTCACTCCTTTCTTCCTCCCTTCCCCCACATCCAGGATTACACCCACTAAACTCAGGTTGTGTTTTCCTGCCTAGTCCCTCTTTCTCTGACATCTTGCTGAATGTTTAATTTCTGGCTTTGAACTTGGACTATGCAGCCACTTGATCTGCTGATTCCATAACTTTGCCATTATATGAGGATTAACACACTGATTTTATCTAACCCCACCCCACCCCATCATGTTGATTCTGTTACACCCTGTGGATTTAGTCTGAGACAAGGGTCTGTTAATCTCTCACTAATCTCCAGCCCAGGCTCATCCACTCTCTGCACCCTGTAGGGGCCAAAAGGACAAAGTGAAGTGTTCCCAAAGAATGGTGAACAGGACTTCCAGCACAGTGGAAACTAAGGACAAAGATGAGGACACTTGGGATGGGGAGGAAACACATAGCAGGATTCTCTAAAAATCTAAGGGTTGTCATTTGCAGGAGAGATTAACCTTTTTTAAAAATACATATATTTTTTTTAATTTTTGGAGAATGTAATGGATAACACACTGGATTTGAAGTCACAAGGCAATCACAAAGCATTTAGTAAGTGTTTACTCCCCCAAGGAGCTCACATTCTGAATTCCAGTCTGGCCTCAGACACTTCCTAGCTGCGTGACCCTAGGAAAGTCAGTGAACCTCTTTGAACCTCCCCTGTAAAATGAGGAGGTGGGATTTAATGGTCTCTAAAGGTACCTGTCACTCTAAATCTATGATGTATAATCCTATGATTTTCCTGCCTGGCCACAAAGGTCAGAACTAGAAATAATGAGGCGGAAATTAGAGAGTGAGAGATTTCAGCTCAATATAAAGAAGAACAATAGTTCAAGTTGTTCCCAAATGGAAAGGGGCAGCTTTGTAAGGTCATGAGCTCTCCATTGTGGGAGGTATTCAAGCAATGGACCTGACGATCATTTGTCAGAAAAGCTATAGAATAGAATCCTGCTCAGGTAGCGTATGTGCTAAGGAATCCTTTTATTTCCTCTTTTCTCCAAGATTGTCATTCTGAGTTATCTCATACTTGAACCAAGAAAAATTATTTCAGATGACATCATTATAAGATCTTTATAAGACATGCAGCCCTTCACTTATGGTTTTATGATTTTGATAAGCACTATTTCCTTCAGCAAGGTGAGTCTCGAGTGGCCCCCACTGGTTTTCTGAACTTAGGCATATTTACATAAGATGAGATGTGAACTTGCACATGTATGTTGCTCCCTGGGAGCATGCAGAGCTATCTATTTCTCTTCAACCAAAATAAGAAGGGCCTACTTCTAACCGCCTCTGCTGCATAAATGCAGAATCTTTCCATTTTTAATAGCACCTCCCCAGGGACACGCCTCCCATTTCTCAGGCAAACCCAGCATTCACCAGCTGAAGGAAATTAGGATGAGTTCTGCTGAGGAAAGCCTACTTAGGACCTGTTGACTGATTCCTGAATCCTCTTGGGGCGTTGGGAAATAGCAATCCCAGAGAACACTGCTGAACCGGGAAAATGCTCGTTCACCTGCTTTCATCTACCCCCAACTCTTGGTCATTCTCCATTTGCAAAAAGAAAGAGGTTTGGGCTCTCATCACCTCTTTTTTGGTTGTTTGTTTTTTGCTATTTGTTTATTTGTTCCATTATAATTTTTTAATAAAAAATGAGCAATGTTAATCATATTTGATAACTTGCTAAAAAGTATTGAGGTAAACCTTAAGTTAGGTTTGTAGGTCAATTGTCCATCTTTTATTTTTAATTGATTTGTTTATTTACTTTTAGTTTACAAGATTCAGTTCCAGAATCCCTTGAGTTTCAAATTTTCTCCCTTCCCTCTCCCCCCATGGTGGCATGCAATCAAGTATAGGATCTGCAAATACTTTCACATTGGACATTAATCTGGTTGTATAGAAGGGTTGTAACCAATGGAGTGAACAATGGGAAAGAAGAAACTAAACCAAACAGGGAAAAGAACGATAGCATGTAGATTGCTTCAGTCTCCATTTGAACTCTATTCTTTCTAGATCTTTCTCTGAATCTCCTTCCATTTTGAGACTTATAGAGTTGTGTTATAACTATGCATTGCTGAGAAGAGTCCAGTTTATCAAGGTCTCTCATCACTTCTTGCCTAGATTATTACTCCCAATTATTTTCTCTGCCTCATTTCTCTCCAATCAATCCATCCTCCATCAAGCAACCCAAGTAATTTTCCTAAGTCTAAGTTTGAACATAACACTCCCCTGCTCTCTAAACTCCACTGGCTCTTCATGATCTGCAGCATCCAATACAAAATCCCCTATTTGACCTTAAAGGTCCTTCACCACCTGGCTCTACCCACCTCCCTATTCCCCTTTATGCCCTGTGTAACCCAAATAGGCTGATCCCACTGCTCTTCACACAGGACACACCATTGTCCACCTCTATTGTCTTTGTTCAGGCTGTGCCTCATGTCTGCAATGCAATCCCTCCTCACTTCTACTTCTTGAAATCCCTGCTACCCTTCAAAGTTTAGCACAAATTTTATCTTTCATATGAAAGGTCTGAGGTCTTTCATAACCTCCCTCTAGCTAATACATTATCACATTACCACATATTTATGCATATATATGTAATATATCACATGTTACCTACATTATCACATATTTATGTATTGATTTTTTTATGTTCTTATATTGTCTTTTCTACAGGCAGCTATGTGGGTTCAGTGGATAGAGCGCCAGGCCTGGAGTCACAAAGAGTCATCTTCCTGAGTTCAAATATGACTTCAGAAACTTGCTAACTGTGTAACTCTGGGCAAATCACTTAATCCTGTTTGCCTCAGTTTCCTCATCCGTAAAATGAGCTGGAGAAGGAAATGGCAAGCCACTGTTGTATCTCTGCCAAGAAAACCCCAAATGGGGTCACAAAGAGTTGGACAGGACTGAAGAGCAACAAAAACTTGTCTCTTCTGAAAGAGTGTAAACTCTTTGAAGGAAGCCATTGCTTCTTTGTATCTGTTAGCATCTTCTCTGGTCTCTAACACTTGGTAGGCATTTAATAAATGTTCACTGCTTGTGAAACATGACTCCCTCAGTTTTGATTTCAAGCATTACAGAGAGCATGGTCAGCACCTATCCAGCATCTCCAGAATCAGCAATAATTGCATTAGCAACAATGATAATAATAATAATAACAATAATGTTTGTTTGGGGACCCAGGATGTCACTACTGTGGGCAACATGCCTTCTGCCAACTACACAGATCACAAACCCCTTCCATACCTTGGGAAATGCCGTGGCCAGTGGAAATTCATTGCCTGGCAGCCAGCCTTCTGGCTGCTTCTCCGAACCTGGCCTTTAGAGCTTGGTAGAACATGACAATGTTTGCATTTGATTGGCAGAACTTTCAAGGACTCAAGGTCAACTCCACAGCATGGTGAGGAGTCAGACTGGACGTTATCGGAGCAGGAATGATAATTACAGCTGACATTACATGGTGTTTAAAGGCAAAGAAACTGCTTTCCAATCTTTTTTGGGGTGGGGTGGGATGGGGAAGAAAAGGACAAGGAAATCCAGAACTATGATCTCCTCAGGATAGGGAGGAAATTCCTTCTGCCAATGCAAATCAACAGCAGTTAATACTTTTTGTTGCTAGCATATGTAGGTCTACAAGGCATTTTGCAGATATTATCTCATTTGGTCCTCACATCAACTCTGGGAAGTAGGTGCTATTATGATTCCCATTTTACAGATGAGGAAACTGGGGAAGATGGAAGTTAAGTGACTTGCCCAGGGTCACACATCTCATATATGTCTGAGGCTGGATTTAAACTCAGGTCTTCCTGACTTCAAGCCCAACACTCTATTCATTGTATTACTTAGTTGCCTAGATACCAGACAGAAATTAAATGTTCAGCACACTGAAACCTCCAGATTTTTTTTCAAGAAGAACTACATGGATAAAATGGAGATACCTCAGGGAGAAGGTACTAACATTTAGGGGTAACAGAAAAGGCTTCTTGTAGAAGATTGGATTTTAATGAGGGCTTGAAGGAAGCCAGGGAATCCAGAAAGCAGAGATGAGGATGGAGAGAATTCCAGGTAAAGGCAACAGCCAATGAAAACGCATAGGGTTGGCAGAGGAAGTATCTTGTTCAAGGGACAGAAAGGAGACAATGACACTGGATTGAAGAACTTGGGGAGAGGAATAAGGGGCAAACAAATATGAAAATGTAGGAAGGGACCAGTCTGTAAAGGGCTTTAAGACCCAAATAGATTTTATATTTGATCCAGAATATAATAGGGATCCACTGAAGTTAATTGAATTGGGGTGTGTGTGTGTGTGTGTGTGTGTGTGTGTGTATGTGTGACACAGAGAGAGAGAGAGAGAGGAACAGAGAGACAGAAAGAGACAGAGAGAAGAGAGGAAGAGAGGGAGAGAGGAGAGAGAGAGAGAGAGAGAGAGAGAGAGAGAGAGAGAGAGTACACAAAGGGAGACACGAAAGAGAGGACAGACAGAGACAAAGATGGTCAGAACTTCACTTTAGGAAGATTGCTTCCTAAACTGAATGGAAGATGGACTGGGATGGAGAGAAGGTTGAGACAGAGACCAGCCTGCAGTTCTTGCAGCAGTCCAGGCCTGAGGGCATGAGCACCTGCCCTGGGCTGGTAACACTGTCAGAGGAGAGAAGGGGACATCAGCGATAGATTCTATGAAGGTAGAATTTATAGGATTTGGCAATAATTTACATATAGAGGGTGAGAAGGAGGAGCAGAGGGATGACACATGGGTTGCAAGCCTGGGTGGAGGGAAGGATGATGGTGCCCTTTGCAATAACTCAGAGAGAGAAGCTTTTTTGGGGGGGGGAGGAGTGGCAAGAGACTGAGCTTGGTGCTGGACATATTGAGTTTAAGATGTCTACAGCATCTAATTCAAGATGTCTGAAAGGTCAGTTGAAGATGCAAGACTGGAGGTTGGGAGAAAGGTTAGGGCTGGATAAGTAGATCTGAGAATCATCATCAGAGAAATGATAACTGAATTCCTAGGAGCTGATGAGATCTCCAAGCAAAATAAAATAAAGGGAAAAAAGAGAAGGGCCCAGAACAGATCCTTTGGAAACACCCACAGTCAGCCAGGGTGAGCTAGATAAAGATTTAGCAAAGGAGTCTGGTGAGATAAGTAGAAGGAAGATGGCAGCATGAAAATCCAGAGAGATGAAAATGTCCAGGAGAAGAGGGTAAGTAACAATGTCCCAGAGACATTATAAATTTTCATGCAATAGGTTTCAGGTTCTGTGCTCTTCTTTCAAGGCAAGAGGACTTCTCTTCCAGCCTCAGAAGTGGAGAATTTAATACACTGTGATACTATACAGTGTGTAAGATCAATACTGACACTGTCCTGTGGAAGGATAGCCCACTAGGCAAAGGAAGAAGGTGGCTCTCAGTGCCTTGGAGCCCACCTGGTCTGGGGCCCCTGGACTGACTGCCTTATGCTGTCACTGAGATTCCTAGCTCCAGCAATGGCTGTTTGGTATTCAGGTTGGCTAGCTCTGATCAGCACCTGCTGCTGTCCTTATAAGCTCAGGAAGAACAGGCATGCTTTACAGGCAGCCTGGGGACAACTGGACTTTACATCTTAGGAAGGGTGTCCAGGTTGCTTTTGCAAATTTCAGGCACAAACTGATTAGTGATTTGCAGCTTTTGTTTAAAAGAAGAAAAAAAGAAAAAAGAAGAGGGGAGGATATGGAAGGGAAGGATGAATGGAAAGGGGGCCAGAAAAGAAGGAAAGGAAGAAAGGAAGAAATGGAGAAAAAGGAGGGAGAAAAAAGGGAAGAGAAGAAGAAATGAAGAGAGGAAAAGAAAGAAGGGAGGGAGGAAGCTAGTAAAGGAAGGATGGCAGGGAAAGGAGGGAAGAAATGAAAGGAAGGGAGGGAAAGAAGACAGAAAGGGAAGGAGGAAAAGAGAGAAGGAAAGGAGGAAGGAAATGGATGAAAGGCAAGAAAGGAAGGGAGAGATGAAGAGAGGAAAGGACCCTAAAGGAAATAAGGAGAGGAAGAGAAAGAATGGAGGGAGTAAAAGAGGTAAGGGAGGGAGGGGAAGGAAGGAAAGAAAAAAGGAATAAAGGAAGGAAGGAAGAAATAGAGGAAGGTAAGGTCAAAGGGAAGAATGAAGAAGTTACCTGAAGCAGTAAGGCTTTCTCAGCTGTGGAATGGCTTCTCAATTTTTTACATAATTAAGAGCAATACCCATCCTAACCTAACCTTAGAGGCACATCCTTCCATAATAAAGAGTGGTATAGACATTATTCTCTGCTGGGTATAATGGACTTGTTAGTCCAAGAAGATTCATGTCATCTATAAAATTAATTTATAGGAAAAATGAGAATTCACAAAAATACAACTAATTGGGTTAAAATGACATATTCACAGGAGCAATACTTTAACTGCAGAGGATTTGAGAGTCTTCGAGATGCAAATTAAGTCATCAATCCTCAAAACCTCTTTATGGGACTGAGGGAGGAAAGAAAGGCACCTTCCACTTTTGCAGATGGGAACACTGAGGCTAAAGGGGGGGATAGCTAAGGCAGAACCGAGGGGCACCAATGGAAGGGGCTGGAAGGGGACTCCAGAGTTGTGACTCTCAGCCTTCATGTCATTGAGCAGCCATGTTTCCCAATATAGGCCAACACATAAGGTAAGAGTTCTGTCTAAGGTCCTTGGTTTTAATCTAAGCTCTGCCAGATCAAAGGATAAACAACAACAATGATACAATACTTGGTCTGGCCTTCAGCAAGTCTCTTCCCCTCTCAAGGACTCCATTTTCCTATTAGTAAACTATAGAGATGGTAATAGATAATCTCTAAGTGTAGCCCTCTCTCCCCCAAGATCTTAAATCCTCAAAAGCTCAGGACCACTGTGGACGTTGGCGTTTGTCCTTCATTCTCGAAGAGGACCATGACATCAGGAGGATGATGCCATGTGGGTTGTGGGGCTTGCCCAAGGTGGGGTCGCCCAAATGCTCACCCATTGGGACGGAGGTCAGGCAGGGGCCTATCCAGGGGCAGGCGGTCACTGAGGTAAGCATTGTAGCCATAGTACTGGAACTGCTTCAGGGCAATGCGCCTGCTTTCAGGGCTGAGGTCCTGGCCCCAGTGGGCAAAGAGGGATGAGTCTGTGAAGGCCTCAGCAGCACTCTCCTCAGGTTTGGCAGGGGCCTCTGAAAAGATACAAAGGACAATGAGATGCATGAGATCAGAAGCTGTTTCACCAGGAAGTAGGCAAGCAGCCCTCAGAGAATCAGAGCCCAGAGGCTTCTAATGTTCCCCTATCTGTGGAATAAAATCTCAGGCAGAACCAAGCCCTCTTCCTACAGGCACCACCCAACCAAAGTCACCCCTCCACTGCCCAGCAAAGCCTCCCTTGCCTCCCAGCTCAGATCCAGCAGGAATCTAAGACTAACTCTTTGATATTTAAATAGAGGAAAATAAGAACACAGCTTGTTTGGTAAGGGATGAATACTCCCAAGGGGTCAGAGTGTCACAGACTACAAGTATTCACTAGTCCTTCCATTATAGCCCAAGACACATGCCCTCAGACATTCTTGACCAACACAACTCCACCCAATAACACACACCCATCCCTGTACACAATCCCTACTTAGCTACAAATATTAAGGAACACACACACACACACACATACACACACACACACACAAATGTGTGTATGTGCATATGTGTGTGGGTATGTATATTAGTAATACCTAAGAGACCATATGGTATAATGGACCAAGTATTGAATGGAGATTCTGAAGACCTGGGTTTAAGACCAAGTTTTACCCCTCACTGTCCAGCTGTGTGGGCCTAGGCAAATCCTATGGCCCCTCTGCACCTGACTTTCCTCATCCATACAATGAGAGCATTGGATTGGATGTTTCCTTAAGTCCCTTCCAATCCTGAAAACTGATGACTCATTCTTTTGGAATGGGGGAGAGAATTATGAAAATTCCAATTAGTGAGCCAAGTCATACGATATTTAAAAGAAAAGTTTCATTGCTTTTGGATACAAAAGTGGGTATTAGCAAGTGGAATGAGGTCAGGTAATGAAAAAATAATGATTCACAATAGGCCTGCATTATATAATAATGTATTGTAAATGCATTAAAATCTTGACTGATTTACCCCCACTGCCCCAGGTAGCTTCCAACTTTTTATTCGGTGAGAATCTGAATTATTTCAAATCCCAATGTAATGAGATTGGAATCAAAGAATCTCAAAGTAGGAAAGGTTTCCCTGGGATCTCTTGAAGCATCATTGAGAATTCATAAGATCACAGCTTTGGAACCAGAAGGGACTAATCTAGGCCCCTAATTTAACAGATAGGGAAACTTAGGTCCCTAAAGGTTAAAAGACTTGTCTGAGGACACATAGGTATCAAGCATCATAGAAGAAATTTGAACCCCGGTCCTCTGATTTGGAGCAGCTAGGTGTTGCAGGGGATAGAACATTGGGCCTGGAGTCAGGGAGGCTCATCTTCCTGAATTCAAATCTGTGTGACCCTTGGCAAGCCACTTAACTCTGTTTGCCTCAGTTTCCTCATCTGTAAAATGAGCTGGAGAAGGATATGGCAAACCACTCCAGTATCTTTGCCAAGAAAACCCCAAACAGAGTCATGAAGAGTCACACATGACTGATAAATGACTGAACAGCAACCACCTCTGATTTTAGGTTCAGAATTTGCAAAATCTTCTCAGGATTGGAATATCTAGAAACTCCTGAGTTTACTTTAAATTATGATTTACTTGTGGCCCTGCCCTAGCCTTCTCTATGACCTCAGGGTGTGGGCACTTCCCCTCACTCTCAGACTCCTTTAGAAAATTAGGAGGTTGCCCTTCTATATGACCAAACTATTGTACAATGTGAAAGTATTTGCAGATCCTATACATGATTGCATGCCACCATGGGGAGGGGGGGAAGGGAGGGGAGAAAATCTGAAACTCAAGTGATTGTGGAACCGAATCTTGTAAATTAAAAGTAAATAATTAAATTTAAAAAATTTTAAAAAAATAAAAATAAAAATAAAAATAAAATAAAATAAAATAAAATAAAATAAAATAAACAAAAAAAAACCCAGAAAATTAGGAGGTCGGAGCTGACACTCTCCAGGGTTCCTTCCGGCTTCTGAGTCTGTGCTACTGTCACACATTCACTTAGCACATATTTCCTTGGCTCCTATTTCGGGATCAGAGAGGCTCTTTATGAATGCCTTTTGGAAGGGGGGGGGAGGAAGACAAGAAGAGGAAGGGCAGGCAACAGGAAATACCATTGATATCCAGGAAATCCAACTGGAGTAATCGATGGCTGGGTTAGGGAGAGGGCAACAGCTGGCAGGGCTTGGCCACTTTATTCCAGACTGAGGAGCTTACAACAGCAGAAACATTGACACTTTAAAAGATCAGAATGGGATTTGAGGAT
>CM053583.1:43164655-43194244 GCA_028627135.1 Pseudochirops cupreus | reverse complement strand
AAAAAAAGAAAAGAAAAGAGCCCAGAGTTTTGCATTCCCCCAATAATGATTCATATGAATTTATGGCCCCTGCAGTCATATCACATTCTCCTAAAGGGCAGAGTTTGCACATCTTCTGCCCTATCTTACACTTATTTTCTAAGGACCAGTTGGGGCCTCATTAATAATAATAGCAATACAACAATAGGAATCATGATGATTTTTGTTCAGTTGTGTCCAACTCTTCATGACCCCATTTGGGATTTTCTGGGCAAAGATGCTGGAGTGGTTGGACATTTCCTTCTCCAGCTCATTTTATAGATGAAGAAACTGAGGAAAACAGGGTTAAGCGACTCACCCAAGGTCAAAGAGCTAGTAAGAATCTGAGGCCAGATTTGAACTCAGCAAGATGAGTCTTCCTGACTTCAGGTTTGGTTCTCTATTCACTGTACCCTTAACTGCCTCAATGATGATGGTATATGTAGAGCACTTTAAGGCTTGTAAGCCATCTTGCTCATATTATGCCATCTGATCCTCACAACAACTGAGGATCCTTCCAGACTTCAAAGAAGACAGTGACTTCTCACACAGAATCTCTTCCCCTAACTCTAAGCATATAGAACAGTGCTGAACATACCATCAATATTCAGTAGAAGCTAGCTAACTGAAGGCTTGGATTTGGAGAGACATCATGGGACAGTGGAAAGAGCCCTGTATTCAGAGTCAGGGGACCCAGGTTCGAACAGAGTGCTAAACTTGAAGTCAAGAAGACCTGAGTTCAAATCCAGCCTCATACACTTACTATGAGACCTTGGATAAGTCACTTAACCTCTGTCTGCCAAAGTTTCCTTAACTGTAAAATGGAGATAATAATAGCACTTATGTCACAGGGTTTTTGTAAGGATCAAATGAGATAATGTTTGTAAAGTACTTTGCAAACCTTGAAGGGCTTTAATCATACTAGCTGCTATTGCTGCTGTTATTATTATTATTAATGATCTTGGGGAAGTCCGTTCATCTCTTTAGGTCTCAGTTTCCTCAGGGGGTTGGACTAGCTGGATCTTCTGGGGTTCCATCTAGTTCTAAATCAATGACCTTATTCTCCTATATCCATTCCTTAATCTATAGGAAGCAGGGGTTAGATTAGATGGCTTCTAAATTTCTTTCTAGCTCTAGAATGTTGATTCTATGACCTGTCTAGGTCTCAGTTTCCCCATCTGTGAAATGCAGAGATTAGATGCCCTCTAAATTTCCTTCAGGTTCTGTCCATAAACCCATGTCAACCTATAGCTATTTGGGCAAAGAAGCTGCCCATCTTTCCCCTCCTCATGCCTGTTCTTAGAAGAGGGGGCCTACTAGAGGGGCCTGGAGGGAATAAAGGCCTGGTTCATTGTTCCAGGTCAGAGCCTGCCCTCCCTTCCCCCAAACATGGCCTCCAAGTCATAGTCCCAATTCCACATGCTTCCGGCAGTGAACAGTGCTTGTTTCTGTGGAGGTCTGCTGAGTCCCCAGCCCCAACTGCAGCTCCTCAAATAAAAACCTTTTCTACCTGTCTTTGGGAGTACGAGGAAGAGTCCTTAGCTCAAATGTTTCTGTTGGTCTGGATTTTATTAGTCACCCTAAAACCAACACTTCATTGTGCATTTTCTTTTTCTAAAAGAAAAAAAGTCCCTTTAATAATTATAGATGACATTCTGAAAATGCCACAGTACGGTCTCAGAGATATTCTTGAGACGCAAAGCATCTAGACCACTAATGAGGGTGGGGAATTCTGGATTAGAAACATCCCTGTGGCTTTCAGAAGAATATACTGATACAGTAGGAAAATAGCCCGAGAGCAGCTTGACTGGCTTTGGCAATTAAGTGCTATAACAGGAAAGGATAATAACACTGTGCTCTGGCTAATCAGGGGAGTGAGATGTGCCCGTCTGGAGATGGAGCCAGGATTCCAAGCTGCCTCAGAGGCCATAGGAGCTGCAGTGGAAAGAATGCCCCAGTGAGAAGCATGCAAGAACAAAGCCACCTTCACACCTCCAGCTTCTTATACAGGTATCTCTCCAGTCTCAACTTGGCCCTTGAACCAAAGAGAGGGGCCATGAAAGAAACAGGGAATAGAAGGGAAGAAAAGGTGGTGGTAGAAGAGAGATGAGACCAGTTGAAGAACTGCGCAACTGGGTGGCATAGTGAATAGAGTACTGAGTCATTTTCCTGTGTTCAAATCTGGTCTCAGATATTTATAAGCTGTGTGACCCAGGGCAAGTCCCTTAACTCTGTTTGATTAGTTTCCTCATCTATAAAATAAGCTGGAGAAGAAAATGGCAAACACTCCAGTATCTTTGCCTAGAAAACCCCAAATGGGGTCACAAAGAGTCGGACACCACTCAAAAACTACTGAACAACAAAAACTCTATAACAAATTGAGTAGTCTCACTGCTCAGAAGGAAGAGTTCCGGGGTGGCCAGGTGGTGCAGTGAATAGAGTACCAGGCCTGGAGTCAGGAGGACCTGAGTTCAAATCAGGCCCCAGACACTTAACACTTACTAGCTGTGTGACCTTGGGCAAGTCATTTAATCCCAAATGCCCTGCCATCCCCCCTCCAAAAAGCAAAAAAAAAAAAACAAAAAAAAAACACAAAAAAATAAGGAAGAGTTTGTAGATTAGGCATACTAGCCCCCTGGGGGGGGGGGGGGGATGCCATCCACCATTCAAATGAGAAAATGCCCCTAAAGTGATTTGCAGACTTCCAAGTGCTTTGCAAACCCTATAACCCTGTGTCAAAGGGAACTATTTTCATTATTCTCATTATTATGGTTATGATTATGATTGTGGTGCCCACATAGAGCCTTGTTATCTTTTTGAATTATTATTATTTCCTCTCATGGTCCTGGGGTGGTGGTGGTGATGATTCATAGACGAAATGAGAGCTCAAGTTTCTGAGTAACTGCCGTTTTTCCTTCCCCAATAGTCTGGTAAAGCTCAGGCTCAGGGTGTCCGAACATTGCATCACCATCCCTATTACCCCCAGGCTCAGGAGAGAAATAAAAATAATTCAGATAGATAAGAGGGTGATTCATGGGCTTGGGTGACATTCTTAGCAGCCAAAGAGAAAAGGAGCGAAAGTGGAGCTAGGGTGGAAAACATGGCAATGGCCCTACAGAGAGGACACTGAGGGAGCAAGTCCATGTAGGAGCAAACCCTAGTCTGGAGTCCTTATAGGAGCTGTCTGGAGGGCGTCAAAGCATGCATCCCCCACCAAGGAGGGCAAGGGAGCTGTCCAAGGTCCTGAAGTGAGTCAATGGGAGAATTAGGACTAGAACCTAGGTCTTCTGATTCCAAAAACTCTTTCTTTTGGTGGCTAAATGGATAGAGCTTGTGGTAAGGAAGATCTGAATTCAAATTCTTCCCCAAACACCTACTACCTGTGTGATTATGGGTAAGTCACTTAACCTTTGTTTGTTCTGTTTCCTCATTGTAAATACCATCAACCTTCCCAGAGTTGTTGTGAGAATCAAATGAGATAACATTTAAAAAGTACCTGGTACATGGCAAGTCCTTAATAAATCCATCTTTCCTTCCTTCTTTCTTTCATTCTTCTTTCCTTCCTTCTTTCCTTTCTTCCTTTCTTCCTTCCTTTCTTCCTTCCTTCCTTCCTTCTCTCTCTCCCTTCCTCCCTCTCACCTTTCTTGCCATTGGAAAACAAGAAAATGCACAAAAGAAGCATAGACTCAAAGCTACTCTGGAGCTAGAAGGGACACCAGAGGTCATCTAGTCCAATCCCTTCATTTTATAGGTGAAGAAAATTAACCTCAGGAAGGTTCAGGGACTTGTATCAGGGCCAGTCAATCAGATCCTTTGACTCCAAGGACAGTATTTTTTCCACAATATGTGCATAAAAGACCTGAAACTGGGGCCCACAAACACTTAATTATTATCCCCTCTCCCATTAACAAGCTGGGCAGGAGTTGGGCTTAGGTAATGGGCATCTCTTGTGCTCTCTCAATCTATTTGTCGAATAAGGTTCTCATCCACAACTCTTTCAGCTGTGAAGTAATGGGCTGAGTTAATGCTCTGCAGGAGACTGACAGACAATGCCAGCCAGCAGGGGCCTATTGAAAGCTGACAAGAGACATTTCCATTTCTGGACATTCAATTAGACTTTTCTCCCAAAATATAGCACCTAATAATGCATTTCAAATAGTGAAAGAAAAGAAAAAAACCACCCTACAAAGTTCCACTTTGGGATTTATTACCAACCATAATTGGCTATTTAACATTTAATCCATCTAGAACGCTAATTTCTAAATGAGATTCTCAATTTATGAAGTGTTTTAAATGCCGTCCCTATTTCTTTCCCTAGAATAAATTAGGTAAAGTGGCGCCCATTTTACAGATGAGGAAAATTGAAGTTTGAAGAGGTTAGGGGCATTGCTTGAATTCACAGAATCATAGAATGTCAGAGCTAAAAGAAACCTTAGAGACCATGTAACTGAAGAATCCTGTCATCTCAGAATTGGAAGGCACCTCAGAGAGCATGGAAGCCCCTCTCTTTTTTGTTATTTTTGGAAGCCTCTCTCTCTCTCTCTCTTTTTTTTTTGGAGGGGGGAAGGCAGGGCAATTGGGGTTAAGTGACTTGCCCAAGGTCACACGGCTAGTAAGTGTGTCAAGTGTCTGAGGCCGCATTTGAACTCAGGTCCTTCTGACTCTGGGGACAGTGCTCTATTCACTGCACCATATAGCTGCCCCCAGAAGCCTCTCTCTTATAATATCTTTGAAATATTCCATCCAGGAAAGAGATATCTACATTCGAGAAAGATTTAGAAAGACCAGAGTTTAAATGGGGACTGAAGCAATCTACATGCTATCGTTCTTTTTCATGGTTGGTTTTCTTTCTTTTTCCCATTGTTCATTCCATTGGTTACAACCCTTCTATACAACCAGACTATTGTACAATGTGAAAGTATTTGCAGATCCTATACTTGATTGCATGCCAACATGGGGGAGGGAGGGAGAAAAATTGAAACTCAAGGGACTCCAGAACTGAATCTTGTAAACTAAAAGTAAATAAACAAGTCAATGAAAAAAAAAAAGAAATATGTCCATCCATCCTCCTCTAGTGACTCTCATTTTGTAGCAGGGAAAGAAGCCCTAAAGAGGTAAAGCAATTTGTGTAAGGTAACACAGTGAATTGAACAGCAGACTCCAGACCCAAAACGAAGACTCAAACCAAGGTCTGTTGAGTCCTATTTCAGTAACCTCTCCAAGCCATGTAAAGTTCTAATGGACACATGAAGAGTGGACCTGTTTAAAGTAACGGGAGGGAGAGAATCTATGATTTCACTGGAATAGGGAATCTCCCTGGGGAAAAACAAACCTCCCTTTAAATGTAATTTGGCATCTTCTTTGCAACTCCCAGAAAGCTGGCTAGAGTACTGAGTTACCTAGAGTTACACAGCAAGTGCATATCAGAAGTGGGACTGGAATGCAAATCTTTCTAGTCTCAAGGCTGGCTTTCTACCTAGTTGCTCACAGTAGTCAAGTAAAATAAAAAGTTTGTTGAATGAAATACTGAATAAAAACTAATGGCAGATCCAGGTGAAAAAAAAGTTTTCAGAAAGCAGTACCCCAGAGGAAAGAGCTAACAGCCCTACCCCATTCCCCCCAGCATTAAAGGTAGCTGAGGAAATGGTTCTTGTCATCAACAAACAGACATATGGGATGAAAAGATCAAGTCCCACCAACTTGTTCTATAGAGGAAGAAATAGGCCTAAAGAAGGGGAAAGAGCTTGCCACATTTATAAGTGGTAGAGATCCCCAACCCAGGTCTCCACACTCCCAGACCAGCTTTTCCCCACTACATCTTCTGATGAAAATGCAGCTTAGTAGAGGCAAGCAGGGATTGTTTCTAATGGCTAGGTAGGCAGGAGTCAGGACTGACTTAGACCGAGGAGTTATGTAAGTCCTACAAGAGCCTCATGAATCTTCATTTACAAACAGTGCTATAGTTACTAAAGTCACATGCATGCACATGAAGGGCATTCCCTTTCCAAACTTGGAAGTCTGTTTCCTTCTCATTCGAATTCCTGCTCTTCTCAACAAGGTACAGACCTCCCCCCCCTACCCAACAGAGTTAGAGCCCAAACTCCCTACTGGATCAAACTTTTCAAAGTAAGGCTTAAAGCATAACTTTAGCGCTGCCTGTGAGCAGAGGGGTACTTAACAGGCAATGCCATGAGTATTTGTGGCAGTAAATTTGGCCATTGGCCAAGTCTAGAAGGTTTCACCTTCCAGAGTCTCTGCTTTTCCTTAGTTATCTGACTTAACCAAGCAAGAAGGGCATGGCATCCCAAGCAAGCATACCAACCACTAGGGGTCACCAGGAGAAACAAGAACGTTTAATGGATTTTTCTGCAAAGCATGGATCATAAGATTTAGAACTGAAAGGAATTTCAGAGGGCATTTCTTCCACCCTTCTCATTTCACAGATAAGGAAATTGGGGCACAGAAAAGTTTAGCCAATTGCCAAAGGGCTCCATGGTGGTAACCAGCAGAGTCAGGATTCAAAGCCGAGATCTTTCCATTGCATGGATAGCTCCCATCCAGAACAGGAGGCATAAAAATAGAGACCTCAACTCAGACTTAGCAGGAATTTCAAACCTTTAGAATGGGTCAGCTGCCATAGATCAGGAAACTTCTATTAACTGCTCCCTGCTGAGACAAATGATTATCTTCTCATGAGAGTTTCTGGTCACTGAGCACTTTCCAGGAATGATCTCATCTGATCCTCATACCAGCCATGTGGAGTTGACACAAATATTGTCATCATCATTTTACAGATGAAGAAACTGAGTCTCAGAGAAGTTACTCAAAGTCACATAGTCAGAAGTCTCAGAGCTGGGGTTTGAGCCCTAGTCTTTCTACTCTCTAGTCTAGGAGGCAATGTAGTACATTGGAAAGAGCTCTAGATTTGGAGTCAGAGAAACTGGGTTTGGATTGTGGCTCTGCCACTTATTAACTTGTGACCTTGGTTGGGCAAGTCATTGTCTCATTTGGCCTCAGTTTCCTCATCTGTAAAATGGGAACATTGAACTATATAATGGCTAAGGTCCATTCAAGTCTAAGGACCCAGTGTCCTTGTTTTCTTTTTCTTTCTTTCTTTCTTTCTTTTTTTTGATACTGTACTGCCTCCACTAACCCCAAACAAGGAAAAGCATGAACTCCAAAATCACTTTGAGCTTCAAAACTAAGTCTGACAAGTCATTAGGCTGTAATGGGATCAGATCCCATCAGCATTCCCCATGGGGGGCGTGTCTGGCTCAGACCCATTATGCTGCTTCCTAAAAGCCCATTACCAGGAAGATGAAGCTAAAACATACTCCAGAGAGGACAGAGGAGAGTTGTACTCCTATCAATGTCTTACTTTCCCAAAAATATTCCTCCTTTGCCTAAATGTTCTCAAATTTAGATAAACCATTTAAGCATATATTTACAGGCTCTAGCTTATTTGGCCAGTAGCCAGACTGCAATCACAGTTGCTCATGGCATTGCCCTTCAAACGTTCCTCTGTCCATGCATCATGTTGACTTTATGCTTTAAGGTACAATCCATGGGCTACTTGCAAAGGGGGTGTTCCATAAGCAGTCTGGTCTCAGTCTGGGGTACAACAGAAACATAAAGGGGAGGAATTTTGATTAAAAATTATGCAAGATGTTAAGGTGCGATTAAAGAACTCTAAGTTTTTATGTTCCTTGCCAACTACATAAAGAAAATGTAAAGAACTCATTTTAGGGGGTGAAAAATGCATGCATCTGAGGAGCAGGGATTTATATGTGCTGTTATTCACTACTTTAAAACAACCCTTGGAACCTCGGATTCTGCCAACGAGATATAATGAACTCCATAGAGCATGCCATCATTTTTTTTTAAAGAGTGCTGACAGTCTGGAGCTCGATGCCGGAGCTTCTAAATATACACCTCAACTGTTCACACATAAAACACAGTGTTTCCATACATCAATTTCCTGGAATGAACTGAATGAAACTACCTTGTTGACATTCAAGTTGCTGAGCTCTCCTGGCCCCCACAGGTGCACAGCTGGAGGCAGCTGGACAGGACCTAAGTCATTATTATTGTTAATAACAGTAATTAAAACTGTAAAATATTGCTAGCATATTGATAAGGCTAGAGGTAAAACATCCATTTTTCAATGATCATCAATAATAATATGAATTGATAATAAAAAGAATCTTTGTCTTGGTACAGGAATGAAAGCCTTGTATGCGAGAAAATATGTGATCCCTCCCTGCCCAGAATATATAAGTTCTTTGAGGGCAAAGATGGCTTTGAGTTTCACATTTCCATCCCCAATACCTAGCACAGAGCTCCCACATACTATGCACTCGGTAAATGTTTACTAGATTGTATTTCCTCAGTGGAGAATTCCCCAGCAGGGAATTCTCTCTACCAATTCAGAGAGTAGATTAAAGTTCTTGGAAACTGCTGGAGCTTTAAAAAAAAGATTGTGATGTGCTTTCAGGCCTCAACTAGTAGATGTTACAGGATGGATTTGAACTCATACCTTCTTGATTCCAAGCCCAGCACTCTATGTTCTACTCCATATCCCCTGCTGTCTCTTTGTATTCCTTAACATTTCACAGTTTTCAAAATCTCTTATTGTTCACTGTGGTACATATAGAGATTCATTGTATGCCATAATGGATGATGTTATGCTTAATATTTCTCTTTGCCCAAATAACTATGCCTCATCTTATTATTGTTGCTTTTAATAATACAATACAAAGGGAATCAAAGGTAGGTCAGGGTGAAGAATCCTGAGTTTGCCCTGTAGACTTGCCAGAAGCTCTTCCCTCCAAAGTCTCTAGTTTTGCAGAGGCTTTGACCTAGGTTTCTTCATTTTATGCCATCCTCCACCTCTATATGACTATACTGCTATGCCCCAAAGACAATTCATGGAGAACTTCTCTTCCTGGAATTTCTCTTTGATCCAAAGACCCCCTCTCTAATTGGTGAATTCTTTCTGGAACCTCCATTTTGAGGCAGGGTGACAGGCCAATCATCTTTCATTCTTCTCCCACCTCTATTTCTGAGTTTCTGTATATCCACAGCATATCCTATCCCCGACATTCCTGCTTTTCTGCTCCCTTTTATTTATTGTCTTCTGTATTGGAATATAAGCTCCTTGAGGGTATGGGTTTTTTTTTTCCTCTTATTTGCAAGTGCTTAGCACTGTTTCCATAGTAGGTGCTTAATAAATGTATTGACTTAACCCATATCTAGCAATTTGGACAAAGACAGAAACATTAAGCAGAGACAACATGGTGAGTGGAAAGAGAATAGGTTTTAGGGTCAGAGGGCCTGTGTTAAAATCCCAGCTCAGATAAATGAGATAACATGTGTAAAGTCTTCTGTAAACCTTTACATGATATGTTAGTTATTATTATTTGCTACTTATGTAATAAAGAAAAAGAAAACCTTGGGCAAGTAGCCTACCTCTTCTTAGCCTTAGACCCTCATCTGTAAAAGCAGCTGATTAGACCAGGACCCTAAACCTATATTCTATGTGACATACAAAATCAGTGACAGATACAGCTCTCATATGATCTACAATGTAGGGAGATAATGGGACTCCAAGTCAGGAGACTTGGGTTCAAATCCCAGTTCTGATAAAATAGACTTTTAAATGGACTCTATTAATTAATGTTAATCATAATTAAACATATCATTCAATTATATACTGAAATGTATTTAATGATATGCTAAATAAAATAAATAAATATAATAGATTAATTAATGGACTTAATAAATCCGGTATAATTACTTCACTCCCCTCAGAACCTGTTGCTTCATTTATTAAATGGAAGAATTTGCACTATCTACTCCCACCAGACAGAGATGTGGAAAGCATTTTGTAAACACAGAAAGCACTGTATATATGTTATTACTTTTGTTACTATTAGATAAGAGAGCATCTTAGCCTACAACTCTCATTTGGGAAACAGGAAGATTTGAATACATATCTTATATATGGGTAGGATAGATAGACAAACCTGGAAAAACAAACTTACAAGAAGAAATAGCATAGGTTTTATTCTTGTTAAATAGCCTACTTCTAAATCTTTAAGATGCAATTTACGGTCATTGAAGAAGAAGGGGCACAATTGTGCATTGAGCTGAGGCTCTCATCTGCCTACTGTACAGATGAGTACCCAGCTGCCCCCAGACCCGAAGCACCATCAATCCTGGCAGCTGTTAGTGCCACAGACATCTTTTCATTATCACTGTCAGACCGTAACTCTTTCAGAGCCAGGACAGAAACAGCTGTATCACTGCAGCCAGAAGTGGATTTGTCCTTTGGAAAAAAAGTTAACAGATACGCCCTCTAAACCCCTGGCACCTTCAGGCCTAAGAACTGGCTTTGAATTAATGTCCAAGAGATGTTCAAAGGAAAGGGGCAATTTTCAAACAAAATCTGTTTTTCGGGCGTGACAGTGAAAGTATTTATCACAGGCAAGATAAGGAAACTTGTATTATGTCTGAACACTATGGTCTATTAATGTATTTGATGTTCAGTGAGGAAGATTCCAAAAAATCTTCATGCCAGCAATTCTGAAGGGAGGGGAGAAAAATTAATTCTTGCCAATTGAAAAATTGCTAATTTGGCAGCATAATTCTGTTCTCCTGTTATATAGTGTCAATCAAAGGCAAATGGTAGGGTCCTGAGCTTTCAGCCACACCAAATGGGAAAAATCTTTTGACCAAAAATAATATAAGCCTATGAATCATATCCTAGAACCATAAAATCTCAACATTGGAAGAGACTTTGAAGGGCATCAAGCTGAGCCCTTGCCTGACACACTAAACCCTCTATTCCATTCAGAACAAGTATCAAACCTTGATCTAAAGGCCTACAATGATTTGCCATTTCCTCATCCATAGAATTATTGTTATTATTATTGTGGCTGTTATCTAATTAATAAAGATTACATGGATGTAATGCTTTAAGTTCATTGGTAAGAATTATGGGTTACTGCTTACTCATTAACATTCTCTCCCATATGCCAAATTGTCATCAACTAGCATTTATTAAGGGTGCTATGTGTCCAGAACTATACTAAGGACTGGGGATAAAGAGACAAACATTTCCTTCTCTCAAGGAGCCCAGTCTACATGGGAAGATATGATACAGACAACTATGTGTATGCAAGATATATACAGGATAAATTGGGAGTGGTCTCAAAGTGAAAGCAGTGAGGTGAAGGAACATTGAGAATGGTTTTGTGCAGAAGGGGAGACTTTAGCTGAGACTTCAAAGAAGCCAGAGAATTTACAAGGAGGCTACTGTGTTTGACTGCCTTGGATTTTGAGGCATTGTAGTGTAGTAGGGAGAACTTTGGATTTGAAGTCAGGAAGGCCTGGGTTCATTCCAGCAGGCCCTCGGATTCACTCAGAGTGGACTTGAAATTAGAAGAATGGACCAACAATTGCCTTGTGTAAAGAAACCCTAGTAAAGGTACTTATGAATTGTAGTTGAGGGTATGTGCAGACAGGAGGTAGTGAAGAAGGTCAGTCAAAAAGCATTTATTAAAGTGATTGCTATGTGTCAAGAACTGTGCTAAGTAATGAGAATACACACACAAACACACATGTATACATTACATACACATACATACTATATATATGTATATGTATGTATATATGTATGCAAAAAGATAAATCCTTCCCTCAAAGGGCTTATTTAGTTCTAATTGTGAAGACAAAACATAAAAAATATGAAAGGAATGAGTAGATACTGGGGGGAAGAGTGAAAGCATCAGGAGGACACAACAGAGAAAAGTAGATATGGAGGCTGGACCAAGACACCCAGTCATGGAAGTATCATGGAGGAAAGGGGTCAGAAAATTAGTGTCTGTGAGCAAGTTTCAGAAAATCAGGAATAGTGATGATAACCACGGTGTAGAAGGGTATAAGTACTCTGGTCTAGTCCTGTGATGATAGAAACATATATTTCGAGATTGACTTTAAAAACCATCGAGTCCAATCTCTTCATTTTACATATGAAGAACTGAGGCCAAAAGAGATTATATGACTTGCCCAGGTCTACATAGTTAGCAAATAGAAGGGAAAAGGATTTGAATCAAGGATGTCAAGTACAGTACTCTCTCCTACAACCTGCTGCAAGAATGCCTGACTCCCAAGAAACATACTAGATTAAGTAAGACCTAAGGTCCAAGGTTCTATCCTTCATAAATAATCAGCTGGATCATTCAGCCACTACCAAGTGTCCACCAAAATACTACTGGACACAACACAAGAGACTTTGCTGTGTGGTGATCCAGAATCAAGGAATAGGGGTTCATGTCCTGGTTGCATCATAATTAGCTAGAAGGAGAAGGAGGAAGAGGAAGAAAAGTAGTGACCAAGCAAATCACATCACTTCCCTGAAGCTCACTAGCTCATTTGTGCAATGAATATAATAATACTTGCAACTATCTCATAGGGTTGTTGAGCATTCTGGAAGCATGGGGTAATTGATAGACCTGTGAAGAATCACATACATTTATTGCTCATGGATTTGCAAGCTAATGGAAACATTTTTGAAAGAAACCTGGAAGTATGTAGTAAAATTACAAAAAAAGAATCACATCCTTCAATCCAATAATTTCATCATTGGGAATTTAACACAAAAATACTATTAATAAAAAAAACAAAACAAAACTATTTGTTCAAAGATTTTCACAGAAATATTATTTGAATAGAAAAAAAAAACTAGAAGCAATCTAAACATCCAAAAATAGGGGATTGGTTAAATAAATGGTGGTGCATTCATGTAATGGAACACCATAATACAATTAAGACAGATGAGTATGAATAATATAAAGGAATTTGGAAGGACATTTATGAAATAATGTAAAGTGACAAAAAGCAGAACAGAGTACACAGTAATTGTAAACCTGTCAGAGGAAAGGGAATTGGAATAAATGGACAAAGAAGAATCCTGATATAGACTTAATGGGATACATGAAACGTTGAATTTTTGACTGTGAAATTTATTCATTTAAATGTAAATAGTTACCAAGTAAGTTTAATTAAGCCACAGGTTTAAAGCTACAAGGAAACTTAAAGGCCACCTAGTCCAACACTTTCATTTTATAGATGAGGTAACTGAGGCCCAGAAAGTTGATGGGACCTGCCTTAAGTGCCACAACATATAAATAGCAGAAATGGGATTTGATCCATACTGCATGTAGGTAGTTGCTCATTATTAGTTGATAATAAGTTATTTTCTACCAAAAAGGATACACAGCAGATTTGAGAATAAAAGGAGAGAGAAATGTAAGTTATTGTCACTGGTAAATACCATACCCCATACCACTGTATCACGCAGTTCATTCCCATTCAAAGCACACCTGTCTAATTCCAAATGACTTAGAAAGTTGCTTTGGCCCTGTTTCCCTTATGTCTTCCTTCCCACTTACAGAGACCAGAAGCACGGATTTTATTCTGTCGAGAGCCCTTGCTTATCCAGAAAACATGAATTGCTTGCTAAAAATCAGAGCAAGGGTAAAAAAAAACAAAACTATCAGATGTTGCAGCAGAGATAGTTGTTCCTAAGTCATGGTATGCTCCTGCTCAGGACCTCCAAGACATAGATGAGAATCACATGGCATCATCATCATCATCACTTTCAATGCTATTCTGCTATTTCTTGGAAGACCCTTAGAAGGACTTGTATTATTGCCTTATCAGATTAGGATTGGAAAAGAACACATCACTTCATACCCCAAAGAAGTCAAATAGGGGAGAGAAAGGCCCCCTTAAATACAAAAATATTTATAGCAATCTTTGTTTGTATTAGGAAAGAACTGGAAGAAAAATATTTAGCCATCAATTAGGGGATGGCAAAACAAATTATGACATATTAATACAATGACTAATTGTATTAATGTAATGTAATCAATGTAATGTAATGTAATTAATGTAATACAATGACTAATTGTATTAATGTAACTATGAAAGAATGACTATAAAGAGTTCATGGAAGGTTGGAAAGATTTATATGAACTGATGCAAGTGAAGTGTGCAGAACCAGGAGAACCATTTACACAATGACTGCAATAATGTAAGGAAAAATAACACTGAAAGACTTCAGAAGTCTCATCTAATCATGGCTTCCCAGAATTCATGGTAAAGCATGTCTCTTGCTTCTCAGAACAGAGGTAGTGAATCCAGAGACAGAATGAGGCATGCAATTTTGGACATAGCCAATCTGCTGATTTGTTTTGCTTGTTATACTTACTTGTTACATTTTATAATGCTCTCTAACTCTTGTTTTGTCATGAAGTCTTCCCCTCTCCATAGATCTGACAGGTAAACTATCCCTTGCTCTCCCAGATTGCTTACAGTATCGGCCTTTATTCTTAGATCAATATACTTGTTACAAGGGAGGATTTTGTTCAGAGTTTAGGAGCTAAGAGAGGTAGAGTCATTGAGAAATGATAGTGATATGAAAAAGAATAAAGGATAAATGAAATATTTTAAATGGTAAAGAAGATAAGAGAGAGAAAGGTGGTAAAGCAAAGGAAAAAGATGACTGAATATCCAATATTTCAAGGAAAAGCTACAAATGTCACATATGATGAAGTAGCAACATATCTGTCTGCCTTCCTAGGCAAGAAGCCAAAGACAGATATGGTGCCATGGTTAGGGCCAGGATCAGAATGAGGCGTAAGTGACAGACACTTGTGACAGTCACAGACATGGTCTACTCATCCACCACCCAGGAAGACTCATGGATCAGGACACACAACATAGAGCTTGGGAATGAAATCCAGGTTTTGTTAAAAACAAAACATGGTGCTATAGGCCTGAAAGCTAGGATGGAGTTTCCCACATGCTGTTAATTCTCAACTTGCTTTTTCAAATTTCCTGGGGTGGGGTAGGTGAAAAAATGATTCTTAAGCAAATCTATAAGCAAAATACAATTCAATTCAATGCAGTCAAAGGAACAAGGTGCCTAATAAGGAGCTGCAAGTTTCTATTGAATTTGTTGAGCACAGACTTGCTTCTTCAGGTGGCTGCTGGGTGTTTGCACACTTCTCTGGTCATGTTAGTGAATATGTTACCTTATGAGGCTTCAGTGTGGGCACAGTCCAAAAGGAGATGTGTCTCATGCTACTGTCCCTAGGAAAATGTGTGGGTCCTTGCTGGAAATTCCATTCTCTGAGCACTTATTTGGGAATAGAAGGGATTTGGGAATGAGTCAGGTTACCAGAAATGACTGCTATTCCTGATAAATGTCCCCAGATTGGCCTTAGTAGATACCTACTGAGAATGTGGTTTTGAATCTCTTCCTAACATCAATCTAAGAGTAGAAGGAGTTCCAATCAGATGTCTTGGCATCAAAGTCTGGCTGTGCCAGTGCCTCCCTACTGGTCAAGATCCCCTGGATTTCAGGACCCTGGTCTGAAAGGTAGATGAAAATAGTTACATCACGAGAGGCCTAAGAAGGTGACTGAGTGAAATCCTAGGATGCCAATGACGTTGTATTACAAAGCAGCTAGCTGATAGCCAAATGGAACCATGATAAGAACATGATTATAAGGAGACAAAAGGGGCTCCACCCCAAATTGTTCAGAAAACTAAATAAAATCAGCATGTAAATTGAGAGGCTAACTCAGGAGGCTGCTTCCCAAGATAAAGAAAAAAATGGCAATGAAGAAGCAATGGAGAGAAATTAAAAACAACTCCTTCCAAAAAAGAAAATAAGCTAAAATACAGGGGAATTCAATTTGTTATTCAAGATATGACTGGCACTTTAGATAGCAATAAAGGCTTAACTGCATTTCTCACTTAGCGCAGAACCAGAGATTTCCCAGAGGCTGCGAGATTATTTCATTGCTCAAGCCATCACTGAAAAGGGCAGAAAGTTGCCCACGAGGCTATTGGGGAAAGCCCAAAGATCCATAAAGTGGAGCTTCAGTGCAAACATCTTTCTGAAGTCTGGGCCATAATGGTTCTCCCAGCATTAGCTTAAGAATTATTAGGATCTCCCCCGAGGAGTCCTCTCACATTTGCCTTTTGATGGAGAGAATAGCAAGAAAGAATGAAAAGAGCTTAGAGCTCAGAGACCCAAAGCTCCAGGAGGTCCAAAGCCATATGACCATGGCCCAGTCTCACAAGACTAACAATCCTCATACTCTCTAAGCTCTCAGTAAACTACCCTAAGAAAAGACATCACAGGTCTGGAAAAGAGACTCCATATGGTCTGCTGATCAACTCCAATTTGCTTTTATATATTCTTATCTTTTGTTCTCAGGACAAGCTTCTCAAGCTGTGATCGAGAAAAGGTGACCTTATCTTCATTCCTCCTGGAAAAGTAGAAGTGGGAAGCGAGGTGGTACAGTGGATAGATCAGTGGACTTGTGAATCAGGAAAAAATCTAGCCTCAGACACTTACTATCTTTGTGGCCCTGGGTAAGTCACTTACTCTCTTAATCAGTTTCCTCATCTATAAAATAGCAAAAATACTAGTACTTCCTTGCCAGAGTCATAAGGATAAAATGAAATGCTATTTGTAAAGTGTTTTGAATACTTTAAAGTACTATGTAAATGTGAACTATTAGAATTAAAAACATTAATATTCTTATTGTCATGATATCATTACTAGCCTGTGTGTCTGGCCAAGGTAGGGGAAAAAAGTCAGGGGCTGGTTTTGGCTGATTAGGTTACCAGGGCAGCAGCCAGTAATGAGAAAGGGCCTCAGGCTAGTCTGACTAGACTGGAGTCTGCAAAGGTGATTCTGAGGTACTCTCTCCTATCTCTAAGGGCAAGTAGAAAGAAAAAAAAAACACGAAAAGGCATCAATGAAGCACTTTACACATCAAAATCCAGAATATAATCTGAGTTTGTTAATTCCCCATTTTCATATGGTAAAAGTGAAAGGGTTCTATTTCCTTCAGCTTCTTCCTCATTCATATTATATATATGGAATTTGGAGAGAGAACAAGAATCACTCCCTTTTACCCCCCAACTAACACCCCCCAAGCCCCACCACAAAAGGATTGCATCCCATTATAACAACACACCAAAAAAATTCAAATACTTTAGTGGTGGGTTATTGTTAAATGAATACCTACTTTACTATCAATCGCGTGCCTAGGCTGCAAGGCTGGGAGATATAATTGAGTTAATGCTCCGGTGTTCTATGGTAGATTACCAATCAAGTAAAATGAAGGACTTTGAACCCAGTAGGAAATTGTGAAAAACACCCTCCTATTCTCTGGTTCCTTTGCCTGGACTATTACAATAGCTTCCTAAACTCTCCCTGACTCAAATCCTTCCCTCTCTTCACTGCATTCTCCAAACTGAAGTACTTTTTATAAAGTATAGGTTTGGCCACGCCACTTCCTTATTCAATAAACTCTAATAGCTCCCTATTACTTCTAGTATTTGATACAAAACCTTCTGTTTGACATTTAAAATGCTTCCCATTCTGGTGCTAACCTACCTTTCTAGCCTTAGTATACATTACCCCGCTTCATGTACTGGATGATCTAACCAAATTTTACATTTGTTGTTCCTCACACATGACACTCTATCTGCCATCTGCCATCATCTCCCTTCCTTTCCCCACAGATCTATGGTACTCTGAGTAGTAGCAGAGGATAGTGGAGAGAGGGCTGACTTCAGAGCCAGGCAGACATGGCATCTAGTCCTAGTCATGTGATCCTGGGTAAGTTACTTAACTTCTCATCAATTTAGACAACTCTCTAAGACTTGAAGTTGCAGAGGTTACAGCAGTTGGTACATGGCATTTACTCATCTGGGATTTCCCTATATGCATGAAATTATAAGCCCAGTTCCCATGCTATATAGCACCTCTAGGTTAACCAAATGCTTTCCTTATAACAGTCTTTTGGAAAGGATATAGTTGTTAGCATTCTCTCCTGCCTCAACTTACCCTGAATCCATTTATCCATGTATATCAGAAGTTCTTACGCTATTTATTATCATGAATTCCTTTGGAAGCATGGTGAAGCCTACAAATCTCTTCCCAGAATATTTTTTGTGTGCATAAAATACCCTACTTAGGATTACAAAGAAAACCAATTACATTGAAATATAATTATGAAAAATTTTTAAATAAGTACATAGACATCAGGTTAAGAATTCCTCCTATTATATCCCCCCAGGGGAATATAAGCTTCTTGGCAGCGGGGATTATTTTCTTTGTATTTCCAGTATCTAATTTTTTTAATAGGGGATGGGGAGTTGGTAACTATTCTCAGCATTTTGTTTATAAAAACTTTGAGTGTGCCACTGGCTTTTTAGCCCTAGAAGGCTATTTGCACCCATGAGAATCCAAGCAGACCATGTATTAGCACAAGATGGGCCTTTCTCAGAGGCATCCCATGGACACCCTCTCTGAGCTGTACTGGGCTGTGTGACTCTTCGCTGCCCAACTCAATAGTTAAATGTCCCATTGCCCCAGACTCCAGGCCCATGAACCCTAGCAACACGTGTTTCATATCACTATTATCAACAGCAGCTTTGCTTTAATAATAATTGGTAATTTCCCATGGGAAGAGGCTCTGTGAGAGTAGCCACAGTCCTCATGTTTCCCTCAAAGAAGGCATCTGAGTAGAACCTTCCCTCCCCCTTTGTTTTGTCTCATGTGGACGGCTTACTCGGGCACTTTACTTCACTTTTCTCCATTTGCCTCAGCTGGATCCTTATCATGCTACCCATTTCCTGCATTGCTATCCCCAGTAGGTACAGCTGAATTGCTTCTCTCTCCTTGCCAGCCTTCATAACATAACCCAATTCAGTGCCAGCTGAGAAAATAATTAGCAAATTGTTTACCCCTTTCGCACACCTACATCCTTAATAACCACACTGCATCTGGTGAGCTTTCATCCTACAAAGTTTCAATGATTCCAGCTCTTCCCTTAGGACAACTGTCTCAGAGAGGTGGATCCCTATGCTAGGCTCCACGCCAGGGTACCTTCTTCCTTCTTTATTTCTATACTTAACCAGAAATAGGAATCCGCATGGTTCCAAGGTGCTCAATAGACTCTAATCTCTTCCTTCCAACCCTGAACCTATCCTATAAACACAAGTTATCCTTATGGACTTGAAACAATGAACTTCCCAAAACACATCTAGTAAGCCCTGGCATATTACTAGTTCCTTGGGCCACTTGGGGCTATCACTTTATGAGCTTTGCATTGTCAATTAACTTTGACATTTGGAAAGTCAATAGGTTGATGCTGTAGCAGAATGGCCTAGCCTTAAGCAGATATCATCTGATCTTGGCCTAAACAAGAACATATCTGTTTGAATTGAAGCAATTCCGGCTCCCACCAACCCCACCCCCCCTTAACACTATAAAAGAATCTGTGTAGGTGTGTGTGGTATAATGTACATATAGAACCCATGTGTGTGTGGTACATACATTGTGTGTGTAAAAGGTCTCACAACCTGCAGGGTACAAAAAACTGGCCAGTAAAACTCCCCAGACACATGGCCACAAGACCAGTCCCATTATCTGGTACAATAGGAGCACAGATGTAGAGCTGGAAGGAATCTTCAAGGGCATCTAATGCCCTCATTTTATAGATGAAGGAATGGAGGCCTGAAGAAGTTAAAGTGATTTGCCTCGGGTCACACAGAGAGTTAATGACAAATCTTGGGATTTGAATGCCAGCCCTGCCCACCTCTCCACTGTACCAGACTGGAACGGTTTCAGCAGGACTCTATCCCTAAAGTCTTAACTTCTGCCTTCCTGATCCTCCTTAAATTTATTGTCTTCCCTCTCTTGATTATATCCAATTTATCCTGTATATAACTTAGTTGTATTTAAGCACCTACTGTGCACAAGGCATTATGCTATGCCAGAGGAAACATCAAACAATGGAAGTAGCGCTGCTCCTCCTGAAGTCAGGGTAGGAATCCCAGCTCAGCTTCTTAGTACCTGGTGACCTTGGAAAAATTACTTAGCCAACCTCTCTGGGCCTCAGTTTTCTTTGTAAAATGAGATGGTAGTTGCAGATGGCCTCTGAGGTCCCTTTTAGTCCCAATTTATGAAATAGGGTATAGTTGACACATCATCCTATTAGGACAATAGGAATCATATTAGTGAATAACTAGTCTAGTTGTGACTCTGACTTCCTTTGTTCCTGTTTCATTGGGTGGTTCACTGTTTAACTTTCCCATTTTCTAGACTCTGCTCTTTCCCATTTTGATCCTTCATTTAATCAACCACAGTTGTGGTTCTCTGGTTTTTAATTACTCTCTCTGTTTTCAACCACTTCATCCTCTGGGCTCTGTTTATGTTTGACCTGTTCCCCCAGATCCACAGCCTCCTTTCCTCTCAGGACCCTAGAACTTTCTGCAACTCCTCACCTGCCAATGATAATAGCCAGCTCTAGTCTGCCAGGGCTCCCAAGAGTCCAACCAAGACTATTACTGTTTATAGTTGACCACCAAGACTGCAATAGGTTATTCATTCATTTAAATCAACACTTACTACGGAAAAGTTCAGGTGTATAGACTAAAGAATGACAAAGGTGGTCTGGAGTAAAATAGGCTATCCAACAAATATATGACTAAAAAACAGATAAGCTGGTCACATGGAGGGTGCAAAAGTTAACCAATGAACAGTGTGTATGCTCCAAAGGTATCAGAGAAGGCCCCCAGCACATTGGACAGTTCCTCAATGGCAAACTTATATAAGGACATGGCCAGATATGGATAGGTCAACAGCATCATTAGAGGGAACACTCACATGGATGAGATCAAAGATTCATTTGAATATTTGAACAATTATGTCAGTCAGTAGATGTGTTAAGTGCCTACTATGTGCCCAGCACTGTGCTAAGCACTGGAAATACAAAGAAAGACAAATATGGCCCCTTCTCCATAAGTCACTGAGTTGGAGGCTGGGGAAATAGAGCTAACACATCACAGGCAAAACTGTTCCTTAGACTAGATTAACACCTTAATTCCCAACGTTTGACTTTTCTGCCTTTACCCAGACTACTAGGCAAAGGCTTCGCTAGCCTCAAAGTAGTGATATACTCTTAGACAGATAAGCAATGAAAGGCTGAGTTCAGGGAATAGCAATTAGGCCAATTTGACATTGGCCTCCTTGTGTTCCTTGCACAGGCAACTCCATTTTCCAACACTATGCATTTGTACTAGCTGTTTCCCATGCCTGGAAATCTCTCCTTCCTCATCTTCTCCTCCTGGCTTCTTCAAAGTCTCACCTAAAGTCTGACCTTCTACCTTACCTGATCCTCCTTAATTTGAGTACCTTCCCTCTGAGATTAGCTCCAATTCATCCTATTTATGGCTTGTTTGCATATTGGTTCTTCCATTAGACTGTGAGCAGCCTGAGAGCAGGAACTATCTTTGTATTCCCAGTGCTTAGTGTACTGCCTTTCACACAGTAGGTGTCTAATAAATGCTTCTTGTCTTGAGTTGGATTGTAGAGTGAGGAATAATACGTACTAAACCAAGGAAGGTCATCTAATCCGACCTTCTGACTTCACAGAGGAGGCAGGAAAAGGGTTAAATGACTTATCCAGGAACACACAGTGGTAGAACCAGGTTCTCTGACTCTGTGCCAATATAGGATGCCTCCTTCACCAAAATGTAAGCTCCTATAGGGAGAGGACTATTTCATTCTTGCTTTTGAGTCCTACCTCTTAGCACAGTACTTGAGACATAGTAAGCATTTGGCGAAAGCTCATTGTCTGCCTTGTTGGCTAACTAGCCCCAGTGCTCTTTCCATTACCCCACACTACCTTCTTTATTGACAAAGGAACAAAACATTAGATTCCTAGTCCCAGATCCCACACTGTCTAATTGGTGACCTAAGACAAATCATTTGAGCTTTCTGAGCTTTACTTTCTTTATCTATAAGATAGAGATAATGACTGATATTCTTAGAAGTTACTCAATGACATAGTAGATAGAGCACTGGGCTTAGAGTCAGGAAGACCTGGGTTCAAATCTGGACTCAGATACTTAGTGGCTGTGTGACCTTGGGCAAGACAGTCATTTAACTCTCATCAACTGTGAAATGGGGATCATAACAGCACCTACCTCACTGACTTGCTGTGAAGATCAAATGGGATAATATTTGTAAAGTGCTTCCAAAAGTGTCTGGTGTATCATAGAAGCTTAATAAATGCTTATTCCCTTCCTATCCCTCCCCCTTCCTATTGACCCTGCAGGGTTGCTATAGGCATTAAATGAGGTAAAGCCTCTAAGAAGACTGTCATAATAAAGCTATACTGTACTCTGAAAGTACTTTGTAACCATGCTATAAAAATATGAGCTATGATGATGGTAGAGACAAAGATGCTAGTAACAACAGCATAGGCACATAGGTCACCTTCTTGCTTCCCCATAACATTTACTACCTTGTTATCATCAGTGGCATCTTCTTCTCCTCTCTCTGCACCTGATTAGAATACTATATGTTGCATTCCAGCCAGGTTCCAAGGACCAGGCTTCCTGTGTTTACAGCAGGATGGTTCTGGATTTCTAACGAACTTGCACCCTTCCTCACCCATGTATGACCTGTATCCTTCCTCACCCTTCTCTCTTTTCTTGCGTGTAGGCAAACTGGTCATCGGCACTTCCATTTTGTTCTACTAAGAAGTGTTGATCTACCTCTCCTAGAACATGGTGATTTGGATAGCAAGGACAAATCTCTGGGCTCGTAGGTGGCTAATTGGTGTCCATGACCCCTCGTGTTCTTTCTCCTATTACCCATGGGCTCTGAAAAGCAGACTATTTGTCTGAAAATAATAGACTTTACAAGATATAAATTCAATATTAACACGATCAGGGAGGCAGAGCAGGTGAGTTGTGAGGGCTGGAAGGAAGCAGCTATGGCAATAGTCCAAGCACGGACACCAGCTTCTCTCTTATTCTCAGGCTACCTGTGGGTGGCATATGTAAGCAGGAAATGCCAGGCTTCTGGGGCAGTGCTTACACGAACTTAATATATTGTAGGTGTAAAGTCGAATGGCATGAAAGGAGGGAGAACAAGACCAGTTGGTGCCTCTTTATGGGAGTTCCAGGGATCTTGCTGTTTTGTGTAACCAAGGATTCTGAGCATCCCTTGGGGAATCTTGTATACCGGGCTGTGCTTGGGACCTGTCTAAGTTCTTGGGCACAAAGAATACCCCAAAGTGGACAATGTGACAAAATTGAGAGCTCCATCCTTGACAAGACCTTCCGAGTCCTTCCTGAACTCTCCAAAGTGCCTGTGAAAGAGGTGAGGGCACATTGAAAGCCAGAGATGCACCAGAGGTTGCCTTAGGGACACACCTTTCAGGTGAGTTGTGGCCCTCCTCCAGTCCCATTTCCTCTTTTGTTTTCCTAACAAGCCCTGAAGCCCTTATTCTTTCCATCAACCACCAACATATCCTCAGGGAATGAATTATGAAATAGAGTTTCTTCAAAGGCGTGAAAGTAAGCTCAGAGTTGAGCAGCAGATCAGGACAACCAGAGAGAAGATGGCTGGAGACACTGGCAGACCAGATAAATTCTCAACAGACAGGTCACTTTTCAAGAAGCAATTCACATTTGATTTGGTGTTGGTCTCCATGCACAATAAACAAGATTTTTTTCCCCTGAAAGTTTCAACTAGGAATAGATTTGATAAATTTCCTTGTACCAAGAAAGGCTGAGAATAACTTGGTGCTGTAGGAGGCTTTTGGGGGTCTGGACATGTAGGTCCATACAGTTTCACTGGTCCATGGTGCTGACTGCCCTGCCACATAGAGTTCTACCACTAAACTGTTGGTAGAAGTGCTCAGACCTGGGAAGAGTCAAGATTGGGGTTTCAATAGCAGAACTCTAGGTCCTGTGAAGCCTCTCCTTGCCACTGATACTCCATTACCACCACACTATCCTGTTGGCACATCTTCTGTGGGTCTGTCCTTTCCTAAAATTGTAGTATCATAGAGCCTCAGAGGTATCACTTATCTGATTCCCAATAAGTAATCAAACCAGCCTCTGCTTGCAGATGTGGGTAGGAGGCCAGGGTGTTCCTATGCAATGACAAGGGACTCGCTCCCTAAGAATGTAACCCATTCCATAGCCCTTAATTTAAGAAGCTATTTTTCTTATATTGAACTGAAATTTGTTGTTGTTGTTTAGTTATTTTCAGTTGTACCCAACTCTTGTGACCCTATTTGGGGTTTTCTTGGCAAAGATACTGGAGAGGCTTGCCATTTCCTCTCCAGCTCACTTTACAGATGGGGAAACTGAGGCAAACAGAGTTAAGTGACTTGCTCAGGGTCACACAACTAATAAATGTCTGAGACTGGGTTTGAACTCAAGATGAGTCTTCCTGACTCCAGGCCCAACACTTTATCCACTGCACTATCTAGTTGCCCACACTTAGCTGTTTTTGATCATTAAGCTAAGAGGCATGTAGTATTTAAGTGCTTTTGAAAGCACTTTACATATATGATCTCATCTGATTCTCACAACAACTTTGTGAGGTCAGTGCTTTCATTATCCCCATTTTAAAGATAAGAGAACTGTGGCTCAGAGAAATTAAATGACTTACCCAAAGTCATACATCTGAGGCTGGATTCAAATTCATTTCTCCTACAGCCTCTCCTAATTGAAGAGCAATAGAATAATCTCTAGTCAACATCTGAAGGGCACTGCTAACAGCTTTATGCCCCTTCCACCTCCTTGGTGGACCAATGACTAAATCTTCCTCATCTCTTTCAAGTCTCCTTCATGTGGTACGGTCTCTGTCCCTCCCTCCAATCTGATCACTTTCCTTTGTGTGTGCTCATCAATGATATTCCTCAAATGTGGTGCCCAGAACTAAGCACAACACTCTCTCAGGACTCTGACAAGGGTAGAGGACAGCAGAGTGCTCCCTCCCTGATTCCAGACAATGACCTCTAATAGAGTGGCCCATGGTTCTGTTCACTCTTTTGGCTGCTACATCCTAATTGTTAACTCAAATTGACTTTGAAGCCATTAAAAGCTCTAGATTCCTGCTCTGTGGTAATTCAGTCCAATAACTATTTACTAAACATTTATAATGTGCATAGCTTGGTGCTAAGAAATTCAATATGTATGCCGCATTCTACACCCTGGGTCCATCAGCTATTTATCTGCAAGGGGGTAACATGCTTCATCATTGGTCTTCTTGAAGTGTGATTAGGCATCCCATTGACCAGTGTTCAGATATCTGGCTCTGGATCAGCTAGTCATCCATGACTAGGGACCAAGAAATGGAGGAAGAGAATAGAGAGAGGATAGAGATGGGGGAAAGAGTCCTGGAATAGCCCTGAGGGATTGGGGTTCTAGAAAGAGAGATGGGCAAATGGAGAGTTGAATAAGATAATGAATGTGGGATGCTTTGTATCCATGAGACACTCTAGAAATAAGAATGATTACTTCAGTGGAAAGGCTTGACTTTCTCCAAACTTGTGCATCTCTCTTCCCTTCTCCATTAGCTATAGTCACTTGATTGTTTGAATTAAGCCCTTTGCTTTCCCTTCAGTCATTCATTCATTCAACAAATGGGTATCAAATGCCAACTGTGAAAGGCCTTGGGCTCAATGCCTTATTGAGAATCAAAGTGTCCATGACTACCCATTGTAAACTGTAAAGCACTATGAAAATGTAAGGGCTTATGATTATAAATAATAATAAATCTCATCCTGCAAGGAAGGCAGGACAAGAGTTATCATCCCTGTTTTGTACATGAGGAAACAGTCTCAGAAAGGGGACATAGATTACCCAAGATCACACAGCTATTAAATGGCAAAGCCAGCACTTGAACCCAGATTTTACACTCAGGACTTAATCACTGAGGGAGTAAGGGGAAGGAATATCAGTCCTTCCAAAGTCAGTCTCTAAATGTGCCAGCAAGGAAAAGGCCGTCTCTAACTGGCAAAAGCTTGATGGAAATAGATTGATTATATGCTCAACTGATAGATTATTGGTGCCAAGAGACAGAAAAGGTGCCTTCTGCTCCCTGTCTGCCTATTTCAGAACAGAATTTTAATGGAATTCATCAACTTGGTATTGCATAGTGCCCTGATTAGTAGACAGAAAGATGAATAAGGCACAGTGGACACAGCCCTCATAAAGTTTATATTATAATGGGATGGGTATAAGGCAAGGGGATACAATGTCCAAAGGCTACTAAGCCACACGGGGAAAGTGGGGAGGCAGCAGAGAATGTTGAATTTGCAAACAGGACCTGGCTATAAATACTGTCTCTGCCACTTACTGGTCTGTGTGGCTTTGGACAAGTCATTTAACTTCTGGGGGCCTCAGTTTCCCCATCTGTAAAAGTAAGACATTAGAATAGATAACATCTAAGTTTCCTTCTAGCTCACAATCTATGGTCCTAAACCTAATTTCTCACATTTCTTCACCTATAAAAAACAGGATTTCGATTAGGTGCCCTCTGACATTACTTCCATCTCTATGACTCTAAATTTAGTTTCCCCATCTAAAAACGAGACAGACTGGATGACCTTTAAGGTTTCTTTGAAATCCAGATCTATAAGTTCGTGGTTAAATTAGTCAGAGAGAGACCAAACTGAAGGATGAGAGATTGGGGACAACTATTACTATTTGGGGAAATTGAGCAAAGTTCTATGCAGTAGATGAATATTGACAAGGAGGGCCTTACTGTGAAAGAAAATGCATTTAACCAACAATTTGATGTGAATGCTCTCAGGCCACAGAACACTGCTGTGGAGGACACTTTTTTAATAATATGAAACCATCCTAGTCAGCCTTCCAAGGTGAAGGATTTTCTTGTTGATGGACAATCTGCATTTCCCTAGAGAGATAGAGAGCATGTCCTTGGCTGAGTTATTCTTGACAGCGGCTGGCTGCAGCAGATGCTGCGGACTTTGCATTTAGCAGGCACATGGACAGCAGAGAACTTATTTCTGGCAGGAAAGGTTGGGGGCAGACCTGCCATTCAGGCAGCTAGAGAAGAGTGAGCAAATGAAAATGGGGCCTTTGGGGAGAAGGGCGGCTGCTAATGGGGGCTCAGCAATTTTTCTAACCCAGGGGGGTGAGGGTCAGGACCAGGACTTCCCTGGAGCAAGCAAAGATTTGAGTGACTCCAAGATTTATAGTCAGTAATATCTTAGCTCTTGATGTAGTAGTTACTTAAGTGAATATTTATTAAGCACTAAGTCTCAAGGAAGACTTAGGTTCATAGGATTATAGATGTAAATCTGGATATCATCTCATTCAATCATCTCATTTAACAGAGGAAGATGCTGAGGTCCAAAGAGATTACTTGCTCCCAAGGGCAGAACTAAGACTTGAACTCAGGTCCTCTGGCCCCAAATTCAAATTCTTCTTCCATTGTGTTAAAATGGCTTCCAAATCTTTCCTCTGACACATACTGGTTGAGTAATCATGGGCAAATTACTCTAACTTTCAATGCCCCAGGAAACTGTCTAAGTTATGGACAGGCTGATGACTTGCATAGTTTCCACATCAGGAGTCCCCTAAGCTGATGAAATCTCAGGTCCACATACTATGTAAGATACTGAGGATGCAAAAATAAAAAGTGGGTAGTCTTAGTCCTAAAAGAATTTACATTATACAGGATGTGCCAAAAGTCTTAGTGCAATTTTAAGCTGGGAACAAAGTGGGGGGAACAGGGAGAAGATAGAACAAATAATTAAATCACAAGGGAAATTGAGGAAGGTGAGGATAATTATTATGAGAGAAACAGAAAAGATGTCTTAGGGGAGATGTGACCTGAGTGGAACTTTCAAAGATTCTGAGAAGCAGAGATGAGGGAAATCTCTCTAAACAGTATGGAGAGTGGCTTGTGACAAACCCCATCTCAACACTGCTAAAGAGAATCCCTGGAGTCAGTGGGAAAGAGTCCAAGAATAGGAGCCAGGAGACCTGTATAGCTTTGGGGGAGCTCATTTCTATCTCTGAGCCTCAGTATTCTCATCTATAAAACATGGGCACTGGAATAAATCTCTAAAGAGCTCTTGTGGATCCTACATTTTAGGATTCTAAAAGTCATAGATGGTGGATATAGAGAGGAGTCTATGTTTTAAGATTAAGATGTTAGAACAGAGGGAAGACTCTTGGGACACAAACCAGAAAAAAAAAACACAACAAACTTATCATCTTGTGGTACAAAGACTACTGGACTAGGAATCAGGTCTTCCAATTCTTGGTTTGCCAAACTGGGAAACCATCAGCCCAGATCTGCTAGTTGTTTTTATGTTGAGCACCTACCTGTGATCTTCATAAAGAATGAATCACATGGACTATAGACTGATTTGTTCACATCGGGTAAATACATTTTAGGAAGTAAATTGCCAGGTGAGAAAACATCTAAAAAAACACAGTCAGGTTGGGGAGGGGCCTAAAAACCATGCTAAATAAAGATCAATGGAAGAAATTGGTACTCTTTTAGCCTGAAGAAGATAAAAAGGGAGACAAGATTGTTCTCTTCAAATATGAATTGAAAGGGAGAAAGGAAGGAAGAAAGGAAAGTAAGAATGGAAGGAAGGAAAGGAAAGGAAAGGAAAGGAAGGAGGGAAGAAGGGAAGGAAGGAAGGAAGGAAGGAAGGAAGGAAGGAAAAGAGGAAGTAAGAAAGGAAGGAAGGAAGGAAGGAAAGGAAGGACAGAAGGAAGGAAAGGAAGGATGAAAGGACAGAAGGAAGGAAGGAGGAAAGAAGGAAGGAAGGGACAAAAGGAGGGAGGGAAGGAAGGAGGGACGGAGGGACAGAGGGAAGGAAGGAAGGAAGGAAGGAAGGAAGGAAGGAAGGAAGAAAAGGAGGAAGGAAGGAAAGAAGGAAGGAAGGAAGGAAGGGGAAAGGAAAGGAAGGGAAGGAGGGAGAGAGGAAGGAAATAAAAAGGAAGGAGGAAGAAAGGAAAAGAGGGAGGATGGGAAGACAGGAAGAGGGGAGGAGAGGAGGCTAAATTAAGTGAGACTAAATTTGAACTCAGATCTTCCTGACCTCAGGCTCAACATTCTCTCCACTATATCACCTCTTTCACTTTATCCACTGAACCACCTCATTGGAATAGAGGATAGATATTCTACTTGGTCCCAGAGCACTGGGTATAATATAAAACAAGGAAGTATTTCTTAAAATCAGAACTGTTTGACCATGTAATGGGTGACCTTGGAAAGTAAAAAATTCCTGTCAGTGAAATTTTTAGACACAGTAAATACTTGTTGCTAATGTTACAGAAGCAATTCTTGCTCAAGAAAAGAGATTAGAGGGGGGCGGAGCCAAGATGGCGGCATAGCAGCAGCAACATATTGCAGCTCTCATATAGCCACCCCAAAATACCCATAAAATAGGACTCTAAATCAATCCTAGAACTCCAAAACGCACACAAAGATACTTCCCACTAAAGTCAGCTCGGCTACGAGGAACCATATCAGCACTGCGAACCGAAACCAGCCTGGCCTGAAGCCGCGGCTGTGCCCCAGGGGCGGCTGGACGGGAGGAGTGGAGGAGCTGAGGAGCTGAGGAGCTTCAGGTGAGCGGATTAGAGGCAGCTGTGAATGGGAATTGTGAAAGGGGGAGA
>CM053583.1:43111317-43164155 GCA_028627135.1 Pseudochirops cupreus | reverse complement strand
TACCAAAAAGTGACATAGGAGAGAATAGACTGGGGGAGGGGGGAAACACTGGGATGGCTGTTTTGGGGTGGTGGGCGGGGGAAAGACGGGGAGAAAATATGTAACTCAAAAAGAATGTAATAAAAATTTAAAAAAAAAAAGAAAAGAGATTAGACCAGGGGTGGGGAACCTTCAGCTTCAAGGCCACATGTGGCCCTCTAGGTCCTTAAGCACAGCCCTTTGAGTGAATCTAAGCTTCACAGAATAAATGCTCTTAATTAGACTAAATGTCCCCTGAAATCCATCCCATCTTGAGATGGAGTGATCTGAGGGGTCTATAATCATGGGCATGGCTCTTCCTTACTGAAAGGCTTCCTCTTTGGGCCTCAGTTTCCTCATATGCAAATGGGAAGATTGGACTAGATATCCCTCATAAGAGTTATAATAGGAACCTATGAGGTGTATTCACATAGCTCTGGATCACAGAATCACAGAATGTCAGAGTCCAGAGAGACTGCAGAGAATAAGTACAGCATTTCCTTTTTGCAGATGAGAAAATGAAATCTTCAAGAGGGAAAAGGATTTGTCCTTGGCCATATAGGTGATGACCAAGACTGTAGTCTAGGGCTTCTTGCTTCTTGCTTCTAGTGATCTATAAACTAGCCCCACACTCCTACACCTAAGAGCTTATTACAGATGAGGCATACATTTTATGGGCTTGGTGACACAGTAAATTCCCTCTACCCCCATCACAGTGCTGGGCAGCATGGTGGAAATCACTTTCAGACCTGATATTCCAGGTCCAACACCCAGTTAAGCAAAATAAAAAAAAAAAAAAAGCTACTCGTGCTCTGGGAATTTGTCTTTTAACAAAGCCATTCTTTCTGTTTCTGCATGCAGATTTCTACTTTTCCCCCTATTTCATGTTTTTATCACAGGATGAGTCAAGAGAATAACAAAATGAGAGCTCCTTTTTTCCTCTCTTATAATTCTGCTTTTTGTCATTTCTCTTTCAATTCTTCCTACCTGCATTATACATCTCGTTATCATATTATAGCTAGTAAATCTCAAATAGCTGACAATTTTCCTATTTCCCTGAACTCTGTTAACATCCATTTTCCAGGGAGAGATCTTCACAGTGCTTCGTGTGACTCATTCTTTATGAAGATCACAGGTAGGTACTCAACAGAAAAAATAATCATTAATCTCATTAAAACAGCAGGGCAAAGAACTAATAACATAGAGCCTGACATGCTGGGAGTCCAGATCTATGGCTCCCAGTGGCCCAGACAGGATTTTGTTCCCTTTAGTAATAATTAATGTTCAACTCCAAAGATAAGGTTTTAGACGAAGTTTTCCATTCCTTTCTGGATGCCACCACATCTCATTGCTTGTGAGCAGCATGGTGCCATGCAGTACTGCCCATTTTCTTGGTCGTGACATTTGAATACCTCTCTTGTAAACCTTAATTTATTTACTGGAAAGTTCAATTTAATCCAGCAAACAATTACTAAGCACCAACTGTATATGGGGTGCTGTTCTAGGTGCTTAGTAAAAAAAAAGATGAGAAATCACATTTATATAGTAGTTGAGATTCATTATCTCATTTGTGTTCCTAAAACCAACTCTGTGAAGCAAGAAATGTGTCATTATGCCCCTTTCACTGAGGAAGAAACTGTGGCTCAAATTTGTTAAGTCTTGGACTCAGATCTTCTGACAGCACTTAGCGCTCTATTCGGCAGGTTGTAAGTGCTTAATACATGCTGATCAATGGATATGGCCATGCTCCATTCTGACATACTTGCTCTGCACTAGTTGGAGAAGGAGATTCAGGGAAAATATTTGCTCTAGCAGAACCATAGAGTTTAAAGGAAGCTGAGGGCATCAAATCTAATGTTCAACTAAGTAGGGATCACCTTGATAATAGTCTTAACTAATACACACATCCAGCCTCTACTTGAAGACCTACAGTGATAGGGACCTCAGTAGTTCCCAAGAGAGTACTAATTGCTAGGACATCTCATTGCTAGGAATATCTCTCTGCAAGACAGAAATCTGCTCCCCTACGACTTCTACTATTTGCTTCCAGTTTTGTTCTCTGGAGCAAAAAAAAGTAAGACTAGTCCTTGCATCAGAAATATCCCTTCAGATATATAAAGACAGGGTTAAGTGATGCAGTGGATTGAGTACCAGCCCTGGAATCAGGAAGACTCATCTTCCTTAGTTCAAATCTGACCTCAGACACTTATGAACTGCGTGATCCTGAGCAAGTTGCTTCACCTTGTTTGCCTCAGTTTCCACATTTGTAAAATGAGCTGGAGAAGGAAATGGAAAACTACTCCAGTGTCTTTGCCAAGAAAACAGAGAATCCAGAGAAGTACCCACTTCCCTGGAACTAGGAAAAATTAAAATTTCTCCCCTTGAACCAGAATATAAGGGTCTAATCTCTCCCTCCACCTCCACTAGATTATAGGCTATATGAAATTAAAGACTATGTCTTATGTAAACTTTCCATCTCCCCAAGTACCTAGTTCAATGTTCCATACAGGGTAGGTGCTTAATAAATGTTTGTCATTTTTTTCTACTTGATCAATCAATAAGCATTTATTGAGTTTCTGCCATGTTCCAGGCACTGTATTTGGTGCTAAGGATAAAAATGCAAAGAATGAAACAATCTTTATACACAAAGAGCTCCTATTCCAGTGGAGATCAAAAGTACATATAAAAATATGTGTAGCATAAATATAAAGTGGAAAAATGCAAATATATACAATTTAGTGCAAGGTAGTCTGCAGAATAGGCCACTAGTAATTAGGGGAATCAGGAAAGGCCACAAAGAGAAGATGGTGCATTAGCTTCCTCTTAAAGGAAAAGAGGGATTTTCTGAGGCAGAAGTTAGGAGGAGTGTATTCCAGGCATGTGGGATGATCAGTACAAAGGCACAAAGATGGGAGATGGTAGATGAGAGATGAGAGATGAGAGAAAGAAGGCCACTTTGGCTAGATTATAAAGGGTGAAATGAGACTGGAAAGGAAGTTGGGGACAGCTTGTGATGGACTGATCAGGAGAGTTTATAGTTTATCCTAGAGGCAATAGGAAGCCACTGGAGTTGATTGAGTCACATGGCCAGATCTGAGCTTATGGAAAATTACTTTGTTAGTGGGGAGAGACTTGACACAGGGAGACCAATTAGGAGGCTGTTACAAGATTCAGTCCAGAAGGAGATATGTAAGTTTATAACATGGGCTGTAATGATCACAAATCACAGCATCACCAACTTAGAATTGGGAGGGACCTTAGAATTGGATCAAGTCCCATTCACTTATTTTATAGATGGGAAACTTGACCCAGAGAAATTAGGTGACTTGCCCAAGGTTAAATGGTAAGTTGCAAAGCTGGTAATTGAGCCTAGGTCATCTATCACCAAATCCAATGCCCTTTTCACTAGACCATGCAGTTCCATGATAGAAAGGGATTGGCCACTGGATGCTGTGGGCAGAGTTGTGAGAAACAGAGCTGCAAACACAAACTTCCTTAGGGTTTTTCTATCTGAGACACAGTTTGGCAATAATCATCCCCATGCAGAAATAGGCTAACTGCCCAAAATGTCTTATGCTAGTTAGTAATCATAAAGAAGATTTATATAACACTTTTAAAGTCTGTAGAGCATTTTATGTACATTTAAACCTCATAGCAACTCTATAAGGAGAGAACTATGGTTATTATCCCATTTAACAGATGAAGAAAATGAGATTTGGAAAAGTAAAGGTAATACTTGTCCATGGTGCTATCTTCAAAACCTGTCCCTTAAAACTCCAAGGCCACCATGCTATCCAGTAGTATCCTAAGAAGGAGAGAGTATTCTCCCTTCAAGGAAGCTGAAAGCACTGGGTATAACAGCTACAATGAAGCATCTCTGTTGTTCCTAAGCACTTGAGTCTACCTATGCAGATCACCTACTATGAATGTGATAGTTTCTATTTAATATCACCGGAGAAATAAAAAAGCACACTGACACATACAGAGAAAGAGAGAGATAAGGTAGAGAGACAGAGACAGAGAGACACAGAGAGAGAGGGAGAGAGAGACAGAGACAGAGAGAATATCTCTCAACCATGGGAATAACAGGTCAGATGACCTAGGCCAAGAAAGCCTTAATTAACCCAACAATAGTAGGTTTTTCTCCAGGACCAGTCAAAGACAATATTCATCTAACGAACGAAGTACTTGAATACTAAAATACTAAAGTACATCTAAAAATACTAATCTAAAGAGATCCTGCCTAGCTTGCTCTAAAGGGGAAGAAGGAACTCATATTTTATAGTTAGCCTCTTTAGGGCTGCAGACTACTGGTATTCTTAGCTGTGATCTCAACTTCTCTGCCTTCTTTCATCCTCACTTGCCATTTTTACTACTGTCTCTAATTTTATCATGTCAGGAGTCTGAGGTCATTCCAGCAAAGGGAGCCTGGATTGAAAAGGAAGAAAAACAAAATAAATATCCTCATTCAATCCCAACTCAGTAATTACAATTATCCTGGCTCTCATTGTCCTAGAGTTGCCCTGGGCAGTAGATACAATATGAGTACAGAAGGAGGTCTCTAGAGTCTGAATCAGCCTTGATCTCTCGCTTTCAGAACCAAGACTGTGGACAGCAGCTGAGAGCAGTCTGTCATGGAAGCCAGGAAGCCAGCAGGTTTTCTGAAAAATAAACACTGGTCTTTTTGTGTAACACTTTGCTTTGTAAAGCTTGTCCTTCTAACTCCCTCACACCTATCCAGAGAATGAAGAGCCTTGAGATAAAAGAAATAACAAAATTCTATAATATTAAACCCAGAAGAGATCTTAGAGATTATCTAGGTTCAACCCCTCACTTCAAAGTGAAATTCACCTGTCCATGGTACCCACATCTCTCTCTCTGCCTCTGCCTCTGTCTGTTTGTCTCTGTTTCTGTCTCTTTTTATCTGTCCTCTCTTCTCCTCTAGAATCCTGCTTCACCAACAGCTTTTTGGACATTTCCAAATGAATGTCCCATAGGCATTTGAAATTTAACATTTCCAAAAAAAAAGAAATTTCATTATCCTTGTCACCACCATTCTACTGAGCTTGGAGACAGGACCTGTGGCCAAGTTCATCACTGCTGGAATCTAAATCATTCCCTTAATATGAAATTTATTGCATATTTACTATGTGCGAAACATTGTAGACAGTATGAAGAAGTATTGGAGGGTGAGGCTGGATCAACCATTTCATCAGGGCAAGGAGTTCCTCAATGAGATAATTCCCCTACCAATGCATATCTATACCTGCTCTGCAACTTATCATCTCGGAGAATCACCAAAAGATAACCATAATCTATGAAAAAGAGAGAGAGAGGGAGAGAGAGAGAGAGAGAGAGAGAGAGAGAGAGAGAGAAAGAGAGAGAGAATTACAATGCATAGGAGCAACATAAGCCAACCACTAAGAGATCACCTGGCAGAGAGATCACTATCAGTTGTGGGGTTCAGAAGTTGATATGAAGGAAAGCTTTCTGGAGGAGCTAACTTTTGAATTGGGTCTTAAACAATGGGTAGGATTTCAACAGGTGGAGCAAGGGAAGGAACTATAATGGTGTGAGCAAATGTAGGGAGATAGGAAAGTGTGGCAAACCTTCTAGGAATAGTTGCGAAAAAGTCTGACTGTGTCAGAAGATGCCTGTAAGAAAGGAGCCTGAAATCCTTAAGTTTCAATTCTGGGAAATATGCAAAATGACAATACAACCTATACTAATACAGAGAGGGTAGTTTTTATCAAGGTGAGAAAAAGCAAGTAAGTCACATTGTCAAGATGAAGAATTCTGACATTTACCTCATCCAAAAGACCAAATACATTTTGACTGATTTAATTAGATTTAAAGGACCTATGTATTCAGAAAATCATATGATACTTTAGTCCTTATTCTATGATTCACCACCTATATAAAAGGTCAGATAATCTCACTTTTTGGACCTCAGTATCTTCTTCTATAAAATGGGCTACTTGTACTATCTGCCTCACAAATCTATTGTGAGGAAAATAGAATTATAGGTCTAAAACTTGAAGGGGCATAAGAGGACATCTAGTCCAGTCCCCTGGTTTTACAAATGGGGAAACTGAAGCACAGAAAAGTTCACTGGTTTGTCCAGGGTTACATAGGGAATAAGTATCTGACTAGGGATTTGATGTTAGATTTTCTACCTTCAAGTCCTGTGCTGATTTCTACTGTGTATGAAAGAGTTTCATAATCAGAAAATGCTATGTAAACACATGTTCTTACTAGTCTCCTAGTTCTCTTTTTATTTCTCTCCCTAAAATCTCTCTGCTATGGACAAAGATCTCTGAAAATCAGAAATCCACTCCCATAGGGAAAAATCAGAGGCTGGAGCCCAGTTGGTGTGAGACAAAGACTGAGTCACTCACAAGGTCTTGGGATCTCACTGGATACTCCCCAGGACACACCAGCTCTCCTGACAAGCCAAAATGGACAAGAGCTGCAGGAATGTATCAGAAAGGGAAGGGACTCTAAATGGTTTTTTTCTTTTTTTTAATAATTCACAGCTGCAGACAGGTTGACAACTTATTGAGAGTGGTTCTTCATCTGGAAAGTGCTTATTACTCACTGTGTACCATCTTTATTACATCGATACTGACATTTAACACTCAATAAATCTCCACTCCCTCTGAGGTGATCAGTCTGACAGCCAAACCCAGCCCTTGCCTTTTGAGTACCTGCCTAGGGTTTCTAGGAAGCAGGGGAGCATTCCCTCACCATATCTCCTTGATCCTCATGCAAACCCAAGTAGGAACAATGTCTACAGTTTGTCCATGCATATTGGCACAATTATAGAAAGAAAATGAGTGACTTGTCATAGGAATGAGGAACTACAAAGGGACAGCCCAAGGACCAGTATGGGCCCTAAGATGCTAAAAGAGCAACGAGTCCTCCTGTGTTTGGGCAGATAGAGTTTCTGTAGAAGGTTTATGTGGGAATGGATAAAACACCAGGATGAGGAAGCACTGTGGGAGGATTGATGGGGCTCAGATTTCTGTCCATATAAGGATCACACACAGATGAACTCACACCTAAGTGACACACACATACACCCACCATAGTACCCAAGTCCATAATCTTTCCTTTTCTTTCCATACCTGCTTGGACCACTGCCTGATAGTTGCCTCTGGTTATTATCAAAGTTTCTGAATCTCTAGCCTCGTAAGAAAGAATAACTCTCTCCTCCAGTCCAAAGTACCTAGCACCTAATTTTTTTCTACTTTCCCACAATTCAGCATACAATGAAAACTGACAACAGAAATAGCAACAATAAAATAGTGGAATCAAAAGGCCCTCAATGGGAGATATCCCCATGAATTCAGCCAATAACATTTTGACAAAGAAGGGTTAAATAGCCATGACATGTGTTTGTCTGTAGAAACAGAAGGATTTATGATGGCAATTCAAGACAAAGGTCATTACTACTAGAAATCAAGAAGGGTTATCCTTAAGGAGTCAAGACTTAATGATAAATGCACATCATACAAGGAAAGGTATCACTGGAGGGTCTAAAAACGTAGTACCTACTGAATATCTAAGGAGACATGTCCTGGTATCTGGCATCATACATCAGAAGCTCACCATCTTTCATTGACTGATGTGACAAATACCCATACTATAAACATAGACCTTAGAATATCTTAAAGAACTCACCCAATAAAATGTGCTGGAACTAGACCATTATATGTGTGTTTATATATGTGTGTACACATACACACATACATACATACATAGCTTTTTAGCAACATCTGTTCCATGGATCCTCAATAGTAGTTCACATAAATATATTAGTTATTAATTTATACCATGCTCTCCTCACAACAGTCCTATGGGGATGGTCTGTGAATATTATTATCCCTTTTTGACAGATAAGAAAAGTAAGACTAGGAGGAATTATCTTGCCTAAAGTAAGAAAGCCCATGAATTTGAGGATTTGAGTTCTTTACAAGCTAACATTTGAACTCAAATTGAACTCAAAAATTCTGATTCAAAGCCACTGCTTTTCCTCTGCATTTATTGCCCCTTCACCCTTCATCCTTTGTTGACCACCACATATCTCCACACATGTATCAAAGAGAATAGCAAGCCCTACGTATACAGCTTGTTACAGAAACATCATTTTTGTTTGATTGGTATCATTTAACTTCAGAAAACACTCATAAAGCTAATTATCCTAAATGAGTGTCCAAGTTGTTAGGTATCTTGAACATATTTATTCATCCTTTCAAGGATTTAGTCTACAAATCAAAAGTGTATTTCTTTCTCTGAAATAATTTCATTAATGATGATTTTCATTTCTCCTCTTAGCTGAGCAGGGACTTCTCCATATACCAGCCTTTCATAAGGATAAAGTAAAACCAGATTATGTTCCATGTGATAAATCCAACAAGTCAAACTTTCGTAGTGCCCACTATCCATCATTAGGTCCAATGTAGTCTTTTAGCCAAAATCTATACCACTGATAGAGACAATGTGGTGGGTTGGACAGAATACTGGACTTAGAATTAGAAAAAAAAATCCTACATTCCAATAACACCTCTGACATTTATCAACTGAATGACTCACTGAGCCTTAGTTTCCTGACCTATAAATTGGGTACAATAGTATCAAGAGTACCTATTTCACAGAGTTATTATGAGGTTGAAACATCTGTAAAATATTATGCCAGCTTTAAAGTTCTAAATAAGAAGCAATTTTTAACATAACAGACTAAGGAATTTACATGTAGCTTTATCTATGCAATCAAAACTTCATCTTGTTGCTGATTTTCTCATAAAGATCCAACCAAGTAAAGGGCTTGCCTTCACTGTCTCATGTGATCATACTTCAGTCCAACTACATTCTGAGGAAATATCTTTGGGGAAATTCTAAACTTCCCAGATTAGGAAGTAACCTCAGAATTTCTTCTCTTGAAAATCCAAGATGTAAGTTCACTTTTGCAAAGCAATTTATAAAGGTTTCCCCTTTTAGTGCCAAAGACCAATCAAGTGTTAGAATCTGGACTAGTTATGTCTCTGTAAGTGGCCAGGCTGCAAGAGATAGAGACAGCCAGTGTCATCTACCTCTGACTACTCCAGAATCAATATTCCTCAATCTCTTAACTTCATCCCTTCATCTCTTTGTGTAGGAAGCAATTAACTTTCATCTGTAAGAACCAGCTGCCAAGAAGTCTCAAATGCTGGTGATCTGATCTATTTGTTTGCTGAAGTTTAGCTAAAGAACTGAGAGCTGTGAATTTATAGTTGAGATATCTGCACAGAATCATATGAACTAGGAAATTTCCCTTCTTCTTCGTTGTCTGAAATTCCTTCCCCAACTATCTTCCTTTGTGTGTGTGTGTGTGTGTGTGTGTGTGTGTGTGTGTGTGTGTGTGTGTGTTTTCCTTCTGGGTTCACCCATTTTGAATCAACCCAAGGGAAACATAGGTTCATAAATGTCATCTGTCAGTTTTCTTCACAAGAGAGGGACCCTTGGAGAGAGAATCCAGTAATCTAGATATCTGCTATCAGTGAACAGAAACCAGAAACCTGGCCTGAGATAACTGACCTACTAAGGTAGATCTGGCTCCAGACCTGGCTAAAAAGATTTGGCTTACAGCATGGCTCTAAGGAGCCCCCCGATTCCATTCTTCAGACACAATACCCAGAGGAAAAGACAGTACCCTTCCAGGCACTGATTTTAACCATGGAGTCACAGACTTTTGCAAAGAATCCTGCCCCTAATGGAGACAGAGACAGAACAACTGGCATGATCTCACAGTGACATCCATTAGTATTTGACATTTTAGACATTCTGGACTTACTTTCTATTACCCAAGGAGACAAATGAATGTGTCCTAAGAAAAATCAACAAGAATCAGGTGAAGAAAATAAAAGGCCCTTTACAGAAGAACTAGGAGAGGTCTTATAGATGCCCCCTGAGCATCCATCCCCAAATTACCAACATTAAACTAATAACATCATGGAATGTGAGGAGCAATTTTGTTCTGTCTGATAGAGAATGACCAGGAAAACAATGTCTTCTTGGGCATAACCAATTAACAATCTTTTTTGGAAGTCCACTAATATGGTCAAAGGAAAAAATCTCAAGACTTCAGAGTTCTTTTTAGCCCAGTTTTTAAAGTCTGTTTTCCAAGGGAGACTTAATATCCACCCCTGGATTGAGTTTCAATATGGATATAGGGAGAGTCAGTTGGGAATCCAAATACTTTGAAAAACACACCATGCATTTCTTAATGCATATTCATTTAATCATTCAACACATTTCACTTAACTTTTTCACCCAGGAATCTGTACCCTAGGAATAGGACGGCACAATGCTAGAGCAGCAGTTTGGAGGGATAGAGCAGGTTATGGGCTAAGGCTGTCAAAATCATTAGCAATAAAGTGCATTAAGTCCTACTTGTGAGGCAGTACATTATGCAAGGAAGACAAGCACTCTGTATTCATGGCCAGGACTGAGCCTAAAAACAAAGTATGGCTATAGCATGCTATTAATATTGATGAAAATATTAATGAAAAACTATTCTCTCGCTGAAGAAAAAAGGTGCCTGGGATCCTTTTGGCATTGGTTGGAAATTGGATCTTCACATTCCGAAACAAGTAGTATGGGACATGGTTTCACTGGGACATCAGAGTGAACAGAGGGAAGAAGTCCTTTAGGCTAGAGAACAGCAGGTCTGTTGAACCCTGGTATTTAAAGAGAAAGACATTTCTTTCTAGCAAGAAACTAATGGCAAAGATGTGGGGAAACCACAGTATCTCCCAGCACATCACCCTTCTGGGATGCTAACCTGATAGCACTGCCCAGAGTTTGGTTATGCTCATTTCAGTGATCATAATTAAATTCCATAAATGCCTCCTGACCTATATTATAAGAAAGGTTGTGAGGGAATATAGAAAGATGAAGGGGAAATGGCACCTGACCTCAAGGATCTTAACAATTAAGTAGCAGATGTTTTAACAATTAGGGCAGCTAGGTGGCTCAGTAGATAGAATGCTAGGGCTAGAGTCATGAAGACCTAAGTTCAAATCTGACCTCAGACCTTTGACTTTGTGACCCATGGCAAGTCACTTAACCCTGTTTGCCTCAGTTTCTTCATCTGTAAAATAAGCTGGAGAAGGAAATGGCAAACCACTCTAGTATCTGCCAAGAAAACCCCCGAAGTTAGACATGACTGAAACAATTGAACAACACTTTAACAATTCAACAGTTTGGTGAGTCATTACATCATCAGTGCAAATGTTCCCTGAGACAGTGGTCCCTTGAATACTTCTTCACGAGTTATTATGTCCAAAAAAGAAAAAAGTTGGGGAGGGGGGGGGAGAGAAAAATCATCACCCTGAGGCAAATCTGTCTTCCAATAACAGACACATAAGCTTTGCTCCCTATCTACTACACCAAGTTGTCTTTTATGAATAATTACAGTAAGACTTAGAAAAAGACCATAGAATATATGGCAACCACTTAATAGATGTTGACTGGCACTGAACTGAATTCAATGAAGAGAAAAAATTCCAAGGGAGTTCTGAGTAGAGAGACAGATAAGTGCCATCTGGGGAAATTAGGAAAGACTTTAAGGAGAAGGTGTCAATAGAGATAATCTTAAAGGATGGGTATGGTTTATATAGGCAGAGTTAGGAGACAAAGGAATTCCAGGCAGAGGACAATGGAAGCATGGGGATAGATAAACTCAGGGAATGTTCACAGAACTACAAATAGTACAGGTGGAGTGAAACATATGGTGTCTGAAGGGGAATATGGGAAAAGGCTGAGAAGGTAGGTTGAGACCAAATTGTAAAGAGCTTTGAATGTCAGATGAGTCCCACTTCTGACACATATAATTTTTGAAGTAGTGTGGTATGATAATACTAATGACAACAGTTAGCATTTATAAAGGCCTTTCAGGCTTCCAAAGTACTTTATAAAGGGCATCCCAAAAGTCTTAGTCAAGTATTAAGCGATAAAGTTTAAATTAAGATTTTGGGGATGTTTTGTACGTTGTCTCATTTGACCTTTAAAACAAGCCTAAGAATCAGGTGTAATCATTAACTTCATCTTACAGGCTAAGATGGTGAAGTGATTTTCTCAGGGTCATATATCCATGGTCTGAGGCAGGATATGAACTCCAGTTTTCTTGACTCTAAATCCAGAGTTTTATTCACTTTGAGCTCTGGACCTAGAGTCACAAAAACCTTGACTCAAATCCCATTTCTGACATTTACTGCCTGGTTAACCCTCAGAAAATCACTTCTGGAAGCCTCAGTTTCCTAATCTGTAAAATGAAGAGGGTAGACTAGATGCCATCTAAGCTCCTCTTAAACTCTAAATTTGTGATCCTACAAGGAATTGAGCCTTGATTCAGTAAGCATTGGGAAAGCTTGGAAGTACTTGGAGTAAGATTGGAGGTAGATAGTAAGAAAATTATTCTGTAATCTATGTGTATGATGGATTATAAGGGGGAGACTAGAGAAAGAAGACCAGTGGCAATTTATTATATCTAAGCAAGTCATAAGGAAGATCTGAATGAAAATGGTGGGAATAAGAATAGAGAGAGAAGGGGAGATGAACGAGACATTCAGGAGACAGAAATGACAGGATTTACCAGCCAACAGCATTTGCAGATGGAGAGAAAAGAAAAGGAGCCCAAGGAGCTCACACTCAGGTAAAACAGCACATAAAAGAATGCTGAAAAGTGGTGAGTTGTGGGGGAGAGGCAGAAATTGGAACCACGATGGCAAAGTCTGAGGAGAGTCAGAAGCACAGCCAGGAGGGGAATAAAGTATGGCTGCCTAGATCCATTCCCAAAATATGGTCACCAGAAGGAACCCACCTGTAGGTACAAGGGAACAATATGATATGGGAATATTCTGAGGGTGAAAAGGCTCTAGGTACTGACAGAAGACCTAGGATAAGAAGTCATAGGAGGCATGGCAACAAGTCCAGAAAATTAGAAATAGTCAAGAAGTACTCAGTTTTGGATATGATGAATTGGAGGTTCGGGTAAGACAGTCAGGTGGGCAGCTGGGAATGAAGGTCCAGAGTTTGGGAAAGAGGCAAAGGTTGGAGATGGAGATTTTGGGCATCATCCACATAGTGGAGTGTGTAGCCACAGCCTTGAGAGTGGATAAAAGTTCCAAGAGGGAGTGGATAGAGAGAAAATGTAGATAGGGCAAGGATTAAGTCATGGAGAAAAAACAAGAGGAAGGAGAGGAACCAGCAAAAGGAGATGGAGAGAAAGAGAGGTTAGAATCATGCCAGTGTTATATCTAGGGAAATGAGGAAAAGTCATTGGATTGATAATTAGGTCATGAATAGTGGCTGAGGTGTAAGTGGTTGTTAAATAGGCATAGCTATGATATCTAGCAGTGACAAGATGGAGAAAGTACAGCAGATGGTTTAGGAAAGGTTTTATAGTATAAAGGAAACCTATGCATGACTGTAGGCACATATACCTAGGTTCATGATCCCCAATTACCCTACATTTGTCATGCAAAGGCATCCTTGAAAGGTCGGTTCCTTGTGAAAAGAGATTGTTTCATTCTTTGCCTTTGTATCCCCTGGGCCAGGCACATAGTAGGTGCTTCCTAGGTGCCTACTGATTCAATGACCAAAAGAGCTGGTCATGGCAACCAGGAAGTGCAGAGACAGAAGGAAAGGATGAGAGTGGGACAGCAGCAGAGGCAAGATGGGTAGTGAAGCTGGTTGTGGAACTGACAGCTCAGTAAGAGAACTCAGAAACACAAATGGCAACAATCCTACTGAGAATGAGAAGATAGAGTAAGAGCTGTGAGAACAAAGTGCCCTGGGAGCCTGGGGGTGGTGGAGGGAGGGAATATTTCTCTGTGCTAGGGCCTTTGCCTTTGCTCAGAAATAAGCAAAAGCAAAAGCTCAGTTACTCTAAATAAAAAGGCACCAGAAGAAGATACCAGGTTGGTGTGTTCTGTCTCCCAAAGCATCCGGGCTCTGTTCATATTCCAATCCATTAGTCTATTCTATTCTTATTCTATTCACTGTATATTCACTTGTGTTTGGAGGTCAGGGAAGTACAGCCTATGTATGCATGCAGGGAAATCTTGCAATTTTTCCAATTTGAGAAGAGCATGATTCATTTTCTGACAGCAACCACAAGGCCTCCTGAGGTTCCAGGAGAGAAAGCCCACCCTCCAATAGCCTGGGCTGCCCAAAGAAGCCATTATTCACTAGCAGAGCCTGGGGTTCTATATAGAAGATGCTTAATAGGAGTGTCAAAGAAAGGTGAGACCCCTGCTGCTCACCTCCTCCCACTCCCCACTCTGCCTTCTTGGAGCTGTTTCTGTGAACCACAATGGAACAAGCTGTAGGTGGAGTGAGTGTGCTCTCCACACTTCTGGAAAGGGCAAGCGAAAATCTCTCTGCCTCTGCCATCTTGGAAGTCAGACATGCTCCTCTCCATCACTGTGCTTTTTCTGTACAGTTAATTCAAATTTTGGCTGTCCATCCATGGTTCCCTAATGTTTCACATCTCTTGCCACAGCAAAAGGCAAAGACACAGCTGTCCTGTGACACATATCTTGGGGGACAGCCAAGATTAAATTAAGATCGCAGGGAATCAGTAGGGAAATCCAGCAGGGGGCAGAAAAGTCCTAACTAAACAGTCGCAACTGACATGATCTGACAGCTAAGACAGCCTTTGGGGGGCAAGGCACCAGTCCTTGTAAGGGACAAATCATGGTCAACATACCCTTTTACTAGGAAGCAATGACTAAAGTGAGGTAGAAAGACAAACCTAACCATACACCCATCCATCCATCCATCCATCCATCTATCCACCCATTCATCCATTCGTTCATCTATTCATCCATTAATTCAACCATCCCTTCTCCCATCTATTCATTCATCCATATATCCTTTCATTCATAACTCACTCATTCTCATTCAACAATTATTTATTAAGCAATTACTTCATACAGAAAGCCTTTCTTAGGTTCTGTAGATACAAGACAAAAATGAAATAATCTTTGCCCTCAAGGAGCTTACATTATATTTGAAAGCGGAAGGAAATCAGGACTATTGTCAGATTGCCTACCTGAAGGTCAGTGCAGTCAAGTACTAAAATAAAGAATAAGGTATGGGGGAGCTGGGAGGGCCAGAGTAAAGTCAGGGAAAGTAAATAAGAGTAATAGTAGCTGAGATAAATCAACCCATGCTGAAGTTTCAGTGGATGCAGTACATGTACTTTGACATAACCTCTCAGTTTCTTAAATGACCAGCTTCCAAGCAGATTCAGGACCTAATATCCACAGTTTTAATTCAACTGAGGCTGAGGGTGGATAGCTACATTTTCAGTCCTATCTACTGAACAGGGATTGAATTTTGTGTGCTTGTCATTACAACACCATGTGGTCCAGGCAACAGAAACCTGCAACCTTTAGTGACCTTTAAAGGATCCAGATAATCAATTCACTCGTTGGAACAAAAAAGGCAAAGGATATTCATGAATGTGAGATAAGAGTCTAGACTTCCCTAGAATTCCCACACTGGCTATAGTAGCCAGCCCAGTTCTCTGGCCCCACAGCCTTCCAGGGCACTGTGACTCCCCTCTGGGATGAGGTCCCTCCCTCACTTTCTGGCTGATTCTAACAATTGGGTCCATTCCTTAATTTTCACAACTAAGTCTCTACTTTCTAAGCAAGTCCAGCAACCCTGACAGAAATTATGATCAAGATGTAGAATTAGGAGGAAAATAATATGATTGGTTTGGGACACATTGAATTTGAGATGCTAAGGCACCTATTGGGAGAAGTCCTCAAGGGAGTTGAGAGGATAGGACTGAATTAGGAAGTCATCTCTATAGAGTGACTGAGTGTGTCAAGGTTGAGTTGGAGAGAGGCTGGAGGATTATCTCAGACTCTTCACCTGACACAGGGGTGGATCTTAACAGCCATAGATCTCAGACTCTCTCTCTGTTCATGGATCATTGATTTTCCTCTATCATTAAAGAAATTAAAAGTTCTTCAGAACCTTGGAAATATCTACAGCTGGCTCTTTAAGGGAGCAGGTAGGTGCTTCACCTCTCTACTACTGGGGTAATGGAGAAACATGGGCATCAGTTCCATGCTTTTTAGGACAACATAGAAATAGTCAATTTGCCAGCTCTGAAGGAACTGCTCTTTGAAGAAGTGTCCTACATTGGTAACTATGAGTCATTGCAAAAACTTCTCAGTACATTCTGCCATTGGGTCAGTATGATGAAGTGGGAAAAGGCTCAATTTGGAGTCAGAGGGACTGTGTTCAAATCCTGGTTTTTCTCCTTACTACTTATCACCTCTCTAAGCTTCTGTTCCTTTCTAACTCTAGTGTGATCTTATAATCTTATAAACTGGTACCCTTTGGAACTCTCCTGAGTTGAATTGCTATCTTGATTCTTTGTCCTGAGCCTAGGATTGTGACTGCTTGCCTGGACATCTGCTTGATTCCAGATAATATTGTGCCCTCAATGCCTATTGAGGAACTACTCTGTTGGCCATCCCATTGGACTGCCCTTATGCTATCTTTTGGCTCATATCTCTACCTATTGAATATTTCTATGCCCATACAATGCATCACTTAAATATTCAACCTCATTCTTTTCTAGGTCACCTGGCCATATAGTCCAAACACTGTGATAAGCATTGCTCAGTGGTTCTAACTAATCCCCAGGTCTACTCCAGCCACTCAATCTGGTCCATTTTGCTGCCGACTGAGCCCAGGTCAATGGAACCATAACAAGTAATATTTTCAGCTGGGACAAAAGCAGTTGAGTTAGGTTAGGGAGTCATCGGCAATTATGGAGATTGAGGGAGAAGGCAGGCCCTATAAAAGGGCAGTTGGGAAGGATGGTATGGTAGAAGAAAAATGAAATGAGGCACAAGAATGGTGGGTTGCTACAAGAAGGAAGTTGAGGGAGATGCCTGTTCTCCACCAATGTTAACACTCTGGGATAAAGTCCCATTAGCCCCATGTGCTAATATATAGCCTTGCCACTTAGCCATCTCATCCCCAAAAGGGATAGGGCATAGCTTCCCCAAGTTTCCCTTCCAATTATGGAAAAAACTCGATCTCATTGAATACATTAATTTCTCAGGAAGGCACTGCTAATCCTGGGTGGTGAAAGGGCCATGGCTATTGAAGCAAAGGTCTAATAAAAACCTAAATTGGCCCAATATCTAGAACTAGGCTTCTATGATTTAATATCAATCCTCTACCTCTTCTTCCTCAGGGTGATTAGGCCAGGAGAGAGCCTTCTGCCCCTGGGGAAGTGAACTCCCCTTCAGGTTAACCACCATCTGAAGGCTTTTGCAGAAGCCTAACCTTTGAGATTGTTTTTGTTCAGTCATTTTCATTGGTGTCAGACTCTTTGGGACCCCATTTGGGGGCTTCTTCCCAAAGATACTAGATTGATTTGCCATTTTCTTCTCCAGCTCATTTTACAGATGAGGAAACTGAGGTAAACAGGGTGAAGTGACTTGCCCACGGTCACACAACTAGTAAGTGTCTGAGGCAAGATTTTAACTCAGGAAGATGACTCCAGACCAGGATCTGGAAGCCTTTGAGATTGACTCCCATTAAAAGCTAAGGCTAACCAAAGAGTATTCTACTTCAGAATCGATCCCTCCTCATTCAGTAAAACTAGAAGCCAAGGAAAACTCTGTAATGAGAAATCTCCAATGCATGAAGGCAGCAGACTTCTATGGTATTCCAGGATATGGCAGAGGGGGAGTGTTGTGGGAGGAGGATCAAAGGTCGAGGGGGCTGCCAAATTCACAGTTTTTGAAAATAGATCTGTCTGCAGAACCACAGAAAAGGCAAAGGAGGTAGGATGGTCTAGTGGAAAGAAAACTGGATTTGGAGACGGAAGAGTGAGACTTCAGATTCAGTTTGTTGTGTGGGCAAGGAGCTCTACCTCTGGGCTTTAGTTTCATCTACTACAAAACATGGGGGCTGCCTGCTAAGGCAACGGGGTATAGACTGAGGGATTGGCAGATGACCCGAGTTATGTCCTACCCACTTACTATGTGTGTGATTTCCCACAAGTCACTTCTCATGTTCCTCCTCATCCTTAAAATGAGAGTGTTGAGTTTCTCAGTGTTGGGTCTTCCAGCTCAGGGTCTGGGCTTACATAACCCTTAAAATCCCTTTTTATTCTAAAACTATCTATACTTCTATGACCCTGAAAAAGCTCTAAGCCCTTCTGACTCAAAACTCTTTTCCATTTAGAACTATCCATTCAGTTGGAATGTTCTTGAGGGCAAAGAGCTTTGCCTTTCTTTGTAGCCCAAGCTGTCACATGGTGAAAGCTTATTAAATGTTTGTGATGGACTAATTAATGTTCACAAGCATGAAGGCCAGGGTCAGGGTAGAGGAAAGGCCTGGGAATCACTGGTTTCTACATCTCTGAATTTCTCAAAATGGTCCTTTTTGGCTAGATCTTGGGGGGGGAGGGGGGAAGGGGGGCAGTACATATGCTCAGGGCTGCCCTATCAGAGGCTGATCAGAAGCTCCCTGGCAGGTGGTATCATTCAAGAGTGTCAAGTAGCCAGCAGCAGCAGCTTTCCCTACCCCGCTCCCCTTCATCTCAGCTTCAGGTTTTAATATTTCAGCATCTTGCAAACCATGACTACAAACTTGCTGCCTCTGCCCACAGCACTACCCAACAAGATCAACCAACTTAGCATTTCTCTGTTATCTTTGGCTATATGTGTGATGGGGTAGGGGATGGAGAGGTGGGGGCAGAGGAATGGGAGACAGTGAGGAGAATGGAGATGGGGGTGGGAAGGAACCTTGCCTTCCCAATTCTCTATTTTTCCTCCTTCTGCCTTTATTATTTTTAACCATGCTGTGCGGTGGTGATCGATTTGATGGCCCCGTCATTTCCATCTTGTCAATTTACATACTGCTCTTCTCACAGTAATTTCACAGTGGCCTGATCAGAGGAATGAATCTAGCCCAGACTGCTATTATTCATAGCAAATGCAGGTAGAGCTTGCTCGTTGCTGGGGCAGTATTTCAGTCATACAGCCAGAGCCCAATCACCTGGGAGTATCTCCAGGCTGATTCCAAATTCCACCAAAGGGAAATTCGCTTGCACGAAAGTTATATACCAACTGCACTTCGCCTGCAGTGTGATCCCACAGCCATAGGCAACCCCAAATGAACCTCAGAGACCCAAACCAACTTGAACTTGGCAGGGCTCTCTCTTGCTCATCTAAATGGTACTCAGTGACTAAAAGGCTGGGCTTGGAGTCAGAAAGATCTGAATTCAAATCCATCGTCAGGCATTACTAACTGTATGACCCTGAGGCAAGCCACTTAACCTCTGTCTGACTTTGTTTCCTCATCTGTAAAATGGGAACTAAACTCCTAGAATTATTGTGAGCATCAAATGAGATAACTATAAAGCACTTTGCAAACCTTGAAGCACTATTGAAATGTTAATTTAATTTCATAATTAAATAATAATAATTATTATTATTCAAAGTATACTCCCAACAGAAGGTCCACTTAACTCGAGAGTTCTTAACCTTTTCTGTGTCATAGATCCCTTTGGCAATCTCCCTTGAACTCTATGGGCTCCTCTCAAGATCGTGTTTTTTAAATGAATGAAGTAAAATGCAAAGGATTATTAGGTAACTAATTATTTTAAATACAGTTATTAATTAAAAAAAAATTCCATGAACCCCAGATTAAGAACTCTTGAGTCTTAGCTGACATTCTCCTCTTCATTTCCATGAGAACTCAGGTAGACCCTCCCTTTCCTGCCCAAAAGATGGAAAAAGAAACATGTCAAAAATTCAGTTGGAAATTTCCTTTACAGTTTTGGAACGGAAAGCTAAGGGCGCGGCCTGGGTTTGCAACCTTTATATCCTTTTGCCCACTTCTTCAAGCAATTCCAACCCAATCAGGCTGAAGAAACCAGGCAGCCTGAAAGGCACAGGGCCATCTGGCCTCCCAATATTTGAATGGAAAACCAAGGAAGTTCCATTGCTAAGCAGCCAAATGCTGAAAGTAGACATACTTTAAAGAGCGCAAGTGAACTAAAAGAATTTGAGATGCAAAATAATATGGCCACAAATCCAGGGCAGTCTGTCCCTGACTTTATAAGGAGATACACAGAAAAAGCCTTGAAGCTTCAGTATTAAGACTAAAGCACAAAACACAAAAGCCTCCTTCAGTCTCATACCCAGAAAAGCAAAGACCAAGTCTTATGGCTCTGAAAACATAAAATTCAATTCAGTCAGTCAGTCAACAAGAATTTATTAAGCAGGTTCTGTGACCAAACACTGGACATACAAAGAAAGGCAAAAACACCATCTCTGCCTTCCAAGAGCTCACGTTCTACTGGGAAAGGCAACATTTAGCTAAATTAACTAACAATTTACTTAACTAAGAACACCAAGACTTATACCCTGGAGACAGAGCTGGATGAGGTCTCAGAGGGCATCTGATCCAATTTCCCCACTTTGCAGATGGAAAACATGAAGCCCAGAGGGCCTGTTACTTTCCCAAGGTCACATAAGTAATCACTCTCAGGGATGGGATTTGAACCCAAATACTCAGACTCTAAATCCAGGTTTGTTTCCATGGCATCATCATTTCCTCCAATTCAACAAACATTTATGAAGTTCCTACTATGAGCTGGGCATCAAATCCAGTCTCAGACACTTATTAGCTGTGTGATCCTGGGCAAGTCACTTAACCCTGTTTGCCTCAGTTTCCTGATTTGTAAAATGAGCTGGAGAAGGAAACCACTCTAATATCTGTGCCAAGAAAACCCCAAATGGATCGTAAGAGTCAGACATGACTGAGAAATGATTGAACACTATGAACTAGGCACTGTGCAGAGCCCCCAGCATTCAAAGACAAAAATGAAACATTCCCTGTCCTCAAGCAGCTTACCTTCTTCTGGAGAAATATAACATTAATACAAGTAAGTGAAGCATATAGAATAATGGAAAGTCTATAGAATAATACAAAGGAATTGCAAAAAAGAGGAAAGGAATAATAGCTGGGAATATCAGGAAAGACCTCAGTAGGAAGTGGTACCTAGCTGTGCCCTGAACACAGCAGCGCCTTGAAGGAGCTTGGGATTCTATGTGGTGGAAGAGAAAAAGATGATCCAGGCGTGGAGGAACATTTGTGGAATTGCAGAGAGATTGGGGAGAGAACGTCATGTGCAGGAAACAGCCAGCAGGCCATTATGACAAGAATGTTGAGAGCATGAAATATGAATTAGGGTATGACATATAATTAGAAGGTAGGTGAGAGCTGGGTGGGGGAAGAAATTCCATCAGAAGCAAGCCTTGGAATCCTGCTACGGCCCTTCCTCAATTAAGCAATGCAAGCATCCACCAAAGTACTGGCTAGATGAGATACGAGGAAGAAAGTCAAAGGCCTAAATTCCCAAGACTATGAGGATGAAGGCTTCAGTGAATCTATTCACTGTAAGAGTGATCAGGATAAAACACTCTGAGGGGCTGACAGTATCTCATAGATAATGGGATTTGGAGACTGAAGGGACCTTAATTCAATCCCCATGTTTTTTGTTGTTCAGTCCTAACTTTTTTTGACCTCATTTGTGGTTTTCTTGGCAGTTACTGGAGTGGTTTGCCATTTCCTTCTCAAGTTCATTTTACTGATGAGGAAACTGAGGCAAACAGGATTAAGTGACTTGCCCAGGGTCACATAGCTAGTGAGTGCCTGAGGCCAGATTTGAACTCAGGTTTTCCTGACTCTAGGCCTGGCATTCTATCCAGTTTGCCACCTATTGCCCCCCATTTTTGAGATAAGAAAACTAAGTCTGGAGGAATCATAAATTTCACAATTTTATACCAGTTTTTTAAATGGCATGAAACCAAGATTAAAATATGTGCTTTCTGATTCCAAATCCAGTATTCTTGGCACTATAAAGCACTTTGATTCTCTTCCGTAGCTAGTCCCCAGTCAACCCCTGATGAAGCTAGAAAAGGTGATCTTGTCAATGGTAACCACTTAGTACTTTGGCCTCACGGTAAAAAAACTCGGTGACACGGGTACATTTTGAGTCACCTCTGACATTCATCTTTAAAGGATCCTTTCTACTCTTCTACCTTCATATCTATGATGACATCTTCCTAAGGTAATGGAAGCCCCTTAACACAAAGATCTTTGGTACATTTGGTCAGAAAATGACAGATCTCAGGGTGATGTGTGAATCACTTTATCGTGAGAAATCTCTGGTTTCCTGGATATTTGGTAAAAAAAAAAATCCACTTCACTCAAAAATAACTTCTGAGCACCACCATTTTCTATAACTCAAGTGTGAAGAGAATTCAGGAAACTCTACTGCTACTTAATTCAGCTAAGTGTGATCTCCAGGTAACTGGTGTGGGTAAAAGTCACAAAAAATCCTACAGCTAATCATGGTCAGCTTTAATAACATAGCGAGCCCCAGAGAAATACAGCACAAAGCATTCCTTATGGACCAGCAGTTCTCTCTGTACGCTATCCTGAAGAGGAGGAAAATCTCTATTATCAGGTCTCTGTTAGAAGGACCTCTGAGGCCATGCAGTCCAAGACATACTGAACAAGAATCCAATATCTTGTGAGAGGTTACAGGTGGCACACTATGGTCACAGAGAGGAAGGGAACATGCATTTGTTAAGTAACTACTACACACTGGGTATTGTGCTAAGGGTTTTACAAATATGATCTCATTAGATCCTCACAACTATCCTGGGAGGGAAGTGCTATTATTACCCTCACTTCACAATGACAGAAACTGAGGCAGAGAGAGATGAAGTGAATTACCCTGTGTCACACAGCTAGTAACTGTGGGAGGCTGAATTTCAACTCAGGGAAAGGGGAGAGAAAGAGACAGAGACAGAGACAGAGAGACAGAAAGAAAGAGAGAGACAGAGAGACAGAGACAGAGATAAGGAGAGAGGAGGGGGCAGGAGAGACAGAGACAAAGAGGGTGGGAGAGATAGAGAGACAGAGAAAGACAGAGACACAGAGACAGAGACAGACAGAGACATAGAGACAGAGATAAGGAGAGAGAGAGAGACAGACAGACAGAAAGAGAGAGACAGACAGAAAGAGAGAGAGAGAGAGAGAGAGAGAGAGAGAGAGAGAGAGAGAGAGAGAGAGAGAGGGACCAGAATATTCTTTAACTTCAGTGAGGGTGATCAAAGGGAGTGATTGCAAGGGAGTAACAATCATGTTTGAGTGACACATCCTGTGTTCTGTGTCCCTGGGATCTGGATTTGACCACATGTTATGTAATATTTTTATCAATTACTTATTTAAAAGAGCAGGGTTGCAGGTGACACAAAACTGGGAGGGGCAGCAAAGACATCAGATGTCAGAAGCAAGATCCAAAAGCGTCCCTATAGGCTGAGATGCTGAGTCATTTTTAATAAGATGCAATTCAGTAGGAACAAAAGTAAAATAATTTTTTGAAAAGTAGTTGTACAAGTGCATGATAAAGGAGTCTTAACTAGATGACAGTTTTTGAGGAAAAAACTCTCCTAGTCCACCAGTATTAGTGAATGGCAAGCTGAAATAACATCCTGGTCAACTCTGATTGTAGTCTGTGTTGAGAGAAACTGAGTAGCTGCAGCTGGATGGCACAGTGGGGAGAGCGTGCGGCCGGAAGTCAGGAAGACTCATCTTCTTGAGTTCAAATCTGGACTCAGACCCTTCCTAGCTGTATGAGCCTAGGCAAGTCACTTAATCTGTTTGCCTCAGTTTCCTCATCTGTAAAATGAGCTAGAGAAGGAAATGGCAAACCTCTCCAGTATCTCTGCCAAGAAAACTCCAAGTGGGGTCACGAAGGGTCAGACACAAACTGAAAAACAACTGAACAAAAATGGAGAGAAATAAAATATTCAGAATAAGAGAGGCAATAATCCAAAGAAGAGAAGGAAACAAGTACTTTACTGAGCACTTACCGTGTGCCAAGCCCTGTTCTAAGTGCTTTACAATGTCTCCCTTGGTTCTTACAACAGTCCTGGGAGGGAAGTGCTGTTATTATTATCCCTAATTTATGGATAAGGAAACTGAGGCAGACAGATATTGTTACTTGATAATATGTGTAAATCTCTCACTAGCACAATGCCTGGAACATAGTAGGCTCTTAATAAATGTTTGCTCCCCTCCCTTTTCACACAGTTAGTAATCATCTAAGGACAGATTTGAATTCAGGTCTTCTTGACTCCAGGCCCCAGAGTTTTATCCACAGGATGACCTGGCCGCATGGTTTGCCTTCAATCTAATTCAATAAACAAACATTAAACACCCACTTGTGCAAGGCACTTTTGTGTGCCCGAGGGCTACAGAGGTGCTGGTAGGACTTCATCTGGGTGCTGGGTTCAATTCTAACATCACATTTTAAGATGCTCATTGACAAAATGGAACACACAAAGAATATCATGGATAGATAGCTAAGGAATTATATTGTTCTTCCTGCCACGGATGTTGGCCAACATTTGGTAACAGGGTCTAGTTAGTAGAATGAGCACTGGTGCTGGAATCAGAGGACCTGGATTCAAATCCTTTCTCTGTGGCTTCTTTACCACATCGCCTTGGGTAAGTCATTCAATTACTTTAGGTGTTGGTTTTCTCATTTGTAAAATGGGGGAGTTAGGCCAGATGGTCCCTGAGTTCATTTTAAGATCCAGGACTTACAGATAGTCCTTTTTTTGGAGGGGAGAAGGCAGGGCAATTGGGGTTAAATGACTTGCCCAAGGTCACACAGCTAGTAAGTGTGTCAAGTGTCTGAGGCCGCATTTGAACTCAGGTCCTTCAGAATCCAGGGCTAGTGCTCTATTCACTGCCCCACCTAGCTGCCTCCATAGTATTTTTCAATGGATAGGAAACAGGATAGTAAGCAGAGTATAAAACATGTTCCACAAAGTACGGGTGTTTAGTCTGAAAAGGAAGAGGACATAGGGCAAACTGCTCAGAAATATTGCAAGGGTTGACAAATATCAGAGCGATTGGACTTATTCTGTTTGGTCGCTGAGGGTAGAAGCAAGAGCAACAAGAAAAAGTCACAGAGAGACCTGCTGGAGCCCAATGCAAGGAAAGTTTTCCTAACAACCTGAGCTATCCAAAAGGATAATGGGCTGCCCTGGGGGGAGGGTCATGTGTTCCCCTTCATTGGAAGTCTTCAAGCACTGACTGGGGGTATAACTATAAGACAGAGGATAAATCACTGGACCTGGAGTCAAGAAGACTTGAGGTCAAATCTGGCCTCAGACACCTATTAGCTGGGTGACCCTGGGTGAGTCACTTAACTTCTGCTTGCCTCAATATCCTCAGCTGTAAAGTGGAGATAATAATAGCACCCACCTCCCAGGGTTGTTGTAAATAATCAAATGAGCTAGTATTTGTAAAAAGCACTTAGCACACAGTAGGTGCTATATAAATGTTGATTCCCTTACCCCTTTCTTTGTCAGGTATGATGTGGAAGTAATTCTGAGGTCCCTTCCAGCTCGGGAATTCAGTGAGGGGTAGCATTTCCCTTCAGGGAAGAATCCAGGGTTATTCTCCTTTTTTCAGATCTACTGTAGCAGCCAACCTAGGACTAGGCATACCATGGGTGCTCCTAAAAATCTTACTCATTAACTGATGAATCTAAAAATGACTGGTAGCTCAACAATACATCTGGAGAGAAACTCAGATCTAAAGAGTGTTATTTGATAAGAACCGCTGAGTCAGTGAGGTCTTAAGAAAGACCCCCTGCTCTTTTGCTCTTTAATAGAACCACATGAACACAACTCCCTGATCATCCCCTTCCACTTCTCTGCATCCGTAGCAAGATTTCCCTCATGCAGAATAAAGGGGAGAGTTGGAAATATGAATCCTTGTGAAAGAAAACCAGTCTCACCATTTTCAAATATTGTAACCACCCGTTATAAGTAGAATGAGGTACGTTGATGGAAACTTCATACTTCCCAACAAACCTAATCCAACCTGGTGAGTTCATTGGTACAAGCAAGGCTTCAGGAAAGTCTTTCCACCACTGAAGATCATCACCAGTTCTACAACTTAAAGTCTCTGCATGTTGCCTTGGAATACTAATCTATGAAGTGACCTACCCAAGGTCACACAGTCAGTTTGTATCACAGTTGGAATCTGAACTCATGTCTTTCTGTTTCTGAAGCCAGCTATCTAACCACTAACCCACAATGCCTCTCTATTACATTATCTATTAGGAAAGATCTAATTTCTAAGCTTCCTCTGTCTCCCCCCAATTTTTTCTTATTTGTTTACCCTTGCATCTAAAAGTATCTTCCTTATTTTAATAAAAAATTTGTTCATCAGCAGAAAGAGTGATTAGGAAGGGCAAGTCTAAGAATGCTCAATATGAGAGAGTAAGCATGATGCAGTAGATAGAGCATTACACTTGAGGGGTTGGGGTGGGGAACTTGGATTCAAATCCCATCTCTGATAATTGCCTGTAATCATTAGCAAGTCACTTAACCTTGGGCTCAGTGTCCTCATCTATCAAATGGGCATAATAATCCTCAGAGGGTTGCCATAGGACCAAATGAGATAGTGGATTTAAGCACTCCAATATGGTTGTGTCCCTTATGCTCATGGACAGAGAGGTCCTGAGCTCAGCCACATCAAATCTTTTTACTCAATCATCATGACAGATATCCCCACTGAGTGATCACAGATTCCAAATAAGCAGAGGCCTAATCAACGAGATTTCACTGGCTGGGTCCATGGTCTTCAGGTTACATAAATATTTCCTCCCACTTTTTTCCACTTGTTTATTATTGGAACTAAATGTGTTCTTTGCACTTTAACAGTAACTTATTCATCAGCAGAAAGGGCGGTTAGGAAGGGTAGGTCCAAGAATCCTCCTCCCTTGATGGCTCACACAAGCTCCCCTTGAATGTCCTTGCCCTGTGGGTTCCAAGGGCATATCAGTGGAGGTGGGCCCCTGAGGCCCCCTCTGGGGTCTGAAGAGCTCCTTCCTGAAACTGTATGACAGGGAGGGAGCAGAGAGCTAGAAGTGGGGAGGCCACTGTCACTCAGAGGCGCCAAACTGCCCTGCCCTGTAACCCAGAGCCCTCCCAGAGGGCCTCTGAAGAAAGATGCCTAAATGTTCTTACAGCTTACGGTCTGTAGAAGTAGGGAACACGCCACCCCTCAGCACAGCCCATCACCTCATAAAAAAAGAAACTGACAGGATAAATAAGATGGATTTCTAAGCGAGGTATCACTCTCTGGATTTATGTGGCACCTGGGTACCGTTGCATACAAACTTTAGCCAACAGTGACTTGCTTTTATGTCCTTCTCTGTATATTCTACCTTGGCTCCAAAGTGTTTAAACATGCAGAGATAAAAGGCCTCCTGTGTTTTCGTGAGATGTTACTGGCCCATTCCATCCTCCCAGGCAGGTTGGATGAATGAGCTTTGAAACGCCTTGGGCCCTGAGCACCTCCTACCAAGGTTGTTGCTAGAAGAGGGAACAGTAGCTGCCTTTTAGACACGAGGTCTCAAGGTCCCAAATCCTCCTGGCTTTGATGAAAAGGCAAGGAAGGAAGGATACAGAACCAGGAAGGGACAAGGAAGGAACAGAATGTACCTGGAGGGTCTGTTCAAAGTGAATAAACATTGGCCAGCGTTTACAGCAGGGAAGAACAATGATAGAATTATTTAAAGCAAAAAGTCAGAGCTAGAATGACCTTCAAGGCTATCTAGCTCCAATCCCTCATTGCACAGATGAAGAAACTAAGGCTGGTGATCTGGAGTGAATTGCCACAAAGTCATTAAGCAGCCAAAGTGGAATTCGAACTCTGTTCCCCAGACTCAAAAGTCAATGTTCTTCCTACTGGACCACAGTGCTTGCTACACATCTGTTTACATTTTTGTTCTCGAGGTTAGTTTTTATTTAAGTAAGGCCTCCTGTTTTGTCTATATGTTCATCTACCTGCAATTTATACAGGTATGTGTGCTCATCTGTATATACATACACATCATTCATGTATATATAAGTATATGTATACATATATGTACATTGACGTCATTATTGCTTAGTTGTGTCTGATTCTTCATACCCTGTGGACCATACTGTCCATGGGGTTTTCTCACCAAAGATGCTGGAGTACTTTGCCATTTCCTTCTCCAGTTTTATGCAGGCAGGAGTTAAGCGACTTGCCCAGGGTCACACAGCTAGTAAATGTTTGAAGTCAGATTTGAACTCTTTCAGAGTCTTTCTGACTCTAGGCCTAGTGTTTTATCCACTGTGACAAATATATATTGTGTGTGTATGTATGTATGTGTATGTATATAACCATTCTTTATATACCTATCCATATATGGATATGGATAAAGATGGATATGTATATATGTGTATGCATGCACATATACACAGAGAAGGATATATGTATGCATATAAATATATGTGTCCATATATATATGGATGTGTCTGTGTGTATGTTTAGGGGGTGTGTCTATCTGTTTGTAATTCATTCCCTTTCTTCTTTCAAGAAGAGGCTCAAGCACCGCTACCTACATGAAGCTTTGCCTGATCCCCCAACTTCTAGGGCCCCCTGCAAAAACTCTGTATTTGTTCTCTTTCTGATTAGGCACATGTTTATCTATATACTTGTCTCTCCCATTAGAATGTAAATTCCTAGCAAGGAGGAATTGTTTGATCCCAGTACCCAGCACACTGCCTCATCCCTCCTGGTCACATAATTTCTATTTGATGATCGGTTCATGGATTCCCATAGTCACCTGGACTGCTTATTAGGATCAAGAAGGTCAGCCTACCGTTTAGTGGGGTGGGTGTCCTAAACAGCTCTGGAGCTGCAGGATGAGTATGTAAAGCCCAGTGCCTAAAGAAGTGGTTCTGAAACCAGGTCTCACTGTGGAAATCTCACTTTATCAGAGGGATGAGAATAAGCCTCATCTCCCTATAGTGAGTTTATCCTTAAATGAACTTGTCAACCCTTCCATAAACCAGCTCATTACAGCTGACTCATTCTAAATGTGAAATGCACATATTTTCACTCACTGGTTATATAATTTGCACTTATTTTCACTCACTGGTTACATAATTTGCTAATTATTCTTTAATATTGCAGATAAGCTGTAACATTTTTAATAAGTTGCTGATCGTAAGAAGCACAATGTATTCTCTGAGGAATTCCCAATAGGAATTTTAATTATCTGTGTAACCCTCAGTCAAACCTCTTCCCTGAGTCTCAGTTTCCTGCTTTGTAAAATAAGTGAGTTGGATGTGATGCAGAACCATACTAGAGGTGTTGGCACCTGGGGCAAGCAGCCGGAAAAAAAAAAACCACAGTCCCAATAGATTCATGATAAAGGACAAGAAACTAGTTACTGCAACAACTAATAGATAAATGTTGTTTACAGTGCCTGTCAACTGGTAACTTCCATTTTAACTAATTATTCTTGCCGATGAGGTGCTAAGACCATTGATTCTATGCTGCTAAAGGGGTGTGCATGTGCTAACATCAATATAAAGGGGGAGGGGCAAGTTGGTGAAGGAGCAGGAAGCAGTGTGGTAAGCTCTTTCCCATCCAAACTCCTCCAAACACATCTGGAAATCTCACCAGAGCAAATAGAAACGAAAGGTTTTTTTAAGTCACAGTGAGTTACTTTTTCATCCCAGTTTGGCACAGGGAGACCGAGAGATCTGTGGACCCTAGGGGTGGGGTCTTGTCAAAAGGGGGCCTTCAGACTGTGCCCAAGGACAAAGCAAGTTCTAGAGCAATGAAACTCTGAACTGAACTGAACTGACTTGAATCCAAGTCTCCTGATGACACACATCTTTTGCCTATCTCCTCTATCCCAGACTGTCTTGTCCCAGCTCTAGAAGACTGAAGAACTGATCGTCTAGACCTACTTCGGACCATCCAAGTCTCCTATTGACTTCCTTGTGGTCATCCTCCAACATGTCAGAACTCTCAACAGAAGCTGAGGAGTAAAAAGAGGAGCTATCTCTCTGGTTCTTGGGAAGAGCTCTGGTGAGAGGCATAGTGGGGAAAGTATTAAAGCAGACAGTTGTTAACAACAAGGGCTGGTATTTTCTCCAGATTTCAAATTAGTACAAACCCTTATTCCCACAGGTGATCAAAATAACCTATGATGAATGGTGCTACAGAAAATTTATTAGATAAGCACCATTTTAAAAAGATCAATATATCACCAATAAGATTTGCTATAGATCATTAGATAACGTGTGCTTTGGGGGAGAAATGCATTATGATAGAAAATCACCCACCTTCTAGTCACCAGCATGGGCTCACTAGTCTGGCATCTATTTCTCCAGCAAGTAGCTGGGCCATCTCCAGTCATCCTGATCTACATCTGGCTACTGGATCTAGGTGACTCTGGAGGGAGAAAGTAGGCTGGTGACTTTGCACAGCCGTCCTTCACTTAAATGCAGCTCATTTACAAGTCAAGGCATCATCTATGGAATGTCATGATCCTCTTTGAGAACAAAGGACAAACTATAACTATAACTAGCAAGTGGTATGGAACCATTTTTTCCTATGAGTTACAATGGATTAATGACCTGGAACTCTTGAGAACCACAGTGACAGTATATCCAAGTCACAGTGATTACTGGCCTTGAATGTTCACTGCACAGGGAACATGGAGGCTAGTACCCTAGGTACTAAGGAGTACCCTAGACATATTCTGCTGATTAATGAGAAAGCCAACACTAGCTCTGAGCTTCTTGGAGACGGTCACTGGTGGCTTCAATGCCAACTACTGATTTCTGTAGCTGTTATTTTAAAACAGAAGGCAAGGAGTTTGTTTTAGATTAATTAAAAACAGCAAAACAATCCCCTCCACAGGAAAAAAAAAGTCTTTATTGCATGCACGCATGGGGTTCAACTTGATTCCATTATTTCTAAATATGGAGAAAGAAAAAACATGAATATGTATATGAAGAATGGACCACAGATGGCAGCTGACTTCTGCATAGTGGCTACAAGGCTGTTGTTGGAATCAAGGCAACCTGGGTCCAAGGCCTGCTTTTGACACATGTTGGCTGTGTGACTGCACAAATCACTTAACCTCATAGAGCTGCAGGCAAGTCCCTAGGACAATATGTAGCAGAACAATCACTAACTCTAAAACTAAATTGCAAAACAGGTGATGATTCTCATTGGTTAAGGGAGTTTCTTGCCTGAAAATGCTCTAAACTAATTAAATTCTAGATATACCCTCCTCCCCCCAGATAAAAGCAATAGCAAGTCTCCCCAACTTAGATTAATAGCAGGTAAGATGGTTAGGTAAGGAGCCCCAATTTAAGGATTCCCATCACCCAGTAGAATGTCAGTGCCTTTGGGGTGGGAGCTGTTCCCATTTTGGTTTGCTTGCTTGCTCATTTCTCTATCCCCAACCTCTAGTCTAGCACGATGCCTTGTACACAGTAGGAACCTGATCCTGAATAAATGTTGGTTGAATTGAACCAAACTGAGTTGATCTGAGCACCTCAGTCCTCACAGCCCCACCCTGCTGCTTCCTACCCTCCAGCTAACGTTCTCAGCAGAGCAAAGGGCCCAAGGTCAAATCCATTCCTAAGAAGAGAAACAGCCTCATATAAAGACTGCCTCTTTGCAGACCCCACTCCGAGATGCAGCCCAGACATTCAGAATGTGTAAAAACACTACATGAGAGAGGCCTGCAGCCCAGATGTTGGCAGAAGGAAACAGTCCTGGAATATGGCACTGCTAAAGAGGGAAATGTTTCCGTTCCTGCAAATTCCCTGCTGTTTGAATGATGTCTTTAAAAAGTAGGAGTAAGCAGCTTCTAAGGAGGGAAATGAGCAAAGTTGAGTTCATTTATCAAGACAAACCACTGACTTGCTGGAAAGAGCTCTCACTACACTGTCAGTCAGGACACCTGGATTCTGATACTCTGATACCTCTGCTGATTCATTGGGTGACCTTAGCCTAGTCCTTTATCCTCTCTAGGCCAAAGTATCAAAGTGAGGCTGAGAACATGTTGCTCATGTCATTACCAAGAATCATTAGCCTTGCAACAAAGAGAAACCTCTTCCTCTCTCTAGTTATTCCACTCATTGCCCAAAGCTTAAGGTGTCTATAAGGAAATGCCTTCCCTGGGTGCTCTCACTTTTTTCTCCTTTCTTCCATTTGTCGATCGAATCAGCAGCCTTTCCTTCTCCCCGCCCCACCCTTCTTCATCCCCTCCTCCCTTCCACTTATAAAGTGACTATGATCTATTCTGATCAATTCATTTTAACACTGGGCTAATGGGAAATGACTCAAAGGTCTCTGGATACATTTTCTCTACTTCCTAAGTCACACACATTCATTTTAACAGTGTTCCTTCTAAATACAATGTATTTTATATAGTCTTCTTTATTGTATTAACTTTATTTATAATATCAAATTAATATAAATAATTGATATATATATGTATATATCAATTTGATATCAAGTTAATATATCAATTTGATACATAATATCAAGTTAATCTAATATCAAGAATGTGTTATATATAAGTATATATATATATATATATATATAAATGTAAGCATATATATTATATATACATACACATATTATGTAGGTATGTTGTAGGATGGTGTTTTGTTTTGTTTTTTATATTCCCATTATTTCATTATTTGGGAACTTTGAATAAGGTAACCCCTGTACCGATGGGTAAGGTAGCCCCCTATTACCCTGTAAGGTAATCCCTCTGGGGATCTGGAACTCTACTGTAACTTACAAGGTCACCAAGCCAGTAAGTATCAGAGGTGGGATTGGACTTGGAGTTTTCTGACTCCAAATCCAACACCTTACCCACTACACACATCATGCTGCTTTGCAAATCTTTAAGAATAAATGATCCTTAGGTCTATGAATTGAATAAGCAGATTCTGGGAGTTCCCAAAAGCTCATTTTCCTATAAAGAATCACTAGCCAACCTGACATCAGCTTCTCTGACACTTACGAGCTGTGTGATCTTGAGCAGGGTGCAACCTCTCTGAGCCTTAGTTCTCTAGTCTACAGAATGAGGAAGCCTCTTCCAACTCTTAATCTCTGTTCTTATTTTCTAGCTGTGTTACAGAGAAACTATACCACATAGTATTACGTTTTTGTCAAATGCCGGGTGTTAGAGATCATTGCATCTACGAGTTAGTGACCTTTAAAGGGAGAAAAGCTATTGTGGGTATATTTTTTTTCATTTGTTACAAGAGAGACATGTGACCTCTCATTCTTCTCTGCTTCCATATTCTCATTGGTATTTTGCCTTTCGGTATCAGAGTAGACCATGACACAGTGACAAGAGAACCCAAAAAAATCACACCATCCATGGCCACTTCCATAGATAGATAGATATAGATGATAGATAGATAGATAGATAGATAGATTGATAGATACATAGTTGATAGGTGATGGATAGGTGATGGATAGGTGATGGATAGATGGACGGACGGATGGATGGATGGATGGACGGACAGATGGACGGACTGACCGACCAATAGACAGAGATAAATAGATATATTATGTAAATGTATGTGTATATATATATATATATGCATGTATGTATGTATATAGTCCAATGTCATTTATCACAGCAGCATCATAGGGCACTTCAATACTGAAAGGCACCCCAAAAGGAAAGGTTTGAATAGCTACTGTGGAGAATTAAGCCAAAAAACCCATGAGGTGCCAATAGCTCTAGAGAGGGGCAAGCTGAATGTGGACAGATGAAATGAGCCTGGGTCCTTTCATTAGGTAGAATTTCTCAAGCAATAAATCCCCTTCTCTAGTTCTCCTCCTTCCTAAGCTCTTTCCTGCCCCTTCCTGCACCTCCCCAGATCATTTCTTAGGTTCTATAGGCTTTCAGTTCACTCAGCAGTACTCCTCAGGACCAATAAGGGTGGTTGTTGGAGGCAACATAGTATAGTGGACAGAGTTCTAGACTGGAATCAGGAAGACCTTGGTTCAAATCCCACCTTTACTGGCTGACATTTACTGGCTGTGTGACCCTAGGCAAATCACTGCATTTCTCTGTATCCCAATTTCCTTTTTTATCAATGAAGAGGTTGCAGCATATGACCTAAGAAGCCTCTTCTAGCCATAATATAAACCAACCACTGTAAGGTGTCACCATAATATAGTGGAAAGAGCACTGGGTGTAGAATTGGTGGACTGGATTCCCATTTCTGTTCTGTCATTTACAAGCTGGGCAACTTTGGCCAAGTTACCAACTCTCTGAGGCTTAGTCTTTTCATCTTTAGAAAGGGGGCAACCCTATTTGCACTAGTAAATGTTCAATGACTGGCTATCCCAAAGAAAAAAAAAGTACACATGACACAATATTAACAATTTCTCCATCACTTTCTTAAGTCTAAAAATCAACAAAACAATAAATCTAGCCCCAATTGGTAGCATTTTCTATGCTAAAATTTAACAATCAGCTCTTGAGTTCCAATACACCTCTGGTTGGGCAATCATACTTGTTCAAGTAGAGAGATTTTTCTGCAGTCCAAGTAATGGCAGTGGAACATCAAATATGTTATATTTTTTGAAATGTTGATTAATTCTGCTGATTTTCCCACCCCTTTTTAAAATTCATTTTTTTTTCCTCAATAAGAGATGGCTCTCTGGAAGGGTTATAGAGAAAGGCACTTTAGAAAATGTAGGTGATGCAAAAACATGTGTGTGCATGAGTGTGTGTGTGTGTGTGTGTGTGTGTGTGTGTAGGTTTGTATGTGTATATATGTGTGTGTGTGTGTGTGTGTGTGTGTGTGTGTGTGTGTGTGTATACATGAGAAATTTTATTTTTTAAAAATCTTCCTAGGCACAGTTCTTAAATAGGTTGGAAAATTTTCTGAAATTGTTCAATCCAGATATGTAAAATATTCAAGTGACAATGTTGACGTTAGGAATGCTCCCAATTTAATTTCTATCTTTTGTTTTTATATCACTTACATGTCTTTATGTTTCCCTCATCATACCCTTCCTAAAGATTGTCACCCCTTATAAGGAAGAAGAAAAAAAGAAGGAAAAAAACAGTCCAGTGACACTGACATTCAAAATATCTTACATTATATGCAGCATCCTATGTTCAAAGTCCCCTCCCATCCATCCCTCTGCAAAGAAGAAGGAAAGGTAGCCTCTCATGTTTCCTCTTTGGGCCAAATCATGATCGTTACCTTTTTTCTTGCTATCTTTTCCCCCACCATTTTGTTTTTGTATCACAATCATTTCTAGGTATAACTTCTACTCCATTTTGAATCAAGCTTCCACTCTTTAATAAAGAAAAATCCAAAAGCAGCACCAATAACACATTCACCACATGGACAGTATATGCAATATTCTACAATCCTTAGACTTCTAGCTCTCCAGAGATTACTGTACAATAAGGGCATAGATTTATATCTGAAAGAGATCTCAGAGGTCAGCTAGTCTAACCTCCTTCCCTCTGTGACTATCTCCAATTTGTGCTATACATAGTTTGCTTGTACAAAGTTGTTTGCATGTTGTCTCCCACTTTAGAGTGTGAGCTCCTTGAGGGCAGGGACTATTTCTTTTTTTGCCTTGATTTGTATCCCAAGAGCCAGCACAGTGACTGGCACATAGAAGGATCTTAATAATTTTTTTTTTTACCATTGACTACAAATGAGGAAATAAAAGGCTACAAGGGTTAATTGACTTGTCTAAAATAAAGGAGGGATGGAAAATATTTTATTTTGAATAGGACAATGAGCTGGGTATGAGAAGTGGGAATCAGAGAATCTGTTCTTTGTTCCATAGAAGCAAATGAATGGAACAGTTTCGCTGTCAAATTCTCCCACAAAGTCAGAAAGTCAAGGCCAAGTGCATCAGTCAGGATCTTGGAAAGTGAATAGGACACCCTAGTGTGCACATTCAATGTCAAGTAATCCAGAAGGACATGGCAGGGAAACTGAGAAGGCAGAAATGGTGGCTTTAGTGAAAAGAAGATAGCAATGGACCCCAGAGTCAAGGTTATCAACTGGAAGGAAAGCTAAAGACCAGCCAGGTTGGAAGAATGAGCAGAGTAGCCTCTGATTCTGAAAAGACAAGTTGGAGGTGAGGATATCTCCACTCAGTGAGCCAGGCACAAAATCCAGGAAGACGTGGGACCAGATAGCAACAGCAGATGCCTCTTCTAATGTTTCTTTTCAATTGAATTGTGTTTGCTGGCTTCTTGATTCTTCAAGGGACTGAATTATTGGGATCTGACAACTTGACATTCAGATTTTCCAAGCATGCAGAGCAGCCAGGGCAAAGACAGAGAGTTGGGAAAATCTCATACTGCCCTACCCCACCCAGATAGAAAATTTCTCTTCTTACAAAGATTTTTCCCTTTGGGCCCCTCTCCTACCACCTACAGAAGAGTAGTGGTTCCCAGTTCCCAGAGGGTAGTCATCTATGAAAGTAATAACTCTGTTATTTTCCATTAATGCAAACATCTCCCCCCATACATTTGCAATAGGAATGAACTCTGACACTTCTGCCAGTTTTCAATCTTCCTTCTGCAAATAACCTAATACGTTCTGTTCTAGGAGATGAACAAGAGACTTCTGCAGCATGCCGAGTCAGTTTATTCCCCAGGAAGTTTACATAGGTGACAATAAAAAAGGAGTTTATGTCTCAAATGACATTTCTTCTGAAGCTGCTCATGGGGAACATCATTTATTTTTCTCTGAGGATTGAAAGTTTCTATTCCTTTGCTGTAAGTGGGCCAGAAAATGTGTTTCCAGGTTGTTAGATGGTTCAATTTGTCCAGTCATAACTCCAGGGAAACTCTGCCCTCCCAACATAAACACATATACATATATGAGGACCATATCAGGAAAGTGGGGAAAATGTTTGGGAACCAACAGGAACCCCAGGGATGTGGACTAATAGACCCACAGTCAGAGGACCTGATGAAAAATTACTCCCCATAAAACTGGACAGTCCCTTCAAGGGAGCAGGGAAGAGCTGCTAGTTGCTCCAACCATCGTCATTCACTGATAGCATCAAAAGCAAACAAGTGCTGGAGGGTCTTAATCAGGAGCAAATGACATCTGCAGCTTTAAGTTAAGCAATTTGCAAAGGCCACAGTAGCAGTGGCAGTGGGTGCCCAATTTATTCTGGAAGACGTGTTACAAAAGCCTCAGTCAGTGCTACTCTGGGATGGAGGCCTCAGTGTTGGCTCAGGGGAGGGTCAAGAATATTAGCCTTCCTGAGATCTGTCAAGGCAAGTCAGTCACTAGAATTCATTCAGAAAACATGGAATTTAATGTTTCCAATTGCTTGTCGCCTGGCCAGGCAATTTCCATCACCTGCCAGCCTCTTTCTCTTTTCCCTAAATACGTCAAATTGAAAAGAATCATAATTAGAAGAGCTTCAAGCCAGTTTTCCAATTCTGTTTTTTTCTCTTAACTAAGTTGTTCATCGTTGGTGATGATAATAACTAGAATTTAGTTAGCACTTTAAGGTTTGCAAAGTGCTGAGCATGTATCATGTCACTGGATCCTCACAACCTTGGGAGATAGGAACTAGTATTATCCTCCATTTTATAAATAAAGAAACTGAGGCTGACAGGTTAAGTGATTCCCCTAGATTCCCATAGATAGTAAGTATCTGAGGGGGTATATGGGGTGTTCAGGGAGGCCCAGTCCCTCTGGCGTGAGGGCTACTCATTCATCTTTAGTGTCCACTTGTTACCCAACTTGTATCTGTGGCTCCAAGAAGCCAAGCTGCACATGCAGCAGCCACACCCAGGCAAAACTGTCTGGACAGATGGGCTAAACCAGGCTGAGGGTAACCAAGGGGCCTCAAACCCTTCCGTGAGTTAAGGAGGTGTCTACCCCAAGCATGTGAAGAATCCCCCTGGCAGAATGGGCATGAGATCAGTTTCTTCCAATGGCCATGAAAGTGGCTGAAGCAGGCACTATGGAGTACTTAGAGCTTGGTTATCAAAGACACCAAGGTCATCCACTGTATCCCAGGTCATCACCAGTCATCCTGACTTTTGTCTTGCTACTGGGCTTTGATGACTGGAAGACAGACTGAGGCTGACAACTTTGTGCAGCTCTGCTTCACTTAAATCCAATTCACATGCAAGGCAAGACATCACCAGGATGTCATTGGTTCTCTTAGAAAACAAGGACAAACAATGAGAGTCTGGGGCAGAATTTGAAATCAGGTCTTCCTGATTCCAAGTCCAACACTTTATCCACTTTGCCACCTAGCTGTTCTAATGACCCACCTGAAACTGCAGCCTGATGGTCCTCCTGAGAAACACTGAGGCCACAAAGTGACTGTTATATAAGGAGATTAACTTCTCTGTTAAGGCCAGGGCCAGGGGTGGGGCCAAGAGGCAAGGCAGACCCACCAAGTCAATAAAAGCCCTTAATTAAACAAGATGTAAATTAATTCAGACCCAGGAGATGAGTCCATAGGAGGACAGGAAAAGTACCTACAAGCACCAATAGCCAAAGGCCCAAGAATGTAGAGACCAGGGGAGTCTTTCCCATAAAAGGCAGGATAAGTGATCCATCAGCAGAGGTTCAAGAAATAGCTACTGAGATGACATTTGTAAAGTGCTTAGCACAATTTTTGGCTCACAGTAGGCATTTAATAAATAATTGTTCCCTTCCCACCTCTACCCACATTTAATAAAGAGGTGGAAAGTCTGCCCTGGGGCTGATCACAGAAAGATAAGCATTTAGGGGCAGGTAGCCCACCCATAGAGAGCACGTTTTAAAACTAGAACAGCAGACATTGAGAAGACTGAGACATTAAATGCCCATGAGTCAAAATGTTTGGCTTGAGGGACAAGCCAGGAGTAGAGATGACATGGCCCTAGAGTCAAAGGTTAGTGTAAGTCTGTCTTTGCCTCCTAGTCGGTGCCCCATCTCCTATTAGTCTACCTAATCCATGACCTTCTAATGAGCTCAGTGATGGTATGATTGCTTGCTTCAACCTGTAGGAGGGGAGTTTTTAGGGCTTCCCTGGGCATTCCATCTGGGACTCTCAAACATGTCCCTAGTGGGGACTGAGAAGTTTCAACTCACTTAGTCAAGTATAGAATGCACTTATACCTGCATTACCACATCATCACAGATTTATCTTTCTATTAAATCTAGAACCAAGAGAAAGATATCAAGTGCAAATATATAGAAGTCTAGGGCAGGGGAGAGGAGAGACACAAACATATTGCAACTGCAGTCATCCACATACTCACTTTTCCCCAATACTCATACCCAGAAGATTTCCCCAAAGGAAAGATTCTAAATTTCCCACACAGCTACAGGTACACTGCTCTCTAGACTACTGATGCATACATGGGTCACTTCCTTTTTACACTTCTAAACGTACACAGAGGAAGCACTCCAGCTAAAAGTGACTTTTGTATAGTGGAAGTCAGCTCAATTGCTGACCGAGCAATTTATACACTCCTCTGCCCCAGCTTGGATGGGCTTCTCTGATGGGCAGCAAATGCCGAGCCCATAGTCTACTCTGCCTGTATGTAAGGTAGATCCTGCTAGAAGCAACCCGAGGAAACCCAGTGACCCCCTATTCTTATATTGGTTTCTATTCTATGAGAACCTAGACTATTCGTGCTCACTCTGCCTGGCTGCAGTCAGACCTGCTAGATCCTAAGCTCGTGTGCTTCACTTTCCACCAAGCTCGACTCCCTCTGCCTTCATCCCCATTACAGAAATAAACAGCATTTCAGCAGTTGATGGGGCTGCACAGACTAGATAAGTGGTGTTTGTTATCTAACAGAACTGTGGAGGAAATGATGTGTGAATGAGGGGATCCTAATTCTAGAGTGGATCACTTGTAACACATTTGATTATAGTTTTATTTAGTTAAGCACTTGTCCATTGTAATGAACCATCTTAAGGAATTATTAATTGGTTGTAGAATTTCCAGATTCCTTCCCTTCTTCCCTCCCCCCCCCCCACCTGCATCAAGGCATTTGTAATGGATGTGCTCTATGGGTCTGGAGTTCCCTTAACAGAATTCATTTCTCCCCCAAACTACCAGCCCCAATGCCCCCTTCACCCATCAGCCCCACTTGGATTCTACTGAATGGACAGAAAGAGGTTTCCTGTGGAATAGAAACCTCTGCATTTCAACAGCTTTTTAAATAAGAACAATTGGCTAGAAAGGAAACTGTGAACTTAAAACTTTAAAAGTCCATGGCCTTTAATGAACAAAGACCTCCAGGCAAGAACTTAAATCAGGCACTGACCTACTACACACATCTGCGCCAAGGTAAACACAGCTAGTAAGGAAGAGGCATGAGAATTATTGCCCTATCTCTGTTTCTTCCATATGTGTCCTAAGAATCCCACCCCAATCCTGCCAGTGCTGCTCTCCTTCAGTAGGACTGGGTGCTAGGTTAGGGTTCTCTCCCTCCAAATGCAGAGACACTACAAGATAAAACTAGAGCAGGGTAGCAAGGATTTTACTCCAGGGTCGATAATTTACAGGAATTGGAAACACCTACAATGTACTTTTTCCCCTGGACTGCCAAACTTTAAACAGGATAGAATTATTCCGGAGTGCCAGAGAGCTTCCTCCCTACCTGGGTACCATTATAAGTACCTCCTGCCAGACTTGTCCCAGGTAAAAATCTTGGTAGTTATATCTTAGGGGAAGGGCAGGATTGTGGCTCCTAAGGTCATAAACCCACAATCAGGATGATGCCTCATTAGCCTAATGGATAAACTGTCGGACTTAGAACTAGAAAGCCTAGTTCAAATTCAGCTTCTGAAGCTTACTGACTGTGAGACCACTGGCAAGATATTTCACTTTGCTGTGCCTCAGTTTCACCATCTGTAAAACTGAGATGATACCTCTAATTCCTGCCCTCACAGAATTATTGTCAGGTTTAAATGAGATAATATAAAGCACTTTTCTCATATTAAAGTGATATGTCGATGTCACTTTTAGTATGTTTCCTAGTGATTTTCTACTTCTTCCCATCTCAATCCCATCACTTCCTACACCACTAAGAGTCATAGGATTTTAGATGCAGAGCTAAGCAATCTTAGAAGTCATCTAGTCCAACCTCTTACTTTATAGATGGGGAAACTGAGGCACAGAGAGATGAAGTGACTTGTCTTATGTTACATACACAATAAGTAGCAGAGCTGGGATCTTAATTCAGGTCTTCAATTGTGCTCTTTCCGAAGAACTAAAATGTTCAATCTATGGTCTTTGAATCTCTGATAAGGCTTTGTTTGGATTTCTTTTATGGCCTTGTCCCATTCTTTTTAATGATAAAACCAGCTAGCATGTATACAGTGCTTTGAGATTTGTAAAGTGCTTTGCAGATATTATCTCATTTGATCCTCAAAACAACTCTTGGAAGTAGGTGCTACTATTATCTCACTTTACAGGTAGGGAAAATGAGGCAGGATCACACAGGGTCTTATTCTGAATTTGTACTCAGGGCTCCCTGACTCTAAGTCCTTGATTCCCCACTACACTGACTTATTAGTCTTACAATTTTGTATACACATCTCATCTCCTTAGCCTCTCTTATGGCAACAACCATGGCTTCCTCATCTATGTGTCTGCCCATCCCTAGTTGAGACCTAGATCACTACCAGATCACAGAGTTGGAAGGGATCTCAGGGCACTTAATCCAATCTATATCTGCACAGGAAGCCCCTAATCTTTCACAAAGTCTGTAGATTATTTTTAAGTGATGCTTTTAAGTATGCTCTAATAAAAGCTACCATCATGTCAATAATAACCATGACATGCCATTACAGAGCAATAGTGGGATTTCAACCATTAAATGTTAGTTGGCTGTTGTCTTTTGTTTTCAAAGAGGACCAAAGTAACATCACTAACCAGTAAATGTAAAGGACAATAGAGCATCTATGACCTTATTTATTTGGATTTTGTCAAACATAAACTTTGTCATTAAATAAGCAATTATTAAATGCCTACTATGTGCCAAGCATTCTGATAAGTGCTGGGGATACAAAGAAATGCAAAAAACAACATGCAAACAATTACATTTAAAAAAGATATATAGAGTATTAGTTGGAGGTATTCAACAGCATGAAGGCACTGGAATTAAGAGGAATTGGGCAAAGCCTCCTGTAGAAGGTAGGCTATTAACTGGGGCTTAAAGGAAGCCAGGAGGTGGAGATGAGGAGGGAGAGAATTCTAGGCCTGGGGAATAGCCAATGAAAATGCCTGAAGTGTCTTGTTTGCTGTGTGGCCCTGGACAAGTACTTAATTTTTCAGTATTGTAGGCAACTCTTTAAGACTCTAAGGGGCAGAGAAAATGGTGACCTACATTGGTAGAGGGAGTTTCTTCATCAAGGGGAGTTTCCTATATATCAGGGGAATCCCAGGTCCAGGTTCCTTACTTTCTAGTCTTATTATGCCTTATACTCCACCCCCTCCATGTACTCTTCAATTCAGTGACACTGTCCTCCTTGATGGCCCTTGAATAAGATATCCATCTCTCTGTTCCAGGTGCTCTCACTGAGTGTCCCTCATGCCTGAAATGCTCTCCCTCCTCATCTGCACCTCTTGGTTTCCTTCAAGTCCCAGCTAAAATCCTACCTTTTAGAGGATGTTTTTCCCAACCTTTTAATTCCAGTGCCTTCCTTCTGTTGATTTTTTCCTGTTTATCCTATACACAGGTTATTCGAACATAGTCGTTTTGCATTTGGTCTCCCTCAATGTGTTGTGATTTCCTCAAGGGCAAGGACTATCCTTCTCCTTTCTTCAGAGGAACCCTCTATGTACAATTCTCTTTGAGGATTTTATTGGTCTCTGCCAAAGGAGGATGAGACAGAAGAAGAAGAATAGAAGGGGAGGAGGAAAAGGAAGAAGAAAAAGAGGGGAAGAAAAAGAAGAAGAGGAAGAAGAGGAAGAAGAAGAAGAAGTAGAAGCACTACTTCTGCAACCTAATAATTAAGTCCTAGAGAGTTGCCTGAAACAGATGGATTAAATGACTTCCAGATTTGGAACCTTTCCCTCCTCTAAGCTCCCCAACCCTATATCCACAAAGCCACACATTTTGTTGATCCATTCCCAAAATAAGAGTCTAGGATTTGGGGAATAGGTCAATGAATTCAGACAACAGGAAAGCAAACATTAGATACTTGCACATCACATTAAATAAATGCTCAGAGCCAGTTCCTTATCTTCACAGATATGGTCAGAACGCTACATCCATCATTCTGATAGAATAGTTTTATCTCAGAATCCTTGAGCTTTGAATGTGTTGCTCCAAAGGAGAAGAGAACAAGGAAGCTATAGGACTTGGGAGACTCTGCTGGGATCTTCAGAGGGTTTAGAGCAGTGCCCAACATGACAAGGTCTTCCAGCACTACATCTAAGGAATGAAGAGTAGAGAGGGAACTACTCAGAAGGACAATCATCAGACAACCAAGCAACCAACAGGCATTTATTAAGCACCTACTTACTATGTCCTACCTTCTGTGCTCCTTATGCCTTTCTCCTTTATCCCTTTCTTTTACCATAACATCACATATCTAGTGGGGACCTCAAAGGTCATCTAATCCAACCCCTTCATTTTTACAGATGAGAAACTGAGTCCTAAGGAGGTTAAATGATTTGTCTAAGGTCACACAGTTAGTATCACAGTCAGCATTTGAATCCAGAGCAAATGCCTCCAGAGTAAGTACTCTTTTCTCTCTACCACGCTGCTTCCTATTTGCTCTTATTACTGTTCCTAGAAAAACCTAAATCTATACTGGGGACCAGGGAAAGGAGTTGATCAAGTCTGGGGGCCCTCATCAGATTAAGTCAAATGGTCTAAGGAAAATTTCCTAACAATTAGAGGTATCCAAAAGTGAAATGAACTATATTGAGTTTCCCCTGATTGGAGATCTGTGAGTCAAAGCTAGATAACCACTTTTCAGGAATATTGTCAAAGGAATTTGTTTTTCAGGTTTTGGTTGAACAAGACTGTCTCTGGTTTTCCTTTCTAAAATGAAATTCTTGGGTCTACTAAGGGTTAAAGAGAATGCCTGGTAGGAGAAGGAAATAAATTCAAACCCATGTCTTCTGAAAACAGCTCAAAGGTGCTTTTCACTATGGCCTAAGGAATCAGCTGAAAATCAATGTCACCTGTTAGCTTAGGGCATTTCATTAAAAAATATCAAGTATTCATGCACACAGAAAATTTGTCTCTGAAATCAACAAGCTGCTGTGGTATATTCATTTCAGTACAAGATATAATATTTTGTCATATGTGGTTGTGCAATTAAGCACGTTTTTGTTAAGCAAATGTCCTCATGTTCTTCACTCAACTGTACTACAAATAGACTCAGCACAGCACTCTCAATATCCAATTAGAGAGGCCAAGCCGTGAGCAACATTGCATGAAATATTTAAACCCTCTAAAACTAAAAACAAAATAAAATACACCAAGAAAAACCCTTTTATAAGTCAGAATGTACTTCTGAAACAATTCTATTTCTCTTTTCTGCTCTGTCAAAAACAAACCATAAGTAAGGAAATAGTTTTCCCTCCCTATGAAGTAGGGTTGGCCCTGTCCAGGGACAATGCTTACCATGGGCCTGTCTCTTGTCATACTTATAGACTGAGGCAAACAGCTGTCTCCATTCTCATAGACTTCAAAGTCAAAGTCATGAAACTCAGGGGGAAACAGGTGGATGTTGCTCTTGCTACTACCATGGTGTCACCAGCTGCCATGGGGAGCCTCTGGATTCCAACCAGGCAAGCTACAGATTCCCCTGCCACAGAGCCTAAGCCAAATGAGCCAATTGATTGAGACTTTGAATTAATCAACAGGTGTTGCTCAGATAATTAGTGTCATCAGCCCCCAAATGGCACATAAAATATGTGCCTGGGTGGTTTAGGGATAAGAATAAGAAGTACTTCTGGAGTTAGCATGTTTGTTCTGTAGCAACAGGAAGATACAATTATCTGAAAGGGATTGAAAATACCTTCAAGGAAACCCAGAGTAGAACAGAGCTAACTGCAGTGTTTATCCTGGACGAACATTTGGGATGAGGATGTCTCTGGATTTGCAAATCTCATTTTCCTTTGTACTACATAATTCTGTTTTGTTCGTGGAATACAGTACCTTCTTTGATACTGGCATGCCATGCTGAGTGGTCCTGTGCCAACGTCTCCTATGTCTCACAATTCATTCTAAAGTTCTTCAGAGAGATCTTGAGAGTGTCCTTGTACTGCTTCTTCTGACCATCATGTGAGGGCTTGCCTTGTGTGAGTTCTCCATAAAATAGTTTTTTAGGCAAGCATTCGTTTGGCAATTGGGCTACATGGCCAGCCAATTAGAGTTGTGCTCTCTACAGTAGAATTAAATGCTCTGCAATTTGGTTCAAAAGAGAACCTCAGCATCCAGTACCTTATCTTGCCAGGGTAAACTTCGGAATCTTTCTAAGACAATTCGAGTGGGAGCAGTCCAGTTTTCTGGTATGGTGCTGATAGACTATTCAGGCTTCACAGGCATGCAACAGTGGAGTCAGCACAACAATTCTGTAAACCTTCAGTTTGGTAGGTAGCCCAATACCCCTCCTCTCCCACACTTTCTTTCAGAGCCTCCCAAACGCTGAGCTAGCTCTGCCAATGTATGCATCAATCTCATCATCTATGTGGACATCCCTGGAAAGTATACTGCCAAGGTAAGTGAGCTTATCCACAGATTCAAAATTTTTCTATTTACTGTAACCAATGCTTCTACATATGGATGGTGCAATGCTGGCTGGTGGAGAAGTTCTGTTTTCTTGGTGTTGGTAATCAGGCCAAAATTAGCACAAGCGGCAAATAATCCATACTCTGTTACATCTCAGAGGCTGCATTGAGAGCACAATCATCCATGAACAAAAAATCCCTCCACAATCATCTTGGTTTATTGCCTTTCCAAATTAAATAGTTTACTGCCAGTGAGGTAGCTGGTCTTGGTGCCATTTTCTCCCATGTTAAAGGTGTCAGATAACATCACTGAAAACATCATGCTGGAAAGCATGGTAGCAAGCACACTGCCCTGCTTCACTCCATTGGTAACTGGGAAAGTGTTGAGAGCATCAACATTCAACCAGACATGCTATAAGCAGCTCCCACGAGACCCATGGTGCCTTTGCTAGCCTGTACTTGAAGGACTGAATGAGGCAGCTGATCCAGGGTAAAGGCAAAGGAGATGGCCACTGTGACCAGTGATATAGAGACTTGGTGGTTTTTCACATGCTCTCACTACCAGCTTTAGAAGCAGATGCCACCCAAGGACTCTCAAGTTTTCAGAACACAGCCATCACTGAGGATGTAGGTATATGGCATTGAAGGCCTCCCTAGGAGAAAGGTGCCAGAGGTGGGAGGTAGGGATGGGATGGGGAAGGAAGTGAGAAAAGCTTCCACAGCATTTCATTGGAAGGCTGGGCTGACACTTGCTGGCTGAAGTCAGATGGTTTCATCAAATCCACCTTAAGTTGGAACATAAGTAAACCTAACAGAGAACAGTGACCTTGGCTAATGGAGTGATTTTGCTGGATCAAGAGTGCAAGGAAAGAGAACTTGCAAGGACCTTTAGGGCAGACCTTTGACTCTAGGGCCTGTGCCACTTGTACCTGAGGACTGTGGCAGGCCACAAGATGTGCTGAAGCCAGGCAGAGCAGCCATAGAAGCCCTTCAAGGTCAAGAGCACTGACAGTACAGCCATTACAGGCTTCTAAGAGGAGAGGTGACCTTCCTAGGCCATGTGGCAGCTCAGTAATGGGGCACCCTCCCTCTAGGTACAATGCTGCCACTCAGCTGAAACTGAGCAAGCAAGGGCTCTCCAAGTCCTCGCTTTCCCACTGGAGAAGTTGAAAGGGCCAGTTCTGTACTCTGAATATGCATGTATCTAAGTGTTCAGATCATGATGATACATGAAGGGGAACCTGACTTGGATAAGGCTTTTTATCAAGACCAGGATCACAGCTACTGCTAAAGGGCCAGTCTGATCTATCTGTTGTTCCTCATACGTGACATTCCAGAGCCCACCTCTATGGTTTTGCATAAAATGTCTCCCAAACCTAGAATCCTATTCCCCCTCACTTCTACCTCTTGAAACCCTAGTTCACCTCAAGCCTCAGCTCAAATGCTCCATTCTACAAGAAGCATTCAATAATACCACCAGTTGGTATTAATCTGTGCCTCTTCTCCCAACTACTGTGTGTTATTTGGTTTATGTTATGTATTTACCTGCCCAGTATTCGGCACAGGGCCTAGAATAGCATAGGTGATCAATAAATCGTTACTGACTCATCTATGCACATACTACTTCTCCTGTTGTAATGTAAACTTTTTGAGGGCAGAGATTATTTCAGTTTTGTCTTTGTATTCTCAGCAGGCAAAGTGACAAGGAGCTTAGAACACAATAAAAACTTAATAAATGCTTATTGAATTGAACTGAAATGAAGTCCTTCAAGCTTTGATTCATATTTAGGGAGATAGACTTCATCTTGTGAAATACTTAAATTTATGTTACTAGGAACCCTGGTGTAGTGACTCTTCTCCTGTCTTGTTATTTATGGAAGAATCTAGTCCCTAATCCTTCTTTCCCCAAGGGTAATGGTAGATATATGATAGGTGCCAAAGGGTGTTTCAAGGAGTGTGGTAGCTCCTCAATGGCATGACCCCAGATAAAGTTCCCCTGAGCTCACTGGGAAGGCGAATTGCCAGCTTTTTCTTCTTCCCTTACAAAGCAAATTGACCTCACTAATTCTGGGTGGATTTAGCTGAGTTCCCTGTACACCCACCAGGAGCTCACCAGCCTGTTTGCCTCTCCTGACCAAACATGCTTTGTGAGCCATGTAAATACCCAGGGTTTATCTACCCTTGGTTTCCAAACAGAGCACAGGTGCTGCCAGACACATACATTCATTCCAGTCTCCTTAAAGGGTCTATGTTCTTATCAGAGTCTGGCTTTTGTCCAGAATCTGAAGACAAAAAACAAAACAAAACAAAACTTCAGCACCATGGTGAGTGCCCACCATAACCTCCACCTAGGCCTCAAGTATCTGACTTCACCTGATACTTTGGCCCTGCTCTCAGCCTCCTGCCCTTTGTCCCAAGGGGACCCAGTTGTGTCTCCCTGGTTCTCTTTCCAATCTAATACAATCTCACCCAATGAGAATTTATCTTATTTTTTATTTTATTTAAAGTTTTTTTTGTTTTTAATATTACCTTCATTTTCCAATATAGTTCTCTCTGTTTCCTCACAACAAAAATAAAAAAGAGAAAAAAATCAGTCTAATAAAACTACCCAACCAATCAGTGTTCTACACCCATAGTACACCTCTGAAAGGAAGGAGAGAAGTGAATTCTCCTATTATTGCTTCAGGCCACACTTTGGGACAAGCATTTATTAAGTACTTATTATGGGCAAGGCATTGTCTTAGACTCTGGGGATACAATGGCATAACGAAATAGTCTCAGTCTTCAAGAAGCTTATTGATGGAGAAGGGATAAACAACATTTAAAAAAAGAAGCAGAATCATTTGAAGTAGACGCTTTCTTGAAAGAAGGATCACTAACAACTAAGGAGGTCAGGGAAAGCTTCCTGTAAGAGGTGACACTTGAGGCAAAAGTCTTAAAGAAACAGGGGGAATCTAAGAGGTCTTGATGAAGAGGGCATACATTCACCCTTTCTCACAGGTTAATTGGCTGGTTTTCTATTTCCTGAGTGGCCCAGTTGTAAACTCCCTCAGAAGAGGCAACATCTTAGACTGGACATTTTGGATGGACAGTCTGATTTCCTCTGTGCCTTAGAGACTGACCTGGGTCATCAGATAAGAAGGAAAGGAATACAGAGAGGCAAATAACCTCAGGCTATCTGATGCCCCATTCCTCAATCTTGCTTCCAGATTCTAATAGACTGAGGCTTCCTCCCTGGCTGTAATGACCTATACTGGTAACAGAATAGGGCACTCTTTCTTTCTTTCTTTCTTTCTTTCTTTCTTTCTTTCTTTCTTTTTTTTGATGTTTTGGAGGGGGAAGGTTGGGCAATTAGGGTTAAGTGACTTGCCCAAGGTCACATCACTAGTAAGTGTGTCAAATGTCTGAGGCCGCATTTGAACTCAGGTCCTCCTGACTCCAGGGACAGTACTCTATTCACTGTGCCACATAGCCACCCCATAAAGGCACTCTTTCTATATAGAGTGTTAGACTTGGAATCAGATAGGCTTGAGTTCAAATTGCCTCAGAGGCTTACTAGCTATTTGACTCTGGGCAAGTTACTAAACTTTGCTGGCCTTAATTTTCTTGTCTCTAAAATGGGAATAATAACAATATCACGAACCTCATAGGGCTGTTGTCAACTCAAAAGATGAAATATACCTCAAGAAAACTCTAACATACATACACAAAAAGAAATGATCTATTAACATCCTTATTATACCTGAGAAGAAACTGAAGCCCAGAAAAAAGCCATCAATTTGCACAATTCTATAGAGGTGGTAAATAGTAGACCCAGGACTTAAGCTCAGGGTGGTGTCTCCAGGTCCAGGGTTCTTTCCAGTTAACCACCGATATTAAAAGATCATTTTGACTCTAGGAACTCACAAGGGATGGGGAAGTGTACTAGTACATCTCTGCTGACAGAGTCCTGCTTCTCAGGTCAAAGAATGTTAGCCTTTCAATATGATTATCACGTTGCAACCATGGTACAAAAGACTGTTAACTTATTGAAGGCAGGAATTGCTTCACTTTTGTCTTTGGATCTATCCCTTCTGCCTATCATAGTGTGTAGGACATAGTAGGTGCTTACTAAATGTCTTTTGATTGATTGAGGGTAAAGTTAATCTGGGACCTGAGCTTGAGTGCTTCTAATAAATGGAATCCTGAACTCTGGCAGTTGTATTTCCCCTTCTATAGATGAGGAGTTAAAATCAAAAGGTTTGATCACTACCCACCCCTGTCAAAAGCTAACTGGGGCCCTTCATGCTACAGGTGCCTCTGGCATAAAGATTACAAGGTAGACAGAGGAAGCAGGCTGATGTATTTAAGAGTTATGGCTCCTTCTGGAGAAACACTGCAAGATGTACAGAGGCAGGAATTGCTAGTGACGGGCAATAACCAACTTCTGCCCAGCTCCTGGTATGAATGTGGGAGGGGAAGGAGAAAAGAGAAAAACAGACTTCTTTTTTTCCATTGCCCATCCCTTGGCTCCCTTCTGCCTAGCTGACTGGCTCATGGGCTCCCACAGGGACAATCCATCAGCCCAGACAGATGGAGAAGATGACTTAGAAGCCAGGTTAGAGACAAAGACAAGGGCAGTCCTGAAATACCCACTGCTGCAAGAAAGAATGTGCTGTACCCTCTGCCCAGACAGCCCCAGGAAAATGTTCCTTCCACAGAGGAAAAAAAAGCTTTCTAGTTTTGATGGGTAATTCTGGAGACACATCTACAGCTGGTCCTCATGACAAGGACTCCAAGAAAAGGAATTTCATCTCTGAATACTTCCTTCTCTTGTAAACAGATTTACTATTCTGGACATTGTACTTTAGGGTTCTCAAACTAGGGTACATGAACTTGGTTTTAAAAAAATCAAAATCTATTTCAATAGAATTTGCTACCATCACTATTCCATGTATTTTATTTTTTGCATTTAAAAGCATTTTTCAGGGGAGGAGCTCGTGGACTTTATCAGCCTTCCAAAGGGGTCTATAGCATCATCAAACTCTAAGGAGTCCTTAGTTTTGCCAGACTGCCAAGGGGGTCCATGATGCTATACAGTTTGAAGACTCCTCCCCTACTTGCCAGTCCAACCTGTATATCATGTTATTGAAGGAAGAGGGAAACGAAATACAGGAGGTGGATGGGGGTTGTGGGGAAGGATAGAGCAGGAGGTAAGAAGCATCACTCTTCTTGGTAAGCCAGTGGCCCAAGAGCCATCAGATGTATTTCTGTCCTATTCTATGTGTTTCAGAGTGTTGTGTTACCAAACAGTACTTCTCAGTAAATTGTCAGCCAAGTGAGCAGCCACATAGATATCCAGATACGTGGGCTTCCAAATAAACTAGGTAAGTCATACAACACAGGACCATAATGTAGTGGAAAGACATTCAGGAGTCAGAGTTGAGAAGACTCTCCTTGAGGGCAGAGTGTGTTTCACTTTTGCCTCAATCCTCAGCAACCATCTCAATGGGTAGAAGTTGAAAAAAAGAACATTTCAACTTCTCACAATTAGAGCTGGAAAGGGTGACATTGAGAGGTGGTAGGTTTCCCTTCACTGCAGGCCTTCAAGCAAAGGGTTTGTCCACTGAAGTGTATGCTCCTTGAAAATACAGACTGTTTCCTTCTTGGAGATTTTTATCCCCAGCGTTTGACATATAAATAAATGCCTGTGGATTGATTGATGTTATAGCAGGGATTCCTTTTCTGTCTGGATTGGACTAGATACCACTGAGGGCAGAGCCAGAAGCAATGAATGAAAGTTGCAAAAAAGCCAATTTAGTCTTGATGTGAGAAAAATCTTCTTACTAATTAAGAGCTGTCCAATAATAGAATGGGCTCCCTCCTGGGGTGGGAGTTATGTGTTGTAGTAGGGATTGCTTTGATATGTGTGTTGAACTACACAGCCAATGAGGGCCTTTCCAACTCTCAAATCTTATGAGTCAGCACTTTGCTCATAACAGGTGCCTAATAAATGTTTATAGGGAGTAAAAAAGGAAGAAAAGAAAGAAAGGAGGGAAGGAAGAAAGAAAAGAGGAAGGAAGGAAAGAAGGGAGGCAGGCAGAGAGGAAGGAAAGGAAGGAGGAAAAAGGGAGGGAGAGGGGAAGAAAGGGAGGGACAGAGAAAAAAAAGAGGGGGGATAGAAAGAACAAAGAAAGGAATAGAGAAAGGGAAGGAATAGAAAAACGGAAGGAAGGCAGGCAGTGAAGGAAGGCAACCAGGAATCAGTGTCTTACATCAACTGAGACAAGGCTGATTCTAGCCAGCAAGTAGAGAAAACCCTAGGCAAGGGGTAGGGTGTGGGACACAGAATAATCTTCCCCTTGGGTGAGGAAAAAAGCCAGGAGGAGAATGGGGGAGGTTGGGTCAGTTATTGAATTGCTTGGAGCAGGGCAAGGCAGCTCATTCTTCTTGGGTCAAGTGTTACTTTCCTTGGCACCCACAGGAGGGAAGTGTGGGAAGGGGGGAGGCACTGTGGAGAGGCTGCCAAGCATACAGTGCTGAGAGACAGATTAGCTTGGGCTGGGCTCCGTCTTTGCAGCAGAGGAACATTACAGAAGAAGAAGTTAAGAGAAAATAGGAGGATGAAATGGAAGAGTGAAGTGGAAAATACGGGCCAATGCTGGCTTACTGGATGAATGTGGATTGGAGGCCAAAGGAGAATGAAGGGAGAATGACTCCATCCATCCTTGATGGCACACTAAGGGACCCTCAGGGCAGGAAAGGATATAATACAGGAAAGAGAAATCACCTCCTGAAGCCACGACAAACTTCCTTATAGCAATATCTATTTTGGCCCCAACCACCAACTACTGATCCCACTGCACCCCAAAACAGGGTTTATTATAACAATGAACATTACATAGAGTGCTTTAAGATTTGCAAAAACACTTTACATGAATTGTTTCATTTGATGCTCATGGAAGCCCTATTTTAAAAAAGGTTCTTTTAGTATTCCCATATTGCAGGTAAAGAAACCAAGATTCAAAGAGATTAAGTGATTTTCCCAGAGTAAGTGTCCAAGGCAGGATTTGAACCCAGCTCTTCCTGACTCTGGGTCTAGAAATTTATACATACCTCTTAGACTGTTG
>CM053583.1:43081047-43111217 GCA_028627135.1 Pseudochirops cupreus | reverse complement strand
GGGCCCCTTTACTCTCAGGTTTAATGATGCTCCCCTGTGCCTCCTAGTCAAATTCATGCTACATCTTAAATATTGAGGGGGATCTTTTAGGGAAGACCTTGTGGGCCAGAAGGAATATGGCGTCCCAAAGCACCATTCTGATTACATCATTCCTCTGCTGAATATGCTTCAGGAGCTCCCTCTGGTCAACTGATGAATAAAATTCCAAGTCTTTACTTAGCCTGACATTCAAAGGCCTCCACCATCTGTCACCATGCTGCCCTTCCAGTGTTATCAAGCATTACTGACCTCCATTTGCTCTATGGTCTGGCCAATGCAGTAGCTCCTATCCATGACTTTCATTTTCCCACTCCCGGGGGTTCTGCTCACGTGCTGCTCTTGCCTCTCCTACACTCTTATATGTCGAAATCATTCAAGGTCCAATGGAAATGCCATTTCCTTCATCCTTCTCTTCTTCAAGTTTTCACATTGCACTCACACCTCTCTTTACACTTATCCTATCCTCTTCTGTGTTAGAGTTACATGTGTCTTGGTTCTTTCCTTCTGCTAGACTCACTTCATTGATCTTTGGGTCCTCAGCAGGTTGCAAGGTTCTCTGTACCCAGGGAGAGTTTACTAAAGGTGCATCAAATTGATCTGTGTACCTGGATGCCACTAGTGAATGAATATTTTAACAAAAAATAAATAAATAAGTGATATGCCTACTGCCCTTTGGGGAGTTTACAATCTAGCTGGGGAAATCCAATATACTCATGACCAAGTGCTCCCAAATGATACATCATGGTACAATGAAAAGATCCTCAGCTCTGGAGGCAAAGAATATGGGTTCAAATCCTACCTTAGACGCCTACCTTTCTGACCTTGGGCAAGTCATTTATTCTCCCTGGGCCTCAGTTTCTCCATCTGTCAAATGAAGTAATTGGACTCAATGGCTTTCAGGTCTGTAATCTTATGAACTTCCAAAGTCCCATGTTCACAAGTACAAGACAACAGAGCTGAATATGGAAGTACTGGAGAAGGCAGAATCAAGAAGAAATTAGAGGGAGGAGGTGAAGCTTCCAACCTGATGGGAAAACCTCAGGGTATCCCAGGCAACAGGAGCTCGAGCCTTTCCTGTTGGATTTCACCTTTGAAAAACTCCTTTCCAATGTTCACAGTCTCTTGATGAGAAATGCTCCCATGGGTTTGATCCTGTTATGCCCCTTTCACATCCTATCCTCCCTAACCCCCTCCTCAGGAAATGTATACCTTTTGAGACCTGCTTAATTTAGAGGGAAATGGAAACTGCTATCAAAGAAAGTGTGATGACAAGTTTATAATAGAGATACTTAGCTTAATGTCATCTCAGTAGGATTCTTATTTATAAGTAGATGGCCCAAAATACACATATACATACATACATACACATACACATACACATATGCATATATAAAAGATGAGGCAGCATCAGGGTAGGGGCAGGGTTGAACAGAACACTGAACTTCAAGTCAGGAAGACCTGATTAAAATCCTACCTCATGTACTGTAATGCGGTAACTATGGGCATGTCTTTGTTTCTTCATCTAGAAAGTGGGATAATAATATAAGATCTACATCAAAATGAGTTCTATAAATTTTATATCTCTATATAAAAGATCAGTTATTATTATTGACTTCAATTCTGCAATCACTGTACACATACCCTATGAAAACCTACTCCTCCAACCTCTCCTTTTGGTCAAATTGGGGCAACCTTTTTTCCACCCTAGTGGAGAACAGTGAGTAACATGCAGAGTGTCCCAAAAGTCTATCCTATGATTTTTTTTAGATACCCTGTATTTTGAGCATAAAGAACCTATGAGATTAAGGGTGAGACCTCCTCTTCCCACTGTTTAATAAGGTGAAAGGTGCTCTTTGATCTATTGAATACATTAATCCAAAAAAATATAGACTGACTTTCCATAAGAAGATCAACTCCTGAAATGGGAAGTGAGCTGGGAATAGGCTGTTAATTCTGTCACCTGGAATTCCCAATGACCCCACTGGGCAACTGGGTTTGACCTTATTAAAGTCTACCTTTGAACCTCATTTAATCTTTCAGAGGAAGTTCTTGGTTCTTGCCCTCTGCCCAACTTTCACCCCATTCCTATTTTTCATTCAACTTTTTCATCCATTTCTAAAATACTCCCAAGAAATGATATATAATAGTCACCAAATCTCAGAACCATAAGGGACTTCAATGGCCATCTAGTCCAACCCACATCCAGAAAATAATTGCACTCTAACAAACATAAGTCTTCATTCAGTCTCTGTTTGAAGATGTCTAACAAAGGGAGCTCATTACTTTCCCAGGGATGCATTGCACTTTAGGACAGCTTTAATTGTTAGGAAGTTTTCCTGACAACAATCCTAATGGAACTTACATCCGTTGTCCTTGGTTCTTTGCTCAGGACCCAAACAGCACAAATCAAATTTCTCTCCACATGGCAGCCTCCCAAATATTCTGAAAAAAAAATCTGCCTCCACTCCACCCCTCATGTCTTCACTTCTCTGAGCTAAACAGTCCCACTTCTTCCAAATGATCCAAATGCAAAATGAACTCAAGCACCTTCCCCATCATGGTTGCCCTCCTCCAGACACTTTCCAGCTTACCAGTGTCCTTCTGGAACTGTAGCATCCTGAACTGAACTCAATACTCATATTACCACACAGATGTGGTATATAAAGCAGAGTCCACTTCCTTATTCCTGAAAGCTATGCCGTCTTAATGTAGCCCAGGCTCACATTAGCTTTTCTGGTTGCTGTATTGTACTTTTCACTCACATTGAGCTTGCAGTCTATTAAAACCTCTGGATCTTTTATAGAATAACTGCTGTCAGGCTCCCTATGTTTATGAGGTTGATTTTCTGAACCCAAGTGTCAGATTTTACATTTATCACTATTGTTTCATTTTATCACCCATTGAGATTTTTTGACATTCTAACTTATTCTAGGAGTTAATAAGCCTTACTAGGTTTGTATCACTTGCAAATTTAATAAGCATGCCATAGAGGCCTTTAACCAAGTTAGTGGTTAACATAGGACCAAGCACTGATGTCTGAGGCACTTTACTATAGACCTTATTTTAAGCTAACACGAGACTATGAGGGACTATATGTTTGAGTCCAAGAATTCAAGCATTTCAGAATCCACTGACTAAGAGTGCTATCGTTAAAGTCCTTATACAGGCTGAACTTTTCTCAGAATCTCCAGATTTGAGAATGGGAAGGGATCTCAGAGACCACAGAATACAACCTGTATAAGAAAGAAATCCCTGCTAAAATACACCCACAAAGTGGTCATACAGACTCTGACCATAGATCTCCAAGGAAGGGGAACTTGCCCCTTCCAGAGAGAGCCCATTCCACCTTTCAGCACCTAACTATAATTATTAGGAAGTTGATCTCCAGCCCAAACTGTTTCTTTATCAAGCTCATTCATTGCTCCTGGCTCTGCCCTCTAGGGTCAAAGAGAACAATTCTACTCCCTCCTCCATACACAACCTCAAATAACTAAAGGCAGCTACTCTGCCACTCCTGAATCTTTCCAGGCTAAATGTTCCCAGTTCCTTCACCCAATCCTCAGATTTCAGTTTCAAGGCCATTCACCATTTTTCCATTCTAGCTCTAATGGATAGTCTCCAGCTTATCAATATCTTTCTTAAAATGTGCTGTCCAGAAATTAATAAAATTACTCCAGATGAGGTCTGACAAGGGCAGATAAGAAACTCACTTCCATTTTCCTGGAAGCTATGTCTCTCTTAGTACAACCCAAGATCACAGTAGCTTTTGAGGCTGTATCACACTGCTGATTCCTATTGAGTTTATGATTAATTAAAACTCCCCCAAGATCTTTTATCAGAACAACTGCCATGCCTCACATTATACTTGTGAAGTTAATTTTTTATACCTTGGTGCAAAACTTTACATTTATTCCCACTGAATTTTATCTTACTTGATTCAGCCAAATTCTAGCTTATCAAGAACCTTTTGAATGGATGAACAAGTTGTGATATATGAATGTAATGGAATACTACTGTGCTATAAGAAATGAAGAGCAGGCAGACTTCATAATAACCTGGAGAAACTTAGATAAACTGATGCTGAGTGAGAAGAGCAGAACTCTGTACACAATCACAGACACAATGTATGTGTGATGAATAACTTTGACAGACTGGGCTCCTCTCAGCAATGTAAGATTATGAGACAACTCCAAAAGATTCATGATCGAAAGAGATATCCACATCCAGAGAAAGAGCGGCAAAGTCTGAATGCAGATTGAATCAAACTACTTGCTCTGTTTCTTTTTCTTGTTTTGTTTTGTTTCCTCTTTCCCACTGATCATTCCATTGGTTATAATCCTTCTTTACAACCTGATTAATGATTAATGTCAAGATATTTGTAGATCCTATATTTGATTGCAAGCTGCAATGATGGGGAAGGTGAAGGAGAGAGAGGGGGGAGAAAATTTGAAACCCAAGGGACAGTGGAACCGAATGTTGTAAACTAAAAGTAAATAAACAAATTAATTTTAAAAAGCAAAAACATAAAAATAAAAATAAAATTTAAAAAAGAACCTTTTGGATCCTACCCCTATTGTCCATTATGATGGCTATTCCTCTAAGATTTCCATCATTCATAAACTTGATGAGCCTAGTACTTATGCTTTTGTCTGAATAACTGATTAAAATGTTAAGTAGCCTGGGGCAAGCACAGATCTCTAGGGTATTCCACTGGATACCTCTTGCCACATTGCCATCATACCATTAACAACTACTCTCGGAGTCTGGCCAATAAACCAGTTCCAAATCTATCTAATAGTATTACTACCTAAGTAAAATAGACCCACAGAATTTCCCTCATCTATTAGTTTAGTAATCCTGTCAAAAAAAGGAAATTAGATTACTCTGTTGTGACCTATTCTTGATGAAGCTATGATGGTTCTTTGTAATCACATTCCCTCTTCCAGATGTTCACCATTCAATTCTTTAGAATTTTCCTAGAAATCACTGTCAAAACCATTCACCCACAGTTTACAGACTCTACTCTCAGCTATTAAAAAAAAATTGGGACATTTCCCCTCCATTTCTGTGGCACCTCTCCTGTTTTTCATGTTCTTTCAAATATCACTTGGTGACCTCTTATGTTGCTTTCAACTTTAACATTATATTAATCATTTGTGGCTCCAAGGCAATCAGAATGAAACACTGGCAACTTTGTTGGGAAAGGAATTTTTCCATTCCTTCTCAGACAAATTTGCTGCTGACTCCTTCAGGTAGAACATGATTTGATTTATTTTTGTTTGTTCTTTTTCTTTGAGGATATCAGGGCCCTGCTGTCAGATATTCAGAGGCTAGGGCTTAACTTGACCCAGATGCCCCATAGCAACCAATAGAGGATGGCTGCTTGGTGGCCACAATATATTATTAGTGAGGGAAGCTGGAAAAGTGATAGATCAGCAAGGAAAGTCACATTAATTAGCATGTACCTTTACTGGGGAGATCTGGTCACATACAGAAAAGTATGGGTCATTGTCACCACAATCATGGCTCCAAAGAGATGACTGAGTCAAATGGAAAAATTAGAAATCAAAGAGAATCTATGTCAGAATCATGACAAGGCTAGAGAATGCCAGTGGATCCCCACTAAGAAAATGTTATCTATCCACAGGGTTCAAGAAATGTTTGCACTTCTCTGAGTAGGCTGCAAAGACGATGTTGCATCCCAGAAAAAAGCACTAGATTGGGAGTGACTTGATCTGAGTTCAAATCCATCTCTAATACAGCCTTCATGACACTGAGTAAATCACTTGATACCTCTGGAATTCCATTGTCAAGTGATTTATCCAATGTTGTAAAATAAGGGGTTGAACCAGATCATCTCTATGAACCCACCTAGTTCTAAATCTGTCCTATGGTATCTTTAAGGATAAGCCTGAATCCCAACAATCAGTCAACAAGCACTTACTAAAAACCTACTATGTGCTAGGCACTGAGCACGCAAAGTCAAAAAAATAAAGTAGTCCATGACCTCACAGGGCTTACATTCTATTGGAGACATAGAGGGAGAAAGAGCTGCTCTCTTAACTTCTTTTGCCACATTCCTACCATCACACCTTTGTGAAGTCAGTTTATTGCCCAATGCTATAAATCCTATCCCCCTGGAAACTGCAGCCTCAGAGTCCTGCCACCATGAGAAATCATGTGCCTCATTGAGTTAATGTCATTTTGACCTTCTTCAAGACCAATGGAATACTTCATGCTCAAATCCACTGGCATCTCAAACTTCTAGGTTTCCCCTGAGAGAGTTCCCCAGTATGTGGGCATATTCACTTAGCAAGAGACACATGTAACATCCACAGACAGCATGAGTAGAATCTTCATTCCAACCGAGGTATGGAACATTCACTGTTGGCACCCAGGGAGATCTTTTGATACTCTCTCCTACACCACCTCCTTCTCTATGACAGCTATTTATAACCCTGAGTTGTGCCAATGACATGGAGGGTATTCTGGGTTTTTCAGCACTTTAAATACCTAAGTTATGGATGAAAGAGGGCAGGGAGGGGAACAGAAATGCTATCTGATCACTCTCTTATTATGGCATCTTTCTGTGACTCAGGTGTTTTCTCCCTGCACCATTTATGGAAAGACTTCTCTTCTTTCTGCCTCATTATTCCCTGCCATCTTTTGTATTCCCAAACAAAGATAATGTAGGTACATAGTAATAGCTTGCTTACAACCAAAAAAGCATTCTACTGAGCTGAATTGACAGATGCATAGCAATAGAAAAAGGGAGATTCACTGAGGGACAAGAGCAGCAAACAGCCCTGGGCTTAGAAGCAGATTTCTATGAGTCAAGATCAATGAAGATGTATGGAATCTAACAGTCTGAGAGTTGGAAGGGTCCCTGGAGGTCACTTGGTCCAACTCTTGCCCAGTACAAAAATCCTCATAACTCCTACCCATCTTCAGGGGGATTCCAGGAAGACCTCCATTTTCCATTTTGTCTTTCACAGTCTTTCACAGAATCTCAGAATTAGTAAGGACCTAAACCAGCTGCTAGTCAAAAGAAATTCTCACTACAAAACTCAATATGGGATCATACAGTGGTCATACATTCTGTCCTTCTTGTCTAGAAAACTTCAAATAAGGGGGAAATTATTACCTTGTAAGGCATCCCTGCTCTGCTCAAGATGGTTCTCATTGTGAAGAAGAGTTTTCTGTTATCGGTCCTAAATTGTCTTCTTTGCTTTTTCTTGGTATGTGTTACAGTTTCATCAATTCAAATGCTAAAATTTAATTATACATAGTGTCTCATTCCTATCCCCCTTCCCCTACTCTGACCTTATAGAATATAGAATCACAGACCTGCAGAATCCCAGGTTTAAAAGGGACTTCTGAGGCCATCTTGCCCAACTTAAACATGAATATCCCCTCTTACAACAATCCCCAAAAGTTGTCATAGAGCACTCTGGAATAGCTCTAACTGTTAGGAAGTTTTCCATCCTTGAGCTGAAATTTGCCTTTCTATGATTTTTATATGGTTTCTCCTTATTCTGCTCTCTGGGTCCAAATCCCAGGAATCAATCTAATTCTTCTCACCTGACATACCTTCAAATACATGAATACAGTTATTCTTGCCCTTCTCTTGTCTTCTCTTCTTCAGGATCCTCACTTCCATTTTCACACAGTAGGATCACAAAGCCTTTCACCATTCTGGCTGCCCCCACTTGGGATGTCTTTCAGATTATCCACGTCCATTGTAAATGTGTTACACAGAATACAATACATCAAATGTAGTCCAACCAAAGCAGAATGTAATGGAACCATCGTTTTCCTAGTTTGGTAAATTGTGATTCTATTAATGAAAATTAATGTTGCAATAGCTATTTTGGTTATCACATCACATAGTAAACTCAAAGAAAGTCCTAGAAAAGCCCAAATCTCTGTCAGACAAAATGCTATGTAGTCCCACCTCCATCAGTTTATACTTTTGAAGTTGACTTTTTTAAACCCAAGTGTAAGACTTGATATTCAACCCTATTAAATCCCTTTTTATTAGATTCAGTCCATTATTCTAATCTATTGAGATATTTTCATATTCTGACACTGTTGTATAATGTATTAAGTATCCTTCTGTCAGTTTTGAGTCATCTGAAAATTTGATAATTATGCTACTCATGCCTTCATATAGTTAAATGATAAAAATGTTGAATAGTCAAGCACAGATCTCTGGAGCACTCAGAAGACCTTCTCCCAATCTAGCATTAAGCCACTTATGCTATTTTTTTAAAATCTCCACCATTCAACCAGTTCCAAATTTACCTTACTGAACTATTATCTAGTACCAATTTCTCCATTTTGCCCACAAAAATAGCATAATCTAGGTAAGTTGTAAGTACATTATTTTCCTAATCTACCATCCTAGTAAATGTCAAATATGGAAATAAGGTTAATCTGACATGACCTGTTCTTGCTGACTATACTGGCTCTTCTTGATGGTTGTTACCCTTTCTGGATATTCACTAACCATCCCTTTAATAATATATTCCAGAATTTTATCAAGAATCTTATAACAGAGGGAAGCTAGGTGGCATGGTGAATCGAGGACCGGTCCTGGAGTCAGGAGGACCCGAGTTAAAATCCAGCCTCAGACGCTTCACACTTACTACCTGTGTGACCTTGGGCAAGTCACTTAACCCCAATTGCCTTGCCTTCCTCCCTCCAAAAAAAAAAAAGATTGTTAAAAGAATCTTAGAACATCTTTGATAACTCTACTCCCATCTTTCCAACAACCAGTTAGTCTTCCGCAACATGAAGAAATGCTAGTGAGTTTGCCACCCTCACATACACACACAAAGGATCCTGCTCCCTAGCTGCAGTTTGCCGCCTGTTCTTTGCAGCTTGGAATCAGGAGGGTTCACTGCTCAAACCACTTCCCAACTGGTCACACCAACAGCATGTGGTAGTTTTCACTAAGGCAGGATTCAGCCAGTCTCACTCTGCCAGTATCCATGGTATTTGCAGACTTTCTCACAACCTGTGGCTGCGCTCAGACCGTCCTTGAGCCCAGTCTCCAGCAATATAAGCCAACATCACATTCGTATGGAGCAAACTTAGCCAAATGTCCCCAGGTGCCCTATGAGGCATACATCTGCCTGCACACACGGTATGTAAAATCACCAGCTCCAGCCCTGTTCTGCTTGTCTTGGCAATTTTCATATTTTCCTCACTCCATTTTCTTTCCACTGGCATTTTTTCACTTTTTAGTTAACAGACAAATAGTGACAAGGAGATCGTTTGGAGTTTCTTGATGTATTCTAAATGCTGCATTTACAAATGTAACTGTAGACACAAATTTCTCCTACCACCCACCTTTAAAATATATGGGTTTCCTTTCTGGGTGAAATTCATTCACCTTAACTCCTTTCCTCCAAAGTCTTCTCCAAGAATAATGTCATGGCAAGAGGAGTTGGGAAAAGTGTATTTGCCCCCAGACCAAATTAAAATGGTTTAATAATGGACAGGAGAGACCATGAAAGAGAAAATGGACACTTTTATTCCCTTCTCTTTCCTCACTCTGGAAGAGCTGATAAGATGCCCCTTTGGTCCTCCCAGTGATAGATGGCTCCTGTAATTACATCATGTCTCCTTCTTGAGTTGCCTACTTGATGAAAATGACCAGGTCTGTCAGCACCTCTGATGCTTTGAAGTGAATATGGAGGACAAGCAAAGTGTTGCTCTGTCCCTAGCTTATAAGTTAAATAACTCACAGCTGTAACCCCACTGCAAAGAGGAAGCCTTAGTGTATTTACTAATTAGATTTAGAGAAACTGTGTTTAGGAATAAATAGGAATAAATAAATAAATAGGAAGACTCATGCATATTACTAATTTGAAAGGAACAAAAACCCTATGGTAAGGATCATGGAATCATCAATCTCAGAGCTAGAAAGGACCTTAGATCACCTAGCCTGATCCCTTATCCAAAAGGAGAATCATTTCTTTGACATCCCTAACAAGTGACTTCCTCTATTTGACAGAGAACACTTCATGAGGGAGGTACTATTCATTTCTACACACTCCTGCTTACTACAAAACACTCACATCTACCACCTCCCTTTCCATTTGACTCCCTGCCTCTAGTTCTATCTTCTGGGGCCTGATGGGATTCACGTTCTGCCTTTACCATTTACTAGGGATGTTACTAGAGGTAACCTCGCTAGGACTCAGTTTCTTCACCCATAAAATGGGGGTAATAAGATGCTCCAGGGCTGTTGCAAGGCTCTCAAGAGATAATGGATGTAAAATATTTTGTAGACCTTAAAGCACTGTCTTAACAAACATCAGTTTTTACTACTGGTGTGGTGGATAGAGTATAGCATTTAACATTAGGAAGACTTGGACCCAAATCCCATCATATATGTATATATTTTTACATTTATATACATATATATACATATACATATATATATATATCTTTAGATATTTATCTACCTCTCAGGGTTGTGGTGAGGCTCAAATGAGATACCATATGTAAAATGCTTTATAAACTTTAAATGGGCTCTATAAATGTAAGTTAAAATATAATCATTTATAGTATATATTACATAATATAAAATATAATCATGTATAACATAATAATTTTCCAGTACAGCCTTTCAAGTCCATGGAAATAATAATCTCATGTCTCCAGTAAGTATTTTCTTTGCCAGGCTAACTAACCTTCAACAAAGGACAAGATTTTAAGCGCACAGAGTCAAAAAATTTTAATTCAGGACAAAAAAAAGCAGCATAAGAATCTGATACCTGTTTTGTATCGTTAGGTTGCCTAACCCTAAGAAGTAACCCACGGAACTCCAAGGATCTTTGCTCCTGCTAATGGGTCTCATCCTTGCCTTCTTCCCAGAAAGAAGATTAGGGGATTAAGTACAGCAAAGGCACCTGAGATAACTTCTCATCTATTTCCCACATTTAACAGATGAGGAAACTGAGGCTTAGGTTGGTAAAGATTCATTTAGGCATTAAGTGGTAGAGATAGGATTCAAATCCAGATTTTCAGCCTCCACATGCAGTGTGTGGTTTTCATTATATCTCAATACCTCTCTCATTCCTTGGGTGCCAGGCTCTGGATCACTGCCATGGCAACCTGAAACAACAGGGAAGGCAGGAGGATGCCATGGGCTTATGCTATTACTAAATCAAAAGCACCTAGAAACCAGAGGAGCAAGGAATGAGAAGAGTGAGACTAGAATCTAATGATGAAAGGTGGGGGTCCACAGGTGAGGAAGACTAAATGTCTTGTCACACTTTTATGATGTATGATCAGTTTCGTTGATATTTCTTTTTTTCCTTTAAAAATTATTGTTACAAGGGATGACTCTCTGAAAGGAAGAGGGACAAAGATAAGGGGAAAATTTAGGCAACATGAAAACAAAAGATAGCAATAAAAATTCACTTTTTTTAACAAAAGAAACCAACTTAAGGCCATTGATCAGACTCCCAAAGCCTAACCTACACAAAGTTTGACTGTGAGGAGAGTAAGAATTTAAATCCAAGGAGAAAACACAAGCCACCAGCATATATTTGAATGAACTATCCCCATGAAATGTTGTTTATAAAACCAACTCTCCTGAGATGAAGCCTATTTTCCCAGTGACTTCCTTTATAGATTCTACTCTGAGCAAAGAATAAAAGGTTCCTGCTTCTGAAATCTTTTCTAGACTTGAAGAGGCAAGGAGAATCCCCCTTTCCCTCCCCTACACAAAAGTCAGACCCTGGATTAGCAGAATGAGGGAGGGAGTGGGGATGCCTGCTCAATCAGAGACCCAAGACTCAGGATCTCATTGGTCAAAGCCCCCATGGAATGAAAGTTCCTACAAGTTGAGATCCAACACCTAAGCAGCTGCCAGCTGTCTGGCAATATCAGTCTCCCAGGAGATATCCCCAAGGGAGATGGCTGCTCCTATTTCAGCCTGCCTAGTACTCCCTCATGATCTTCCATAATCAAGAAAGAAGACATCTGGCAGCTCTCTCTTGCTTTGGTTTTCTTCGTACCAGAGTCTTCCATTTCTTCTCCTGGCCTACTAACTGTGCATGAAAGGGGACCCAAATGCTATAAAGGGAGAAAGGAAGTAAGGTTGCTGAATGAAAGAGCAGATGAATGAATAAATAAATGAGCCGGACAGTTTATTGATTTCAGTGATAATGTTGACTTTTCCCCTCTCTATGGGGCTTTATGACTCAAAACCATCTTCTCCATGAAACAAAACTGAAAATGTGGGTAAGACACAATCCTGGAACCCCAGAGACATTTTACTTTCCTTAGAACAGTTTTGTCACCACCAGTTAAGCATCCACTCTGTACCAGGAACTGTGCTATACTGTAGAGATTCAGAGAAAGGCAAAAACAGGGTCTCTGCCATAATGGAGCTCACCCACCACCACACAGAGAGAGCATTCTCTCCCATTCATTTGCTTTCTCTGGTGACCCTGGCTTCCTGGTCATTCCATAAACAAGATCCTCCATCTCTTGGCTCTGGGCATTTTTGTTCCCCATGCCTGGAATGCTCTCCTCCTCCATTCCAACTATTGACTTCTCTGGTTTTCTTCAAGTCCCAACTAAAATCCCACTTTCTACAATATGCCTTCTCTAATCCTTCTTCATTCCAGTACCTTCCCTCTGTTAATTAATTCTTTTTTATCCTATATATGGTTTGCCTTATACAGATATATGTACACACAATGTATGTATGCATATATATATGTGTGTGTGTGTGTGTGTGTGTGTGTATACATATATACATATGTCTTTGCATTTTTTCTTCCCCATTAGATTGTAAGCTCCCTGAAGATTACTTGTTTTTTGTTTCCTTTTGTATTCCCAGCTCTTAGCACAGTGCCTGGAATATAGTAGCCACTTAATAAAGGTTTATTGATTGATCAATAGTAAATAAAATATTGCAATTGATGTCATAAAGACCTGAATTCAAATCCTGCCTCAAATGCTTACTAGTCATTTGTCCCTGTCTCTCAGTCTCCTTTTCCTCATCTGTAAAATGGGGACAATAATCTTTGCCTCATGGGGTTGTTGTGAAGATCATTCAGATAATACATGTAAAGTACTTTGTAAACCTTAAAGTGCCACATAAATGCTAACCATCATAGCTATTATTGTTGGGAGGCATTCTGCACATAGCAGTGTGCTGTTGAATCTTATACGAGTTTGTTTTCATTGCTGAGGCTGATGGGTCAAGGTGGACACTAAGCTGCATGACTCTCAGTATACTATTGGGAAATCTTTCTATCTTTTCAGTAAACTTTGTCATTTCTTCCTTCCCAATAGCCCTTGCTATTACTCCCTCTCTCCACTTATAGACCACTCCTAACTCAGGTCCCATCACCCCTTGCATGGACCATTTTGTTAGCTTTCCAACTGGTCTTCCTTGCATCTCTCCTCTCCCATCTCGAATCCAATCCTTCACACAGTTGACAAACTGACATTCCTAAAGCACTAACATTTCTTCAAATTTGAAATTAACATTCCTAACTCTGCACCTCTCCTTTTCAAAAAATTTCAGTGGCTCCCTATTGCCCTGTACAAAATTCCCTGTTTGGCATTTAAAGCCACCACCATCTGCTCCAGTCTCTCTTTCCAGACTTATTTCGTATTATTGTCCCTCATGCACTCTATGTTCCCTGACAGTTCCAATAAGTACAATGTGAAGAGACTCTGGGAGTAAGGAGAAGTTGCCAGAGCCCTGCCTGTTTTTTATGTTCTACAGTCTATTTACGACAAGCCCCTGGGGAGTTCCTGCCTGCCTATTCTTATATCTGACAGAGCACTGGGACACCAACTCCATTAAGGTTGCTCCTGAGGCAGACAGGAAGGAGAAAGCTGATGTGTACAGTAGCCCTCTCAACAGAGCAGGTGCTGGAAGCACCAAAGACAAAGGCAAAGGTTTCAGTTTTTTAAAGTAGAAATCTAAGCAGGATCTAGAAGGGTGCCTTCCAGGCTCCTGCCCCCTTTCCTACTGCTATCAAGCTTTGTCTTCCTCCTTCCTATTGCCCAACCCTCTGTCAGAATCCCCTGTCTTGGTCTCTGAGAGGGACTGGACCATGGAGGACTAGGATTCTGAGGATGGAGAATCTGGGGACTGCTCTGCCAGACCAATAATGTTTACCCTGGATTGGCTTACCCTTATGGTCTGAGTCCACAAATAACATGAACTCCCCAGCTGACTTCACAGAGACAGTGCCCCTACCTTCAGATAATATTGTCAAAGGGGTCTGTGTGAGCAAGGAAGGTTTTTCATTGATAGGAGAGCTAGGATTCATAACATGTCACAGTCCCTTAAAGTCCAAGAGAAAAAGTGGAATTCATCCAGAAGAACCAATCAAGGCAAGAGTTCACTTGATGCTGTCCTTGGTGCTGGTGCTTGAGTCCTGTTCTGTTTCTACTTCTCCACCCACTTCCTCCCCATGAAACCCTGCTAAATCAGGTCCTTCTGATCCTAGCTTCTGCCCAATTCTATTCTACTGCATTGCTAATCTGCCTCCTACTCCCAAGGCTGAAATTCACGTACCCACATCCCCTCAGGGTTATTTTCACCATACATTCCTTTCCGGATGCCATGTTTTAAGATGAGCATTGACAAGTTAGAGCAAATCTAGAGTATGGGACTAGCATGAAGAGGTTATTAGTATCTTGAAACTGTGTCCTATAAATGAAAGAAAAGTGTTAGCATGAACTTGCTTGTTGCCTTAACTTGTTTGAAGGTTGTCGCATGGAAGAAGAACTAGGTTTGCTTTGCTTAACCCCAGAGTGCTGAAGTAAAAACAAGATTAATGGGTAGAAATTACAGAGAGGCAGATTTGGGCTCAAAGCAAGGTAAATCTTTCTAATTAGCCTACTTGCTGATCCCTGTAGATAACAGCCCATTATGTCCCATTTCCATACCCTTGACCTCCCTTGAATGCTCTTCTTCCTCATCTCTGCCTCTTGGAAATCTTATCTCCTTTTGAGGCTGAGCTGACTCAGCAGAAATTCCCTCCATGAGACTTTTCTTGATTCCCCCCGTTATTATTGCTTTCCCTATCCCAAAATTAATTCTTATTTGCTTTGCATTTATTCTGTATTTACTCATCAGTGTACAGCAGTGATTTGTAAAAGGAGAGCCACAGCACACTAGTGAGTCGTAAGTATTCAAAGTGACACAAAATTCCTCCCCCCACTTCAGGACATTCAAATTCTCTGCCCCCCACCCACCAGCTGCAGTTTGCTGCCTGCTTTTTCCAGTTTAGAATCAGAAGGGTCACAATAATCACTCTATCTATGAAGGTTCAAGTGTTATAATATAAAGAAAGATAGGCAATTTTCAGAAATTCAAGTTATATCATGAAAAAATGCTCCAAATCACTGAAAAATTAGTGAAACACAGATTAAAGCAAGTCTAAGTTTCTATCCCACAACCATCAGGTGGACAATGTTGATAAAAAAGGAAAACTGAAATGTTGGAAGGGCTGTAGGAAAACAAGTACATTAATATGCACTGTGAATTATGAATTGATCTAGTCATTCTGGAAATCAACTTGGAACTATGCCTTCAAATTTATTAAGCTGCATATATACCTTGACTCAGCAATAACACTACTGGGTCTATACCTCAAAAGAAGTCAAAGAAAGAAGAAAAATGTACAAAAATATTTATCGCAACTCTATCTGTGGTAGAAAAGAAATAAATGCTAAGAGGATGCCCATCAATTGGGCAAAAGGTTAACAAATTACACAAAATAAACGTAGTTGAATACTATTACACTATACAAAATGCCGATGGGGATGGTTTCAGAGAAACCAAGAAGACTTGTAAGAACATACAGAATGAAGTAAGCAGAATCAGGAGAACAACTCTAAAGACAAACAACCAAAAGACTTAAGAACTCTGATCAATGCAATGACCAACCACAATTCCAGAGAAATAATGAAGAAAAGAGCTGCCCACTTCCTAACAGAGGTCATGGATCCAGGGCAAACATTGAGACGTTTACTTTGGGGACATAGACAATGAAGGAACTTTTTTTTGTTTGATTATGCATATTTTTACAAGGTTTTTCTTTTTTTTTTTTCAATGAAGTGGGGAGTAGGAGGAAGAGAAAAACAGATTTTGTTCATAAAAAAATACATTAAAAAAATAAACTAAAAGGACAGGTTTGGAAGGTTAGGAAGGAGAAATAAAAGAATCCTAAGACCTGTATAATGGACCTAGAGGCTCAAATGCTCGCTATTCCTTCTCTGGTGCTTCTGGTCTTTCTTTAAATGTTCAATGAAATATGATTCCTCATAGCGAAGAATATTGGGCTGTAAGCAAAAAAAAAAATGTTTGAGACCCACTGACACAAGTTGTATCTCTCCAGGAAAATATGAGCTCCTTGAGGGTAGGGACAATTTTGTTTTGTCTTTTGTACCCCTAACCCTATCAAGTACCTGGCATTCAGTAGATGCTTAATAAATAAATTTGTTGAATTGAACTAAACTAACCATTATAGCTGTCCCAAAGTACAATGGGCTGCTTCAGAAGGTAATAAATTTCCCACCACTGGGGTATTTGAAATAGAGGCTGGGTGATCATTTGGTGGTATGAACTTTATGGTCCCTTTTAGATCTGAGATTGAATTATTCTATGATTCTAACCCTTCTACTCCAAGCTATGCTAGACTCCTCCTGGGCAGATTTATCAGTGATTCTGGCTTTGTATACCCTCACAGTCCCATCTTGGTATTCATTAAGTCCCAACTTGCTCCAAAAATCTTAGGTACTCACTAAGTATTCTTGGGAATATTTGAAATACAATGGCTTTCAAAGAATTTAAAAATCAATAATATACCCAATGAAAAAGTATTTGGTGAGTGAGAAAGCTGGAACTTACTGACAAAGAGGAACTTCAAAAAACATGACTAAAAGATGTCACCAAAGAAATGAACAATAGGAAGAAAAAAGATGAGCTGGTCATGTAGTTGAGGGTGAGGGTGAAAGTTGGAAATCTAGTGGTCCACTGGGACCCTCCTGTGATGTCACAAGAAACTAAGGAAGGGCTCCAGCATGTTGGATGGACTTCTCGTAGTGAACCAATAGGAGAATATTTACAGATCCATTTTAGTATACTAAGTACAGAAAATCCCACTTACTACTTTCTTGTTCACCTCTTTATTCCTCCCTTTCCCTCAGTTCTCTCCTTCCCCCTTTCCTCCCCGCCAATCTCTCTCATTCTGCTGATTACTCCTTCACGGTCCTTCAGTCTTCTTATTACCACTCTATTTGCTTTCTCTCCCTGATTCTCCCTGACTCCTCTGTTCTCCCTATGCCTCCTTCATACTCCTCCTCCAAGCTACAACACTCCTTATTACTTGCTCACTTTCTCTTATTCCTCATATGACTTCCTCATCCTTCTGGTTAAGCCCCTCCCTCTTCTGATTGCTCATTTGCTTTCTGTAGGCCATGCCCTCTGGAGAGTGATGTTCTCGCCAGTCCTTTTCTCTGATTCTTTCAGCAGTTTTCAAGGTGCCTGAAGCTGCACATTCCCCGGACTTTCAAGGGCTATAAAGAGGCGTCCCCAGCCCAGTGATAACTCCCATTAGAGCAGCTGATGGGTAATCGGCACTGACTGTTCCCATCCACCAGCAGACTGAATCCACAGGAGAAGGAGCAGGCAGCCGAAAACCCCGGGGGCAGCAGACTGAGAGCACAAAGCCATATGCTGTGGATGTTTCAGAACGATGCTGTGTGGCCCTGCTTCAAACATATGGAAATATCTCCTCTGCTATTTTAAAAAATGTTGCTGTTCGATCATTTTTCAATCGTGTCTGACTCTTCATGACCCCATTTGGGGCTTTCTTGGCAGATATACTGGAATACTTTGTCATTTCCTTCTCTAGCTTATTTTACAGATGAGGAAACTGAGGCAAACAAGATTAAGTGACTTGTCTAGGATCACACAGCTAATAAGTGTCTGAGGCTGGATTTGAACTCAAGAAGATGAGTTTCCCTGACTCCAGGTCTGGTGTTCTATCTTCAGCTCTACCTAGATGGCTGTTAAAAAAAAAATGACATGTTACCTATTCTTCCTTCTTTTTACTCACTCCTTTGTTTTCATCCACCTTAGTGCCTTTTGTGTGTAGTGTTAGGGTCATAGAGATAAAGACAAAAAAGGACTTTTGATTTTATCCAATCCCACCCCTCATTTCGCATGTGAGGAAAATGAGGCCCAGACAGGTGAGATGTCCTGCCCCAGGTCACACCGACAGTAAGTGGCAGAGCCAAGAACCAAGTTCAGGTCCCAGACTCCAAGTCCAGCATTCTTCCCATTCCACCACAAGCCATGTGAACAGAATTCTTGGGTTGTGAACAGAATTCTTGGGTTGTGTTAGCTTATCACTACAGAGAGCTCCTGATGAGAGCACCCTGGTTGGTGCCTCTCTCAAATTGATGCCTCCTCTGCTACTTAGTTTTAAAGACTTGCCTGGACTAGGTGACCTCTAAGCATTAACATTCTCTAGCTATGTATCATACCCTGCCCTTCCACAACAATATGTATTTTTTAAACAATGTTTGACAGCGTTGACTCCTCAGTATGCAAACTCCTTGCAGACACAGCCCCTGTCCCTTGAAGTTTCTGCAGCATGCCCTGAAGACATTAAATCATCATTTATTTTTGTGATCCCCAAGGCAACCAGAAACTCAAGCATGCCTGAGGATGGGACAAAAGTTCAGGCCAAGATCCTCAATAGTCTGTGGTCTGAGGTTTGTTGTTATTTGAATGTGCTGGTTGAAGTGTTTGCACTAAGAATGGAAAAGGTTTAACCAATATGAAAAGCGGCAGCTTCCTTTTTAATTACCATCTCCCATTAGAAACCTCAGGTTTATTGCAATTGCATTAGTGGCTCTGCCATCACACAAAGGTTTGCCCACAATGAGATTCACCCTTGACCCTGAAACCTGATTCCAGATTCTGCTCTCTCTACAATCTCCTTCCCTTTGCCTGTTCTATAATTTCAGGATGATATTCTGTAACTTCCCAGATGTATCTAATGCAACTGATATTCTACTCCTTAGCCCCATTAACAAATGCTCAATTACAGGACAGCATCTCTGTGTGATATCAGGCAGGTCTACCTGAATTGATGTTATCAGTCAACCTTCCAATTTTATTTACCAGGACTCCCCTCCTGGGAACAGCCAACCCAGGCACCTACTATTCTCTAATCAAGTCCTATAGTTTTCTGCCTTTGAGCCTTTGCTCATGCTGTTTCCACTGCCTCAGATGCTTTTCTCCACCCCTTCAGCCCCTATTTCTGCCTAGCCAATTTCTAAACATCCTTTGAGACCTAAGACCTACTGCTGCCTCTTCTAAGAAGCCTTCCCTAATTCTCCCAGACAGAAGTGATTTCTCTCTTCTGAACTCCCATAGCCCTTTGGACCCTTTTGTGAACTTTTCATGATCTACTTTATATCATAGTTTTTTCTGTGGGAATGTCATATTTCCACAAATTGACTATGAGCTCCATAAAGACATGATATCTCCTATAGCACCAAGCATATGGCCTGAAAGAATAAAGCGATGAACCACATCAAGTGGAAAAGAAATACGTGTCAGGAATTAGGGATGCTTCTGTCCTAGCAGATAGATTTCTGTAATTAATAGTCTAGAGAGTCTGGTCCTTTATGTACAGAAAGGCAGTATCATAGAGCCCTGGTATTGAAGTCAAAATGTCTTTGAGTCTTCACTCCATTAACTGCAAACTAAAGAAGATAATTTCATTTTTCTAAGCAATAGTTTCTCCATCTTTAAAATGGGCATAATAGTATTTTCATCAGTCAATTAGTTAACATCATTTATTAGGCAGTGTACTAACTGCTGCTAATAAAAAAAGAGGCAAAAATTTGGTCCCTGCCCTCAAGGAGCTTACATTCCAATGGGGAGAACAAGAGTTATATTCATACAAAATACATAGAGAAGAGATGGCACTACCAATGGTGGGTACTGGGAAAGACCTCTTTCAGAAGGCATTTGAGGTATTTCAGTTGCATCTTGAAGAAAGCTATGGAAGCCAGGAGGCAGAGGTGAGGATGCTGAGCATTTCAGGCATGGAGAACAACCACTGAGGAGGAATAAAGCCAGGAAATGGAATTGCATATGTAAGGAACAGGAAGGAAAGGCCAATGTCCTCGGATCTGAGCTTAAGTGAAAGAGAACAAAGTGTACTGTGTTTCTAGGGTAATTGTGACTGAAGTTACCCATAAAGGTATTGAGATAAGCATTAGACTTGTGGTTCCAATGGTGTAGGGAGCTCCATAGGAAGGAAACTTTACCCACATGGGTTGAAGTTGAAGTGTTGGCACTAAGAACGGAAAGAGGCTTAATCATGATGAAAAGCAACCATTTTCTTTTGAATTACCAGCTCCTATTAGAAATCTCAGGTTCAAATGGCTTCTCTGCAACTTATAATCTTAGAGTTGCCTAACACCAGGGATGTTGGATGACTAGCCCAGGGTCACACATCCTGCATTTTTCCGAGAGAACCGGAAACTAGTCTTTCCTGGCTCTGAGGCTGATTCTGTTTGACATTCAAAGCCTTCCATCACCCAACCCCCTCTTACTTTTCCAGTCTTACACTTTACTCCCCACTATCTACTCTTTGATCCAATAACAATGGCCTCCTGGCTGTTCCATAAGACACTCCAACTCTTGACTCCCAAGTATTCCTTCTGACTGTTCCCCATGCCTGGAATGCTCTCCATCCTAATCACTGCCTACTGACTTCAAGTTGTGAGGATTAGGAAAATACGCAGGCTGCAGGCCGTAATGTCTGAGGCACAGGGTGTGTCTGAGGCCCTGGAATAAACTGAGTCACATAGAATTCAGAGCATATTGCACCACCCCTGGCCACTTAGAGGTCAGGGGTTCCAGCATTGCTCAAGGTTTTACCAGATGTTCCAGATAGTATCTCCACACCCTGGGGTCTTCATGCCCTTGTGACTGCACCTCCCCTCTCCCATTTTTGTTTCATCCTGTTCTAGGCAGCTGGGCTCTGTTGTTGGTCACTTATGGTTTGCGGGTCCGGGCTAGATAAGACTCAAACTGGTGAGGCAGATTTGAAGTCTGCTTTAATATCTGGCTGTAAGGCTTCCCCATGGAGAGGACTCAATAAACTTTCTCTCCTTGCACCTTTGAGCCTCGACTCTTTCGTTCTTGAGAATGAGCTGGCGCCTTCTCTATTGAGGTAAGTAACCGGTTGCCTGCAGTTAAGTTAGGGTACTTGACAGAGAACCCTGACACAAGTGCCAACTAAAATCTCATTGTTTCCCAATGCCTTAATTCTAATGACGTTCCTACATTCTTTTTGCCAATTTATACCCTATATAGCTTGCTTTGCATATATTCGCTTGCTTATTGTCTCCCCCATTATATTGTGAGGTCCTTGAGGGGAAGGATTGGATTTTGCTTCTTTTTATATCACCAGCACTTAGCAAAGTACCTGACACATAGTAGGTACTTAATAAATATTTATTGATTATCTAATCACTAGGCAATATTATTTCTATATATGCTTCCTAAACTGTAAAGCATTATGGAAGAATGAGATAACATTATTACAGAAGTTACTAGCAAAAATGTTGGTAAATCTCTTATGCTTTTATTCATAATATGCTCTATTGGTAGAAAAAGCATGAGATTTGCTGAAGGATTTGGAGAATCTACAATTTTCTTCTTTCACTGGGTCTTTTGCAGGTATATTATTGACCAACCAGAAGCCAATGATATGCTTTCTTATTTAATAATAATAGTTGTTGACATATAGTTTTTAACATTTCTGTGATGCTTTCAAAACATTTTACATAGATATTATCTCATTTGAGTCTCAAAACAACCTTCTGAGTTCGGTACTATGAGTATTATTACCCCCACTTTACATTGGTGGAAACTGAGGCTCTGAAAGGTTAATGACTTGCCTATGGTCTAACAGCTAATAAGAGTCAGTTCAGATTCAGATCTTCATATGCCAAGCCCACAGCTCTTTCTGTAGCTCTTTCCATACTGCCAAAATTTCTTCTATCAAAGTATTGATTCTATGACAGCCTTCAGTGTCATCAGGAGAAAACGCTAGTAACTTCCTACCCCAGGTAGGGAAAAGAGAGACAGGAAGATAGGCAAGGCAAGTGCAAAGTGCATGTCCATCAATCAGATAAATAAATTGTGGTACATGAATATAACAGCATATTTTGGTACCATACAAATCTATGAATATGAAGAATTCAGAGAAGCTTGAGAAAATCTGTAAACTGATGCAAAGTCAAAAAAGGAGAATCAGGAAGACAATTTAACTCAACAATCATAATAATGAATTCAGGTCTCTGACTGATGCACTGACTAATTTCAGTTTTAGACTGTGAGGTATGTGGGAGACTATAGGTGTTAGATGACATACATTGTCAGGTGTGGGCAACATGTTGATTTATTTCAATTATCTGTATTTTGGGTTTAGAGAGACAGAGTTATTAAAAATAACACCAATTTTCTTTAAAGCATTAACAAAAGTTTGTTTGGTTTTTAAGGAGGTTTCTTCAACCTGCCAAGCTTTTCTTATCAATGAAATGGCTTCCCCCTGTCCTGCCATTTACAGGAATAAGAAGCTTTGACCAGTCAGCAGCAATTCTTATAATGGTTCTAGACCCTAGAGAGCCCCCAAAGCACAAACAAAGGAAGCTATTTATGAATTAACTCTCACTCTGCTGACATATGAGAGAGGCTAATTCTCAGACCAGGAGTGCTTCTGATAATGGAACAAAGGCTGATCTTGAGAGCAAAGGCACCTCTGATAATGGAAGAGGGGCCACTCCTCATTTAGCAGCACCTCTGATGGAGCACTTGAAACTTAATGCAATTTAAGACATAATTACCCAGCCAAGAGGCTGTTTTCTCCAAAGCCATCACATTCTAATCTAGTAACTTCAACATCAACAATGACCAGCTTTTCCTGGATCCCTGAAATTTACCATCACTTGTGACTCACTGACCTTGGTTAATGCAAGGAATCAGAGGGAGATTTGATTTCCACTGCATCCAACTGGAGCTGGGGTCTTACGAGTTTATCTTGCAAACAAATTAGAGGAACATGTCTTTAAAGGCAAAGTCCATGGTTCTTTCTTTCCTTCCACCCTCACCATCTCCCTGTGTGGGGACTGCTTTCTTTCCAAGGGTTATTCTTTGATAGTAGAGAATTGGGAATCTTAGTACACTTAAACATGGGACTTGTCTAGTCCAGTTCTCATCAGGATTTTGTGGGATCTCAATTTAATCAATCAATGACAAGCATAGGAAACTATCCAAATAAGATAGGTTTTGTTACCAGAGGCCTGCAACCTGGTAGCAGAGGGGTCTTATTGACCTGCTTCCATTTTGTGGCAAAAGACCCAGAATGAAGATTAACCTGCACTTTTTGTACTTAGATGCGTCTTCTTTCTGATTGGCCTGACGACAAATTATTTGGACCTCCCCTGGCAAAAATAAGATGGCCCTGACTGATGAACATTTAAATGAGGAGGTCAGCTAAGAGTTCACAGTTCCTTATTATTCAACTTTAGGACAGGGAAGATTGATCCTCAGTTCAGTCTACACCTAGGGAAAATGGCATTCAAATGTGGCTGACCTGCCCCTCTCTGGCATGTAAGGAATGGAATGCTGGTTTATGAAACCCAGCTTGCCTCTTGAAAATTTGGCCAGAAAAACATAATCCATCTTAACTGACTGGGTCTCCCTTTTCTAGACTGGGCCATCCCAAATCTTTTTTTTATTTTTCTGGAAAACTTTTTATTGTAGGTAAAGTGGGACAGCTGGATACAGGTTAGATTATTCCAATTTTGTTGGCAACATCAAAAGCATTGTAGTCTGGGGCAAGTCAGACATAGGCCTTCTTCTCTTCATCAGGCTAGATCAGTATGTTGACCTTGGCCACTTCCATGTCATATGGCTTCTTTATGGCTTGCTTGACATGATGCTTTTTTGGCCTTGACGTCCACAATGAAGACTAGGGTGCTGTTGTCTTCAATCTTCTCCACAGCAGACTCAGTTGTCAAGGGAAACTTAATGATGGCATAGTGATCAAGCTTGTTTCTCCAGGGATCACTTTTCCAAGGGTATTTGGGCTGCCTTCAAAGTCTTAGTGTCTTGGGTCACTGGAAGGTGGGAGATGTTCAGATCTTCTTCTTTTTGTGGCTATGAACACCCTCCAGCACCACCTTCTTAGCCTTCAAGGCCTTGGACTTGGCTTCTGTCTTGTGGGGGACAACAGCTTCCTTCTTTGCCTTCAGCACCATCTTGGGGGAAATAGTCTTCTGCCTGGATCATCTCAAATCTTGATAAAGGTAACAGAAAGGACAAAAGGACATACCTCTGGGGGAAGAAGAAGAACCCCCCCACTTTTGTTTAAAGGGAAAACAAAAATAAGGGTCCCTGCCCAGGTAGATACCTTCTGAGGCTGGGAAGAAATTATCTTATTCAGTTACATCTTCTAAAAACTGCCTGATGTTTACAGGTTAGGGGGTCTGAGGAAACAGATGGATTCACATAGAAATACTGATAATAAATAATACAATCCAACATTAATTATCCTCAAGTTGCCACCTCTAGTAATCTAACCAATTCAAGGCAAATCCCCCAAGAACTGCCTGTCTTACCCCCAAACACAAATTTGGGCCCCTGGTGATCCACACTCTCTAGGATGGTAAGCTCACGCATGACACAAGTTCTTCATGCCACTGCATGAGACTGTGACCCAGAGAAGACACCTAAACTCACACACAAGACCACTTTAAAAGAAATTTTTAAGGAATCTCAGATACTGTAGTGACCCTTAGGTTATAAGATACTCCATAAAAAATCACAGTGGATATAGTGGTGGGCCTGTTATCTGGAAGACTGGGGTCTGAATCTGACCTCTGATACTTTTTACTAGCTATGTGACTCTGGGTAAGTCAAGTCACTTTAGCATTTAAAGGAGCAATTAATCAAGTCACTTTAGCAATTAAAGGAGCCAAGATGGTGATGTATGAGCAGGAGCTCATCCAAGCTCTCCCAAATTGCCCTCCAAACAATTTTGAAATAATGTCTCAAATTCAATTTTGTAGTGGCAGAACCAACAAAAGTTCAGGTAAAACAATTTTCCAGTCCAAGGAGGTGGATGAGAAAAGTTTATCTCATTGTGGGGCTGGGGGGAGGGAGGTAGCCTGAAGTCCAATGTAGGCCACACTGCAGTGCCAGCAGTGGACCTTGAAAGTCACTGCATACTGATGCAGAGATTTGAGAGCTCTCAGCCCACAGATGGTCAGGGGTTTGGACTACTGGTCACTTTACTGGCACTAGATTTAAGACTCTGCTGCATTGCCCATACACACTTCTTGCTACTCCAGGGGAACAGGAATCCTCATTGCAGTTTCAGGGTACAGACGAGAGCTTTTGATCATTCACAAGGGAGAAAGGACCCATCTCAATTCCATGGGAGAAAGGATCAAAAGTTATTGTGACTGCAAAAGTTATTGTGAGCAATGGACCTGGTCACAGTTCAAGGGCTAAGAGGACTGTTAGTACTTGTGTCTAGAGGGAATAAAGTCTCTTCCTAGGTAAATACCAGAATATAGCAGTGACCACACCTCTCTTTAAATCATACAACCTTGGAAGCATGGAAAACCTAGAGCCACAGAATCAGCTCTGAAAACACAAAAAAACTTAAGCTTGGATCAGTGCCCCTTCTACCATAAAAACAGATACCAATTTTTAAATGAAGTTAAAAATCAAGAAATAGGCTGGTGAAATGAGCAAACAACAACAATAAAGAACCTGATGATAAAAAGTTACTATGGTGATAGGTAATATCAAGAAATAAACTCAGAAGAAGACAATGATGTCAAAACTGCTATAAACCAAGTTGCAAAGAAAAATGTGAATTGGACACAAGTTCAACAAAAGTTCCTAGAAGAGCTCAAAAAAAAAAGATTTTAAAAATCAAATAAGAGAGGTACAGGAAAATTTGGAAAAAGAAATGATAAAGATACAAGAAAATTATAAAAAGAGACTCAACAACTTGGTAAAAGAGGCACAAAAAATACTGAAGAAAATAACATTTTAAAAAACAGAATTCGCCATATGGTAAAAATGGGTCAAAAATCCATTGACTAAAAGGCAAATTGACCAAATGGAAAAAGATGTACAAAAGCTCACTGAAGAAAATAATTCCTTAAAAATTAGAATTGGGGGGTGGCTAGGTAGCACAGTGAATAGAGCACCAGCCCTGTAGTCAGGAGGACCTGAGTTCAAATCTGAATTCAAACACTTAACGCTTACTGGCTATGGGACTTTGGGCAAGTCACTTAACCCTAATTACCCTGAATACCCCCTTCCAAAAAGCAAAAAAAAAAATTGGAATTGAGAAGGTGGAAGCTAATGACTCCATGAGACATAAAGAAACAATAAAAGAAAATCCAAAGAATTTTAAAAACAGAAGAAAATATGAAATATCTCACTGTAAAAACAGCTGGCCTGGAATATGGGTCAAAGAGAAATAACTTAAGAATTATTAGACTATTTGAAAGCCATGATTAAAAAAAAAGACAATGTTTCAGGAAATTGTCAAGGAAAACTGCCTTTATATTCTAAAACCAGAGGGTAAAATAGAAATTGAAAGAATCCACCGATCTCCTCCTAACCATGACCCCAAAATGAAAATTTCCAGGAATATTTTAGCCAAATTCCAGAGCCCCCTGATCAAGGAGAAAATATTGCAAGCAGTCAGAAAAAAATTCAAATGTCAAGGAGCCATAACAGCTTCTTCATTAAAAGAGCAGATGACTTGGCATATTCTGGAAGCCAAAGAAACAAGGATTACAACCAAGAATAACTTACTCTGCAAAACTGAGCATAATACTTCAGGAGAAAAATGGATATTTAATGAAATAGAGGAGTCTCAAGCATTCCTGATGAAAAGACCAGAACTGAATAGAAAATTTGCCTTTCAAATACAGGACCCAAAAAAAGCATAAAAAGGTAAACAGGAATGATAAATCATAAGGGATTTAATAGGTTTAAACCATTTACACGCCTATGTGGGGAAAAGATAATTATAATTCCCAAGAACTTTATCATTATTAGGGCAGTTAGAAGGAGTCTACATACACAGAGCCATAGGTGTGAGTTAACTATAAAGGAATGATTTCAAAAAAATAAAATTAAGGGGTGAGAAAGAAGGATGCACTGGGAGAAGGGGGAAAGGAGTGGAAGAATAGAGAAAATTATCTCCCATGAAAGATGCAAAAGAAAAAGCTTGTACACTGCAATGGAAGATTGAGTTGGGAGGAGGGTGGCAGACAACACCTGAATCTTATTCTCATTGGAATTGGTTCAAAGAGGGAATAACATACACACTCAGTTACACAATACCTAATAATAAATCACCATAGTAATCTAGTGTTTTACAAATCCAAAGATCCAAATTTTCGGGAAAAGAACTTCTATTTGACAAAATTGTCAATCTATTCAACTGATTTACAACTCTATTTCTTAGCTAGTACCAGAATATTTTGATGAATACCACTTTGTAACACGATTTGATATCTGATACTGATAAGTCACTTTCCTTCACATTTTATTTCATTGAATCCCTTAATATTTTTTGTTTTTCCAGATGAATTTTATTTTTTTTTCTAACCCTCTAAAATAACAGACCAACGTCTCATACCATTTATCAAGATAAGGTCAAATTGGATATATGATATAGACATGAAGAATGATATCATAAGTAAAATAGAGGAGCATGGGAAATTGTAACTCTCAGACCTATGAATAAGGGAATAATTTATGACCAAATAAGATGTAGAGAACATCACAAAATGTCAAATAGATAATTTGAAATATATATAAAATTTAAAAGTTTTCACACAAACAAAGCCAATATAGCCAAGATTAAAAGGAAAGTAGGAAATGGGGAAATTTTATAGTAAGTTTCTCTAATAAAGTTATCATTTTTCAAATATAGAGAGCTGAGTCAAATTTATAAAAAATATGAGTCATTCCCTGCAATAGCAACCACACTGGCATACCCAGAATGGCTGCTAGCACAGGTTCTTAGATCTGCTTTACTAGGAAAGATAGCTGTTTAAGGGGTCAACAATCTTTTTGGTTACATTTTTTAGTTCAGGAGAAAAGTCAGCACCCTGAACTTCAGAGAAAATACAAACAAATAAAATAGAGAAAATACAAGCAGAGAAATAAAAACCAACAGACAGGGCTTCTAACTGAGAAATTAGCACAGATCAACAGATAGATCCAATTGACCAAGGCATAGTTATCAGAGAGAGAAACACCAATATACTGGTGTTTCAAAGTTGGGGGGCTCCTTAACGGTTACCCAGTCTCATCTGGTCAAATCACAAGAACACTCTTCTAATGAGTAATCCCACAAAGCAAAATGCTAACCCCAGAGTATATATACCTTTTTTTAAAGCCAGAGTGCATCACAACCCTCGGGACTCAGTGCCTAATTAGAAATTAGCAAAAGGTGTGGAAATCCTTCCTACAAGCAAGCCTCCCCTAAGCAATCTTTCCTTAGCTTGTGCTCCACCTGAGACCTATTAATGGGTGGAGAAGATCTTACATCCCATTAACATAACATTCCCCAATTGATAAATGGTCAAAGAATACGAACAGGCAGTTTTCAGAAGAAATCAAAGTTCTTTATAGTCATATGAAAAAATGCTCTAAATCACTATTGATCAGATAAATGCAAATTAAATCAACTCTGAGGTGCCACCTCATACCTACCAGATTGACTAATATGACAGAAAAGGAAAATGACAAAGTTGGAGGGGATGTGGAAAAATAGGGACACTAATGCACTGTTGGTGGAGTTGTGAACTGATCCAACTATTCTCAAGAGCAATTTGGAACTATGCCCAAAGTGCATACATTTTGACCCAACAATATCACCACTAGGTCTATACCCCAAAGGAAAATTAAAAGAATCTTTATGTACACAAATATTTATAGCAGCTCTTTTTGTGGGGGCAAAGAATTGGAAACTGAGGGGAGGCCCATCAACTGGGAAATGACTGATCAAGTTGTGGTATATGATTATGATGGAATACTATTGTGCCATAAGAAATGATGAGCAGGATACTTTCAGAAAAATCTGAAAATACTTATGTGAATTGATGAAAGGTGAAGTGAGTAAAACCAAGAGAACACTGTATACAGTAACAGCAATATTGACTAACTATGAATGACTTAGCTATTCTCAACAATACAATGATCCAAGACAATTCAGAAAGGCTTTTGTGATAAAAAATGCTATCCACCTCCTGTGAAAGAACTGATGAAGTCTGAATGCAGATTGTAACTCACTTTTTATTTTTTTTATTTTTCTTGGTCTGCATATTTTACAACATGGCTAATATGGAAATGTTTTGCATAGCTACACACATATAATAAACTCTAATTCTATGCATTCTCAAAGAGGGGGGTGGGGATGGAGAGAGAGAATTTGGACTAAAAAAATTAAATGAATGCTCACGTTTTATATGTAATTAAGAAACAAATAAAAATAAATAAATTAAAAGTTTATTGAGTCAAAGAAAAAGGAACAGCACCTACTTTAAAGGATTGTTGTAAGGAACAAATGAGATATTTGTAAAGTGCTTAGCACTGTGCTTGGCACATAGTAGGTGCTATATAAATGCTTGCTCCCTCCCCTCTGAAGTACTCTATCTGAGGACAGGGAAGAGTGGAGGATAGAGATCTGGGAGGCAGGTGGTAATCATCAGACCATCAGCATCAGATCCTTCCTCCTGTTGTCTTCTATATTACTAGCCTAATTATCTCTGGGTGGCGGCCAATAGCTAATGGACAGCAAGAGCCCAGCTGTGCCCCATATAAAATAAGGAGCCAGGTACTTGCCTGCACCCAGCAATGATCAGCTCATCAACATTACAGATTTCTTTGGTTCTGGGAAGGAAGGAAGGGAGGGAGGGAGGAAGAAAGGAAAGAAAAAGATAGGAAGGATGGAAGAAGATAGGAAGAGAAAGAAGGAAGGAGAGGAAGAAAGGGAAGGAAG
>CM053583.1:43064774-43080547 GCA_028627135.1 Pseudochirops cupreus | reverse complement strand
CCCTGATCAAGTCACTTAACCTCCATGGGCCTCAATTTCCTTGCCTGTAAAATAGGAAAATTGACTTTCATGACTCCTAAGATCCCCCCAACTCTAAATTTATGATTCAATGCTTCTGATTCTTCCTAGCTTTGTCTGAATCAACATTTATCATCTCTCACAGTGCAATAGCTTATATTAGATTGTAAGCTCCTTGAGGACTGGGACTGTCTTTTCCCTCTTTTTGTATCCTCAGTGCTTAGCCTGATGCATGGCAGGCCCTTAATATTGATTGATTGATTCTAATAAGATTCCATTACATTCCTATAGCAATATGTGTTCAAGCTTTCCTTCAATTTGTTTCCATTTCTTTGCTGTTATAAATGTTTGAGCACATAGCCTCTAAGGTTTTCTCAACTCACTCTTCCCCCTGAAAGACTGCCTGGAGCGTATACCACCATGAAGTATATAAGTATAACTTGTTGCTGATGGCCACCAGTCATTATGGGACACATAGGAAGATCACTTCATTATTCCCAACCATGGTTTTCTAAGGTCACCATATCAGTTAAGTGCATTTAATAACTTTTTGAATGAATGAAAACACATTTAAGGGTGGTGGCACGGGGACTAAAGGCTGATTTTATAGAGTTTTGCCTGGAGCCCACAGTCTGAATTAGTCATCTTTTTATTCTCTGTAGAGGAAACAGAAATTTGTTGTGGATAATGTTGATCGTTGATCAGCAATATTCTGTTCTCCACTGAATGCTCTGTCTATTTAACTGATGGCCACTATCTTCAGAAGGGCCTTTTTAGCCCATCAAAATGGTACAAGTTGAACTTGAAAAAGCTATGTGATGAGCCTTTCTGAAAAATGATTTCTCTGACAGCAGACACAAACCATCTACACTTAAAGCATTTTCAGCATGGTATGGCCTGCCAGAAGTTATGTTTCACTGGCCAAGTCTTTGAGAAACTAGGGTGACCATCCCACAATGAGCAATTATGATCCTTCTAATATTTAAAGCAGATGATTGCTCTTTTGTTGCTAAGGTGACTTGAAAAAAATGTTTTGATATGCTAAGAGCTTTTAAATTGAAATGTATGCTATCCCTTCTTGCTAAAAGCCTCCTATTCTTCACCTAACTTTCTCTGTGGTTTATTAGTGTCTCTGGAAATTCTAGGTGATGGCAGATTTTCAGATAATGAACCCTGGATTCACACTGTCCAATGGCAGTAGAGCTTGTAAAATAGCTGCTGCCCTTTCTTAGAAGCAATGAGGCTGACATGATGGAGACTAGGACAGGGGATTTCAAACTTCTGTGGATTCTGAATGGCTTCTTCCAAATTATATTGGGAAGTTCTCGCAAAGAGGTGATTTTGCATGGATAAGAGTAAGGGATCTCATGTATGACATGAACTCCTGAGAAACTCTTCCCCAATATTGCCTGATGATCAGTCGTCAGTCAGTAAACAAGCTTAATGAGTGCTTACTATGTGTGAAGCATTGTGCTAAGCACTGGCAATACAAAAACAAAAAATGAAACAGTTCCTTCTCTCAAGAAGCTTACAGTCAAATGGAGGAGACAACATGAAAATACAAAATGAATACAAGATGGTTAAGAGAAGGCAGATAGTACTAGTTTTGAGGAGAGAGGAAGGATTATGAAGGACTCATGTAGAAGGTAGCACTTCAGGGGAATCCTGAAGGACACCAGGAATACTAAGAAGTAGAGGTGAAGAGAGAATCCATTCTAGGTATGGGGGATGGTCAATGCAAAGGCAGGGAATTGGGATATGGAATACATATATGTGGAATATACTTAGTAGGTCAATGTTGAATTGTAGAGGATGAGAAGGAGAATAGCAGGTGAGAAAATTGGAAAGGTTGGAAGAAGTCATGTTGGAAAGGGACTTTGATGTCAAACAGATGAATTTATATTTGATCCTCAAGGTAATTGGAAGCCACTAGATTTTGTTGAATAGGGGAATGGATGGGAGAGAGGGTAATGTGATCATAATTGGACATAGGAAAATCTCTTTGGAAATTGTGTGGAGGACAGTAATAGGGGAGAGGCTTGAGGGAGGGGAACCAAATAGAGGCTATCATAACAGTGTTTAGGATAGATGATGAGGAAGTTAAGATGGTAGTTGTGTAAGTCAAGAAGAGGGCACATATTTAAGACATTGTGGAGATGTAAGTGGTGAGATTTAGCAGCTATCAGGTATGTGAAATGGGTGAGAGGGAGGAATCAAGAATGACCCCCAAAGTTGCAAATCTAGATGAGGAGGAACATGGTGGTATCCTTTATGGTAATTGGGAAGTTAACCTTGCCCTTGTGGGTAACTCCATGTGTTTCCTTCTGGCTCTTCTCCTCATCCAGTTCAGTGAAGAAGAATCTCATCTTCAATGTCCTTGGTAGAAGAGGGACCATGGACAGGACCCATCAGTACCTATATACCAGGAGAGAGTTAGCAGCCTACTCCAAGTTGGCCAGTCTGCTAGGGGATGTCAGCTGATAATGAGAACTGACCTCAGGGTAATCTCCCCGAACTCATGTTTAGGAATACCATTCTGAGACCTCATTTGTTTCTGATCCTGAGGGAGGTTGATCAGGAAAAAGGCAATACCCTCAGAGGATTGTATCTTCAAAGGTAAGATCTGACTTCTCGGAACTCGCTTATAATTCTGAAACGATGCCTTCTCCTTAGCTTCTGGTATAACATAATGAAACAACTTATGAGCCCATACAGTAAAGCTTGAAATCATCAATTTAATCTCTGTACTTTACTCTCACACGCTCCTTCTATGTCTTCACAATTGGGTTTTATTTGTTGGCTTGCAGTTATTGAGGGTAAAAAAAAAGGTTAATTGGAAATGTCGAGCTGTTTTCTCTTTTGCAGTCTTAGCAATGAAAATCTTTACAGATGTAGATTACAAGCTGGTGCCTGGTATATTTAAATAAATGTTGATACAGAACGCCCTGTACAGTGTGACAGCTTATAATGAAGAACATTTCAGAGAATCCTAGAAATTAGAGATGGAAAAGGTCTATTGTGATATCTAATCATCCCTTGGCAACAGCACTGTTTCTAGTAGCTTGCCGTAAGTTCAGCCTAGCAGGTGTGTGGCGTCGGCAGCCCACAGTGAAGGAACAGAGGAAATCAATTCAGTTCAATTAAACAAACATTTCCTGACTGCTTACTACGTATAAATATCCTATGCTTGCTGCTGAGAAGGGAAGGGAGTTGGGGGTGTATGTGGGGTGGAACATAAAGATGAATAAGTGCCATTTCCTGCCCTTGAGGAGCTTATACTCTATCAGTTACAGAAATAAGTAAGATAGAAAAATGGAGTGTGAAAATACAGGAGAGCTTTATAATGATTGTGAGAGACCCAGGAGGGGAAGATTCCCATCAGTCAGGCATCCTGTGTCAGACAGGAGGTGCCCTTTGACCTGGGCTTCAAAGGGCCTTGAGAGGGGACTTCATCTGAAGGCAACGTGAGGAGAGGGCATCACAGGCATATAAGCAGGTGAGCAAACACAGAGGTGAGAAAGTATACAATGTTTTTGGAGTGAGTAGTATGGCTGAAGCATAGAGTTTAATGGAGAGGAATCAGATGAGATCACATTGGAAAATGGGATTGGACCTTGATTGTAGAAGGCCTTGAATAGCAAGTGAAGGTGATTGGAGCTTGATTGGCAATGAGGAGTCATCACAGATGCTATCTGACTGGTCCAATAGTGATTTTTGTGACACAGGGGAACCCACTGAGCATCTCCTCTTCACAGCTGCATTGATTATTGATTGATTGAGGTAGTTTTTGCTTTTCCAGGATTTAACAGCCTCTCTTCACTTTTGCCTATGAGACGTGTGCCTATGTCTGGGTGAGGAGGCAGTGCTTGGGGTCAGGGGATGCAGACTGATTTTAAAGTATTTTTCTTTTTTAAAAAAAATTTTTTAGGGATTTAAAAATTATTTATTTACTTATAGTTTACAATACTCAGTTCCACGAACTTTTGAGTTCCAAATTTTCTCCCCTTCCCTCTCCTGCTTGCCCCCCTCCCACCATGGTGGCATGCAGTCAAATAGAGGTTCTACAAATACCTTCACATTAAACATCAGTCAAGCTGTAAAGAAGGGTTATAGACAATAGAGTAGGCAATGAGGAAGAAGGGACAAAACAAAACAAAAAGAGAGAGAGAAAGTAGTTTGCTTCAGGCTGCATTCAGACTCTATAGTTCTTTCTCTGGATGTGGATATCCCTTTCCATCATAAGTCCCTTCGAGTTGTCTTATAGCCTTGCGTTGATGAGAGGAGCTCAGTCTATCAGAGTCAGTCATAACACATATGTTGTGTCTATAATTGTGTACAAAGTTCTTCTGGTTCTGCTCTCCTCACTCAGCATCAGTTTCTATAAGTCTTTCCAGGTAAATATGAAGTCCATCTGCTCCTCATTTCTTATAGCACAATAGTATTCCATTACATTCATATACCCCACTTGTTTATCCATTCCCCGATTGATGGGCATTCCCTTGATTTCCAATTCTTTGCCACCACAAAAAGAGCTGCTATAAATATTTTTGTGCATACGGGTCCTTTTACCACTTCTATGATTTCTTTGGGATACAGACCTAGAAGTGGTATTGCTGGGTCAAAGGGTATGCACTTTTTTATAGCTCTTTGGGCATAGTTCCAGATTGCTCTCCAGAATGGTTGGATCAGTTCACAACTCCACCAACAATGCATTAGTGTTCCATTTTTTTCTACATCCTCTCCAGCATTTATAATTTTCCTGTTTTGTCGTCTTAGCCAATCTGACTGGTGAAATGTGGTACTAAAGCATTTTTCCTAAAATTCTAGAATGTAAATCTAGTTTCAAGTTTTCATTCCCCAAAGGCATTCAGAGATGTGGCTGAAAGCAGGGTCACCAGTGCTCCTCGCCAGTGTGGAGGCTGACCTCTAAGAAGAAAACGTGCCATCCCACTTTGTGCTCTGCCCTTTCCCTAGAAGGTGGTGGTCTGCTCTCTCTTGGGCCATGGTACTGGGAAGTATGGTCATGCTCTAATGGATTGAACCCTGTATTCTTGTCCTGTCTTTGTGAGAGTGCATGTTTACTGTGTCAGTCAACAGGCATTTATTTGGTACCTACTCTGTGCCAAGCATTGTGGTAAGGGTTGGAGATACAGAGAAAGACAAAAACACGGTCCCTGCTTTCAAGGTGTTCACGTTTAAATGGAGGCGACAACAAGCAGAAAGTTATGCATACAAGATATATACGTAAGGTAATTTCGGAGAGAAGGCACTAAGAGGTACAGGGTGGAGGGAAAGACCTTTTACAGAAGGTGAGATTGAAGTAACCGTTTCATTTTCCCATGCCTCAGTGTCCTTATCTGTAAAATGGAGATAATAACACCTGCCTTATGCATCTCACCAGGTGGTTCTGAGGATTAAATAAGATGGTGGATATGGAACTTTTTTGTAAACCCTAAATTGTCATATAAATGGTAGATGTTACTGTTTTTAATGCTGCTGGCTAACGAAGAACCAGACTGAGCCATCTACTGGCTCCTTTCCTCCTGCTCTCAATGGAGAGCACAGTGGGCTTAGAATCAGAAAGATTTAGGTTCAAATCTCACTTACCTGACCTTGGACAAGTCACTTCAGTTGTCTGTGCCTAAGTTTCCTTATCAGTAGAATGGGGGCTTGTATCAAAGTCCCATAGGATCCCTTCCAACACTAAATCTTTGATTTTTGGATTATGGGATTCTGTGGCCTGTTCTTATAGAGACAATTGTATCTCTGAGAGACCACAAGACTTTCTATGTATGCCAGCCTTGACCTTCCCTGAGGTGCCTGAGAGGCAGAGACAGCCATGTCTCAGTTAGAGCCCTTGCAAGCATCCTGTCAGATCCAAGAAGGGGCTGTATGCCCCTTTATTCTGCTTAACATTCTGAGGAGATGGGTCCATAGCTTGACATTTTCATCTGTCATCCATTGCACCCCTCTGCGTGCATACAGCATGACCAACAGCTTTCAGAACACAAAGGTAGGCTTGGTCTCTGTCCAATGGTCTTTTAAATTGATAAATTCCTTGATGGTTCATCCCTGCCCATTCCAGACATCTGTGGGTATCAGAGAGGCAAAGGAGCTTTTTTAGATCTGGGGTCCTCATATGGGGGAACTCTTTGTCTTTAGATGGGCTAGAGCTCTGACTGTTCTGGCCCTCTAAGTGTGGACATCGTTGCAATTCTTTCTCTCTGTCTCTTTGTCTTTCTGTCTCTGTCTTTGTCTCTCTACTCTCTTCTCTCTCTCTGTCTCTATCCTCTCTTTCTTCCCTCCTCTTCCTCTTTCCCTCCCTCTCTCCCTCCCTCCCTCCCTCTCTCTCTCTCTCTCTGTCTTTCTGTCTCTGTCTCCTCTGTCTCTCTCCTCTCTCTCTTTCTTCCCTCCTCTTCCTCCTTCCCTCCCTCCCTCTTTCTCTCTCTCTCTTTCTCTCTCTCTCTGTCTCTCTGTCTCTCTTTCTCTCTCTCTCTGTCTCTCTGTCTCTCTCTCTGTCTCTCTGTCTCTCTCTCTGTCTCTCCCTCTCTCTCTGTCTCTCCCTCTCTTTCTCTCTCTTTCTCTCTCTCTCTGTCTCTCTCTCTGTCTCTCTCTCTTTTTCTGTCTCTCTCTCTCTCTCTCTCTCTGTCTCTCTCTCTGTCTCTCTCTCTTTTTCTGTCTCTCTCTCTCTCTCTCTCTCTGTCTGTCTCTCTGTCTCTCTCTGAAGGGTTGGACATGGGGGGGGGCAGTTTCCACTGAGGTACCTCTGCCCTATTTTCCTCACATAAATACACTCAAGAACTCAAGCAATGACTTTAGAGAAGAAATGAAGAGAATTCAAAACCAGACTGCAGATAATGAGCCACTGGGGACACATGAGGTCAGGCCTTCTTTAAAGGGTCTTTTTAAGTATCTGCCCATTTTTCCTCCTCATAAGTTTCCCTCTCAAGGTGACGGAGTTTTCTCTGTCAGGCAGGACCCAGCCCAAGGACCTTCGCCTTTCTGTGTCTCTGCCCAAGGACCTTAGCCGTTACATGATGGTGGCTTCAGAGCAGCTGAGGAAATGAGCTTCAGGCCTGTTCACTGTCAAAGATCTTTTCAGAGAAAACATCATCCTCTATGAGCAAAAACCCCGCCCATCTGCCAAGACAGACCAGATGGAAAGAAAGTGCTGTGGATACCAGTTTCAGGAGCAAGAATAACTGAAGGGCAGACTCACACCCATACACAATTGTATGCACACACACACACACACACACACACACACACACACACACACGCACACCCCACACCACGCCACACACACACACTCACAATTCCCAAGTTAGCTATCTACACTCATTGTACAACCCCCTGCCGGATGACTTCAGCACCCACACCCTGCTCTGTGCTTGTAAAAAGCTAAGATGAGCAAATAAACAGAAAGCAAGGACATGTCAGTGAGCAGGAATCCAGTACATCACTGTGGGAGAAGCCAGGCGAGCAAACCACAGCCCGATTTAATCCAGCAAGTGTTTGTCGAGGGCCTACTATGTGCCAGGCACTGAGGAAACAGAGACAAAAAGGCAGAAGCAGCCCCTGCCCTCACGGGGCTCAGGATGGGGAGACAGCATGTTAAGGGCTAAGTACTTAATGAAGATGACATGTACAATGAATAGGACAGTGAACATTTGGGGACAGAGAAAATGCAGACAACCAGAGAAAGGGTACATGACCTGGGGTCTATGAGCTTGTTTTTAAAAATGTTTTGATCACTGTATTTCAATATAATTGGGTTCCTTTGTGATTGTATTTTATCTTATGGGCTAAAAATATTATCCCCAGTCTTTATTAGGCTGTCAAAGGGATCTGTGACACACACATGCAAAGTTAAGAACCCTGTGATGAACAGGATGAAGCTTGCCAAGCAAGGAGCCTTTGGTTGAACTTGGAGGGAAGCTGGGGAGTCCTAAGAGGGAGAGGGAAAAACAGACTTCATTCCAGGAATAGGGGAAATCCTGGGCAAAGGCAAAGTAGGTGGGAGATGGAATGTGGAGGTTTTTGTTGATGTTCAGTTGTTTCAGTCATGTCCAATTCCTTTCGATTCCATTTGGGGTTTTCTTGGCAGAGATATTGGAGTGGTTTGCCATCTTCTTCTCTAGCTCATTTTATAGATGAGGAAACTGAGGCAAACAGAATGTAGTGACTTGCCCGAGGTCACACATCTAGTAAGTGTCTGAAGCTGGATTTGAACTCAGATCTTCCTGACTCTCCGTGTGATGCTCTATCCACTGCACCATCTAACTGCCCTAGTGTGGAGTTAGTTAAGTAGGTTAGCCAAGAGTGCGTTCATTTTCTGGTACAAAGGGTAATAGGGTGGTTTCTGGTAGGACAAAAACCCTTAGTTCCCTCCAAAATGAGATAATATTTGTAAAGGGCTTAGTAGAGTGCCTGGGGCACAGAAGGCAGTTAGTAAATGCTTATTCCCCCTTCTCCCACTATTGTTTTAAAGCTATGGACCATTTTATAGCATTGGAGTTAAAACAATAACTGTGTTTTACATACATTCTCTCATTGGATTGTCTCAATAGCCTTGTAGGGAAGGCACTATAGTTATGGATATGTGTGCTTTACAGAAGAGGAGACTGAGGCTCAGAGAGAATATTTTCCTTGCCCATAACCACATGCTAGCGAGACTTGAACCCAGGTCCCCATAATCCCCAAGTCCTGTGCTCTTCCCTAGTACTACCATCTCCCATTGTTAACTATTCTTAACATGGGAATACTGAACATGGATATCGGATCAAGATATGATGTGCCTGTGATTCTGTTGCTATAGAGAACTTTTAGGCTAGGAAAAATCCCTCTACCAATGCACATCCACAGCTATTCTGTAATTTATTGTCTTAGAGAACTTGTCTGGGGCACTGATGGGTTAAATGACTGGTCCAGGGTCACACAACCCTGCTCTATGAATCTGCCATACTGCCTCTCCACACAGGTTCAGGGAGAACTAATAGTTGGCTTTTTTGGAGATATTCTTTTGGCTTCGTTCCTTGCTGTAACTCTGAAGCCCTGAACAATGTGATTAAGGGAAAAGAAGCCAGCTCAATCCATTGGCTGCCTCAGCCTGATTGCAGCCTTTTGGCTGGGGCTTGGAGTTAATTACCCAGTGAACATCCTGAGGATCCTGTATCAATGGAGGGGAAGGGGAGTAAGAATCCTTGAAGAGTGGTTCCTCCCAGCACTTGGGGGCCATGGGCCAGGGACTGCCTTTCCCACTGGGGCTCTCAGTCGCAAGCTGAGGTTTTCCGTTCCCAACAATCCTAGGTTGTCCTTCCAGAGCCTAGTGTGGAGTGGGCACTCACTAAATGCCTGTTGATCGATTAATTGATTGATTGATTACTTTCATTTCCTGGGTAGGGAACAAGGGAAGATTTTCTCTTCCACAGGGTCCCTGTCTTCATGCTCATTCTCTCCCTTGTGTGACTATACCCATTGTTCCTGCCCTGTCCCCCGAAATCCTGCACACTCACAGTCTAGTCTGTTCTAGGGCACAATTAAACAGAACTGCAGTAGGAAGAAGTTTCAAATATAAGCTATAAGCCTACATCTCATGTCTAAGTTGTTTTTGATATTAAGTTGTTAATAAGTTCTACACAGTAAGGCATAGTGGAGAGAGAGAGAGAGAGAGAGAAAGAGAGAGAGAGAGAGAGCGAGAGAGAGCGAGATCTGGCCTTCAGATAAGAAGATCTGGGTTCAGGTCCTGCCTTTGATGTCTATGAGCTGTGTGACCCTTGTTAAGTCACTTAACCTCTCTGTGCCCAACTCTGCTCTCTAATACTGGAAGTTGCTAAGCAGAGGGAGTTTCTTACTGGGAATGCCTATTAAGATGAAATCATAGGTCTGATAAAACAAACATACACACATATTTATATCTGCACATTTGAATACATGTACATACATGCACATGAATGTTCATAGTACACAACACACCCATATACATGTATGACTATATATGTATTTGTATATACATGTGTGTATGTGTAGCTGTGTACATAATGTATGTACCTATGGTATGTGCATATGAATACAAAAGTCATGCTGACTTTGCAAGGTTCTGCTGTAAGGGCACAAGCCCTTCTGGGATGTCATTTATTGTTCCTATGAACCTGCTCCTGTGACATTATTTCCCTTAAAAATGTGTTTTTTCTGAAGCCAGTTACAGCCCTTAGGTGGCAGGGGCCATCATTTTTGTTTGTTTGCTTTTGGTCTGTTCCTATGGAAATTCCTAATGGGAATGCACTTACCCATTGGAGGTCAGTTCCTTGCTAGTAAGCATAGTTTCATTTGTTAGATTTGTATCAGCCCAGCACATAGTAAGTGCTTATTACATGTTTATTGATTGAGGAGACATCCTTTTCCAGTGCAGATGGACACCTTCCCCACAATTTATGGTCTTAGAAAGAATTTGGAAGCTCTGAGCATCAAGGGATGATAATGTCCAGCCCACTTAGTGGCTACACCAACCACTGTTCTCATTTCTATCAGATGTCCAGCTTTTCACACAGTGCTCATTTGGTCAGTCAAGACCTTGTGCACCCATTTTAGGGATGCCAGACTCATGGTGGTGGTCGTGGTGGTGGTGGTGCAGAGGGGCTTGTGAGTCTGCTCTGAGCATGAGAATGGAATGTGGGTCTTAAACCCTAGCCAGGAATAACGATGCAAGTTGGCAACCTGATCTAAAGGCACTGGGAGGAAGCTGTCTCCTCTTTGCCCTTCCTCCCTCCAAGTCCAGGGGCCAGACTGCATTCTTGAGTGGCCAATGGGTCTCCTTGCAGGTTTTCTGCTGTTTGCACTATCCCCGGGTGCCAATACAGCTGGTTACTGGGGACATGGCTCTGTTCCTGTCTTTTTAGGATTCACACAGGACCAATGAGGCTACAAGTCTCTCTCCCTGGACTTAAAACTTTGACCCAGCAAGATTCCCTCTAGACTTATGAGGCATTGTACATAGCATTACCTGTCCCATCGATGGCAAAGAACATGAGTATTCCAACGAATACTTAATCTTATGGGTAACAATAATAGCTAATATTTATATGATGCTCTAAGGTTTGCAAATCACTTTACAAATATCTCATTTGATCCTCATAACAAAATGGGTGCTATTATCGTTTCCATTTTACAGATCAGGAAACTGAGGCTAAAAGAGGATATATACTTGCACAGAACCACATACAGCTAATAACTGTTTGAGGTAGGATTTGAACTCAGGTCCACGTCCGGCACTCTACACACTGTGCCACTTCCTCTGCTAGTGCAGATGGCAGCCCACCCATGCCTTCCCATCCTTTTGCTCATACTCTCACATAGTAAGCTCAATGCAACAGAAATGATGCCTTATCTCTGATTCATGCTCCCTGCTGAGCCCTGTGTCTCTTCAAAGAAGGCAAATAACTTGGACTCACTGTAAATGCCCTTCCCAAATTTTCTCCTTTGTCCCCACATGGTGTTTGTTGTTGGTTGCCCCCCTGCAGGGGTCTGACCTTTGCACATCCACAGTGGCTGTGAAAGCCTCTTTTGATTGGAAAACACTTTTCAGCATTAGCTGTTTCCTCCTGCAGCTTTGCTGGCCTGTGCTGCTGAGGACAGCCTGCCTGCCAGCAAGGTGACTTTGCTCTGGGTGGTTTTCTTGCTTCGTTTTGCTATTGCCTGGTGTCCACACTGTGTGCATGCGTATCTTATGTATATTGCATGTGTGCATAAACCATATATGTGCATTTAGGTGGGCATGCAAACAAAATCGGACATACTCATACATGTGTATGTATTACAAGAGTATAGGTCTGAAGGTAAGAGATATATGTGTATTGCTTATGCCCATCATCTATTTCATGATATGACTAATTCCCATTTATTCAATACTTTACAAAGCACTTTCCTGAAAACACTCCTGTGACATTGCGCCCATTTTACAGGTAAGCAAACTCAGGCCTACAGAGGGAAAGTGATTTGACCATGGTTATAGCTAGTAAGTGTTACAGTCAGGATTTGAACTCAGGTCTCCTCTCTCTGAATTTTGGGATTTGGAGTCAGCAAGAACAGAGAGTGAATCCTGTCCCTGACACTAGTTGATGCTGTGCAACAGCTTGATGCTGTGCACTACCTACGGGCCTTAGAAGGCATCTGAGAAATGGCCAGGTGAACCTGGCTCAGTGTCTCAGGGTGACTTCCCTAGGTCCATCTCCATTTATACTCTGATCCAACCCCTTTATGTTTATGAGGGTGATGGGTGACAAAGGGAAACAGGTTAGCTAGGCGTGTTACAGTACCCTGGATGTAGCGACCTGACATTTGACTTTGGTAAAGCTCACAGCATCCCATGGAATACAGGAAGCAGAAACCCAGGGCTGAAAGAGGCTCTGCCCAATGGAGCTACCATTTGAGGGCTAGCAGAACTCGACCCCGATGCTGCTGATTCCACTTGATCCTGTGTGTCCTTCAATAAATACCGTAAGTCTTATTATTGACTGATCTGTCCATCTAATATCTGGGCTCTGCCTTGTTGTCAGACATTCTGTCCTGTTACCCTGAAAATCAAATGCTCAAAAAAAAAGTATTGTCATCTCCTGCATTCTGAGGTTTTTATTTGGAAAATATGGTCCCTGTGACACCCTTCTTGACACTGAAAGTGCCCAGATCCACAGGTACACTCAGAGTAAAGTCTATTTTAAGTGAGTAATCTCTTGGTCAAAGATGTTGGGCACATCTTAACGCAGAACCAGATGACTACCTTAGGAATATTGTTGTTGTTCATCCTTTATTCTCAAAGAGGACCAGTGACATTAGGAAGGTGATGTCTCGACTTGAGAATGAATTGGATTTATGTGAGGCAGAGCTGTGCAAAGTCACCAGCCTCAGTCTCTCCTCCAGAGCCATCAGAGTCTCCTGGCAAGACATAGGTGGGAATGATTGGTGATGGTCCAGAATGCAGTGGGAGACGTTGGCCTTTTTAAGCTAAGGTCTTTACAGGTCTCAGTTTGTCTGAGGCAACACCCATTCAGTGATTCAGGCTAGATGAGCAATGAGGCAAAAGATGGCCTTAGGAATCTACCTGACGAGGCAATGGGCCATAACTAGTTGTTCCCTACTGTAAGCCCAGCATTTTTTTTTTTTGCTTTTTGGAGGGCAGTTGGGGTTAAGTGACTTGCCCAAGGTCACAGGGCTAGTAAGTGTGAAGTGTCTGAGGCTGGATTTGAACTCAGGTCCTCCTGACTCCAGGGCCGGTGCTCTTATTCACTGCTCCACCTAGCCGCTTCCAGGCCCAGCATTCTATCCATCATGCCATTTTGCCTCTCACTTCTAGTTATACTTACACTTTTATATATGTTGTCTCTTCTCATAGGAGGTAAGGTCACTGTGCTAAGTGCTTCACAATTATTATCTCACTGGATCCTCACAACAACCTTGGGAGAAAGGAGATAGGAAACTGAGGCAAACACAGTCATTACGTGGCTGAGGCTTGAACTCAAGATCTTCCTGGCTCCTGACACAGGGCTCTATCCACTGGGGCTACCTAGTCTTTTCTTTGTTTCCTCCATGCCTAGCACAATGCCTGACATATAATAGATGGTTACGAAATGTTTGTTGATTGATTGGTTGTGGGTAGGGCTGAATTTATTGTTGAGGGCAGGAGAGGATGGCACTGGTACATTTTTGCCATTGATGCTGATCCAAGATGTGTCCTTTATGGCAGAAATCCGTAGGCTAGGCAACACAATGTGAGTGGTGTATTCCTGGAAGAAGATAGTCCTGAGAGAGGGGCATTCCATCATAGGGGATTTGCAATTTGGGGGCTGGGTAAGGGAGCAAGCTCACTGGGCCAGCCAGGGCTGCACTGGCACAGAGAAAGGATGTCTGTCTTGCACATAGGTACCTGTGGCAAACTCCCTGCTGACTCTCCGTAGTTCAGGGTCTGCCTTGGCCCACCACTTAGCTTGCTTTGGATGATGGTTAATTACATGCATTCTCATGTCTTGGAAGAGAAGATGTGGGTGTTCTGATGCCCTGATTCTCTTTCCACCAGCAATAGGTCACAGGTCTGGCTTTTGGTATAAAAGAGAGCCTTACTGCCATCACAGCAGAATTGTGCTCCCTGTTCCGAGGGACCAGGAAATCAATTTTTATTAAGTTGGGAGAAATAATAAGAGGAGATCATGCTGACTTTCTCTGTGATGGTGATTTCTGGGCTTGGACAAGAGAGAGGGAATGACATTTTTAAATGTTCTTTCAGTTTTCAGAAGTACAGGCATTAGCCAAAGCCAGAGAGACCTGAAGCCCTAGATAAAGTAAATGGGGGAAAAGGTTACTGTCTCCATAGCAGCACATTGTGAACATGGTATAAGGGAATTCAGGCACCAACTTCAGAGTCTTTCTGAGAATCAAGGATTTTTGGAGCTGGGAGAAACCTTAGAAATCATCTGATTCACACTCCATATTTTACAGATGGGGAAACTGAGGTATATCAGAGAAGGGAAGCAGCTACTGTCAATCCCACCTTTCTGTCAGTGTACCTCATCTGGAGGAGAGATTTCTGTCCTCCTGTTAGAAGAGGGTTGGTCCTCGTCATTCATAGAAACATTTTCTTCTTTAGTTCTTTCTAATAAAGAAACTGCTTTGGTACACTCTATTTCACCACAACTGTTTTGATCACATTACTCTATTTTTCTACTCGGTATTTTTTTCACTGATTGTTCCCCCTGCCCACCATAATTCTCTTCTGTTCTCTCTCTGTCTCTGTCTGTCTGTCTCTCTTTTCTCTCTCTCTCTCTGTGTCTCTCTCTGTGTCTCTCCTCTCTCCCTCTCCTTTTCTCTCTCTGTCTCCTCCCTCTCCCCTCCCCCTCCCATTTTCACCCTTCCCCTCCCCCTCCCCCTCCTTTTCTCTCTTTCTCTCTCTCTCTCTCTCTCTCCCTCCCTCCCTCCCTCCCTCCCTCCTCTTTTGTCCCTCTAGCTCCTCTGGCTTCCTTCAAGACTCAGCTCACTTTCCACCTTCTTCAAGAGGCTTTTCCATCCATTTAGTGCTAGTGATTGCCAATTAATCCTATAAATGTCATAGTTGTACATAGTTTGTATATTGTCTCCCCCATTAGACTGTAAGCTCCTTTAGGGCAGGGGCTGTTGTTGCCTTTCTTTGTATCTCAAGTGCTTAGCACAGTGCCTACTACATAGCATACTATTCAGAGGATGTGCCATATATTGGGCTCAGCGATCATAGCATTGGTTTGGGGTTCATTCTGCTGAAAAGAGGAAGTTCCATAGCAGAGAAGTGACAGAGGCTCAAGAATCTGGGCACCAGGCATGAAGACAAGAGAATTAACGACCCTAGATGTTATACATGGAGCAACAACTTAGAATCAAGAAGACCCTGGCCCAAATGTTGCTTCAGACACTTACTAATTGTATGACCCATGGAAAGTCCCTTAACCTCTGTCTGCCTCTGTTTTCTCTATTGTAAAATGGGGGTAATAATAGCACCTACTTCCCAGAGTTGTTGTGAGGATCAAATAAGAGAATATTTGTAAAGCAGTTAGTATGGTGCCTGGTACATAGTATGTGCATAATAAATTCCTTCCTCCCCCCTCCCTCCCTCCCCCCTCCCCCCTCTTCCTCTCTCCCCCCTTCCTTCCTTCCTCCCTCCCTCCCCCCTTCCTTCCTTCCTCCCTCCCTCCCCCCTTCCTCCCTCCCTCCCTCCCTCCCCCCTTCCTCCCTCCCTC